>JAFBJW010000818.1:1398821-1998821 GCA_016785235.1 Pseudorhombus dupliciocellatus
GTTGTTACCTGGTGTTAAGATGGTGATGGCTGTGAGGAGAGCCTGTTCTTCCTCTATCATGTGGAGATCACCAATGCTTTTGTAAAAGTTGAACATGGGGGTCATGAATTCCTCTGATATACCTGCAGGAAATGACAACAAGAAAAAAACATTTGGGGCTTTTTATATATTCTTTATATGGATTATTTAATGAACAAGGTGGAGCTGTCTGGGTTACCAAACAGACAGGGGGGAATTCACTCTGTCTGATGGAGAACAGAGTGAATCTGATGCGGGACGTGGAGGTGGAGTAAAGACGCTCTCCACAAAGAGAAACTCAGTTATTGCTGGTCTTGTTTAATCTCTGACCAAAGACCAAAGGAATGAGAGTTACAGTACAGTTGTTGTATTACTCATTTCGAACGTTTGCGTTGAGTCGGGGGGGGGTTCAGCTCAGCTCTGACTCATCCTCAGAGCGTTCAGAAATGCCAGTGGGGCTCAGAGGGAGAGAGGTGGACAATACCATTCTTGATGTTATGATAAGAAACAATGGTCTCTTCAGACAGCTCTGCTGCCTGGTTCTCCCAGACTGGCCTTTAGTGTGAATATCTCCCGTCCCCACTATTCATGGCAGCCCTGTACTGAGGGACACACACACACACACTCCTGCCATCACTGCCGCTGTCTGTCTAACTGTCCAGCCTGGTTGACATAATGACACCTCGTATACATATCAATGATTTTTCAAACCAGCAGTCAGTCAACTATCTCAAGACTTATATAGAGAGAGAAAGAGAAATAACTCTCCACGGAAAATTTAAATGAGCTAATAGTGCGCACGCACACGCACACCTAAAAGCAGTGAAACTGTAGCCGGTGTGGGGGCGTGAGCATCTGGAACCTACACCACCCTGGAGATCAACAGGTCAGCACATCTCCAGCCTGCATCACACAGATCCGGCAGATGAATTATTCAAGCAGGACCCGAGCAGACTTGGCAGCTCGACTGCAGGTGGAACTACAACCGCCGCCATCCTGCAGCTCCAACCGGCTGCAGCAGCAGAGCAAAGGCCCGGGAGGCTTGAAGGTCATGAATCAGGAATAAATATCCTGTGGTTTCATTCGCAACTGTCACTAGGTTTTAGCAGATGAAGACAGAGATGCTCAGGGCTACTGTGTTTGTTAGTCTGAAGCATGATGCAAAAACTATCATGAAACATAAAAGATGGATAGAGACTAGAGCGGTGCGAGGTAAGTTTACTCTGAGAGAAGTTTAAGCTCTTGGGCATGACAGGAACAGGACATCAGCAGACTCACCGCTCTTCCGTATCCTCTCTTCTAAAACCTCCGTGTGTCCGTTGGGCATCTTCCGGTTGAAAACCTGAGCTGAGCGCAAAAACATGGCTTCCACAGCCGAGCCCTTCAGCAGGGCGATCTGATCCTCGTGATTCAGAGACAAAAATCCTGCCGGGGAGAGACGATGTCACACATCGCAAGAAGAAAACATGACGCAACTTGTCCGGGTCTTAAAACCGTTTGTTTTCTACAGGACCTGCTGACGGTGATAATACCTGGAATATTCTTTGTGAACTCCACCAGGACTTGGACTTGACTCGTTGCCATCTCAGTCAACAGGAGGAAGTTCTCCTCTGCGCTGTACTGGTCCTGCAGCTGCGGGGGAAGCACGCCAGTAAACAGTTTACACCATTAGTGTGGCGGTGATGCTCTCTCTTATCTGTGATGATGTTCAAGCACGTCAACAATCCACTCCCAAACATGGAAAGACCCTCGCAGTATAGTACAGTCTAAAGTCTTTAGTGAAACATGTTCAATGGCCCTGGAGGAAAATAACGGTACGTGAGAAAACACAACAGCAACAACTTTAAAACATTCGTACGCAGCTCCTCTGTGGACTTTTTCAAAGACAACGATCAGAGCAGATGAAAGAGACCGAATCTGAAACAATATTGATGTAACCCACCAGTTTCTTGGCCACGTCTTGAGGGATCTGGTGTCTGTTGTAGGCCTCTGCGATGACCTTTATGAGTGCCTGCTGCGCTTTGCTGATTTCAACTTTTTCCTGAAATAAAGAAGCCGAAAAAACATTCAGTCATTCAGACGTGACTCACGTTATTCCATCAGGCTGTGTCGAAGCAGGTGGCTCTGTGCCGACCTTTGTCAGTTTGGTGGTGGAGGAGACCTGCTTGGTGTCTGCGCTGTCCGCCCCCTCGGTCTCGTCCCCGGTCGACTGTCCCGGCGAGGCCTTGGTGTTCTTCCGTAGCCTTTTAGATTTACACTGGATCTCTGTCAGCAGACCTGCCAGCAGAGGTGAAGGCTTCATCATTCCACAGCAGCGTTTGATTCATTCTACAACCCACAATGTAATTACAATGTGTGCATATGCACATCATTATTATCATACACCAAACATGAACTTTCAGTGGTCGATAAACGAAGGCCGAGGTCCCTGCGACCTCGTGTTGTGAATGTGAGTCACACCCAGAGGGAGGTCCACCAATCCTGGAGCAAACATTCATGTGGACCTATGGTGACCTAAGTCAAAGGTCAAGGTCACATTGGCCTCACAACATGTTTTGGCCTCTTGAAAATCAAAATGCAAGTCTGTCATCCCATCACACGATAATAAGAAAAGGCCTTCACATCTCCAGGCCTCTGTTAGTTAGTTCAAGTCTCTCCTCTCTTTACACGCGACAGGAAAGAGATGAAGGAAATAAAGCATCGACGTCTCCACTAAGCCCTCATCTTTCTTTTCACACTGTGACTTAAAAGGTGTAATTTGTTGAGGCCTGGTTGAGCCCGCAGGTGTTGTCGTGCCACCCTGCAATATTCATCACAGCTTCCCTGCACTATTTATGAGCAACAGGAGTCCAGTCTATCCTCCTGCTCTCTGCAGCTGACGGCTCGTAAAGGACCCAACAGCTAATAATCCTCTGAGGGCTCAAGAGAAAGTCCATTCTCTCACCACAGAGATGTGTGCTTCCTGAAATCAATTCTGCAGTAAATTATTTTTTCATATAGCACAAGGGTTGTGAAATGTTCAGAACCTCGTCAGACGTGCAGGGATACTCACACTCAGCCAGCATGCCCATCTCTTTGCACTTTCTGAGCCGGCACTCCTGACATTTCCTGCGCATGTACATGTCCATCTCACAGTTTCCGCCACTCTTGCACTTGTACACGGCTTTCTTTGTGATGCTCCGCCTGAAGAAACCTGAAAAGGACAATGGGACAAATGATGCTGATTCAAATTTTGTCATTAATAAAAAAAAAAAAAAGTAAAACATTCAGTGGTCAGATACTTTACATAAATAACAACTTCAAGTATTTTTCAAGTGTGTCCTTTTAGTTTCATCATAGATTCTTCTTTCCTGTTCAACAGTATATGCAGTATTTATAAGTAGTCCTCGCTAAAATGCTGCTCATGTTTTTGGCTCAGGAGGTGGAGCGTGTCGTCCACCAAACGGAGGGTCGGTGGCTCAGTGATCTCTTACCTGACAATAGATGTGCTCTAAGAATGTGTGTGTGGATGAATGTGACCTGTGGGTCAGTGATAAGAATAGGCAAGTGCCACTGTCAATTCAATCACATTAATAATCAAATAATAAAACATAAAAACAGGTTTTAAAACTGCTCACAGTTTGAATATTTCCAGGATTATTAAAATTACTGACTGATCATCGTACATTTTCAAACTAAAAGTTCTTCTATCACAATGCAGATTCTCCTGTTGGTTCAAAAGTACTGAATGTGATCATCAATAAATTAAGTTACAGTTTAAAGTCACACGGTGTTCTAATAATGTCACATAGAGAATCCCTTTGAACACACCCGCGGAACAGTCATTAGACATTCTGACATCCAACATTAAGCACAATGTCGTGCCTCAGAGTAACCGACCTCAGGTTGCTCCTGCATTGTGCAGCGGAAAGATGAGAGGGAACCCAATCTGGCAGACCTGAGCCTGTTCTCGGTCAAATGGCAGGACGGGCCCTGCTGCCCTCCAGGCTTTGTCCAAGCTCACCGTGTGGAATTACACTCAGGCCCAGTGAGCCTGCAGTTGGCAGGAATCACAGCACATTTCCCTGTGTCATAAAACACGGGGAGGAGCCGCTGAAGGCCACGACTTCACTGTCGGCGTGTGGAGACATTTACACGCTTGTAAAGTTTGACTGATAGAATCCCTCATCTACAGTGTCCTACGGTGTCCATCTACTCAGGAGCCTGGCCTGTGTGCGGACATGGACTCTGCCAGTGTGAGCAGCTAAATACGACCGATTCGGACATCATTATTTATTTTTACAGCCACAGAGAATATTCATGTGCCGGACACATTCAAACTCTTCACCAGCGTCTGTTTGGACTGGAGACGTGAGTTGGCCCTTTCATGGGTGGCCCCGAAAAGTCAACTAACTTAATTTTGGAATGTGGGCCAAATGTCATCTGCTCACATGTAAACTGCCACGACTGGGCCGGGACATTTACTTTAAACAGAGCAAACAGAACAAACCCTGCCTGACGCCAATAAATACACTGAACAAAAAGACTCTGGACGGGGTTTTCATGAAGGACAATTATTGCCCTTGAGCTCAACAGTGCTCTGCGTTCCAGCTGAATCTGTCAGTTTATTTTTATCACTTTATGTACTTTGATATTTAATCTGTCTGCTCGTTTCGTACCAGTTTACTCAAACGTTTATTATGTTCCTCATCATTTATTATATTTATTTATACGTTTATTAGATGTCTTACACATTTAAATACTCTTTTGGTGGTTCCTTCGCTTCACCTTCTCTGAATTGTTAATTTTTTCCATTTATTTCATGGTCCAACCTGGACACACACACACACACGTTTTGATCTCACCTTTACAGCCCTCACAGGTGAGAGCGTTATAGTGATATCCTGAGGCCTTGTCCCCACACACGACGCACAGTTCCTCCCCTTTGACCCGTCCAGCCTGCGACACGTGCCGGGTCCTCTTGCACACGGTGGACACCATGGCGGACGTCTCCTCCATCTCCGCATCGTAGCTGACGTCCAGGGGTCCCTTCCTCAGTTCATATATCCCTGTGTTTGAGTACCACTCGTCCCCGCTGTACTGGGGGTAGTAGTTCTGACTGGAGTAGTACGGTGCGGGGGGCATGGCCGGCTCCATGGACGGGTACTGCATGCTGGGATAGACGGTGAAGGGTAGGACGTCGGGGTCCTGCAGGAGAGGACTGACGTGATCTGCCAGAATATCTGAGACAAGAGGAGGAGGAAGATAAGTAAATAAATATCAGGGCCTCACTTGACAATGTGAGGTAAACAAGCGACTGCGTTCCACGTGTCAGTTCAGCAGATGCGATGCTGAGACAGATTATAAAATGTCGTTTAATGGCTTGGACTCTGAGCAAATATAATAACTGCTCAAGGTCAAGGATAAACTTTCACTCTCAGTACATGACTCAAATAATAAATCCTGGACTATTCACACAACCGGTCAAATACCAAAGAAGAGTCATTGGAACATTTTGATCTGTGGGAGTCTTCCTGACTCCCTCTGCTATTCTGCTGGGATTAGAATTCATGCAATAACTGTAGATTTAGAGTGATCAGCTGCTAACTGTGCAAGTTATTGAGCCTTGATTCTCTCAACAAACCCTTCAGTCAGTAAAACGTGTTGATATCACTCTGATTTTATTTCATCAAGATCAACAAATTATTGCTACTTTTAATCACTTCACTTTTTCTCTTTGAAGTCAGGGCAAAGCCAACAAACAAACCTCATCGGCAAAGGTAATAAACATCCTGTGTAATGGTGCTCTGTTTCATTATTGTACTGTTCAAAGAGCTGATGCTGCTTCATAGAACAAATCAGTAAGATTCAGAATCAAAACTGAATCAAGTACAGTCAGTTTTTTGCATCAATTTACAATCCGCTCATCATACAACACAGGTATCCTTGGAACCTGAACTGTGATTTTATTTGAAGTGCCCCTGAGAGGGAACTGGCTCAGCAGTAGTCTGCAACACACACAGCACATACTATAAACCCATAAATGATTAACGGCTGAGTAGCACAGGGCACACTGTGTCTATCAGAATGACATTTAGCTCCATTTCAAACCAGCTGACACTTCCGAAACCGATTCAAGAATGTTTGTGTGATCCTGGGATGTTGCTTCGGCTTCACTGGTTTCACTGGTTTCACAAGCCAGCAGAGTCACGACAGGATGTTTCTTTTGAAAGTGAGGTGAGCGTTTTGGAAGGATCATCCACGACGGAACTGACGTATTCACATTAAAATGAGAAGTTACTCTGAATACCGGTTCACCGTCGGTAAACGTTACGCGTCACTGACCTCTTGATGACTTGTTCTGGACCATGGCCATCGTAGTGTGAACAAACACACAGTTCAGAGACTACGCCTCCGTCTTGTGGGTCGGTCCGTTCCTCTCGCCCAACAAGGAAAGAAATCCTGCTCCATTTATTTATTCTGACGGAAAACTCCTCATCTCAAGACGTGAAGACGGCACATGAAGAACAGGGCACTTGCTTGAGAAATCCCAAGGGGAGCAAAGGTTGCCGCAGCTACTCATTAACCACAAAAATCGCAGGTCTTTACATAATTACAAGTAGCCGGCTAATGGTTAAAGCCATTTTCAGATTGGGGCGGAGGTGCCGCCTGCCTGCTACCGTGTGCTGTGCCTGGATATCGCGTTCGTCCATGCATTACTATGAGGAACACGTGTACACGCAAGATTTAATGGCTCTTTTAGGATGAGTTCCTCCTCAGCACCTTCAGGTCGGTTGCTGGTGGATCTTGAATAATCAGCCTGTTGTGTCCGGAGCTGGTAGGTTATTTTGGACAAAGTTTAGACTCAGCAGAAACTTGCAACGTTCAGATTTTGCTGTCACTTTGGGATTATTTAGGAGCATGTTTGTGTTTTAGACCGGTATTTCTGGTATTTTGTCCAACCATATATTTCAGTTACAGATTACTAACTGAATAGTACAGTAACTGGTTTTTCCGTCGAGAATCAAGTACTCATTGTACCTGCAGTGTGTTGATGTTGTCACTGTGACTTGAGGCTCTATATGAGGCTTCTTTCAGCCACGCAGACTTACCAAACAAGTGGGCGTTCTCTGAGATGGAGAACTCATCGCTGGGTGGGATCTGCAGCGGTCCCACCACATTGATGTCGGGGCCCACCCACTCATTCATTCAGGAGGATCTTTGGGCACCAGCACAGGAGAAAGCACAGAGTTGCACCTCTGCTGACTTCTGAAACAAGCACAGGAACACAGGGATTTGTGGCTTAGCATGGTTTAAAAAAAAAAAAAAACATTCTCGATCACCCTTGTTGCTCGGCAGGATCATCTGAAACCTGCTCCGCGGAGTAATTAACTGTCAGCGCCCCAGACAGGTCTCCTCACCCACACAGGGGAGGGCTGCTCGAGCGCTGCCTGCGGAGAGGTGGGGGATGGAAGTCAGGCCACAGCGAGGCCTCCCTGGCGACGATGAGAAGCCTCACGTCAGGACTTATCCCTTTTTACCACACATTACACCTGCAGGGCACACTGGATGGCATGTGTCTCTGGATCAGGGTCCTCTTTAAAGGGTAATAACACAAAAATCATCTTTAAAACGTTTGCAAAACTGAACTGTCTGAGGGCTTTTGTCTCATGAAGAACAGACACGTTTTTAAAACTCATCCAAAGTCCCGTTCTGAGACCATACTTGTACAGTCCTCACTTGGCCCGTTGCTTTTTTAATCAACGCAGAGTAATTTCCCCTGAGATAAAGAAAGCAGCCCACAAGGAGTTGGACCGCTCCAGCCCACACAGCCGCCGAGCACGAGCCCCTCCACTTGTCAGGCACAGAGGCTCACCAGGGCCTCGTCGGTGAGAGAAAACCAAATACATAAATCCTCCTCCTTGTAGTTCTTACCTTATCCCAGTTGGTTTATAGAGAACCCCCGCCTGGAACCAATAGTTCTTGTCTTTCCTTGTTCCTGATTATCCACACTGTGATTCTACAGCTCCACCAAAGGTTGCTGATGAACATTAGGTCGCTTGTGTCTGGATTCCAGTGAGAACATGTGTGACTAGTTGAGGTCAGGGAGAAATGGATGGTGGTTATTAATTAAACTGTCCATGTCACCCCCCCCCCCCTTCCTCCCTCCCCACTGAACTAAATCCCTCTTTATCATAACAAGACAAGAGGCTGCCTCATGAATTCCCTCTTAACAGGCGAGGGGCTCAAATCCCACCCACATACACAAACATCACACGAGGAGCATACATGCAGGCATCAGCTCTGCACAAACATATGGTGCGAGCACGCCGGGCGGAGGAGCTGCTGTCAGTGCAAAGTCCAGCACTTTAAATATATCGGTAATCTTTGAATACAAGCCGATGATGCTGGTGGTGATGATGTGTTTTTTAATGCGTGAAATCATTTTCATTGTTTTTTTTTTTAGAGCGTGTTTCATCAGCACGTTATGAAACCACACTGTGTGGCAATCGACTTTCCTTGAAATGATCGAAGTCCCCTACACATCCACCTTTGTTTACTCTGGCGAGCTAAGATCCTCGTTCACGCTGAAAAGAATTCAAACCAACGCCTGATGTCTTTAGAATCCTAAAATTTGTCCCCCCCAAAAAAATAAAAGCTTAATCATTGATGGGTTGTTGCTCCATCCAAAGGCCCTTCTGAGTCAACAGGAGGCTCTTTGAAATCAACAGAACCTTTGCCATCGGCTGTTTGTGGACGTGGTCTGTGTTTAACAGCATGTGAGGGCTGAGCGGGCAGGGACGTCCTCTGCGGAGGGGAGGACACGTACAGTAGTCGATCTTCTCACAATTATTGATGTGGTTCACGCCAGACTATTTTTGTATTTGGTTTTCACGAGGTTTAGCCGACATATAAGGAGATGGCCCGGGGCGTTTTCCTCTTTCCTTTCACTTTTCTATTTTTTTTTTTTTTCACTCACGCCAGACGCTGTGTCACTGACGCACTCGTGAAATAACACAATCGTAATCGACCACTTGCGCTCAAGGACGCAGGAGCGCTGCCGGGACCAGCCACAAAGTCCGTGGCCTTGAAACTTTATCATCCGGCGAGCAGGAGGGAATAATCAATACACTATTCATTGACCACCAAGTGCACAGAAATTATTCATAACCACCACGTATATGTGAGAAGCCAGTTTGACTCTGGCGAGGAATATCCTGTCCAGTAATTATCCTCCAGATAAGACAAAGGATGTTTACCACAGAGTGATGGGAACCAGAGCCGCCTTCGGAATATTTAAGCACGCTAACAAAAACAGGCCGTGTTAGGGACAGCTTATACTGTAACAAGATAAATAGAATGTAACTCAGACATTACACTGCCTCTGCGACCTTTGAGCTCTGTGTAAATAATAAGTAGGAAAATAAGCTGAGGGGAGGGAGACAATAAAGCAAAAGTGGAACTGCAGCCTTACGATAGAGTTTAAATCAGCCTGTTCGTTATCTGTCCTTCTCTGGCTCCGGGGATGATGCTTTCAATGTCAATCAAACATTCAGGGTCGCCAGAGGATGAAGAGAAGGCTTAGGTGATTGATCCTTTTCTACAAGCACCACCATGTGTTAGCAAATGTCCAGGTAATTATGATGCACTTTTTGTTTCCCATCACAGAACTGAACAATCTGTTATTTGATGATAAATTATTTATATATATTTTTCTTTTGAAAACACCAAGCAACATGAAAAATCCAGGACTCTGACGCTCTTTATGGATTGTACGATTCTACACATTCTGAATACGGAATCATCACCCCTCTGGTGTGTTCAAGTAAAGTGCAAATCAAATCAGCGCGCTCTCAAACAATTCACTGTACAAAATGAACCGTCTCCTCAGTAGCGGTGCTGAGGAAGAACACGAGTGTCAAGGTTTTTTTTCTCTTCTATGATCAAAGTGAAACATCAGCCTACAACGCTTTTGGAAAAAACAAAAAAAAACTGGGTGTCCATGTATGAAACACTGAGAGGTCGCAAAAAGACAAACACCAAAAGAATAAATAGAGTTACACTAAAAGCTTCACAGAGTTATGTCATCATCCATGTCTGCCCTTTATGAGCTCAGAACGCCGTGAATAATGGCGCTGATATAATGCTGGAAGACGCTCCTCACAAATGGATGGAGAGCCGAGAGCTGCTCTGACTAAGGGAGGCGAGCGTCATCGTTCAGCAGCAGCGAATACATACAAGCAAAAACCAAACAAACAATAAGGCTCGTTACATCAACACTGTGGTCTGCGATCAGACCCATTATCACATTCACGTTGCATAGCCGACAGGAAAAAAATGCCAAAAACTATTCACAGGTTCCAAAGAAAGCTAGTTCATTCAGCGCTTGCACAGGCGGAGAGCGACGGGCACGCACCCATACGTTATTCTGGAGCCGCCGCTCCATGGATTTATTTTGTTTATTACCAAGAATACTTCTCTACAGTACGTGTAGATCTGGATTTAATGTGACATCTCTGATTCCATCATGATTTATAGATGATTCTTTCTCAGAGAGGCGTCTATAAGATTATGTTCCATTTTAACATTACATCTACTCCACCCTCTGTTAGCTGGTTAGCTGGTTGGTTGGTTGGTTGTCAGTTAAATTACACAAAGAACAGATTTCCATGATATTTGGAGAAAGCATGGGGCGTTCATTTTGGCATGAACCTGGACAAAGGAATATTTTATCAAGTCCTTCAAAGTTGTGATATGTTTGCACATTATTATTTATGTCCCAGGGAGTTTGGATGCACGTTAAAAATGGGGCATATTAAGGTGATTGATATCTGATATATCTGGAACATACTGTATGTGCTCTTCTGATTGCCTTTCTCTAATTAATCTGTTCCAATATGACTTTTTTCTAGCGATTGTGGGTTGTTCTACTATGAATGTACATTCACCCAAAAGAACCCTGAAACAGAGCAGTCTCTTGCTTCTTCACAGATGTTTCTGACATTCCCACGGGTGTGAAATTCCTCAGTGACCAGATTTCCGAGCTCAGGAAGTCCAGCCTCACTGGTACCTGTCCTGGTAGTCCCCATTCCCGTAATGCTCCTCCTCCTCTTGCATGGTGACGCCTCTGTTCTTTTTCCAGCCATGCTTTCGGCCAGATGAATTGTCTGTTGTTCCGTAACTCATTTTGGGCGCCATGGTGTTTTCGGTTCTGAGCTCTGACTCTTCGGCCAGCTCGTCTTCATCAATAATGCCACGTTTGTCCTCGCTCGTGCTCTCGGGGTTGGCCCAGACCTGCTGCTCTCCCGAAGCAAAGATAGCATAGAAGATGACCCCTGTGTAATGCACCATGGACGCAATAACAAAGACATTCTGCCACTCCAGGCGAGTCTGTGGGGGGGGAGATGAATGGAGTCAGAGATCTCATGGTGATATAGAACCAAGACTGAGGATTGTAAATCCTCTGAATTACTCATGGCGTCTGAAAAACAGAACGTATAACACATCACAGCTCTATAAATTATAGATGTTAGATACAGAACCAGAAGCATCCAAGTGTTCGATATATGTTTATATGCAGTCGGTTATAAACATGTGATGAGAGAAATTCAATGCTATGATGTTTTTTTAATACTCAAATGTGGAACCAGCCTGTGTAAAAAAACATATTGAGTTGCAGCTAACAGCTAACATCTAATAAACACATGTTAAAGTGTACCTTGTGTTTAGTCAAAGCTCCAACAATCAGGGGACACACCATCCCAGACAGTGTCCCCACACCGTTGGATATACCCATCAGGATGCTGGCATAGCGGGGAGCAATGTCCAGATGATTGACATTAAAACCTAAACACAAGAGACAGAATTTGACTGATTGTTTAGGTCCATCTGCACCTTTCTGTAAATCAATGAAATCTATTCAGAAGAAGGTTTGGCAGGAGGAGGCAGGTAGACGAGCGTTACAAAAGAATTTTTTTGCAACATCCTGCTCATCTAGGAGTCAAATTAAAACTTGTAATTTCTGTTGAAGAACAGTCTCTGTTTGCAGATGTTATTACCTGAGATGGCAAATCCACTGAAGCCCACAGCCAGAACGAGGAAGGAGATGGCAACTCCTCGAGTGTGAGAAAAGCCAACCACCAGCAGCAGAGTCGCCTCCATCCCGAAACCTGTGAGAACACAGGACCAAACGATGTAAGACACCTTTTAGTACTGGAAGAGAAACTGTCCAAACCAGAAATCAAAAATCAAGTCTTGAGTTTCCAGAAATGAAAGAATATGCTTCTTTGGGTTTCCTTTGACGCACCTCCACAGTTCATGAGTTTCCTCACATTTGTGGTCGACATGATTTTGTTGCTGCGTAAGAAGTCGGCCAGCTGACCCCCGATGGGGACGACAATCGTCATCACCATGTGGGGGACGGCGGACAGGATCCCCACCTGCGAACGGGTCACGCATTCAGGACACAACAAGGTGAGCGTGACGCTGATGTCACTGATGAACTACAGTGGAGACACTGCGAGACCAACCTTGCTGATTGGAAAACCGAAAACCTCCTCAAAGTAAGCCGGCTGGCTGATGAGGAGCAGGTAGAAGGTCCAGCTGCGGCAGAAGTTGGCCACGATGATGGCGTAGACGGGCATGGAGGTGAAGAAACGACGCCACGGGGTCTTGAATTTCTTTCATCGGCAGACAGAAATGTCATTGATGGTGTCAAGTTGAAAGCACAATGATGAATAAAAAAATGTCCAACTTTGTACGAACCTCAGTTGCACTCAGCTGGTGGATGGTTTCACCGATGGTCGTCTCGATGTACATCCGCTCCTCGTCAGTGATTGTGGGATGGTCGGCTGGACTTCCATACGCCAGCAGGAGCCACAGCACGTACCACAGGATCCCAAAAACTCCTTTCCGTGGATAGATAGCGACAACATAGCAGATAAATTCAAACACATGCACTAATAGATGTTTATCTTTGCAGTGACAGCTCTGCCAAGTGTTGCCGAGTAGAAGATGGGACAGACTAATTAAAACAACCCCAGACCTTCTGTGGACCGCAAGAATTTTCGTTATTAAAATTAAATGAGTCAGGTATGAGTCACGGAGCCCCAGACAGGAAAATGCTAATTCACATCAATAAATCAAAAGATTGTATCAGAGCCGGAGCAGAGTAGATTTTTTATTAAAACACGTTTGGCGAGGTATGAATTTTGTGCGAGTGTTAATCCATTTAATCAAACTCAAAAGCAATTCAGATAACAGTGACTGTGCAGAGCAGACTGAGGGCAGCTGCCACAGAGCAACATGTGAGGCAGGGATCAAGATATCATGGAACCAACGTCCAGAGTGTTTCCTCGAAGTAATGTTATGTTTGTGGCGTGTGTAAAAACAAAGCACTCTTACCGTAGATGTAAAAGACGGACGACCAGCCGACGTACTGAACGAGCACTCCAGCTAAAGGCATGGCAATCACTGCTCCCGCATAGGACCCTGGGAATGAAGGACAGCAATGTCTCCTCTTTCTATTTCACAACTTTCATAATTATACACAACTGAAATTAAAGTAATGTCATAGCAACAGGTGAGAAGATAGAGACACTCTTTCAGAGTTATGGTCAATTCATGAGTTAAGAGGGTTTTGATGCAAGGGTTGTCATGGCAATGGTGTGAAGAACCCCCGAATAAGCTCTTATCTCACGATCAGTCACTGTCCAGCTCAAATAAATAAATAAAGTTGTGCAAACTGAACAAACAAGGGTTTAATCAGAGAGGATTATGGTCGGAGTTGAATCGTCGTGTATTCTGGAGCATTTTTAGAAAGAGGAATGAACAGAGGTATCACTCACCACAGAATGAGGTGGTGGCCAGTCGACTCCGCTCAAGAGGAGGCGCCCATTTGGACCACATCCCATGGCATGCTGGGTAGGTGACACCCTGTAGGAGGTACATGGCATGGACGATAAGACAAATGACAAAGTTTGATCTAAATATGCAGTGAAATCTAAGATCATATGTTGATTATTGAGCTCCAGAGGTTTTGCTGTGTACATAGATTTGAGGAGCCATGTTCAGTTCATTTTTGTTTAATTGTTACTTACCTCCACTAAGCCCTGCAGGATGCGCACAAACATGACGCAGCCGTAGTGAACCCTTGCAGCTGATGGAATGAACATATTCAGCAATGATGTCAGGAAAATGGCCGCCCCAAACACCCTGCAGGAAAAAAGAAGAAAAGCTTAAACATCAGCAAAAGCATGGCTAACACGTATCTACCCTGCAGACATGATCTCAAAACATTTTTTTATGGAAGACATTAGCTTGTTCAAGGATAAACATCATGATTTCAAGAAATTGCACATGAGAAAATATCAGTTTTAATATATATTTCTCAACTCATTGAGCCATGATGACCGCTGCAGTCTGTACCAGCTAAAACACAACAAACACATGCTACCCAGTGTGTGAAAGATCTGTGATATTGGGATCCTGTGTATCGCCACGTATCGGACAGTCGGAGCATCTCACGTCTCATCCCTCTCCCGCTGAGATAAAGACGTCCCTTTCAGTCCATAAGTTTCTGCTTCATCACCGCCGTGCTACTTAGCTCCCTTCTCCCCACCCCCACCCCCCCGATCCTTTTCTTTTTCCAAAACAGTGTGTAAGTGACACTTGTAATATTCCAGTGGCTGGTGTTGCAGGGAGAAATCAGAGGCAGGATCTTTCATTATTAACTCTGTCAGTGGCGTGTCCTCTTTTCCTGTGAAGCTTTTATTACAGGGCCGCTATCTGCTCCATCAGCACCGCTCACCACACCATACAGCTTTAACCCTTTAACAGCGGGGGCTGAGCAGGTGCTCCCCCCAAAAAAAACGTTACCTGGTTTTATAGACCTTTGCTCGGATCGTTTCATGGCCTGCAGTCACAATGACTCAAAATCTGACTCTGCACCCCTCACGTTTCTCTATCTACTATTTTTATCAATTTTTTTTGTGTGTGTTTTTTGTGTTTTTAAGTGATTAATCCTCTGGTCAAATTGTGTCAGACAAAAGTTACTGGAGTCCAATAACCATCATAAGATCACTTAGCTGGTGATGATGTGAAACAGAGCTGCAGTGGAAGAACAAACAGTGGTGAAGTCGGTGAGTGACCTGTTGGCAGAGAGCTTGTTGGAGATGAAGCCGCCAGGGATTTGAGTGACGATGTAGCCCCAGAAGAAGGAGCCGTGGATCAGCCCCACCGTCTCTGGATCCCAGTTAAACTGTGCAACCTGGAGAGGCCGAGAGTGAAATGGCTTTTAGAGGAAGATGGAGAATTTCAAAGATGAAAATATGTGTGACTTCAAAACGTCTGTTAGAAATGCAGTGTGGGTAATCTATAGCATAGGGGACTGTCCCTAATTGAAGCAGGGGTCAAATGTCAGTGACCTCAGGCCTCTTGAATTAAAGGGGACTGTTGGGCCTTAGAGGAGGTATATTCTATGACTGTCCTTCACAAAATCTAGACTAAGGGGTTCTGTAGTCATCTGTACCTGAAGTACTGGAGTCCCATTGATGTAGACAGTGTTGTTGTTCACCATCTCCACGATTGCCACACCAAGATTGCACCGGATGCCAAAGGAGATGCAGAAACCCAGGCCGCTGAGGATGGCGATGATGTACCGTTTAGGGAGACCGCCGCAGCTGCAGTCCAGCAACGGAGCAGGACGCGGCGTCGATGCCACCGGACGCCCATCCTCTGTCAGTTCAATGTTGTCTTCTTCTTCTATGTTACTGCCATCTATTTTCCTGAAGAGCAGTTAGCAGGGAACACAGCATTTGCTATCTTAACACCCTGGGGGTAAAATATAGATTTGTATCCATATCGATCATCTAATATTAGTGAATATTAAGTCTATGACATCTGAATTTGGCTGCAAGTCACATTAGGATTTCTGCATTATTCAGATGATAATGTCCTGTCCTGTTGATTTTGGCAACAAAAGAGCACAGTAACACAAGTCCCTTGACTCACAGAGGGCAGGAGCTGAGGCCAAGACACACAAAGGTAATTATGGACTCACTTACTTGAAAAGTAAATAAATAAATAGGTAAAGGAGCAATCAGTTATTAAAGCCATGGGTGAAATATAAATAAATAATTTATAAATGAATACATAATTTAAACAGGAGTCAACAAAGGAGTGACTATATATTGACAATCTTAAATTATGTGCATAATTGTATTTAAGAATTTGTGTAATTCTTCAAATAATAATTACTATTATATTATTGATAATATTTTCTTATGTTTCTTGGCTTAGTGCATTCTGTTACAGGTCACATACATATTAATGACACACACACAAAACTCATCACCCAGGTAATTGACAACTTGATTTATCTTCTATATGAAGGCTCCCTCCGCCCGCACCCATGTTCCACTGTGAAATATGCATCAGATATGAAATATGTATCAATGTCTTAAAATAAAATCTCAGATTGCATCACAGGGATTGCCTGGCAAGCATGAGAATCAAATATTTATTTATCGCCAGGATCTCTGAGAACACGTTGGGCTTAATGGGCTCTGCTCCAGGCTGTGTGACGGGAGGCATTTCTGCTCTCTTATAGGTGATCCTATTTTATTCTCCACTGTGGATGTGATGTATGGACAATGACTGAAAAGTCTAAGATCATTACATGCTGACTAACAATATCTTCAAAAACCTGTGGCTCGAACATCCCTCGTCCCACTCTCCACATAAACCCACTCACCTTTGCAGTTTGCCTAGAGAGTCGCCCACAGTGCTCTTCACCTCTTCCTTCCCAGGCTTCAACACCTGCTCCTTTAAACCTGTCAACCCACCGAAAGGCATTTTTCCCTGGATGTGTTCCCCTTTCTCTCCACCTTTGTCCCAAAGCAGCGTCTCGACGCCTCACTGGCACACTTTGCTGCAAGAAAACCAAATGAAAATCCACTAGAAGCTTTTCTCCATCCTCCCTGAGTTTGTGGCACCAGGGGCTGGCTCCACCTCAGAGTGGTGCCAAGGGTCCCTCAGAGGTAACACAGACTTTGTCTCCACTTTTCAGAGCTGATTCAGAGACGATGTGGAAATATTCCTTCTTCCAAAGTGCCGTTCAGTCAGAGCCTCTGGAACATTAATCTCCAAAAAATCCATCCAAGACTGATAAACAAGGAAGAAAAAAATCCACTTTTTAATCTGTGGGCATTACAAGATCCCACTGTCTGCAGCTGAACTGAAAGATCCGCTCAGATCTCCTCTCCATCTCATAACTCAACTATCCCTGGTGAGGAGGGGCAGGTGTAGCTGGTTTTCCAAAACCCTGCCCCTCACCCAAGACATCATCATCTTTATCGTCGTCATCATCACCTCCCCGTGCTGCACCACCCCTTCACCTACTTAGGTTCATCTGATAGCAGCTCAGTGGACAAACAATAAAATATGCACGGGCTTGACATGTTGTTATGGAGGAGAGACAGGAGAAGCTCGACTGCTGGGGTGTAACACAGGAGCAGGTGAAACCCAAGACAGAACCATCAAGTTCCAGGTTAATGCTCAGGCTGTGCTGGCTCTTCCGTGTTGGCGTTTCACAATGTCTGCATCATAGAGGGAAGGACAGATACAATAACATACAATGCCATTTAGCTGCCATCAACATCGTGTCATTAACCATTTGACAGTGATGGGAGTTTCTTGGAGATGCACATTTTCCAGTGGGGTCACCAACATTCCAGCTGTTTATGCACTTCATAAATTGAGAGTTTGATACAAAGGGTCCTTCTTGGCAATGAGATGAGCCTGTCCTTCAGTGATCAGCATAACAGTTCATTTTGGGGAGGTTTATCAAGGTTTTTAAAGAGGATGAATTAGATGACGCATTAAGCAATACACACATTTGAACACAGTTTTTCTAAATTAAAAAAAAAATAAGTAAGATGAATAATTTGGCGATTTAAGGAAGCAAGAAAATAAACATGTTAATATTAACACATTCCTATAAATGTATAATTAGCGTCAACAGCGACACAAACTGTGGAACAAGAGAAGAACAAGGAATCTCGCTTCTGAATAAGTCATGTCTGCCATCTAGTGTTTGGAATGAGGAGGTAACACAGGAGTTCATGATGTGATGCAAAGAAACACTGACAGGGGCAGTGTTTACTGTGAGACTCTAAAGGATTTTACTGTTATTTGCTGACATGCAGCCATTGAAACACAGATGTAACATGACGGTGGCAAACTACAACAGAGACACTAAACAATGTTTTGCAAGTTCGAAGTATAAGACTGGACTCAATAATAATTACACTCGTGGAAAGACATACTTGAGGTGAATCAACTACGGGGCATATCCCAACAGAAGTGTGTGTTTTCCAGCGGACGCGAAGGGAAGCGCAGGAGCGGCGTCGGTGACTCTGGTGAACCGACAGGAGGAGACTGCGCTCTGCCTTCCGCGTCCTCCACCACCCCCCTCCCCCTTCCACACTGTCCCACTTCCACCGCTCCGCTTCTCTCCTTCGGGGAAGACAACAAACAGGCATCCACCTCCCCGCGGCTCCCCCTCACCTGCCCTGTCAACACAGCCGCGTCTCGGAGCGAGTCCACCGCCTCCTCCATGCATTGGAGTCCCGGGCCCCAGCGCACCGGCTCCAGCCATGTCGGCCAGGAATGCATCGGCTGGTGGCGGTGACAGAGCGGGAGGCGGAGAACCGGCAGGTAACTCAAACACACCGCCAGTGTGTTACTCCGTTGGGTATCCTCTCAGTGTATTACTGCATGTGTACCGTGTGTAAATGTACTGTGGAGGCAGGCGGGGGTGGCGGAGTGTTTACCCGGGGGTTTCGCACCGGTGGACCGTAACTTTGCGCTCCTCCAAAACTAGGTCAGTAGAGCAGTAGAACAAACTCGGCTTCTCCGTCGTTTACACAACTCGACACGGCTCGGTTTGTCTCTTCTGTCCCGCGGTACGTTCGCAGCCGTGTTTATTCCAGCTTGTCACGGGCGGCAGTGTCGATAAACTGGGGAATAAACGCGTTGTGTTTCAGCGTCGTTGGGGCTAACGTTGACCCGAACCTAGCGTTAGCTTAGCAGCCGTAGCTCGGCCTGTTCACCGGGGGGGCTCGATACGGCCGAGGCGGAGGGATTATTTTATTTATTTATTTATTTTTACCCCGGAGCGATGGTGTCGCGGCCCGGGTATTTTCTTTTATTACACCCGGTGGCGGTCGGTGGTTTCTGGGGGAAACGGTGTCACGTTGTGAAAGCGAAGCGGGGGATGTTAGCTGTTCAGGCCCGAGTTGATCCACGGCCACTCGCCGCTTCGCCCCAGCGGATGAACCCGCTGAACCACTGATCTGGTGTTTGCCAGGACCGAGCTGCTTTACTGTACGTTCACTGTACCGTTGACAACTATTTCTATCGACTCAACACGTCACTTCACTCTGCGGTGAACTGCTGTCGCTGTGGGTCTGGTGTGGTCGAGGAGCTGTCACATTATTCTGCAGCCAAGTGTCACTGAACACAACCTCGGGCTTTTCAGGAAAACATCCAGCTGTGCCACTAACAGCGTCGGTTTGAGTTATTTGTATTCGTGTTGGTGCTGGAGACTTTCACTGAATGTAGGTCAAACACCGGGATCGTTATTGTGAGTCATTATTTCTTCTAACATTGTCTACTTATGAATTTATGAGGTGAATGACTTGTTTATAAAAGGGTTGTTCTCCTTTTTGACAATTGTGCAACACACCAGTTGTACTTCTATCTGTTTGTGAAAGACAACGCTTGGATAAGTTCAACAACTGGCCGCTTGAAGTGATTATACATGTGTTGAATAACTGTTTTGTAAATAACCCTCTTATATAGTTCTTTTCACTTTACTGTTTCAAAAGAGTGGTGTCGAGACCTGATGGCTGACTCTGTTGAATGTCTCTGTGTAATGTCTCTTCCGGTCTCTATTAACTTCTCACCTGCAAAACTTCACACTTCATTCATCCCTGAGACCGGTTTTACATTCCCGACTCTATCTTTAAAGTGGTTCATAGGATCAGCAAGTTTTTACTATGTGAAATCAAATTTAACTGTAGAGCTGAAAACAGTATGAGGTGAATCACTCAGTTGTCAGATATTCAAATAAAACTATTTTGATGATAATTTAACTAAAATGATCAAACCAATTCCATTAAGATGCAATTGGTGATTGATTATTGATTTCATAAGAAATTAATCTGTCAGTTTGTTTTTCTTTGTAATTGATTCAATAATTTGGTTTATTTAGTGTCTGAAATTTGAAATTGTCCAGGGTTATTTCATCATCTTACTTAATTTGTATAAACCAGCCATCAGTTTAAAAACCCAACCCTTTAATAAAAATGGATTCTGTTTCCTATTGATCAAGAAATCAATACAACAGTTTAAAAGTGGGTTGATATTTAGGTGACATTCCTTTCAAGTTGGCTTTGATTCTACTGACGCTTCTAAAATCAGACCAGTTGACCTTTCAGTTTCATGTGAGAAGTTTACAGCTATTGAGAGTGTTAATGAGAATAATATCCAGGTAATCTCTCTTCCCCCTCAGTGTCTCTGTATCGCATGACTTTTTTTTCCTTGCCACAGACATCGGTATTAAATTATTGTGCAATCAACTTTGTGTAATTTGGTAACCGTGGTACACTGTGGACCTTTTGTTCGGATCTTGTTTGTGGGTATGATTAACTTCCTTTGTGTGAAGTAGGGAAGCTCATGACTTAATCAGAAAAACATCTGCGATTATTCCTGATTTGCACGAGTTTGTTATTAGATATGATTGCAAACGCTCCTGCAGTTCATTTTTATGGCTGCTGTTGCAAAATCATTTAAACTTGAATTGAAATATAATGCCGAACGTTTTTCTTTTACTCTGCGAGAAGGAAGCAGCAGGTATTCATTGAAGGATTGAGTGAATGGGCAAGTTAAGGAACGCGTGGGCTTGCCAGGGATTGTGGGAGTTGGCAGAGGGATGTGTGTTAGGCGTGATGTCCAGTAATCTGTGTGCCTTCTCTCCAACCCTGTAATCCATCAGATTTGTACAGGGGGAGTGGGATTTAAAATCAGGTTGTCACTGATCTTTTTAATGTCTATCTGGGTCACAAGGTCTGTGGAGCGGAGTCAGAATAGTTTTCATGGATATGAGCCACATTTGCAGACTCTCAGGAGTTCTCTTCTCCCATACACACTCTCACCTGCTGCTGAGAAACCTGAATTAATCGTAGTCATGCAAATACACAACGAACTGCGCAGTTAAAGAGATGTATATGTATTCAAGCGGGAACGCCCCAGCTCCCATGTTTGTTTTTTGCTTTGGAGCTAAAGGACATATAACATTATTTCAAAGCTGTCGTACAGTCACTGTACACAGTAGATATACATGAACTGCAACAAATATTACATATTAAGCAGGGGAAAAAAATTCTTGCTTGGTGCAAATGTGATTAATTAAGCATTTGGCCCAGTCCCACACTGGTGTGAGAGAAACTCGTGACTCTAACTTACAGATGCCAATGTTCCCACAAGTCAGTTTGCAGCAGTTATTCCAGAACAGCCAGTTATGAGTGATGGATTTGCTTGACGTGTGTATCAGTAGAGGGAGGCACAGTCAAAGATTGAATTGAGTCCATGCTCCTTAGATTTCACTGTCTGACCTCTTTAGCCACAAACCAGCTTCTGATCTTTAAGACCATCCCATTTTGGAATATTAAAAAAAATACCACTCGATAAATCATGCAGTCAAGCATCGTTCAAGATCCCAATCCAATGGATGATAAAAATGTGGTTCCTGTCACTTATCAAGCTAAATAGTGAAAACTACAACACTGTCAACTTCTTGATTCTCACAGTAATCTCAAGACTTATGGGACTTTGACTGTGGTTTGGACAGAACAGACATTTTGATCATCTCCAAGTGAGGGAACCAACAGCACAGGAAGTCAGGTGATGGAGACCAGTTGCAGTTGTGTTTTGTGCGTTTCAGACGATCTGCTGGTCAAGGAAAACCAAAGCAGTTCCGTCTCTCTGTCCAGCCTGATGTCCCCCTCCTCAGCTGCCAGCATATCCTTGAGCATGGAGTTGCCCCGGAAGCGCAAAGGCAGCATAGACAACCAGTGAGTCCATGTCTGTGTGTCTGTGTGTGTATATGGCTTGTTTCACTATGTTTGGAACTTCAAGAAAATCTCATCCACTCCTGTAAATTGATCCTGGTTGTAATTGATAATTGTTTTCTTCCCAGGGATTCAAAATCTGCGTCCCTCCCTGATGCAGATATGGAAGACGACGAGAACGAGTACTGTGTTTTCTCCAGAGATTATTTCCCTTAGTGATTTTTTTTTTTCAGGTCAAACTAGTAGGAAATATCAAATGTTTGTTCTTCTCCACAGGTCAGATGGAGAGGAGAGGGATGTAAAAATGAAATGTATCAGGTAGTGTTTTTTTTTTTTTTTTTTTTTGCAGTACTGCATTTCTTAAACATTTCTGTATTTAACATTCACTGTGAAGTTCCAAAAATGGAATATGGTAAATTTCCCAGATGGATTGTCAAGTCAACAGGAAGCTCTTGTTTTGGAGTTTGCTGAATGTTTTTGTTTTTTTGTATGTCTGCAGGGAACCACACAGCCAAATTGAGAAGAGGAGACGGGACAAGATGAACACCCTCATCGACAAACTATCAGCCATGATCCCGACTTGTAACCCCATGTCTCGTAAACTGGACAAACTCACTGTGCTCAGAATGGCTGTGCAGCACCTCAAATCTCTCAAAGGTACACACACAAGTGATGAATCTTAAAGGGCCACACATGTTGTTAGGATATGATTGTAATGTGACGTGGCCGAGTCTGTGTTTTCAGGTTCAACAAGCGCCTTTTCAGAAGCCAGCTATAAGCCATCATTCCTTCCTAATGAGGAGCTCAAGCACCTCGTCCTTAAGGTACCTGTGATCGTGGAATTAAGATTTTATATTAAAAGTACTTTACCTGTATTTTGGCCGATTCCAGCTGCATATGTTATAAACCTAGCCCATGTGTTGGTATATACCTATGCAGTTGGCCACGCCCCAGTTTAACTCTGAGTGACAATAACTAGAAGCAAACAAAAAACAAGCATTTAAAAAAAAAAAAAAAAAAAAAAATTTGATTTGTTTTCCTGCTGTTAGTTTTCATAATAATGTTCATTATAACATTTAATTTGATTTTGATTATTGATTGATTATAATGCTTCAGATTTATAATTATATAGATTTATAATGCAGTGTATTTTTGAAATATTTTCTCAGTGCAGCCTCTTTGTTTTGATCATGTCATCTCATCAGCTCCTCCTATTCTCCCCCGTGTTTTTTTTTTTGTTGTGCAGGCGGCAGATGGGTTCCTGTTTGTAGTGGGATGTGATCGCGGAAAAATAGTTTTTGTCTCAGAGTCCGTCACGAAGATATTAAATTATAGTCGGGTAACACTTTTAATTTAATTTGTTACTGTATCTGCAGAGACAAGGACCCCGGACACACCAGATGCATTGTGTTGTCTTGATGCTAAAGTGAACACCATTGCTTGTAATCCATGTTATTGTCATCAGTTCATTGTGCTTCTGATCGTACACTAGAAATACTGATTGATCTTTAATTCCAAATTTACCAAATTGAATTTTCACATGTTTGCTCTGTGCAGCATGTGGTGTGCTCCGGGGTCAACAGTTCAGTCAGTGCACTTTGTTAAACTGAATATTTGTCAGCAGGACTTGCTCTAGATGCAGAATGGTTTTGACACTTCTTTTTATGAACATGGGAACTGTCCTCTTTTTTTTTTTTTTCCTTCTTCCAGGCGGAGCTGATTGGACAGAGCCTGTTTGATTACATTCACCCTAAGGACATGGGAAAAGTGAAGGAGCAGCTGTCAGCTTCTGAATTATACCCTCGTGAACGGCTAATAGATGCTAAAAGTAAAGCAGTTGTGTGTGTGTATGTGTGTGAGGACCAGTTTATCTATGAGGCATTAAGGTGTGAAGACATTATTGTTTTTCTGACACCCCTTCACACCTTTAGCTGGTCAAAGGTTGGGACTTGTTTTGATGATGAGGCTGGCTCGGTGTGAATAATGGTTTAAGGTGAGGCAGTTTGCTCTGTTTAAGGTTAGAGTAAGGGGCTTTGAGCCTGTGTGTCATAATGTACCTTAGGGGACAAATTCCAAGCATAAAACAAGTTAATAAATAAAGCTGATTTCCTCGGTCAGTGATTCCCATTAAGATTTGGTAAGTCGTAGCTGTAGTTAAAGTATGTCAAGGGAATTTATAACTCAATTAAAAGTCCCCATAGGCGACCGGTGACCTGTGTGTGTGAGAGGGAGCGCATTAACACTCCTGTCCTGTCCCCAGCCGGTCTGCAGGTTCAGGCTTACCTCCCAGTCGGCGGAGCACGGCTGTGTTCGGGCGCACGGCGCTCGTTCTTCTGTCGCATGAAGTACAATAAAGTTTCTGTTAAAGTGGAGGAGAAGGAATTCCAGGCCAGCTCCTCCAAAAAGAAAGGCAAGGAAGTCACTTTCTGCAGCCAGGAGCCTGGATAACTTTGCTGTGAGCTGTATGAAGTACTTGTGTTTTATTTGTGACTTGTGTCTCGTGCCCACAGAGTCACAGAAGTACTGCACAGTTCACTGTACAGGCTACATGCGCAGCTGGCCCACCACTCAGCTGGCAGCAGATGGGGAGGGAGAGGCGGACAAGCAGGACAACTCCCACTTCAGCTGCCTGGTGGCAATGGGACGCATCCACTCCCACTCGTCTCCCCAGGTTAACGGAGAAGTGAAAGTCAAATCCACAGAGTTCATCACACGCTACGCCATGGACGGCAAATTCACGTTTGTGGATCAAAGGTAGATTGATTTGACTGGGTGTCAAGGGGGAAACAGCATTCTAAATAGTACAGTACTTGTCTTAATTCATCATACTTTATTTCTACAGAGCTACAACCGTTCTTGGTTATCTTCCCCAAGAGCTGCTCGGGACATCATGCTACGAGTACTTCCACCAAGACGACTTACCACATTTAGCTGAAAGACATCGAAAAGGTAAAATACATACTACTTGGATCATGTATAAGCTTTTTTTTTCGGTCCCTGCTCAGTTGACAGCTGCTGATGTCACATCTGTGAAGTCTTCTCATTTGTCTTCTCGCTGTTTTTTCCACCATAGTGCTGCGGAGTAAAGAGAAAATCGACACAAACTGTTACAAGTTCAGAACAAAAGGTGGCTCCTTCGTCACCCTGCAAAGTCAGTGGTTTAGTTTTGTAAATCCCTGGACCAAAGAAGTAGAATACATAGTGTCAACCAACACAGTCATAGCGTGAGTATTCACTTCCATCTGACGCCTTCTTACCTGAATAGCTTAGTACCTGACAAACGGTCGTATTCACTGCCTCTTTATCTTTTTCATCCGATGATGTCGCACCATCACAGTCAAGCCAGTCGGTCGGGAAACAAGGCTGAACAGTCGGGCCATTCCAAGGCTTCTGACGGTCAGTGGTAGAAAAGAGAGATTATGAGGAGGATGTGTTGGCTGCACTGTCTCCATTCCATCATGTTTAACTTCTTCTTTCTGTTGGAAGATGGCAAAAAGTCCCTTCCAATCATACCAGGCATCTCCCCCACCTCTGCAAGTATGATCTATGCAGGGAGCATAGGGACACAGATCGCCAACGAGCTGCTGGATTTCAACAGGTGGGTTCTTTACACCGGCCGAGGTGTCAGTGTTTTTACTTCCACACGTGTGAAAGCTTTTCCTCCTTGTCCTCTTCAGGATGAACTCGTCCCCTTCCAGTGGTAACGTCAGCCCCTTCAGTATACCCCTGGATAAGTCTCCACAGAGTCACAATCAAATCAGCAACAATGTGAGTTTCAGGACATGCATTCTCTTCGCTGCATCTTTTTTCTGAAGTAGACTTCCCCGAATGTTTAAAGGCATTTTTTTAACCAGCACCGATTCGATTCCGTCCTATTTTTTGTTGCTGCTGTAATCATTTCTCCCCTGTTGGTCTCTAGGTGCCAAATGGAGAGGCAGCAGATATGGAGATAGCAGGAAAGTCCAGCTCAGAGGATGAGCCCCAGGGAGCTGCATTCTCAGGAGGAGAGACACTCATGGGTTCGATTTCTGTTGTAGTACTTATTTATACTTATTGTACTTATTGTTTGAGATAATGCTTATTTTAATTTCGTCTCCTGTCCCTCTGCCTCTTCGTCTCTCCTCAGGGGAGAATTCTCAGATGGATTTGGACAGTGTAGTTGGACCAGGCCTTAGTAGTCTTAGCAACGATGAAGCTGCCATGGCCGTGATCATGAGCCTCCTGGAGTCGGACACAAACCTGGGCGATGCCGTCGACTTCGAAGAGATACGCTGGGCTTTATAGGATCTGCTCTCACAGGGAGACACACTGACAAACAGTTGGACCATCAGTTCTTTGATGACCAGAACCGCTCACTCCATGATGTCGGTTTTCTAAACGTTTATTTATTAGCTACCTTTCTCCACATAAGCTGTGTAGTCTCCGGGTGGCATGATCTGAGACAATAAGGGATAACTCATGTATCCGCCTTGAAAGCCTTACAGCGCTCCGCCTGCCCTGAAACCTCCTAAACGTCCTCCTCGCATCTACTGTCGTCCTCTGTGAACAGAGGAGGCCCCACGAGGGTCAAGAACCCATGACCACAAACAACCGTGACAGGACACAGGACACATCATGGCTCTGGATCCCTGCTGGAATTTCCCTCCACCCACATGTGATCAAAGGTTGGGAGTGAAAAAGCACTGAATCGGCTTCATGTTTTGTTTTAAGTTGTAATCTGGTTTGGTACTGTGTGTTGAATTAAAATGCAAGGAAGACACCATGACAACGGGGCCCACCCTCTGTGACACCCCCCCCCCCCCCCCCCTCCAAACTGTAGGTAGAAACTGTAGGTAGACCACACTTCCACAACCTCTGACTTTGACAGTCACCCACTGATGTGCTGCTCAGAGATCTTCTCTTGTCTGAACATTTTTTGTGGAAAGGGCCCAGCGACTTCTTTTATACACTGACTTGAACAATAATGTAAATATGTACATTTGGTATGATTGCAAACACCATGTCTTCAGGCCATATCTGTCTTAAAGGGATAGTTTGCATAGGAAGAATATTTACCATTTTTAGTGTGTGTCCACTTTTAGACTGCGCTGGATTCATTTTGCTTTTTAGCTCCAGACATTTTAACATATTTTGTCAGAAGCCGTCACCTTCATGCGTTTGTCGTTAGAGGTTAGCAGCCACCGCCGCCGTCGCCATTGGTTTGAACATTCCCGTTCTCTGATGGGCTGTATAGGAACGTGTTGCATCAAAGGAAAGTGCAAAGCGAAAAAGCAATTGAGAGTTGCTGAAATGGAGGTCGCCCGTTTCAGACTGCGTCTCGCGGTAGAAGTCATAACTCAGGGAGCGAAGCCGGCCCGCGTGTCCATAAACAAGCTCAGCGAAAGCGTGGCAGTGTGTTGTCCTCCAGATAGCGCTTCACGTTCTCGGAGTCACGAGTCTGTACCTGTTCATGTGTACGTCTCCTCCCACACTGATGGTCTGCTCTGTTATCTGGCAGCTCACCCATAGCTTTAGGTGATTTAGTTTGTCTCGTACACTCTTATGCACTGACAGTCTTTCAGAAGACGTGTTTATGTTTTGATATTCTCATCCGCGTGCACCTCCATTCATTTAAGGGATTATGCTATGCAGACCCATCATTCCGTAAAGTCAACCTTTAGGACATGTATCTTTATCTTCCTTTGCTATTGTCACCTTCATATCTTGCATGGCTCGACATGAGACGGCAATCTGATGACTGATGTGACATTTGCTGAGAACATGAAATCACATGTGGTTCCTGTAATCATTTACCCAACCCGGACTTCTGTAGGGCCCCTGCTTATGATTGCACGTCTTAGATTTCTCAGCACTGATGGTCATTTTGTCGCGAGCTGTACGCTGGTGAAAGTGAGATGGAAAAGTCAATTTAACGTCAGTGACATTTGAATATATTGGGTGTTTATACCTTGCTGATGCCAAAAGTTTTGAGGATAAACGCCCAGTCCACACATTATAATAAACAAATCAAGAAGACAAACTACTGAAATTCATTCAAATGAGCTCCTGGGGACTTTTTTTGAATTTATGATTTAAAAATCAAGACTGTTGTATATGTTACACTTATCAAATGGTTTGTGAGAGAGTCAGAACCTGTGAACTGATTTCCTGTTTTTGTGTTTGTGTGTTAAGACTGTAAATCTGCATTTTAACCTTTGTCATTTGTACTTGATCAGTCAGCTGTTGAATTACAGTCCTCACGTAAATGATATGGAACTGTGCAGCTCCAATGCCCTGCCATTGTTCACCCTCACCTGCTGAGGATCTGCCCAATAGGAACTGGAGCTCTAGCAACGCTGGTTGTGAATCATGGAGAAAACAGACTTTTCTCTGCTGCTTGAAATGACGTGGAGCCGGTGGACGGAGGAGCTGAGCACACAAGGGCCTCCCGCCTGTGTCCAAAGTGCCTTTGGACATGTCTGCGTTGTCACACGATGGACCTGTTGCTTGTGGAGAATGGACTTGAGGGAGGACTGTCACAAATGACGGGATTCACTTGGCCCATCGTAGCATACTGTGCACATCAGAGATGAAGTTGGAGCTGTACACTGGCCTCAACAATCAATAACCCTAACCAAACAACCACAGCTATGGAGCAGTGCCATGTTTTTTTTGTTGTTTTTTTTCTTTTAGGCAGAATTTGCCTTCTCCTCTTGTTCTTGCACTGTCATTTCCCAGAAGGCTCTGTGTTCTATCCTGACTGAGTGAAACACTTTGCAAAGAGGTTCATGCATTTTTTTTTTCCTCCTGTCTCCATTTGAAATAAAACTCTATAGACTTTGTATATGAGCTAGGGAACATTACTTTATGATTTCATGCCCTGCTTTGTTTGTGTTGTCTAGTTGCATGCAGTTCTTGTATTGTTTATTGTTCTTAAGTTTTTTTTTTTAAATATAATTTGTCTTTGCAGCATTAGATTTGGGAAGGACCTCAACAACCTTTAGCCATTTTTTTTTAAATAAGTTTCACTCTTGTGTGTTGACCCCGGAGGAGGCACTTACTGTATTTGTTTAATTACATTATTGCTGCTACTTATGCCTGGGCTGTCTTCTCAGGTTGTCATGTTAATAAATATTAGTTTACTGTACCCTCAACACGAACTTTGGGAATATTTTCAAATACAAGAATCAGAACATATGAGCTTTTCATTAAACTTTCACCACTTTTCGTTCTGCGTGTTTCTGTGTGCAGCATGAGGCGGATAAGAAGAAGACGCAGCAGCCTCCTCCCGGTGAACTAATTACATTTGCCTCTCGGCCTCCGTCACCATCCCTCCCTCTGAGCGATATGTGATGAGGTGGTCGCAGCATTTAACCAACCGTGACATAAGCCTGGGATTTGCTGTGCATATACAGTCAGCGGTGAACACGGAGCTGCACCTTCTCCTGCGCAGAATGGGTCAAGCTGCTCACCTGCCCTGTAGGAGCGGGGAGTCTTACGTTACAGAGCTGCATGAGTGGTTCAGGTAAGATTTCTGATTTGGGTTTTTCAGAGTGGACGCAGGAAAATCTGAAGAGGTTCATCGTGTTTAGGTAGAGGATGCATGTGTGAGGGAGAGATGGGGGCGGATAAACTTAAGTTTAACCACATCTAAGATGTGTCTTTTATAGAATATATGATGTTTCCCAAATAAATTGGCAAAATCTATGTTATATTTTTGATTCTGACTCATTCTTCTGATTCCATTTTTCATCAAATGTGAGCAGTCACTTCTTGAGTGACACTGGGTTCATCCCTGCATTAGTTCCATGACTACGTGCTGCCCTACTTGTCAAGTGAACTGGTTCCCAATGATTCAGCCTAATTATCTTAGCACTTGAGTCCTGCAGTGTAAACAAGCTTTCAAACACAGGTAATCTCCGCACACAGGTCGGGGATGGGTTGACCTCATTTCTCTCAACTCTCGTTTTTTCTCCTGCTGCAAATCTGACTCCCCCAGGTTCTTCACTTCAATATATGTTTCCTGTTTTGGTCACAGGAAGTTTATAAATGAATGTCCCAGTGGGCTGATCACTCTTCATGAGTTCCAGAGGCATTTCTGTGATGCTACAGTGGGTAGTGAGTCAGCTGAGTACGCAGAGCAGATATTCCGCACGCTGGACAATAATGGGGTGAGAAACCACTCTGAACGACACGACGGGCATCAAGATAAATGTCACCTTGGTATTATTGTTTCTTTGAAATTTTAAGTCTGATATTTGCTCCTGAGTGTAAGTTTTAAACATTTCTTTATTAGCAGAAAAAGATCAAATCTGAAAACAATTATGTTCCACCTACTCACTGTGCCTGTACAATGCATAGGAAACACAGCAATGCCTGTTTAAAATGTTTCATATAACCTTTGATTAATATTGTATATCAGTAGTTGTTACTGGGCTTTTGGATTCCAAGCCCTTAAACAAATATTATGGCATGTTTTTTTGTTGCAGGACGGGGTGGTCGATTTCAGGGAGTATGTCATGGCCATCAGTTTGCTCATTGATGGTTCAGCTGTGGAGAAACTGAGCTGGTCATTCAAGCTTTATGACAAAGACCGAGACGGAGCCATAACAAGGACGGAAATGCTGGAGATCATGCAGGTGTGTGTGTGTGTGTGCCCGTGTACGTGTGTTTTGAGCTCATCATGTGTGCTGTTCTTTCTGTTCCCAGGCAGTCAATAAGATGAGCGTGGCCGCTGCTCTGACCAAACCCAACCCTCTCACAGCTGAAGAATGTACCAACAGGATATTTGTGAGATTAGATAAAGACAATAACGGTGAAGAAATTGTTTCCTCTTCCTCAAACACTGTGAAGCATGTAGTGTCTTTTTCCTTTCAATGGACTGACATGATTGTCATCATCACAGTCATTAAGCAGTAAAACAAATGAAACTCCCAATCTTAGATTTAAGGCAGAAACAGAAGCCGATGACATTAATCGAGTTTGTCCTCTGCTCTTTGTCCCTGTCCTTGTTATGTCTGTAGCCATCATCAGTCTGGAGGAGTTCATCGAGGGAGCACTGGATGATAATTGGATCAGAGAGATGCTGGAATGTGACCCCAGCACTGTGAAGGTGGAGAGGCCTGTGAGGAGCGACTGCGCTCTGGGGACCCATGGTTGACCAGGAGTGGACTAATCCATTTACTAGATGCAGAGAAATGATCAAACTGAAATGTCCAGGAATGTATTTGCTGTGACTAATGATACCGATGTCTGTTGGCGAGCTTTGCAGCAGACACACAAAAAATGAATTTGGTGTTATTTCAGCCACAATATTAAAAGTATTATTTGATTGTGTGTTATTGTTTTGGCTGCATATTGTTTTTTGTTTGTTTGTTTTGTTGTTTTGTGGCCTGAATGCATCCCTTCAATAAATTAATAATACCTCACGCAACACACTGAAACGCTATTTGTCTTGCTTGTGTTATTGTATCCATCTTGAATTTTGGGATAGATTATATGTGACAAAGCAGATAAATTTGAAACACACATAAATACCTCTACAGTTTTGCTCCATGTGTTCTAGAATTGGCCTTTATCTTAACAAAAACATTAAAAGTACTTCTACTTCTAATACCTATAGTGGAAGTACTTCGATTCCTCCTCCAGTGACACCTGCAGACCACCAGGGGTCGCTTGTGGCTCGTCTCACACTGACACGCTGGCACCTCTTGGACTTTGAGGAATTTCGGTGCTTTCGAGTTTCGAGCAAAAAAAATAAACACAATCTTCCTCCTTGTCTTTTAACGATCTTTCCACTTGGCGAGTGGTGTTTTTAATTACTTTAATTTTATTCCGCACGAGCAAACATATAAACAAAGTGTGTTTTGTAAAAGCACCACTCGCGGGTTGTCATTAACGCTGATTTACTTTGGGTCCGGTACAAAGTCTCTCGTGTCCCATGCTTCTCCTGCTCCGGTGAACGCGCCACGACTCCGGTCATATAAAAGCAGCGGCTCCAGGATCCGGGCCCAGTCCAGGCGGCGGCAGGGCGGGATTTTCCAGCGGTGACGTCCCGAAGTTTTTCCAGCAGCCCCCCCACCGCCCCCCCCTCCTTCTCTTCCCAGTCACTCCGTAACATCATGGCGTAGCGATGTGGACGGCCCCGGGGGTAGCGTAGCACTGGCGGGCACCGAGCGGACGACGGACCTGACTCAGTGGAGATTTTAAAGCCGGGGAAGGAAGCATTCTAACGGAAAACGTCCTCTTTTCCTCGACCGGAGCTGCGGTGAGTTTCCCCGTCGTGATTGTTTCCACGAACTCGGGTTCAGGGAGCCGAACACACGGAGCTGCTGTGGCTCCTGAGGGAGGAAGATGGTCGTGTTTCCACTTTTACAATCTTTTATTTGCTCCACACAACGCTGACTGTGTTGACGGCGCTTCCCCGTGGTGCTTGAGTCCTGACGGGACGGTGCATTCAGGGACCGGGGCAAGGAGGAGGAGGGTGGAGCGGGGTCTTCCATCATGTCTACAAGTTACCGGTAGTTAAATCCACGCGTTTGAGTGCGTTTTATTTGACTTTGTACGACAAGAGAAGCTGCTGTCAACTTTAAAGAAGACGGAACTTCGTGATTAAAGTTCGACAAAGAAGTGAATTGTCTGACAGGAGACACACCGAGGCTCGCCCCACAGCCCGAGGCTACTTCTTTCACCTCATCCGGTCTGATCAGATCTGGAGAAGAAAACCACATCATTGATTATTCTCAGTTTAATTCCCGTGAGATCCATCATTTTCTCCATCCCTAACTACCGGCCCAGGCACATGTCTGTCCCCCCAGAGTGTGGTCCTGCTTCAGGTCCTGTCTTGTTGGTGGATTGCTTGGGGGTGTTTTAATATTGTAGTTAGCTCCCAGTCTTACCGTGTGACCTGCCGTCAAATTCAACCTACAGCAGGGTAAGTAGTGTTTGTGTAAACGTGTTTTTGTTGATCCTCTGTTTATACAAATGTAAAGCCACATGAACGAATTGAACTAACTTTCAGTGTGACATCATGAGTGTGAGTCCAGGTTTGATGGTGTGTTTAGGTGCTGCAGAGTAGGACAGTGTTACCTCAGCATGAGCACACATGCTCCTTTTATTGCTTTAGTGTCTGGAGAATTCTTTCTTTCCCACGTGTGAAATTTGATCAGCTGTTGTATTGGCCTTCAGTCGACCTCCTTAAACCCTTTACTCTCCCCTTTCCCCAAATGGTGTCCAAAACAACAGCATTGCCAGCAAGCCAGAGACTGAGGTTATAGAAGTACTCAATATATATCTCATTTAAAATGGTTTGTGGAGTCAGGCATTGATGAGCTCATGAGCTGTGACATTTGAAGTCTCTCTGTGTGATTTGCCTCTGGGGGTTTCCTCCCCAAGGTTAATTATAATTGCCATTCTCAGGAAAACCCCTGTTCCTCAGATTGCAGCACAAAAAAATGCCTGGAATTTCAGTTAGAAGGTTGATGATAAAGCCTGTAGCTGAACTGCAAACCCGAATTGAGTAAATGAAGTGTTGCCAAGAAGTGCACACATCAAAAGAACTAACCTTCAGCTGTTAACACTTCCCAACCCTCTGCACCATGTGTGCACAGCGTTTTTCATTGCTCTTTGCATCCGCGTTCAACATCAAGTAAAGGAACACGCGGTGCAGTGGTGAGTAATGTGAAGAGAATGTGTGCTGCTGTCCAACATAAACGATTTCTATGATCTTGTGCACGCGTATGGGCAGACACAATTTGAGAATGGTGGCTCTTTGACTCACAAACTCAATTTCCATCTTCAGTTCAGTGTGTTTACATTACATCACCCGCATGTGCCTCTTTATTTTTAGATCCAGTTTGTCTGAAGATTCAGAAAATGCTGAGATTCATATCACATTTCTGTTGCGTTGTGTAAAACCGGGGATGGTTTTATTCTGCCTGCTTTCACTGGTTGGAAATAGCTTCAGGTTATTCCAGAGCAGTGACCTGCAGGCAGCTGATGAATGCCTCCACTGTGTCAGGACATCACTGGACATGCAGCCCCATGGCTCCACTACATGCACCCTCATACGGGGAGACGATAACATTAGCCCTGTCACGAGATTAATCCTTAGCAGGCATTGTGGTCATAATAAAATTATTATAAGCATCCTGTGTTGCACACACTGCTGTGGTCAGAGCCAGAATCCACCCACAGAAGCTCCTCTCAGGCGTTCTCTGAGGTTTGTCAGTGAGATTAGAGCGTTCACTGTGTGAGGTAGAACAGGATGAGGTATGCAGGACAGAATTAGGCTTTTGGTTCATGGAAACTCTGCGTGAAGGTACGGGCTAAGTCGAGGTCTGCATGACTCAAAACACGGAAAGTGTCATTATGTGGTGGGGCTTGGCTGAATCTCCTCATATTCCAGAGAAACTGTCACAGATGTATCTTTGTAATCCGGATGAAAATAGCAAAACTAAAGGAAAGTGCTGTGAGATTATTATCTGAATTGTAAATTCCTATCTCCCCGGGCTGTTTTACCACCAGAGTAACCAGGCGCAATGCAGGCTGTTGAAGCCAGCTGCATGACTGCTGTAAACGCTCTTCCCCCTCAGAGACAAGTGTCTCGGGGGCTTCTATTTTGTTTTTTTGTTTTGTGTGTGTGTGTGTGAGAGCCCTCTCTGTGTCCAGTGAGGATGGGTTACGTAGGCCTGCCTGAAGGGACCGAAGCTGATGGATCTGAAAAGCCATTACAGCGCTCCACTCTCCTCCCTTGTGCTCATTATTCTCTGCATGTCTCCGTGAATTACATGGCTGTTTTCACCAAAGGGCAAGATTGCTTTCTGAAGGTTTTGTTTTGTGGCTGAAGATGGGCTGCAGGCCGGCAGGTGCTGTACTGTTGCGTAGACTGTAGCTTTGCTTTGTGTCTTTCTCTTTCCTTTGTCTTCCCGTCTTTCAGTCAAAACACCCTGATGCATGAACAATAGCCCTCTCTATGTGTGAGTGCTGCTTCTAGGAGGGCAGACAGAGACACTTTGTTTTGAGAGTGATGCTTGCTTGTTGAGATTTTTGAGATGTCTCCTCCGATAGCGACCTTGTACAGATCACACTTCAGGTCCGAGCCAACACAGGTACGGATCTTGTCACCCTCCAATCTTCAAAGCACAAAAGAGCTGATATGTTAGTCTAATAGTTGACTGAGTAGAACTAAATATTCTTTTGAATCACAGCGTCTCCTGAATGTAATAGTAAAGTAGGTTTCAACATTATCTGAACAGACATTGAAATACGTTTAAAGTAAAGACAGCGCAGGTGAAATTTCCCTTCTCGCTTTACAACTCATGTGTTTACCTTTTTTGATTCAAATACCGTGAAGGGACCCCAGCTCCTGACAGGGTGAACTCCTCTGTAATTACCAGTTCCTTGTACTCGACACCTCTACGGCTTCATTTGGTGCACTGACTGACACATGGACAGCAGGTTTTCCAAGCAGCATGTCTGGTCTTGGCTGGGGTGTTTGAAGTAGGTTTTCTCAAAGCAATGTGTTAACCTTACCCATATTTACCTTTCTCGTGTTAGAGAAAATCTGACTCAGGTTTTTTTTTTGGCGGGGGGTGCCCTCAAGGCCTGTGTTCCAACTTGAGTCATCATAGTCCAGTCTCTGTAAAGACTGGCACTCTGCTGGTGGTGGGTTAGCTGTAGTTGAGCCTGAGAAATGCAGTGCACATTTTTCTTGTTCTCTTTGCATGTCTTTCTAAAAGATGTCACTGCTGATTGAAGGTATTTCACAATTCAGTGGGCATGACATTTTCACATTCCCCCTGGAAACACGATTCTTTAAATGTCACCTTTTGAAGTCTTTTATATTTCACCCAAGTAGGAACTAATTGTTCTGTATACTCTTGGGCCTTTTTAAATGTCATGGTGTATATCTGCTTTTCCCATTTAGTAAATGGGACAGGCATTTACTTTAGGCAGCCGGTTCTTATGTTTTAGTGCATGCTTATTTTACACATAACGGAAAGTGTGACCGCAGGAATGCTGAAATAACAGTGTATGGTCTGTGGGTGGTTTCTACAAAGTTTGAAAATGGTCCTATGTCCCAGGGTTAGCCACTCCCAGGATGGGAGGCAGCTGATTAAAGGAAAAGGTGTGTGTGTGTGGTCTAGGTTTTATTCATGGACAAAACGCAACTTCCCAATAATGTAAGTCATTGCAAGTTGAGGGTAAGGTTAGGTTCACATTAAGGTCACCGCACGAGTCAGGATGGCTGTAGTTGGTCAGCGTAGACTAAAAGGTATAGAGATATAATGTGGAGCCATCTTAGTGATAATAAAGCTGAGTTTGGAGGGCTGTGTGTTCACGTGTGTTCATGTGTGTTTGTGTGTATTGTGCCTTTTGATTAAACACCCAGAGAGAAAGGAACTGCTGTGCTGTTTGGGCCGACGTCCAACACTGGGACACTAAAATGCATCTCCACTGAGCCCCACACAGACCCTCCTCTGTCCCACTGGCAGGGCATTGATTGTTCCGATATTATAAGTAAATGGCCTGATTGATATGACCAAATACATTATTCATCAGTGTCACTCTGACAGGAATTATATAAGATCCCTGCAGCAGCGGAGGGTAGAGCATCTCAGCAGAACCCTGGTTATCATGGCACCATTCAGATGGAGAGTGTTTCTTAAGCACAGCTCAGCTTATCCTTTTATATACAGACGTCTCACAAACATGCTGTTATACTGGGTGCACTCCTTTTTTAGACAGAGGGTTGCACACAGGGATGTTCTGCAGTTGGAATCTGATTCTTGGGCGGGAACCTTCTGTAATGACATGTTCAACGCCAACTTCACTGCACTTTTTAGCCCAGAAACACTGGTAACGGCTTTTAACGGGATTAGTCCTCTTCCTACACTGTTGATAGTTATGTCTCCAGCACACTGTGACTTGTTGTTCCATAGACTAAACTATTAGTAGTGCATCGCACTACTGGGTTTGTAGTCACAATAAAGAAGAATGTTTTGATTTTAATTTTCCCTATTTGTAATTGCTTGAAATCAAAATCATTTAATTTAAATGCACTGCACAGAGTGACTTATTTTATTGTTTAATTGAAGCCTGATTGTCTCCTTCCAGATTTATCAGTGATCAAAGATGATGGCGGATGCCAGCGACATGTTGGCAGCTGCCCTGGAGCAGATGGATGGCATCATAGCAGGTGAACGGTGATAAAAGATACTTTGCTCTGTATTTTTATCAATGCATGTCAATAGAGGTTACATTCTCCACCCTTGTTTGGCACAGTGAATATTTGCAATATTGTCTTCTGTTGTGCTCCCCCCAGGTTCCAAGGCTCTGGACTACTCCAACGGGATGTTTGACTGCCAGTCGCCCACCTCCCCCTTCATGGGCAGCCTGCGGGCGCTTCACCTTCTGGAAGACCTGAGAAGCGTCCTGGAGATGATGGACACGGAGGAAAGGGAGAATCTACGCTGCCAGATCCCTGACTCCACAGCTGACAGCCTGGTGGAGTGGCTCCATGGTCAACTGGTGAGAGGCTCACATGTCAGAGATACTTCTCTGTGATTTGTAAAATAACAGCGCGAGTGTCATTGAGTTGATTTGGTAATGGAACTGACTCCAGTGAAGCCTCAGGGCAGATTCTCACATCACACAAGTGTGAAATAAAGGACTTGTGTTACTTTCAAACATCTTGAAAGTAGTTTAAAGCTTCTGAATTATTTAATTACATCTTTGATACAACTGACTGAAGAAACACATGAGAAAAGTTGTGCAACCAGGGAAGAAGTTTTGTCTGAGATAATGGAATGGGATGTGCTCCAAACAAGCTTTAGCACATCTGGTTTGCTGCTTGATAAGCCCCGTTGTGTGTCCTCCATTAAAACTCCACCAATGGAGACAAGGGCAAACAGTCCTGTGTCTAAAGGAAAAAAAAAAGTTTGCTAAGTGAAAACAGAGGACTGTCCCTTTCTGCACAGTTTCCTGGGACTGTAACGTGAAATGCTGGTGTTGTCAATGTCACAGGCAGTGCGCTGCCAGCAACACAGCAGCCTCTTGAGAGCCAGAGTGTTGTTTTGTGGAGTGATGGGCTGTGGGCCAGATAAATGCCAGAGTTTTTGTGTAATGCTGTAACTCACTCTGTGTACAGCAAAGTGAATGTGAGCCTCCTTCTCAGCCATGTAAGGTTTGGTTTGAGCAGAGTAACATGTCACACTGTGATGTGAAACGTTTCACTGCTGCCTTTTTAAAAACAGCAGAAGGAATTCACTTATCGACACAATTTGCTGCTGTCTGAACCTGAAGTCTCTTGGTGTAATATATGTTTTTTGTCCCTGCAGTCCAATGGACATGTCTCTCTGGGTAATGGTGACCACTACCAGGAAAGGCTTTCCCGCCTTGAAAGTGATAAGGAGTCTCTGGTGCTTCAGGTAACCATCTCCAAATATAAAGTGTCAAAATAATTTAGATCTCATGTTTCTACTTTTACAACACTGTTCTTTAATGTCTGTTGGAAAATTAAAAAAGGATTAATGGCTTGGGTTCATGCAGGTGAGTGTGCTGACAGACCAGGTGGAGGCCCAGGGGGAGAAGATCCGGGATCTGGACTTGTGTTTGGAGGAGCACAGGGAGAAGCTCAATGCCACAGAGGACATGCTGCAACAGGTGTGTGTGTGTGTGTGTGTGTGTGTGTATACACATGTATGTATTTCAAATAAAATAAAATAAATACATAAAATACAGCTCAGGAGTCTTTCATTAGCTGTCAGTCACTAAGATCATGTCCATGTCTTCCTTTAGCTCAACGCACTGAGCCCTTGTATTTTTGTTCATCACTAAACTGTCAACAGGACTATACACAATGCTGTAGTGACCTTTGTAAATGTTATCATCACATTCACCCATAGTGCTATTCTAAATATTTACACAAACCAACCCATATTGCCAGTATGATGTGATCTGCCATTGATGATAACATGGAAGCAATGTAGCCGGCTGTGGCTCGGGAGGAAGAGCGTGTCATCCACGATCAGAAGAGTCGGGTTTTAATCCCCTGACCCTGGGCTGTCTACCAAGAGTCTAAACCCAAAGAGTGTAAATCATGTGTTTTTTTTCATTAACATTCTTTATTTATCATTGTAGGAGCTTCTGTGCAGAACCTCTCTAGAGACCCAGAAGCTTGAGCTGATATCTGAAGTGTCCAACCTGAAGCTGAAGCTGAATGGCATCGAGAAGAACGGAGGGAACTTTGATGACAGATTTAGGGACAGTGAGGTATGTGAGGTCATTCTTGGGACAGGGATCCTTTTTATTCACACACACACACACCAAACAAAAACCCATTCATCTGGACATCTGATTTCACTTCTCTCCTCAAAACAGCTGCACTGAGTAAGAAAACATTAGAAAGAGAAACAGTAATGTTCATCCCACTAACCAAGAGAAGTACGCCTGCTGTGTCATTTCCTACTAAAGCTGAATCTGAGTCATTACAGATGTTGCTGAATATATTAATATTATTATATAATATTATTGGTGATTGTAAGGTGTGACCTGTTGTTGGTAATCTTTTTGTAATATGCACTTTATCTTCTTTCAGGATTTGATCCTTGAAATTAATGAACTGCGGTACAGACTGACAGATATGGAGAGTGAGAAACTACTTTTTGAAAAGAAACTAAAATCAACAAAGGTGAGTTTCTTTGTGTTGATATTAATATTCATTCTTGGTTACCATTGTATCCTGGTTTTTGTATCCTCTGTAGTGCAGCTGGGACAGTTAACTATACTATAATAAGCACTTAAATGATCTGGAGAACATCCTTCACACTATCACATTGTCCCTCCTGGTTTATTACTGGATTATAATTATTGTGTGTAAAATAATGGGGAACTGCTCTTTAGTTAACCATTTAATTTTGACTAATGTTCGTTTTTAAACATACTTTTACCCTCTTGACCACTTTTATCTCTCACTTCCTGCACCTCTATCTCCTCTTTCTTCCTTGGTTTTTCTCTCTGCTGCGTAGTTGCTAATGGCCAAGCTTTCTAGCCTGAAAATCAAAATGGGCCAGATGCAGTATGAGAAACAGAGGAAGGAGAACAAACTCCAGGCTATGAAGGTTGGCTTTTGTCAGGATGACTGTCGTGCTTGCCATATGATTATGGTTTTGACCTCTCCCTTTGGCTCCTGTTCCGTTTTTTTTTTTTTTTTTTTGAGAAGGAAAACCCTTAAATCTGCTCTGCAGTAGTTTGCTCTTCACTTTTTTAGATAGTGTGATGTCAGATCGCATGCCAAAGTGTCCACGGGCAAGGAACTGAACCCCAATCGGCTGCGCTGTCAGTGTGTGAAGTATGTGTGGTTTTAAAAAAGTGCTGCATATGGAAGCACGTTATGAACGAGTGTGTGGATGTAACAATATTGTTCATCACTTTGAGTGGCTCAGGTTAGAAATATCTTTAGACATTTTATATTTACCGAACAATGAAATAACTGAATTTACTGAACTGGCCATACAGTTGCATTAAATTACTTTGAAATTCTTCTTTAGCATGTAACCAGTTCAATCACAAACCTATTGAAGATGCTAGCCGTACCTTGATTTTGCTTTTCTTCCCCCTAAACCTTAATTTTTGTGTTCTCTTCCCACGGATCCTGATCCTGCATTAAAATGTCTTTACAGTCTAATTTGTCTCATGCTTGATTCCTGTTAGGGTCAATTAACCCTCTATTCCTTTGTATGTGTCATTACCTCAGCCCTCCCAGACATAAGTGCTTTTCCAGCACCTCGTGCACACTCAGCAAAGCAGGTGTGGCCTGCGTGTTTGCACACCACGTCATCCTCTGAATCCCAGTGTTGTGGTTTGTTTGCAGTGCAGTGGGGGAGGAGATGTCCTAACTGTTGTCTTCTGTTGGGACAGGAGGAGCTCGCCCTACTGAGACGGCAGCTGGAGGGCAAAGACGGAGAGATGAGGAGAGTGCAGGATGACACCGGCTTCAGAGCCATGAGCAGTGCCGACCCCTCAGAGAGAGGTGGGAGCATCCATTGGTTCCTACGCCCGCCAGAAAATAAACACGCATGATGTTTAACCTCACATATTCAACTTAATGTTAATATGATGGAGTCGTCATTTCTGTCTACACGTAGGAAAGCAGAAAACAGGATCTGCAACCAACCAGTTTGTTTCATAATTCTTTGTCCTGTTTAGTGTCTCATCCAGATGAAACTCTTAGAAAGAGGCTGAAAGAGAAACGTAAGGGGGGTTTTATGTCTGTGTTTATCATTGCACTTAATTACTGCACCCATCTCGAGCCCTGTTTGCATGAACGAGCATGAGCCACGTGAACTCTGCTTGTCCATTATAACCCATCAGAGTGCTAACACCTGACCATAGAGCAGCACACCTCTGTTAAACTCGTATTTTTCTCGTTTTGAGCTGAACAGATCAAAGGTTCTCCAAAAGCCGGTGTGTTATCAGTGTGTTTTTAGTGTCTGGCCCAACAGCAACCAGGAATGTCTGCTTCTCTGTTTTCAACAGGAATGAGGAATGAACTGTTGTTTGTCATAACTATTCAGGCTGCTCACTCATCCTTCCTCCCCATGTCCTCCAATAATAATCATCTGTACCCTCCCCTCAGTATCTGTCCCAACCTCCTCTGTGCGCTCACACCATCAGCCAGTGTGTGCTCTGCTAACCCTGGATGTCTCTGCCATGTGCAGTGCTGTGTGACAGGATCTTTGTTAATCAGTCTTCATGTCTGCACCTTACCCCATGAGTGACCCTTCACCCAAGTACAGCAATTTGATTTTTCCCTCAGTGCACACGCTAAGACTGGCCCTGATGTTAACATGTCAGTCATCATTTATTGTTGATATTTTGGCAGGCCATTGCAGATGGATCAGTATTTCCTATTCCTCCCACTGAATGTGGAGGGTCTATTGCTCACTGATCCTTGTGGCCGAGCGTGTGTTTGGAAAAATGAAAATGCTCTACCGGCGTGAAATGTGTTTGCCTGCCCCACACAAGGATGTTTTAAAGATTATTCCAGTTTCCCCCTGTGTGTTCAGGCCCTCCTCCAACACTGGGCTCTACAGTTCTGTAATCCCTGTTTTCCCCTGAATAGATGTGGAAGTGCAGAGAATGAAAAAGGCAGTTGAATCATTGATGGCAGCCAATGAAGAGAAGGTACATTTGAAAAGTCTCTTACTCACAAACAAGTTGATTGAACTCTTGCTCAGCACTTCCTCATTTTAAATTGTTTTGTCTTTGCAGGATCGAAAGATTGAGGAACTAAAGCAGTCGCTGTTACGGTACAAGAAAGTTCAAGACATGGTGATGTCAGTACAGGGGAAAAAAGGTGAGACTCAGTCCATGAGTGATGCAATTCTATATTTACATCAGAGCCTGTAATCTGGTCCTCCATGTGTTGAAGCGATGTCAGTTGTGTCCTATTTGTCCTCCTCAGAGAAAACCAAAGAGAACGAGCATGTTGGCGACACTTCACTCGCATTCCTAACAAACATGCCTCTGGAACCAGAGAGGCAGGAACTTACAGATGTTCACCAACTGAAAAGGAAGAGTCCGGATGAGGTTTGTACATCATCATGTGATGAAGAGAGACAATGGCCAGTCAAAGTAAATAGCAAATCCTAATGTTTTTTTATTAGTTGGCTATCGCTCTGGACTTTTCTTGCCCTCGAGCTTCTTCACATCACAAGTGGTCAGTGGCTCTGAAGTGGTCAGAAAAACATCATTAACCCCTGTAAATTTCACACTTGTGAAATGAGTGTTGAAGGGCTCGGGGTCCAATTATTATAATAACATCTCCTGTCAGTCCAGTACTTGTGTTTGTATATTTCTACTTCCATGTGTTAAGGCTTTGAACTTTAAGTAGTCTAATCTTGCCTGTCCTCTTTTGTCATTGTGATCTGTGTTCAGCTGGAAAGTGTAAATGGATTGAGTGAAGAGTCTTCGCCTACTCCGAGCCCCTCAGACCCAGAACGAGTATCACACGAGTCCACACCAACAGAAACAGAGAGGTAAAATATGAAACCTACTACACCCACTCACATGCTATGCTTCACTCAGACATGGATTTGTCAGTAGGTACTGAACCTCATAACTGTACCACTGCTTATAACCATCAATCAACTTTAAATTTAAAAGGTTTCTATTATGTGTAAACCTCTGTAACAACAGTTCATGTCCTGTGTCACCTCGTTGCTGTTTAATGACCGTGCAACACTGGTTTACTATCGCAGCCTCAGTAACATGAAGTGTTGATCGTTGTGGTTTGTCATTTCAGAAACCAAGATACCACAAAGACAAGCAGCCAGGAACAGCTGGATAAGAGCGATAAGGGCAATAATGAAAAGGTAAAACCAAAAAGATGTGGCCAAATTTTCCTTTGTGGAAAAAAAAAAAAGTATTCCAGACAAATGGTTATATGATATCATTTAAATAAATTCTACTGCCTATGATGATTTAAATCTGATGATGCTGTATGTAAGTTATGTTTTTCCATCTTTCAGAGCCCGAGTGAAGAAAACAGTAAAATGAGTGAGAAGCCTCCTCTGGGTCCCTCAGCCACTTTGCCCGCCACCACAGAGGATGACAGCTTTGGCTCGAGAAAGGCTCGTTCCTCTTTTGGAAAAGGCTTCTTCAAGATCCGTGGCGGCAAAAAGTCAGGCAGCACTCCGAACCTCGGTAAGATCATAGCGTATAACCGGAGAAAGAAATGTTATTGTATGTGATATGGAGGGAGCCATGGAGCTGACTGTTTATGATACAGTCAGATTTTTTTGAAGATTTTTCTTTTAACCCAGCACAACTCTTATTTTCTCAAGCCACACCCATGGTGTACACTTTATGGACCGTAATTTGCAGCCCACACAACCTGTGGTCCCCATTTAATTATGGAAGTCTGTTTCCGTGCTGTCGTGTGCCCTTCGTCCTGTGTATTTGTTTTTGTGTGTGTGTGAACTGTACACATGTATGTCTTGTTTTTTTCCACCCTCTCAATCCTGTTGTCATTTCAATTCAATCTGCCCTCTTGTCTTGTTCTTTTTCTGTTGGACCGTGTCGTGTGTTGCGTGTGCTTTGTAACACATGAAGACCGCAGCCGGAGTGCGAGTGCGCCTATGCTAGGTACAGTATTGAGCTCGGGTCATTGTAGGGTTGCAGTAGTTTTCCAAGCAAAGGAAACTACTTAATATATCCTGCGTGACCGTACGTCTCTGCCTTCTCTAAAATCATTCATCCACTGACATCTTTTTACCACATCATGTTTCAGTAGCTGCAGCACTTTTAACAACCACGCCCCCGTCACTACCCACTGCTGCACACATGTTGACTGTCCAACATTCAGCCCATTGTGTATGTTGGTTTGCCTGTTTGCCTGCATGGATTTGTTTCCACCCTGTTTTCTTCCTAAATTCAGATTCTAATGGCGATTATGTGACTATCGGCCTTATTGGAACATTTGGACTAAAAAAATATAAATCTAAAACAAACAACTAATTTCTTGTACACCTAATCAAATCAAACTTTATTGTTCCAGTGTCAGTCAGACTTTATCTAATGCATGAACTGTATTAGAGATTAAAGAAAGGAGATTTCTTTAATGCCCACCTCTCAGTCTGTCTTTATTCAGGAGTGTTCTCTGGCCCAGTGCAGTGGCTCTGTGTCCACTGATCTGTGTATGTTTCCCACACTGATGCTGATGGTGTTCTGTCGGAATTTTTTTGTGTAGCTGAAACAGAGCGGCAGGGCACTGACCATCTGGATCTGGCGGGGCTGTCGCAGAGGTCCACGAACAGCGACAGTACCCATACGCTCCCTACGACCCCAGAGAGCAAGAAGAAATCTAAAGGAATCAAGAAACTATTTGGGAAGTGAGTAGAAAACGATGTGAGGAACTCAACCAAGTAACTCACTACTAATCTACTCATTACCAAGTCATAAAGAATACTTGTAGTTAGAGTTATGAATATAGATGGAATTATTTTATATCAGGTAGAAATATATTACTCCTTTTTTACTGCTGTCTGTTTTAACTATCAAAACTTGCATGTTTTTAAGGTTAAAGAGAAGTCAGTCCACCACATTTACCCTGGATGACAACTTACCAGAGGGCGAGTTCAAGCGGGGCGGTGTGCGAGCCACAGCGGGACCCAGACTGGGTTGGTCACGTGACCTCCAGCAAGTCAACAAGTGAGTCTGTGCATACAGCCTGAATAATAAGACTCGGAATGTGGTTTCTTTGTTTTCAATCTGGTGTACAATGACATACAGAGTGAATACAGGGATGGTAGACAAAGCAGTCTGTTGGGATAACAAAGCATGTGATATCTCACAATTTAAACCCGTACCAGCTTTTCCATGGGTGTGGCTGCAAACCTTGTGAATGTTTTTTTTTTTTCCCTATCCTGTGTTTTTCTCAGTGATGTTGATGCTCCATTTGCACGCTGGTCTAAGGATCAGGTGTGTAACTGGCTGCAGGAGCAGGGTCTGGGTCTTTATGTGAACATGGCTCGTGTTTGGATCTCCTCTGGACAGACGCTGCTGCAGGCCTCACAGCAGGACCTGGAGAGGGTGAGGCAGAGCAGGACACAAATTCATATGTTTAGGTGTTCTTCCTCCTGATGTTGGACTGTGCTGAAGGACCCTGGGATGCACAGTCCTCACTTGTTTTTCCTGTGGGGGTTCTAGGAGCTGGGCATCAAACACCCGCTGCACAGGAAGAAGCTGCAGCTAGCTCTGCAGGCCCTGGGCTCAGAGGAAGAGGACAATAAGGGAAAGCTGGACTACAACTGGGTGACGAGTGAGAAAACCCTGCTAGTCAAATAGTTTCTTCTGTTTAAACCTGATGAGTAACCACTGACTGACATGTTTTGCTCCTGTCTCGATTGGGGTTCTTTTTAATGGGAGGAATTATCTTGACATATCTGCATTAGTGAAGACTAGGGTTCAGACTGTCTTCACTTCTGTCTAATGAAACACTCTCCCTTCTCCTCCTCCTCCTCTAAGGGTGGCTTGATGACATTGGTTTGCCCCAGTACAAGACCCAGTTTGATGAGGGGAGAGTGGACGGCCGCATGCTGCACTACATGACAGTGGTGAGTGTTGGCAAGAGACATGCGCTTCCTCCAGAGACCGTGTAGATAAGTGGGTCTGACAACTTCAGTGTCAGATGTCATTAGAGTCGGAGCTCCAGTGGAGACAGTCTCCTCCTCTGTGGTACTTGTGACAAAGCCTCAGTCTCACTTCTTATGTTATTTAATGATCCACGTCTTCCTTTACTCCTCAGGACGACCTGCTTTCTCTGAAGGTGGGAAGTGTCCTGCATCACCTCAGCATCAAGAGAGCCATACAAGTGCTCCGACTGAACAACTATGAGCCCAACTGCTTGCGCCGCCGGCCGTCTGATGAGGTCTTAGCAGCGTGCTCTGATAATGTCACCACTTAAATAATCACTTAGCTGCGATGCTTTCATCCTTTCCCTCCACTCTCTGTCTGTAGAACAACATCTCCCCAGCAGAGATTTCACAGTGGACCAACCACAGGGTGATGGAGTGGCTGCGCTCCGTGGATCTCGCTGAATACGCTCCCAACCTGAGAGGCAGTGGTGTGCACGGTGGCCTGATGGTGAGAGAGTCAGTTTGTTCTGTTTTCCTGAGATTATTTCCCCACGCCTCACACGTCCTTGTCCTCAGGTTTTGGAGCCGCGGTACAACGTGGAGACCATGGCGCTGCTGCTGAACATCCCCCCCAACAAGACTCTGCTGCGTCGCCACCTCGCCACACATTTCAACCTGCTCATCGGCTCGGAGGCCCAGCAGCTCAAACAGGAGTGTCTTGAGAACCCAGACTACACTCTGTTGACTGCCACCACCAAAGTCAAGGTAGCTCATACATGGTGCTGAGGATACTGTTCATCAGTCAGTGCAGCTGAATATAAACGCGTGTTTGTCTTCTCTCTCTTTCTTCATACCAGCCGAAGAAGCTGTCGTTCGGCAGCTTCAGCAGTCTGAGGAAGAAGAAGCAGGAGGAGAGCGAGGAGTACGTGTGTCCGATGGACGTGGAGATGCCAAAGGGAAGAAGCTTCCAGAAAGGCTTCGAGCTCCAAATCTACGAGGACGACCTTGACAGACTCGAACAGGTGAGTTAACTGAACAGAATTATTAAACTGTATTTACCTTTACACATTTTAAATATTTTCTTATGTCTTCTTTCTTCTGTGTTTTCACCTGTTGCTTGGAAATATCAATTATCATTTATGTTTGTTTCAAAGATGGAGGACTCTGAGGGAACTGTGAGACAGATTGGAGCTTTCTCTGAGGAAATTCAAAACCTGACGGTGAGAATCTACAGTTCTGATTTGACACCATTTTGTATATATATATATTTATATTGTGGCTGTGAAGTAAACGATCTGTTGTCCTGTATTTTACCAGAGCATGCTGAAAGACGATGAATTCTTCAAAGAGGCTTCGAATTCACCGAACGCCAGCGTGACAGACGAGGACTCCAACGCATGAGGCCGTCGACACCGTGAGACCTGGTCCTGCTGTGAATGAAACTCTGTGCCAACCCCCTCCAGCCACACAAAGACCCAATGACGCTCCCACTTTTCATTTTAGTGTTACATTCAGAGATGAGCCACAAGTATTAGTGTAAGTTTTTTTAGATTCTGGATTAGTTAAATTTCGAGAGCAGTCGCCACTATCACTCCTGAACTTTTGTCTCCGTTACTGTCGTGTGATGATGGAGGGAACATGTAGGGCAACACCACTGCTTGCCTGCCAGCTGGTTTCTGGAGATATTTTGTACTCTGTTATGTGCTGGCATCTTTCTTTTTTTAATGACAGAACTAAAGTGTCAACCAGCAGAAAGATGACTTCTAGAATATGCACATATAGATTTAATATATGTCTTCTAAATTTCTGACTGTAGAAACTTTTTTTTGGGGGGGTGGAACTTAATAGAAGTAACATGCTGAGTAGATGATCCCCGTTTTTAGACGTTAACGTTAAGTAATGAAACTGAAAGAGCTGCTATCTTTTCTAAAGATCTAAAACCTGCTAATGAACTCAATAATAATTGTCTTATGAAGTTTCCTGCTCTGGAAACAGGTTTTCACCCCACAGTAATACTCTGCATGCATTTGCACCGATACATATCATATTGTACAAATGAATATCGTTGCATTGGTATAGAACTCCATCACATTTATACACGGGTTTGTTTTATTTTATTAGAACCACAAACTGATTTTAATAGAAACCCCCTCTCAGTTCATTCTGGAATAATTCGTATTATGACGTCAGATAATGTATCAATAATAAACTTGTAAAGGAGCCCTCGGTCATACCTAAGAACATGAATTGTGTGGGGTCGTTTTGTACGTTTAGATCAAGATTAGATCAATAAAGTTATTTAAATGAATTGGGTTTTTCCTCATTATGAAATCAAGTTCTGGATAAGTACAGTGAGAGCTGAGTTTTTTTGTTCTACAAAACAAGGCCATTAAAGAATGAAGCAGCCCATGTCTGGATTTTTTGTTACACAGACTACTCAAGACATAATTGTCAAGTGTTATACCTATATAACCAGGTTTATTCTAGTGAAAACACATTTAATTAGATCAGGTTGTGTGCACTCCTTACATGGAACAATCTTTACGAGGGTGGCTCTATATTTAACCTGTTCAAGCAGCGGAGGTATTCTCTGGTGTTACTTCTTGCCCCCAAGTTCCGTTTTTCCCAGGAACATGGAGCCTCTGAAGGATAAGACGATTTAGATCTGTGCAAAGTTAAATACTCACAATATAAAAATGCATATTCATGTTTATAAATGCAGTCGATCCAAGTTGTGAGCAATGCCTTTCTAGAGAGATTCCTGGAATCATTGAGAAACGCTACATCCTTATGACAATGCGCCCTCTGGTGTTGGTGAGCTAAAAGTGAGTGGATCTCAGCGGGTCCAGATCCGCTCATGCGCACTCGACAGCAACGAGCCAAGTGTTGGTTGGAGACAGACGCACAGAGGAAGGCAGTGAGCTGTGAGTCAGTCTGAGCTGAGGGGGAGGAAGCGAGCACCAACCATCATGTCTTCAATGTATGTATTTTCATGTTTACATTCTTATATCACTTTGAAAGTGAATTTCTTCTCTGTACAACTTCATTTCAACTCAGGTTGAACTTTTACTCTCCGTGTCAAACTTTGTTTCTCATGTCTAAAGGTTGAGTGGAGTCCTGGTCCTTGCACTGTTTCTCAGTGGTCTGAATGCATCAAGGTAAAGCAAACTAAAACTTAGTGTCTCTCCAGTGTGTGTGTGTGGATCATGTTTGCCTGCATCTGTCTGTAACAGACCAGCTGTCAACCAGGAACTGTCCACCCTCTTCAATGAGATGTGGGCGTTAGATGTGAACCGCATGACGCCTGGAGTGGACTACACCATATCCGTCCAGGTACGCTGCACCCTCTCACTCACACGGCACTCACGCTTGTGTTTCTCTGAGGGTGGTGTCGTGTTTGCCCCGTCCAGGGCAGAGCCAGTTTCGTGAGCCAGGGCAGCAACGTGGTCCAGGATTACGCCTCCCAGCCCTTGTTCTCCAACGTCAACGAGGTCAAGCTGAAGAACATCACCACCACCTCCAGTGAGTCCAGAACAGACAGACAGTGGTGTCACTCTCTGTCATGTTGTGATGCAGCTGCCCCATCAGACCTCACTGCCGTCAATCCGATCTCTGTGCCTGCAGGGTTCATGAAGCTGTTGGATAACTACGAGCGATCTACAGGCGTGGCCGAACGAGTCACAACAGAGGAGCGGAGCGAGACTAATCTCTTCCTGGATGCCGTCTTACAGACAGAAGTCATGAAGGTGCACAAGTTACAGCAATCCGCTCACTCTCTCCGCCTCTTCATTTATTTTCCATGTGTCTCAAACTAAGGAGACAACTCACAAACCATTGATTTGTTTCCCTGCTACTGTTCCTAGATTTTTGTTTTCCCTTATTTTGAGGGAGCTGGATTACAGTGAGAGTTGTGTCTCTTCCTGCCTCAGAACAACACTGAACACATGTCAGAGAGAGGAGAACATCTGAAACATCTGTCTGCAGCTGTGGAATGCTGCGCTGGCCTCAGCCCGCTCCCCAAAGAGGCTTCCAGGAAAAATATGGACATGCAGTGAAACAAAGGCTTTAGATTAGATGGAGCAGATGAGGGCAAAAGCTGTTGTAGTCTTTCTCCATAGAACAGGGTTACACTCACACTGCAAACACAAATGCACAGATTTATTTAATCCAAAACACATTTTACCTTTTACCTTTCATTAAATCATGTGCAGCTAAAATGGCTGTTTAAAACCAAATGTTTTTCTATCATTTTGCACGTGATTGTTTTTTCCTTCTGTGAACGTTCCTGAGTTTTGTTGCCACTGACGTGATGTGACTCCTCCACAGCGAGCTCATCGGTACCTGGTGAGTAAAGGAAAGTCCAGCTCCGACCTGACGCTGTTTAAGAATCAACTGAAATTGATCTGGTTCCACCTTTACCACAGACAGAGGAACACAGGGTGAGACACCGAAGAGCCGTACAGGACCGCATATACACCATTAAAGTGTGTGAGGTTTATAAAAGTAATAATCTTTCATTCATATTTTCTTTTGTGCGGTTTATTAAAACTGAAACTGCATCAGCCTGGACTCCAGTGGGTTCGAGCACGTGTTTGTTGGAGAAACGAACTCTGGAACAGAAATCATTGGGTTCCACAACTGGATCCAGTTCTACCTGCAGGAAAAAAACAACAACTTGGACTACAAAGGATATAAAGCCAGACCTCATGATTTAGTGAGTGCAGCGGTTCATCAGGGAAATGTTTTAAAAGGGTTTGTTTTTTAAAACTCTTTCTGTCCACAGCCTGATCAAGACGACCACGTCCTCAACCTCCAGTTCAGCTGGCACAGCATCGTGAAGCCCGTGGGCAGTGCCTTCATCGGGACCAGCCCTGAGTTTGAGATGGCGCTCTTCACCGTCATCTTCCTCCTGAACACAGAGAGGAGCACCACGGTGATGGTCAACATCGACCAGTGTCAGATGGAGCTGGTGGTCATCCGACACGGACGCTCCATCGGCACAGCGTATCCCAAACTGCTCAGCAGCAACAGCAGACACCTTCAGCAGCGCTCGCACTGAATGATCATCCACTGATGAGCCTGATCACGTTATCAGAGTTGATATGTAACTTCAATGAAAACAACAGGCACATTTTAAAATCAAGAATTTGATTTAATTTATGCAGCAGCATCAGAAAACACTTCAGCATTTAAAGTATACAAAGGGCTCGTACATCCTGAAATCACTATTTGTTTGGAAACATTATTTGTTTACATTCATAAGAATGCATAACCAGTACTGAAGATTTTGTTATTGTTGCATGTAGCTGGCAGTAATAAATAATATACTCACACTGTAACATCACAGTTTTTGTTTGTGATGTTGTATTTTTGTATTTGTGTAGTATGTCAATAAGTGGACTTTGTGTACTAATAAAAACTGTAATACAATCAATAGTTCTTGAGGTATTTTCTTTTTATAATCTCAGAACCATGACAAATCAAACCATTTGCAGGGTCATATACCAGTAGAGGGAATATCCTTGTATTTTTTGCATTTTGGGTGGAGTTATTTTACCAAATCTGTAATTTACAACTATTTGATTATTTATTGTTTTTATTTAAATCTGCATTTAAAAAAAATCACATTTTATTTATCAAATCATTCGAAGTTGAAGATGAATTGTGACGTCAGCAGTGGTATAACCAAGCATGAATTGCGCATATACAAACATTATGTGACTATAAGGAACTCAGCGTTTTATCCTAATTTCCTCAGCCGTGGAGCGTTGACAAAAAGCGGAACCCTCTCTTCTGTTCCGCCCGCACGGACGTTTTTACACGTAGCACATGACAGCGACGCATGCTGTAGCGACTTCCGGCAGCATCCCTCAACACTGTGTGTGTGTGTGTGTGTGAGAGAGAGAGAGAGAGAACGGAGTTTCTCTGTTAATCCCTCAGCAGGAGAAACAAGCATGGAGGTGTTGGGAGGAGAATTCTGTGAGATGACTCCTCAAGAGCTGGCGGCTCCTGTCAACACTGTGGCGGTGAGTTTGGAGCGAGAGCCGAGTCACGACGAGCTAACGTGGCGGAAACACAACACGGACACATTCAATGTGTGTGTGTGTGTTTAAACTTTGTCCGGGGACATTTTCTCACTTGATTCTACAGCGAGCTTCAGAATAAAATTGTGTTCAATAAAATAACTCAAACTGTTTGACAACAACTGATTTAATGTGTTTTACTTTTTGACAGGAAAAATGGAAACTGTTACCAGCCTTCCTGAAGGTAACACACACACACACACACACACACACACACACACACACACACACACACAAACAAACACACACATGTTCATTGTTGTGCCTTTAGGGAGTTACAGGAAGTAACGCTTTATTTAACTGTGTTAAACTGTTCCAGGTGAAAGGGCTGGTGAAGCAGCACATTGACTCATTCAACTATTTCATCAATGTGGAGGTAAAACACAGCTACTACTGCTACTACTCCAAACTCCACACACGCGCATACATGTCTGCATTTCCATTCACCATGAGCGTCTGTTTTGCAGATCAAGAAAATAATGAAAGCAAATGAGAAAATTACCAGTGACGCTGATCCGATGTGGTACCTCAAGTAAGACGCGTGAATCTTCTCTGTCTGATTGAACTCAGTGTCCTACGCGGTCGACCTGCAGACTGACACGTGTCCACTCTCAGCTCACTCATCAAAAGTAAATATAGAAATGTTTTTCCTGTAGATACCTTAACATCTATGTCGGGATGCCCGATGTGGAGGAGAGCTTCAACGTGACTCGACCGGTGTCACCTCATGAGGTCAGTTTACTGCTCAGATTTTCTTGGTCGTTCTATTGACTAAATAATTTATAATTCAGAAAGGTTAAATTAATATTATTCATATCTCCCATACGTTTGTTTGATCATCATCTCCACTGTGAGAACATTACTCTCGTTATTATCACCAGAACCTCTGAGTGTTGAGATGCAGCTAATTGTCCTGTTTATCCCCACAGTGTCGTCTCAGGGACATGACTTACTCTGCTCCCATCACAGTGGACATAGAGTACACTCGCGGTAGTCAGAGAATCATCCGCAACGCCCTGCCCATTGGAAGGTAGCACAGCTTTTGTTTTTTTGTCGTCTTGTAGCTTGAAGCTTTGCTCACGAGTCTTTGTTGACGGAAAACTGTTTTTCTCAGAATGCCTATCATGCTGCGAAGCTCCAACTGTGTCCTCACTGGAAAGACGCCCATGGAGTTTTCAAAACTCAATGAATGTCCTCTGGATCCAGGTACATTATCAGAATACCATCTAATAAAACATCCAACTCACCAAAGCATTAAGAATATGATAACAAAGAAACCAGCAGCAGCGGCAGAAGTTATTTGCCAGTGCTCAACCCGTGCGTTCTCTGTTTGTCTTCACAGGAGGTTATTTCATTGTGAAAGGTCAAGAGAAGGTCATCCTGATTCAGGAGCAGCTTTCGAAGAATCGAATCATTGTGGAGCAGGACAGGAAGGGAGCAGTCGGCGCCTCAGTCACCAGGTACTGTGATCGCACCTCTTCTTACACTGACATTCAACTGTCTCCAGCTGTTGACAAAAGAAAATGTAAACTGCATTTTTTTAATGTATCGTGTTCCATAAATGTGGCACATTGGACTCTGTTGTTGTAATTCCAGTTCCACTCATGAGAAGAAAAGCAGAACCAATATGATCGTTAAACAAGGACGATTCTACCTGAGGCACAACACGCTGTCAGAGGACGCTCCCATCGCCATCATCTTCAAGGTAGGAGACATTTTAAACTTGATGGCCACTGACAGAGCTGATGTGTCCAGTAGAGGGAGCTGCAGGACAACTAGATGATGATGTTAGAGCACCCTGTCAGAAGATGTCCCTCAGGCTGTAGACTAAAGATCAGTGTTTGTTTCCAAATAATTAAAAGATCTGATTTCCACTTATTTCGAATTCTGCTTTACTCAATATACAGATTATTTTTCACAGTATAAAAAATACATATGGATTTGCCGGGGGGTTTGTTTGTAGAGAAGTTTGACATCAGCATTTTCAGTTGTTTTTTCGTCAGATCCATTTCACATGTTTCTCTCAGTGAAAACGTCAGTGAGCCAGCTGGCATCATTAATTTCTGTCCATGTGATGACAAATCTCCTCATGCGTCCCGTGTCGGGAGCTGCAGTCATTCTCCACGGGACACAGTGTGCTCGCTCTGTCTGCCGTGTGCTTGTATGTCCTGGGCGACTTCTTCCAGATCCAGTGTGGGACAGACAAACAAGTTCCCACAGCCTCACATTTCCATAAGCAAATGTCAGAGAACCATATGACTCCCAGTTCACCCTCACGCACCCAAGCCTCGTGGCTCGCCTCCTGCTGCAGGTGCTCAGTGTCTCCTCAGCAGCGAGGTCTTCTCGGGCCATACGTGTTAATAATAAAACAGTTTTTCATTTGGTGTCTCTCTCACGTTGCTTTCCTTTTAGTTTCACTCTGCTCACGCTCTGTGTCCGTGTCATCCACTCAGGGTATGGGCGTAGAGAGCGACCAGGAGATAGTGCAGATGATCGGGACAGAGGAGCACGTCATGGCCAGCTTCGCCCCGAGTCTGGAGGAGTGTCAGAAAGCTCAGATCTTCACGCAGACGCAGGTACATCAGCGGTCCTTGTCGGCTGTGGAATTAAAGGGTTGTTCTGTCAGTTTATGCCTCACTTCACCCAGATACTTACAATTAAACACAGACACTGTTAACAGGCTAATGGCTAGCTTAGCTTTGCTTAACAGTAAAATCAGCACGTTGATTTGGTTTGGAGCTGGTTGCCTGGCAACCTCACCGTGACAACAGGAATCAGAAAGTCACATGATTTTGTGTCAAACCACAACAAGTTCCCCCCCCCCAACTCTGGTTTTTGTTCAGATCAAACAAACAAGATGTGACATGTTAATTAGCGAGCTAAGCTAATGCTAAGCTAAGCATCTTCACATTTAGCACGGAGATGTTTACACATTATCTGACTCTCAACAAACTTATTTCCTAAAACTGATTTCAAACAACAGTATTGAACACAGCCCCGACACGTGCCCATTAGTTGCTGTTGACAGAAGGTATTTTCTTTGTCCCCCTGAGATCGGATGACTCGGGCTTTGTCTTATGAAGTTAAGTGATGGTTCTCCCGGTCACTGAGGAGGCCCACGCGTTTCCTTTGACATCTTCAGGTGAATGCGAGCGGCCAAATAAAGATTATGTCGTTAGGGGAGGAACCACTGATGCAGCGATGAGGCCATGTTTGCGTCCTAGCAACCCTCGTGTCCGTCTATCTGCGGGCAGCCATGATGTCTTTTCATGGTATTCATTGGGTCATTGTACTGAGCACAATGAGGCCTAAATCTATATAATTAAAGGCAGATAACGCTGTAGAAACATTATCAGATTATCAGAGGGTTCGTAATCTGCCTAAACCTCATTTCAAATTCATCTTTTTTCCAAGTGATTTAAACATGGATAAAAGAAACAATTTTAAAAGATATATATGTATATATATATATATATATATTTATAAAAAAACATTTTTAAAAAGTTTAAAAACTTTATAAAGTTGAGCTTTTACATGTTATTCTTTTTTCTATATATTCTATGCATTGTGGAGGGCAGGGTAGGTGGTCCTCTCAAAAGTCTTCAGCCTCATTAACCTTTGACCTCTTCTATAGTTGTGTAGAGGTTCCAGAGGCACACTGACTCAGGTGTGGGTGTCCGTCCGTCCCCGTCCGTGCAACGCGGATGATTTCCTTTGTGATTCACTTGACCTACCACAGTCCTCATACATGTGCTTTCTGTTCTGTTCCTTCAGAAAAGAGAAAAAGAAATCCACTCGTCTCTCATGTCATTAGAGCCAAAACCTGAAACACACTCGACTGTCACACTGCGAACTTAACTGCTGATAACTTTGAGGCTTCAGTCAAAATGTGAATTGAAAACTGTTGACCAACCGAGCATCCTAGAGTGTGAACTTCTGACCACGTAACAACATCAACATCCCCCCTCTGAATAGATCAGAGGATCTTTGAGGCCTTTATCTCCTCCTCAAGCTCTTGCTCCTGTCACTCCGCTATTGTCTGCCATTTAAAAAAGGTTTAAAAAAAGAAAAAGAAAAATGCCTCCCAAAACAGAGACATATTCAGTGACCTGTTTTCTTTTATTAGATATTTCCTGAGCTTAGTCAGGATATTTTTTTTTACTTCATAGTTAAATTCAATCCTGATGACTTTTTTGTAAAATTGTTTTGTAAAATGTAAAATCTTTCATGTGTCAAACACTGTGTAATGTTAAGTATGTAATAATACTGCTACTACTACAGAAGTTCAATATTTGATAAAACATATTGGTTTTCCAAATGGACTTGTTCTCTGCTGCTTTGCCTCAGGCTCTGAGGTATCTGGGAAATAAAGTGCGGAGACAACGAATGTGGGGAGGCCCCAAGAAAACCAAGATGGAGGAGGCCAGAGAGCTTCTTGCGTCTCTTATCCTCACCCATGTGCCCGTGAGTAAACACACAGACGGCAATCATGGCTCCTCACACATTTCTCTTACACAAGCTATTACCACTGTGTATTTTCTCTGCAGGTGAAAGAGTTTAACTTTCGGGCTAAGTGCATATACCTGGCCGTGATGGTGAGGAGGGTGATTCTGGCCCAGGGCAACAACAACAAGGTGGATGACAGAGATTACTACGGCAACAAACGCCTGGAGTTGGCGGGACAGGTACGTCTTTATGCATCTGTCCCATTTACTACTTTCCACTTTGTGTTGAGTCTGTTTGTTCATTTGTGAACTGATCAACAGGGAACTGCAAATGAGCCAGACCTCAGTGCTGATATTAGAGGCACCCTGTTGGACTGTTGTTTATTCATTTCTGTGTAACTACCTTTTCTTTCCCCATAGAGCCGCTCCAGCAGAACACACACTTGATGCTTATTAATAATACACGTATAGAAATGCTTTAGTGCAAATGGATCACAGGAGCGGACCAGAGGACAGCAGGCTGTTCCAGCCCTGATCTCTCACCTGCATCTTTGTTCCAGCCTCCCTCTTTTAATAAGACTCTCATTATTTTCCCTCAGCTTTGTTTTTTCCTGTTTTGTTTTGTCTCCCCCCCGCACCCCCTGCATTTCAGCCCGGCTTTGTCAGGGGAGAGATATGCAGTGGCACCAAAATCCGGAGGCTGTGGAAGCATGGGGATTTTTCAGCACAGTGACAATAGAATTGCTGCCTTGACTGGAGCGATTGAGCTAATCCGCAGGCCCGGCTCTGATAATGTAATTACTGCTGTCTTAAGGCCTTTAATTTCCCCCCCAACCTGCTCTGTGGAAGGAGCAGGAGATGGGAGGAGGGGGGGAGCCCAGAGCCCTCTTTCAATAGGGGGCTTACACACTCACAACGCCAGCAATCTCCTCACTCTCCAATTATGGTTCCCTGACATTCAACTAATTGGCCTGGCTGTGCAACGGAAGCTTAATTTCTTTATTAATTTCAAGCGGAGCTGCCTGTTTGTTTTGATGTATGCTAATGCACAGGGTGGGTGGGGGTTGTGAGGGATGTTGCCTCCTGTAGGCCTGACGCAGGCGGACAGGGACCTGGGACAGAGGCCAGGTCAGGCTTATCAGTGAGCCGCCACACCTGGTTATTAAATCCGACTGTCAACACACCTCCGCTCTGATGAGAGCTGCGAGCAGATGCAGGGCGGCGGGAGATCTGAGAGTCAGACTGTGCGAAGAAACAATGACAACTCAAACTGGGTGTTTAGTTTGGAGGCTTGACGACTGTCTGTCAGTCAGACGTGTTTATTATCAACTGTCTCTCTCTCTCTCCCCCTCTGTCCCCTCCAGCTGCTGTCTCTGCTGTTTGAGGATCTCTTTAAGAAGTTCAACTCTGAGCTGAAGAAAATCGCCGACCAGATCATTCCCAAGCAGAGAGCAGCCCAGTTTGACGTGGTAAAGCACATGAGACAGGATCAGATCACCAACGGCATGGTCAACGCCATATCCACAGTGAGTGTGCAACATTCAAATCCTACTGCCACCAAACATCTGTCACTCTGAAGAATCTCTGCTCAATCTCTTCCCTCCCTCTCTCTCTCTCTCTCTTTCCACAGGGAAACTGGTCTCTGAAGAGATTCAAGATGGACCGTCAGGGCGTTACTCAGGTCCTGTCTCGTCTCTCCTTCATCTCGGCTCTGGGCATGATGACCAGGATCTCCTCCCAGTTTGAGAAGACCAGGAAGGTCAGCGGCCCGCGCTCCCTGCAGCCGTCACAGTGGGGCATGCTGTGTCCGTCTGACACGCCTGAGGGAGAGGTGAGCATCCCTGCACATCTAACACCCCCCCACCCCACCACACTTTGGTCTTCACTGCAGTGTGGGGTATTACAGGCGTCACCCTATCAAACATATGTCCGTCACTGTGCTGCTCGTCTAGGCCTGTGGTCTGGTGAAGAACTTGGCTCTGATGACCCACATCACCACCGACATGGAGGACGGCCCCATCATCAAACTGGCCTTCAACCTGGGGGTGGAGGACGTCAACCTGCTGTGCGGCGAGGAGCTCTCCTACCCGAGCGTCTTCCTCGTCTTCCTCAACGGTAAAACTCCTCCGCGCTGGTGCCGCCTAATAAATAAATACACAGCCGGAGAATTAACTCTGGATGCTTTTGTTTCAGATCACTTTAAAAGAACTTCTAATCCTCGCTGTGTGGAATGAGTTGCTTATGAACATAAAGGGGAAAATATTCTGTTTAGTTTACAGACGGTAATTTTGTATTTTGCAGGGTGGCTGATAAGTCGTTAATTTAATGGCAGCAGTAGGTATTATTCTTGAGTCAGAACTTGGCCCCTTAATTACTGTATATGTTTGTCTCACCGCTGATAACTGTCAAATTATATTAGCTGCCATACCATTTAATTAGTTGGAAGCAGCAGGTGTCAAAGCCCTTCAGAGTGTGTTCAGTGTAAATGTGCCCTCACACAGAGGCAGAGCACAGTGTCTCCTCTGTTCTCCACTCATTTGTCTGTCAGACTTGATATGAACAAACCCCTGCAGGCAGTTTGAGCTTTGCTTTCAGCAGCACTGGAGGTTCAGAGTACCCCACTGTACATGCACGCTGCGTCTCTCTTTTTCTTTCACCTTTAAGTTTATGGGCGGGAGTTTTTCACACAGAATTTAACCCAAACGTTAAATTCCCATAACTACCTGCTGTAGCTGTTTGGGTCACTGTGGATCTTCCATCGAGAATAGAGATGAAGCCGCTTGCTCATAGTTCCCTATGTGTGTGTGTTGGGTCACCAGGTAACATTCTGGGTGTGATCAGAGACCATCATAAGCTGGTCAACACCTTCAGACTGATGCGTAGAGCAGGTTTCATCAACGAGTTTGTGTCCATCTCCACCAACTTGACTGACCGCTGTGTCTACATCTCGTCTGATGGAGGACGCCTCTGCAGGTGAGGATGACACTGCCTTAAAAAGCATAAAAAAGAGATTATGTTCCTATGCAACAAGTAGAACAGACTTTACGACTACAATCTTAGGACTTTTAGGACCCTGTGTGATGCTTTTTAAGAAAAATGTTTGTTTTTCTCCTCAGACCGTACATCATAGTGAAGAAGGGGCAGCCGATGGTGAAAAACAAACACATTGAAGACTTGTCACAAGGCTACAGGTGAGGCCAGGAGTTGTGTTCAAGTTTAATATAATTGTGTATATTCACATATCAAATGCGTTTATATAGAACTGGTCATTTTTGCTTTGAATTTTTTCTGAAACACACTTTCCTCCAGATCCTTTGAGGATTTCCTGCACGAGGGTCTGGTTGAGTACCTGGATGTGAACGAGGAGAACGACTGTCAGATCGCCCTCTATGAACACATGATCAACAAGTGAGTGACGCATGACTGTGTTGATGTAACAGATTCTGTCATCATGCTGTTTATTTCATTTTCTATTTGTTTTTTATTTTGTCTGCAGATCCACAACGCACTTGGAGATCGAGCCTTTCACGTTGCTCGGAGTGTGCGCCGGCCTCATTCCCTACCCCCACCACAACCAGTCGCCCAGGAACACTTACCAGTGCGCTATGGGCAAACAGGCCATGGGTAAGACGGGGCTGAGCAGGTAGCTTGGAGCAGGTCATTGTAAATGTGAAGATCTCAAATCCCTCCTCAAACATCCTCCACACAGCTGCACCTCCTGCACGCACTCACACACAAACACTTACAGTAATTTAATCTCACATGAACACCGCCCTTAAGCCTTTTAAACCTGCTGGTTCAGAGTTTAGCGTTTTTATTTGCACAAGTGAAAATCATACAAAAGGACATTAGAATAACAAACAACAGCGATACAAGAAGCCTGCTGCTGCGTCTCCCCCAAAACTCTGCTCCTGCTTTACCTCTTGTCACAAAACATTTGTATGTGTGATTGAGTGTTTTTCTTGTGTGTATGTGTGTGTGTGTGCACGTTTAGACATCAAACATGGGGCGCTTGCGTAGGTTCTCTATTGTGCGCGTATGTGTGGAGGCCCTTTCCCTGCCAGTCACCCAGAGTGTCATTAGCAATTCATTGTGTCTGCTTTGGCTGTGCTCGGGGGGTCAGTGTGCTCAGCTGCGAAAGACCACAGAGTGCGCACCCGCAGCTCCTTGGTAACCAAAACTTCCCCAAACAGCACCACTAACATTCGTAAGAACCTCTGTCACCCCCATCCCACTGCATTACCTCAGCTCGGCCCTTCCTCCCCTCTCCTCCCCCTCCCCCTCGTCCTTACAAAAACACAGACTGGAACTATATTTGGCACAATATCCTCTGCCTTGTCTTTTTTGTGTGGACGGCCCTATACATGTGCAAATCTGGTTGTGTGGCCCGGGCCTATTATCACAGACTCTGTGCTTGTAGCCTGATTGTGAAGTAATAGCATCTGACAAATGTCAAGGCTTCCAGGGAGGCCGGTCTTTATGTCATAACTCGCCTCGCTCCTCCGCTGTGTGATGGGGCTAACCAGGAGGATTCATCACCTCTAATTACCGATCAATAGACCATCATTTGTAAATGAAGCAGTGAAAATGTTGCAGCATTTCTGTTCCTCTGTGTCTGTTCTCTCTAGGGACTATCGGTTATAATCAGAGGAACCGTATCGACACTCTGATGTACCTGCTGGCGTATCCTCAGAAACCCATGGTCAAAACAAAAACCATTGAGCTCATCGACTTTGAGAAGCTTCCTGCCGGTCAGAACGCCACCGTGGCTGTGATGAGCTACAGCGGCTACGACATTGAAGATGCTCTGGTCCTCAACAAAGCTTCACTCGACAGAGGTACGTCCTGCCAGAGCGGACAAGGAGCAGACTTGTCACTAACCAGTCCACTGGTATGTGTGTGTTTCCTTTCCAGGGTTTGGCCGCTGCCTTGTTTATAAAAACGCCAAGTGTACGCTGCGGCGTTACACCAACCAGACCTTTGACAAGGTGATGGGCCCCATGCTGGATGCTGCCACACGAAAACCCATCTGGAAGCACAACATCCTGGACGCTGACGGCATCTGCTCCCCTGGCGAGTAGCAGTAGGACCAGGACCTCCTGGTCACTCAGCTCTGCAGAGCGCACACACCTTTAGTCCATGGCTGTACTTGTTGTGTCATAATCTGTGCTCGCCCATTCTCTTTGTCTCAGGTGAGAGAGTGGAGAACAAGCAGGTGTTGGTAAACAAGTCAATGCCAACTGTCACTCAGACACCACTGGAGGGCAGTACCCAGCCAGGCCAGCCCCAGTACAGGGACGTGCCCGTCGGGTGAGTGCACGTCTGCTCCCACCCACCTACAAGTTCAGTGAGATCTCATCCGACCACACTACCTGTTACACCTGTTGCACCTGATGACACAGTTCCATGAAAATAAACACTGCCGATAATTAAATGAATGTGTTTGCAGCTACAAGGGCTCAACAGACTCGTACATCGAGAAGGTCATGATCTCAGCCAACGCCGAAGATGCTTTCCTCATCAAGATCCTGCTGAGGCAGACAAGGAGGCCAGAGATAGGAGACAAATTCAGCAGCCGTCACGGACAGAAAGGTGCCCACCTCATCACTCCGTCTTCTCTCGTCCAGTGTTTTGAATCCAAACCTCAGTGTGCACAAAAACAGAAAGCTGCATAAAGATACAACTCATTTCTAGGCCGGATTTGAAATTGTCATGATTGTAAACGGCCGGACGCGAAGAAAAGAATCCCCGGCCGTCTCTGTGTCGGAGCATTTGTTGAGTCAAGTCCCAGTGGCTGTTGCTCTGTCACTGCCCCCCTGTCCTCATCTCTCAAGAGCTCTTTTCAATTAATTGGCTCTTTGTCCTGTGCCAGACTATGTAAATTTATTACACCACAGCAGTATTCTGCTGCTGCCGGGGCAAAAAAAGTGTTTACAACCTCCATTGTTTTGCTGCACCTCCCCTATAGAGCGCCAGTATGATGTTTTAATCAAAAAGCTAACTGGCGCCATGCATAATTTACTCTCTTCATTAACGCCACGGCCACTGGGCGGTCACTTCGGGATGGGACAATGTCCTCTGTCTCAGATAATGACGGAGGGAGCGGGGTCGCTGCTGGGTTAGCTGGAGATCTGGATGGAGAGGCCCAGATGTGCAGCTGATGTATGGCCACTTTTTAGTACATTTCTTTGCACACGCGCTCACAGCAAACAGGCATATTGGGAAGCCTGCATTTTTTTTTTTATGCTAGTTGGTTTTTCAAAATACACTTTTTTTCCTAATCTTTTAAACGCGATCTTGAACTGATCCTAAATCAGGGTTTCATTATCTCATTAGAAGTGAATATGGCCGCAGCGGTAGATCTTCCAGCAACTCACGACTAGTCTCATAAGCCCTGGTCAGCAGAGCAGAATAAGTTAATTATTTACTGGTCTCACACACACACACACACACACAGCTGTGGAGGTGGGGGAGGAGGTGGAGAGGTTGTCAGTAGTAGGGGCCCATTGTGTGAGCCTCCAGTGTGGAGCTGTATGAGCTGTGATGGAGGGCTCTGAACCCTCGCTGTTGTCTTGCCATTCTCTGCTGATTTCATGCCTCTTTTATCATTCACTTTCACACAAAACAAACAACACCAAGGATGTCTGCTATGGGAACTAGTGTCTCTCTCTCTCTCTCTCTCTCTCTCTCCCTCCCTCCCTCCCTCTCTGAATCTTTCCATTCCCCTTCTCTTCCCCTGTTTTCCACTTTATTTCCTCCTCTTTCACTTAACTTTTAGCCTGATATTCAAACTTCTTTCTCAACCGCCTTTTCTTTCCTTTCTCCTTCTCCTCTGGCCCGGTCGCACTCGCCTTTTTCTCTTTTCTTTCCACCCTCTTCCTGCTGTTGGATGACTTTCCAGCGAGTTGTTGCACTTGTTCCCAGTCAACATCCTGTTGCAACGTCCTGTGATGGCATCAGCAGTCTGCAGCGTGTTGTGTCGCTGACATGTGGACTAATAGTGAATTTTACCCACGTGCTCAGATTGAATTTCTCCTCTCCAGTTGATCCCCTCTACTTCCTCCGAGTTGAACTGAAAGTCATGGATGTGTAATCCTGGTCTCCCTGTCGCACTAAGCATCTTTCTCCACTTCCTGCTCTCCTTCTCTTCTCCCCTCTTTCTCTTTTTTCATTTGCAAATGGGCCCACAATCTGTTTACCCTGGTCTGGGAAGAGTGCTTCGGCCCCTCGGCAAACATTTGCACTCGCACTTAAACTCCTGGCTACCAGGGCGCCTGTCCCCCACGTCATGTGAATCAAAAGAAGACCCTGTCTGTCCACTGAGTATGGAAATGTCAAGCCCGGCCAGTGGTCCTTTCAGCAGCAATACACAACCACAACAATAGTTTACTAGAGAGTTTTAGTCAAACGTTTGAGGACACTTAAATTTTAATTTTAATAGTTAACTTTGACTGGAAGATATCCTATATTCTTTTTTTTTATTATTCTGTAGCGTATTTTTATTTATTTAGTATTGAATTATTGTAGTAAAAGTCACCTCCACAATCAAATGATCTGGTATAAGAAGCTTCAATCAGGAGGACATGAAAAAACTTAGTTAAATGTAGCATTTATTTTTTTGTTTGTTGACTGAATAGAAAAAAAAATATTGAAATGGCTTTGTGTTTAATGTGCAATTTCTGTGAATGGCCAGTCGCATCATTAGTATGTACAAGCGTGCATTAACAGCGATCTGTGTGTGTGTGTTTGTGTGTTCAGGTGTTTGCGGTCTCATTGTCCCACAGGAGGACATGCCATTCGCAGACTCTGGCATCTGTCCAGATATCATCATGAACCCTCACGGGTATCCCTCCAGAATGACGGTACGACTTCACACCTGAAAGGCATATGTTACAGGAATCCACTGTTATTACTAATTAATTTGAGGTTATTTTGTTGTTTCCTATCATAAACTAGTATAATTTTATTTGTTTTAAAACTAAATGAATACAAATTTCTGTTATAAACAAGAGAAAGAAAATATGTTTGGCAACTTTGTTTTTGCTTAAAAGTGATTCAAGCAGAAGCAGTTACCAAAAGAATTAACATTCACTTTCATCTAATCTTTTCATGTTCTTATATTCTTTGTGAGAAATCAAAAACTATTTCTCATTTCCCCCTGAACCTGTTGTTGCTGCAGCTCAGATTGAACCACCTCGGTCTCCCGTGTTGACCGTCACTCTTTATAAGTTTGTGTGCGCTCCTCCGAGACAAAACCCTCATTATCCCACTTGTCTCCTCTCTGGGTTATCATTGGCCCCCAGAGCACACGTCTATTGACGCAATTAAACAGCAATCTCACTGCTCACAAACAGATATTTGTTGCTGCCAGGGAAGCCGCCTCCCGTCGCAGCGTGTGGAAGTTTTCTCAAACACACATGGTACACGATGGTGCTGAATATGAATGACATGAAACTTGGCTGTGTATCTGGTGCCCTTTTGTCCTTTACACTATAAAAAACGTGCAGGATCTTTACTGCTGAAGTTGTCAGTGCCAGTGTGTTTGCAGGCAGTGGTTGCCATGGGAAGGGCTCAGAAATGTTTGGCTGGGGAGGATGTCTCTGTGGCCTGAGAGTGAAATGAGAGTAGGTGTTTCCTTTTATGTGACGGGGTCAGGGGTCCTCGGGGTGCGACCTCAGAGGAATTGTTGAAATCAGTCATCCTCGGACTGCTGGTCCCACCCCGATGGGTACATGTGTATTCTAATCTCACCAACTATATCAGTGTTCTCTGACAGGAGACGACGTGAATCAGGTGAAAGGGGTTTCAGACGTTTTGGATGCTGCTGTGCGGTGCATTCGGGGAAAAAAAAGTCCCTGTTGTGTTGCAGCCTCTTGCTCGAATAGAAGTTCTCCCTCACTCTTCACTCAGGTTCCCATCAAACAAGTCAAAAAGTAGTCCAAAAGTAACTCGTGTTGATTGGCTGTGATGTTGTCCTGTGTCAGTGTGAGTCCCTGAACTCCAAGGTCCTGTCTCTGTGCTCTAGGGTTATGAATAATATGATGTCACCACTGGTTCTGCATCAGTCTTGGTTTCATCAAACAGTCTGAGTGTCCTCAGGATTTATCTGGCCTGTGCTGACTCTCTGAAACTCAAAGTGCTGGTTAGTGGGAGACACCTGAGTAATGTTTAGTGTCTGAATGCTGCGTGTTGGATTTGCTCGTGTCAGGTGGGGAAGCTGATCGAGCTGTTGGCGGGGAAGGCCGGCGTCTTGGACGGTCGGTTTCACTACGGCACGGCCTTCGGCGGCAGCAAGGTGAAGGACGTGTGTGAGGATCTCATCCGTTACGGATACAACTACCAAGGCAAAGACTACGTCACCTCAGGAATCACTGGGTAATAACCAGTTTAGGTTTCATCTCAATAACAACAAACTTCACACGTTGCCACTCATCATTCTCTGACTGCTGTGTGTTTCTCAGAGAACCACTGGAGGCCTACATCTACTTTGGGCCGGTGTATTATCAGAAACTGAAGCACATGGTCCTTGACAAAATGCACGCCAGAGCCAGAGGCCCGAGAGCCGTCCTCACCAGGTAAAGTCAACCATGTGGGAATTTCTCTCAGAACTCGCCGTCTGACAGAGAATGAGGCACAGAGCAGGCGGGTCAACAAACTACATTCCCCTGTCTCACTTGTCTGTTCTCTCCTCTCTCACCGACAGGCAGCCAACAGAGGGCCGCTCCAGAGATGGAGGGCTGCGTCTGGGCGAGATGGAGCGCGACTGTTTGATCGGCTACGGAGCGAGCATGTTGCTGCTGGAGCGCCTGATGATCTCCAGTGACGCCTTCGAGGTGGACGTGTGCGGACAGTGCGGCCTGTTGGGATACTCTGGGTGGTAAGCAACCGACATATACACTGTTCAACTTATGGCGTAAACTGTCATGAGTCTAATTATATTCAGGTTCTTAGGTCACATACTTTTACCTCTGCTATTTAAAATGGCAGCATAAGTGCTGATGCCAATATTCAAATAGTTCACATCTCTGGCCCAGAAACTGTTGCCCAGCCTCGATGATACTGCACAAGGCTTCATGAATGCCGTTAATCCTCTGGTCTGTGTCTTGGTGTCACTCCCCAGGTGTCACTACTGTAAGTCGTCCTGCCACGTCTCCTCCCTGCGCATCCCGTACGCCTGCAAGCTGCTGTTCCAGGAGATGCAGTCCATGAACATCATCCCCCGACTCAAACTGTCCCGTTACAACGAGTGACCAGGGAGGGACACAAACGCGATATATGTGAGTGAAAGTCACACAGAGTCAGAATTGCTACTGACGACGACTGAACCAGGGTTTATTTGTAAAAAGTTTTTTTTTTTTTGAACGAGGAGCAAGAAACAGGCTGAAGATTTTTTGTATGTTTGCAAGATGTTTGTCCTGTTCCTCTTTTCTGTTGATACCTTCTCACCGTTCTGCTCTTTGTAACTAGTAATAATAAATAATAAACACAAAGACATTATTTCCAATCAGCTGCTGTGTCTCCTACCTTCTGATTCATTTGAACATTACGTATTTTATTTAATGACAAAAGAAAGTGTTTCGGGTTGTTTCGAAGCTTCTGTCGCTCAAATCAGAGACCTGACGTGTTCTTACTTTCATCTCAGAGGTTGCATCTTGTTTTGTTTTCTCTCTGATGGTGTGTGCCACACGTGAGACCTGACACTCCATTGGAAGAAGCAAACATTAGTGTAACGAAAACTATTATGTGAATTTTATTTTATTTTCAGTACATATACTATACATCAAATTTCCATTAATATTTACAAACCCTACAAGGCTGAGTAAACACAATGTTTTCCAAAAGCTTCACACATTCAGAACAAAATCTGCAGTTGCAAATGTATGTTCTTTTTGTCAAGGCTGCTAAGATTTAGGCTTTTATTATTGATAATTATTTAATTGATAAATGATTTGATCAATCATGTGGTTGTAAAAAAAAATCTATTTTTCTCAGAAATAACTCAAACAATGAAACTATCTTGGTAACTGATGAATTAATTATCTCTAAGTCTGCGATGAGCTTAAACAATGCTGATACGCATTAGGTGCTTCGTGTAAAACCCATCAGAATCTAGCGATCGCTGTCAAATGAGTTTGTTTTTGAATATGTTTTATGTGTAGCAGTAGAAAGTGGACGACAGCTCGGCTGCAGGACAGTCACAACAATGTTGAGGGACGACGTACAGGAGCAGACAGCTCCGGCTGCATACGTGTCAGCACGAAGAGGAGAAAGTTTCTTTCGGTCGTACAGTTTCCTCTTTTTAAACCGAAGCCTGAACACCAGCAACGTGCCGTATGTAGCGTAACCATACCCCCCACTCGCACATACACACATGACTCAACTGGGGCCTTTTCACTGAACAAAAGCAGCACACATCCGTTTGTGTGTGAGAATAGGAAGAGTGGAAGAGGCTCTTTGGAGGCTGCACCTGTCCTATTTTATGAGGCTCTAATAAGCAGATAACAGGACGGGGGGGGAAAAAGAGCGTCCACCAAGGGAGACTCCACCTTCTCTTCGTTTGACAGAAATTAATTAGATCTATGTTGAGGTCACGGTTCTATTCAGGGGCCTTTTGAATATTGAGTTATTAAAGGGTTGTTACAGTGTTTTACAGTGTTGTGATTGATTCTGTGTCACATCCAAATGTCTGTTTTTTAGTCGTCCTCGTTCCAGCAGCTTTCTCCTTCCTGTACACATTCCTGTTTTAACAAACTGTGACTGTGCACGTCGTCTCGTGGCATGTCGCTGCCGCCCCGCTCCCAGGTGGCTGCACGTTGTGTGTCGGCGAGCGGCGGCATCGGCGCCCATGACTGTGCAGTGCAGGAGAGAGTCCTCCCTTTGCTGTCCATGGTGTGGTGAGTAATTCAGCCATAATCCGCCTTTCTCCTCTCCCCTCTTCTTTCCCCTTCTCCTCTCCCCCTCTCCTGTGGTTCCATTCATATTCTAATCACAGCTTTCCCTTCTCCAGCTCTCAGGCACTCCATCAGAGCCCTCCCAGCCTCGGGCTTTGCACTTTTACTTCCCCCCCTTTGTGAGCGTTCCCTCTTCTCTTAGGCTCACGGAAAATAAGCACAAGAGCGAGCGAAAAGGGGTGAAAACTCCCAGAAATAAATCCGCACTAGTGCCGTTTAAAGCATGTTTCGATACATGTCTAACACACGGCATGTCAGCTGCGTGGCAAAGTTGTTGTTTAACGGTGGAATGATGAGCAGAGGATTTGAGGCAACAAGTTTCCGTGGGATGTGTGGGTGCAGCTAGAATCGGACGCAGAGGTTGTGTATGTTTGTCTGGAGCTGGGAGGTGTAGAAAACTTAAATTAAATGCCATAATGGAAGATGGGGAGGCCACAGTGTTGGGACTGTGTAGATCTAAGCCTCTTTTTTTTGGTTGGGAGGGAGCTTTTCTTATTCAAAACAGCCCCACAAAAGACTTCCAGTGAGCCTTGCCACATCCCCATCTGACTTGGGGCCATTCATCAGCCTTCCAAGCCTATCAATGACATGTCCCCATCAGGGCTCCTATAAAATCAGCCCCTTTCCCATGAAACATCAGCAAACATTTTGACGGGTCTGGCTTTCCCCCCGCTGGATTTCTGGAGTCTCTTACCCCCCCCCCACCCACCCCCCCACCACCACCACCCTCTTTCCTCCCTCATTCCCACCTCCCCCCTCTCCTCCGCCAACACCACCCCTCTCTGGGCGAACCTCAGATCCTCCACATCTCCTGTGACGGGCAGTGGTCACGGAAACACTGAGCGAGACCAGGGGAGAGCCGTCGAGGAGGGGGAAGCGTGCACTAAGCCATTTTCTTGGAGGAGCAGAGCGTCGTTGATGGGAAGAGGATGCATTGCGGGCTGCTGGAGGAGCCTGATATGGATTCCACAGGTCAGTCCCCTTCAACTCTGCTTGTGTGAAGAAAATCAGCTTCTGTTCAGAGACCCTGTGCGGGGGTCTCTGCTGCTGCTCCTCGAGACGTCTCAAACTCTGTGTTGGGGTTCGGCTGCCTGGAGTTTGATTTTCAACTTTTTCCTCCTCTCTTTTTGAACGTTTGAATTCCTCTTTATTTATCAGACAGAGCAGTGAGCAGTGTGTTGTGTCACGAGACTTCTGTTGATCAGGAAAAATCAGAGAAAATATGGAATATTCTGTATCTACAACAGGTGGTTTATTTTTTCTTTTTGCTCAGTGAAAGTATTTTTAGAAATCGCACTGATTGTTAGTTGAGTGGAAATAACAACAGGTGCACAGCACTGAGCAGCATCATGCACCTGTCTCTGGTTTATTTTTCAGATTTCTAGTCTAAAACTGGAAAACTAAAGAACTGATTCAGCTGCAAACTAAAGAATTGAATTTAAGAAAATGAAAAAGCAAAATAAATGCCGCAGAAGTGGAGTTATTTCTAAAAATCTGAACGTGAAACATCGATTAATGGATTGGCATTACGCCTCAATGCCAAAAACATTATGCGGCTGCAGTGTGAAGTCTTGAGTGTGTGTGTTAATAACTGAATGAACACCTGTTTCACTTGTTGATCAATTTTAATCCAATTATTTCAATCCCCAACTTATCTGCTCCTGTGGCAAATGAAGCTTGAGATCTGAGCCTCTGTGGGGAATTAGCTTCACTTCACTGGATTCACTTTTTCATTTTGTTTCATTGGTTTTTCTTCAGTTCTTCTTCAGTCAGACAGAAGCAAACACTGTCAGTAAGTTATAAGAAATATCTGAGACAACATGAGGGGTTTTAAATGCACAAACACTCTGCTGGTTTTTTTTATTATTGTGTAAAAAAACATTATACAAATTGTCCTGTGATATAGAACACTTAAAATCAAAACAATATTAAAGCTGATGAGGATCAAAGCCAATGTAATATAGTCGAAAATATGTGTTATTAATTGAATTTAAAAATCAAAGACTTCATCCATGTCTTTGAGGTCAGAGACGACCTGACTCTAAAATTCAGCCGCGTCTTTTTTCTGTCAGCTGAACGTCAGCGTGTAGATCCTCGTCCAGTGTAAACTTCTCAAACTTTTCAGTGAGGCTGAACTCATCCCAATCCCCCCATGCACCAACAGGTTGTTCTGCCAACCATCTGTCCCAGCAACACACGTAATGGAAGATTTTATAAGCAACTGGTTTTTACTGGTTTTAAGTTTGAATGTGGAGTATAAGGTTCTTAGGCAGGTTCTCTTGCTCATTCCCATTACAGGAGACATGGTAGTTTGTATTCTCCAGTTCAATGGAAGATCATCTTATATCAAGCTCTGGGTTCATAATGTTAAGTTAAAAATAACTGGCTGATGAAGAAGAAGCTTTGAATTACCTTTTTAAGAAACGTTTTATTCAGAAATTAGTTTGATTCAATAATTTCTTTATGACATTTATCAAATAGTAAATCCTTTCTTCAAACAAATCAAAGACATTTTAAATGGGTTTCCACTCGGCCAGGCAGGTTCCACATGAAAGCTCTGGTGTTTTGCTGCAGCTCGGCTAAAGAAAGCACACCAGTCGTGCTAGTTCTGAGTAGAAATTAAAACAGGACAATGGCCTCTATTCCAGCAGACTGCCTCAGTAATGTGCACAGGCTCTTTTAAGCAAGTGTGTACGCTCGTAGTCTCTTGGGAACAATGCTGGATTCCTGCCGTCTTGGTGAAAACATCTCAAACAGAGCCATGGCTGCTGCGCTGCTCATACAATCCACTGTTGTCAGCTCACCCTGTCACAAAAGTGACATTTAGTGGCCGTGCACGCAGCCGTTTTCACTGTTTGTGTAAATAAAGCTTTGGCTGCAAGTTTTTTTTTTTTTATTTATTTAGACAGGTTTTCATAAAAATAGAAAAAAAAAATCCTTCTTCTAGATTCACAATTTCATTATCACGTGTCTAAATGGCATCTTGTATTGTGTTGTCGATCTGTGATCCCTCCTGTTTGTTTTCAGAGAGCTGGATTGAACGATGCCTCAACGAGAGCGAGAGCAAACGATACTCGAGTCACACGTCTCTGGGGAACATGTCCAACGATGAACGTAAGCACCGACTTCACGGAGGCCTCTCACAAACTGCTGTGTTGGTCGATTTCATGTCATGTTTTGCGTCAGGTTTTATGTGAAACTCTAAATGTGTGTTGTAAATTACAGATGAAGAAAAAGAAAACAACAGAGCCTCTAAACCTCATTCGACACCAGCCACTCTGGAATGGTGAGTTTAACACTGAATCTGAATGTTTTGTTCTTCACTATTCACCAGAAAATAGAAAATAACATTTCATGTTTCATCTTCGAAATGAGACAAAGTATTTTGTAGTTATTATTTTTTTAAAAGTAGGCATCCCAGGAAATTTGGACATTTTAATAATTATTTTATTTAAACTGTCACTCATTTTTCAACATAGAGAAAATCCAGCTGTTGTCATATAAAATACAAACCTCATACTTGTGTATCACTCCAGCCCGTGTGTGTGTGTGTGTGTGTTATTGGTCACGGGGCTGTGCGACAGTGTGAGGTTTGTATTTTATCTAATAACTTTGATCTTAATGATCTAAGGAGTTTCTGTATGTGGGTTCACGTCCTCCACGTTTACAAAATACAAACCTCATGCATGTGGCCTGTTGCACAGCCCCGTGACCGGTGACACCTGTTATGTAACAGCATTAAAACACACATGGGCTTAAAGGAATATTAATACTGATTTAAGCTACACTGTGGGGGGGGGGCTTAAACCCAGGGGGGGAGGATGAGTGGAGTCACTTACCAATTATGAATTCTTAAAGAGAGCCATTATAGACTTAAATTATTTTTTAACGGCCCTCGTTAATAGATTTTTTATTATTTTATGGCAGGATTAAACGCAGCCTTTGTTCTGAATGTATTTTAATTCAAACTTTTATTATTTTTTATTTTAGATATTTTCTCTTCTTTCTGCAAGTTGCAGAGAGATTCAACAAATATAAATATCACAAATCATACAAAATATATCAACTTATTTTATATATACGCTGTATATATATATATAACTTATTAACACTGTCCTGTTTTTTTAATTTAAAATATTATAAATTATTTTAAAGAACACACCAGTGGTTTCATAGAAACATACAGTAGTGTCGCTATCACGTCCCGACAAGCAGCAGAATGTAAATAATAATAAAAAGGGGCAAGAATGGAAGACTCATCTCAAACATTTGTCGACACAACAAAACTGAAATTCGTGACACTGACAATGTTAAGTACAGTTACATGTGGCTTTTCTTTGGGATCTGCAGTACTGGACATTCTTCCTCATTTTTAGCAAGTGCGGTGATGCAAATCCATTTTACAGTCACACGTAGAAAGGCTTTGGATCTTTTCTTTGAATTGTTAATGTTTTTTATACATAAAATACTTTAACTGTCTGGACTGTGACGACTCGTGAGACAACAGAACGGTTAACGAGCAGAAACAGCAGTCTGAAAAAACAAAATTACAAAATGCAATTTTTACCACCAAAGTGGAAACGAGTTGAGATTGTGCACCATCAACAGGGCTTTACTCAATCCATAGATAAAAATAGACCTGCTACAAATTACCCTCTTACACAAATACAGAAGAACACCAAGATGTTTGTGTCATTTATATAGTGAAATGTTGTTTTAACAAATACTGAAGTTGTTTTTTGTTCTGATGACTCTCATAATGATTTACAGGCTAGAGGAGAACTATGAGATAGCGGAAGGCGTGTGTATCCCCCGAAGTGCCCTCTACATGCATTACTTAGACTTCAGTGAGAAGCAGGACACGCAGCCTGTGAACGCAGCCAGTTTTGGAAAGGTAAGACTGAGCAAACCCATCCTGACATGTATTAAAAGTCATTAACGCCAATGACTCGACGGGAGAAGGGCCCGGGAGTCAGATGTTACAGCCTCTGTGGAAGCAATAATCACATCCAGTCAATCAGCCATGAGCCCCAGTCTGACCATTTCATGCCTGGCTTGGTTTTGCCTGGCCGTTGTGCTGCAGTAATATCGTCTGCTGCCCAGTGTGAGGCAAAGCTCTGTGGCCGCTCACTGAACACATAATCTAGAGCCAAAGGAGATGTGCTTTCGTCTGTTCCCACCACCCCAAGTTCCTCAGCCTCGCTGCCCCCAGCCATCCCCTGTACTCTGGACTCCGGCCCCAACCCCCAACCCCAGGCCCACCCCCCGCCCCTCCGCAGCTCCTGTCGGAAGATATTGAAAAAGAGAAGGGGCCTGGATTAATGTGTAATTAAAGGAAATTTGGAAGGGTGAGATGTTGCGGAATGTTAGATCAGTGGCTGGAGCGGTGTGGGGTGTCCTTTAGGAAGGCTTCATTGATTCAGGACAAAAAAACGAGAGAGGGCCCGGACTGCCTCCCTGTCTGCTCATTTATCAAGCGGGGCCTGACAGAAACTTCACAGCTTGGCCTCTTTTTTCATCCCACACAATGGAGAGCTACACTGTTTGCTAAAGTTTCTGCACCAGGAGCTGGACCAAGGATCCAATCTCTTTGGACAAAAAGAGAGGAGAGGAAGAAGGAGGGAGAGGGGGAGAGAAGGAGAGAGCGAAGGACAGGGGATGGATGAGGGGAGACTGTTGATATAGGAAAAAAAAAAAAAAGTAATACCCCTGGATGTCATAAATGGATGGTTCTCAAAGCTTTTATTCCCAGACCTCCCAGTGGACACAGCGATGAGACATTCACAAACTTTATTAAACACTTTATCATAAGGAACTGAACACACAAGCCCATTAGATTAGGTAATATTCTTTATGTGTCACTTGTCTGTTTATTAATAGATCATGTCTACACTCCAAGAAATGTGTGAAAAAATATTCCCGAAGATATGTTTGACTTTTCTGTATCACATATTTATTTTTACTCTTCGGAAGATTTTAAAAGACTGAGATCCATCTGATCTGATCTGAACTTGTTTGTCTCAATCAACAGATCATAAGGCAACAGTTTCCAGCGTTAACTACCAGGAGACTGGGGACAAGAGGGCAGTCAAAGTAAGTTGTTTTAGAGCTTTTGTTATCTGTAATTCATCAAAGTCTTGATTCTAAAATGCACATTGAGGTGGAAAAATCTCTAAGCATAAAGGAAATGCTCTTCTTCAATTTCTGGGTTCAGGTTGAAGTTGATTCTAACACCTAGAGTTATAAATGGAATGATGACACGTACCAAAAGAGAATTCAATGATTCTTTCACAGTTTTTGATAGTAGCATTGCGCATACTTGCCAAGGGAAGAATAAACGACGCCATGTCTCCCCTCCGCAGGTACCACTACTACGGCATCGCGGTGAAGGAGTCCTCGCAGTATTATGACGTGATGTACTCCAAGAAGGGAGCGGCGTGGGTGAACGAGACGGGGAAGAAAGAGGTCACCAAGCAGACAGTGGCGTATTCACCGCGCTCCAAACTAGGGACGCTCCTGCCAGAGTTTCCAAATGTCAAAGACCTAAATTTGCCCGCCAGCCTGCCAGAAGAGAGGGTAAACAGGAGTTTTAAAAGTCCATGCTTACAGCCCCCCCCCCACCTCATCCTCACCCAATCGCCCCTCTCATCCCACCTCGCCCTGCCATCTCTGTGCCCCCTCTGGCTCTTTTATCTGGATTTTCACTTGGTCTGCGTTTAGAGAAGGACCCCGAGGATTTATACGCTGGCTCCTCACTAACTCTTAATCTTTTGGGGGAGATAATAAGATCTAGCAATGACAAAGGACAGGCACTAGCTGTCCAGCCTTTAAAGAGGGGCCATGATTTTAAATGGTTTGTGTTTTGCTGATCTCTAAAGCTCGTTTTATATATCTCCGCTCCAGCCTGGACCTGTTACGTGTATTTATTGGTTCACATGCTTTGTTTAAGATTTATTTTCTTGTTTTCGTGGCACGGGTTTTCCCCAAAAGGGAGAAAAAAGCTATTAAGTGTGTGATGCAATTAGATGAATGTTGTGCTGCCGCCCACAGGTGTCAACCTTCATCATGATGTACAGAACGCACTGTCAGAGGATACTGGACACCGTGATCCGAGCCAACTTCGACGAGGCAAGTCGTCTCTTTTCAGCCTTCTGAATCAAATCCTGTTTTGCAGGAAGTTTCGAGTGTGTGCATCCGTTTGTATGGAAGTAAAGTCATGGTGTGTCTGTGTGTGCAGGTCCAAAGCTTCCTGCTGCACTTCTGGCAGGGCATGCCCCCCCACATGCTCCCTGTCCTCGGCTCCCCCACCGTGGTGAACATCGTCGGTGTTTGTGACTCCATCCTCTATAAGGCCATCTCTGGGGTGCTGATGCCCACCGTCCTGCAAGCACTGCCTGACAGGTGAGTCATGCTGCAGCCTCACTCACGCTGATCTGACGCCACACATTCCAATTGCATTTATACCTGCTGTCTGAGAAACTGCTCGTTACTTCAGAGGAGTCATTGCAGAAACACTTTTGTGTTTCAGCGTTAAATTCTGTTCAATTTTTGAGGCAAATTTAAAAAGGTGAAAAAAATACTTTAATTGAGGAGGCAAAAAAAATAGATAAATAAGATTGTTCAAATAATTTTTTAAATAATATTCTACTATGTTTCCAGAATTTTTTATAAATGTGTTGCTGCCCTAATACATCTCTCATTTCCAGTTTGACTCAGGTTATTCGAAAATTTGCCAAACAGCTCGATGAGTGGCTTAAAATAGCACTTCATGACCTTCCCGAAAACCTGAGGAACATCAAATTTGAATGTGAGCATCGCATCCACTGTAGACATCTTAAAGACACACATTCTAAACAGGATGATAAAATAAATTATTATTTACACTCTCTTTTTGTTGCCAGTATCGAGGAGATTTTCTCAGATTCTAAAGCGACAAACATCGTTAAACCATCTCTGTCAGGTACGTGTCGAGCTCTGGATGGTGTGTGGTTTTTTTTTGTTTTTTTTTTCATTTTAATAAAATCCATAGGAACGGCAGATCGCAGCTGATAAGATACATGGGTATGCTTGTGCGAGTAATATTGTCGATGCGTCTGTCCCAAGGCGTCGCGGACTGTGATAAACAGCGTCGACATCACCTTTCAAATGCTGGAGGACTGGAGGAATGTGGACTTGAACAGCATCACCAAGCAGACACTTTACACCATGGAGGACTCACAAGAGGAGCACAGGCAGCTCATTATCCATTGTGAGTCTATGCAGCTAAACTGACTCCACTCTTACACATCCAGCCGTACACAGAATTACACTTCACCTCCACGGAAACAACAACGCCGGGGCGGCAATCCTTCCCACGACCGGCCGAGTCAAAGCAGTAATGATGGAGAGCCAGAGGTTAAATAAGTTCACTCCGCTCCGTAACACCCTGCGGAGCATCTCCAGCCATCAGCCCTGATGGGATCAGAGGTCACAGATACGCAGAGGCCGTCGCAGAGAGATGTTTGTTTGAATCCTGTGTAACCTGGCGTCCTGCCTCCTGTCACAGTGTACCAGGAGTTCGACCGCCTGCTGGAGGAGCAGTCCCCGATCGAGGCGTACATCGAGTGGCTGGACTCCATGGTGGACCGCTGCGTCGTCAAGGTCAGACTCAAACGCCTTCTCTTTTACCGTGACTGAGCACATTTCTGTAAAAGGTGTTTCATTTATGCCACACGGATTTAAACCGGTTCTGACAAGTGACTGCGGCTGAATGTTTCAAGTATTTGCCCAGCAGATCGTTTTGCCCTTAAAAAGACACCTGCGGCTCCAAGCCACTCGTTCTGCGTGTCTTTCTTCCACACGGGCACTTAGCCTGCAATCCTCCCAGTTAATGATGTCTTCAAGCTTCCCATTTGCGTCCATTATGGCCAGATATGGGCTTGTAAAATTTGGTCGCCCTGGCAACGTCTTGGACTGCCCAGACAATAGTTCAATGGGAAGGCGTGTCCCCGGGGGCAAATTAAATAGTTGACTTGTTGACATGTTTTTCGTTCCTAAGGGTTAAGCCCCAATACGGACCCGGGGGTTAATTCTACCCCGGCATCCCGACCCTTCCCCCTCTTTTCTCATGGAAATGTTCTCTCTAGGTGGCAGGGAAGAGGCCCGGCTGCCTGAAGAAGGTGGCCCAACAGTTCCTGCTGATGTGGTCGTGTTTCGGTACCAGAGTCATCCGGGATATGACCCTCCACAGCGCGCCCAGCTTCGGTAAGAAGCTCATGCTTTGTCATCATCCGTGTAGGGAGACATTACTTGTTATGTCATGCACGTTGTGAGATCAGCGTCAAAACAAGGGATGAATTTTTTTCTTTTTTTTTTTTTTCAACCTATATTTAATATCCCTTATCTGAAAAGAGCCATTTTTATGATATAAAGATAATAATCGGTCACAATGTCTGGATATATCACCACCGATGAGTGAAACAATATTCAGAAATGATCTTTATATCGTGTCAGTTTCATCGTATAAACATTTCAAGATCCTCTAAACTGGAGAACCAAGTAAATCACTCTTGAAATTGCCCCTGGTTGTTGTGCGCGGGCCGAGGTCTGCACCAGATGAAAAGCAGTGAAAACCTTAGAAAAGAAAATGGCATCTCTTTCCTGTACTTGTGTCTTTGGCCGTGCCTGTGAATATCAAAGACACAGCTGGTTGCAGTGTGTTGATAGAGCAGGTCTCAGTGCACAAACAGCTAATTAACAAAAGCCGACCCCCCCACCCCCGCCCCCCGCGCTCCCGATGTGTTTGCCTGTCTTTTCCATTTTATGACCGGTCAGTATTATACCCTGCCCCCCCACCCTAAATAGCCACAAGTGTTTATTATGCGCACGGCTGTGGTGGCAGCCGGCACAATGACACAATTGTGACACTCACTCACTCACCAGGGTCTCATCTTCCGTGCGACCCCCGAGGTCAGCTGATATATTTCTGGCACCGGGTCTGTACATGGAAACCAGTGCACTTGCTTCCTTCTAATAACAGGGGCCGTCCTGTCAGTGTGCAGGATGTGAGGTCATCTGTCAGTCACCGTCATTTTTCAACTGGCATGGCATCTTCTCCGACTGAGCCTCGCTCACTGTTTCCCAGCCACTTCCTCAACCTGATTAAAAACACTGATAATGCCATCGATGGCAGATGTTGATGGGTGACGCTTCTCCGCCCTGTGTGTTTGTGCCCAGGCTCCTTCCACCTGATCCACCTCATGTTTGATGATTACGTTCTTTACCTGCTGGAGTCGCTGCACTGCCAAGAGAGAGCCAACGACCTCATGAGGGCCATGAAGAGCGAGGGCAGCACAGGTGAGGCCTCAGCCATCACGTGGAAGACAACATGTCGGCTGTGTGCTCACCCTGGGCTCAGGAAACATTCAGCCTTGTTTCATATTTTATATATATATAATATATATTTAAACATGTTTCACTCAGTGTGACGGTAGATTTATTCTGGCTCTAAAACACCATAGCCTCTGGTATTAAAATGTCAAATGTTCTCTTGTCTTCTCTCACCTTCAGCAGAGGAGGAATTCCTGCTGAAAGAAACCACACCTACCTCCCCGTCCCCTGGATCCTACTCTCCTGCTCGCTCCGTCCACTCCGGGGGCGTCTCCTCGACCAGCTCCCCGACAGCAGCCGTGTCTCCGGAGTACGCCGGAGTCCCTGTCACCACAGGTGAGGCAGGCCGTCTCACACACACACACACACACACACATACAAGCACGGTGTCACAGGGTTCACTGCACATAGGTTCTCTGCGCCAACACATTTGTCTCTGTGTCTATATATGTCTACCAGGCGCTGTTCAGTCATATACCTGGTCCCTTACATACACAGTGACAACAGCCGGTGGCTCTGCTCCAGAGGCCGGACAGCAGCTGGCCTGTATGAGGAACAGCGCTCCGGTCCCCTCTCCATCCTCCGCACACAGGTTGCCAGTGTACACCCACAGGGAGGAGCATGGGTAATTATGGTTTAAGTTTCAGTGCACTTCCTAAACAAGTATATTTTGTTGAATACTCTTTGAAACGCATCGCTTTTTCTGTTGTAGGTATACTGGCAGTTACAACTACGGCAGCTACGCCAACCAGCATCCTCACTCTATCCAGAGCCAGTACCCCAGTCTGGCCCATGAGCCGGCGCTCCCCGCCCCCCTCCACTACTCCGCCTACCACCGCTCATCTGCCCAGGTCAGTGTCCGTCACCACAAAGACGACTCAATAAGGATTCATGGAGCGCTAATTTAATTGAAATAGATTAGAACCCCCCATCTCCATTAATATAAGCATGTTTTTTTTTTTTTTATTTAAATCACATATGTAGATGGGACAATTCAAGCCACTTAAAGTGTGAATGTGTGGTGCTGTAATAAGATAAGATATGTTTATGTCTGACATAAGGCAGAGCTGCATTGAGCGAGGTGTTACTATGACGAGTCGTGGTCTCACAGCTAATGTCGTGGCTGGTGAACAGTTTTCTCTCATGCTGGTGATTTCCAGTTAAGGGTCCTCCAGCCTCAACTGCTTTTACAGTGGGAGGAGATCAGATCGGGGGCCTCTGTGCTCACCCTGACTCTTAAAGTCCCAGAATGAGCCTCTCCACACAGCGGAAGCAGGGAAGTGAAAGGTGGCCCGGCCGGGGCAGAGAGGGGCCCTGCTCTGTTACTCGTCTTTCCAGCTCTCAATAGTCTGTTCATCTGTTTGAGCCAGTCACCAAAGAGCGGGGCAAGGGGGCGTTTATTAAAATATTGTTATTCAATGGTCTCTTTTCTGCTTGTGAACAAGAGGCAGCTGAGGCGTCACTTCTGCTCTCTGACCTGCGGTGACTGTCTTTTTCCATGCCGTGATCGCCCATAATGGAATCGACTGTCGTGTTTATATTTAGTGAGAAAAGGGAAAAGGGTCTAACTTCCTTTTTTTTTTTTAAAGACCGTCTGAGCTTAAATCGGGCACAATGCCGGAGCTTTGTGAGTGCGAGAGGTTGGAGGTGGAGCTGAAACTAATAGAAAACTCGGATCCCCATCTGTCTGAAATATTTCGGCCAACACGCAGATTTCATCAGCTGCTGTTTGTGGTCAGGCACCATGGGCAACAACAATAACACAGGAAGAGCAGCTTTCCAGCTGGTGCCTAATTTTCTTAAGTGGCCTAATTTCCTATTTTGTCCAGTCTGCTAAACGTTGTAAAGTCATTTCTGTGCCAGTGATCACTGGCAGGGGCAGTTGACTCCCAAGGAAACATGGTCATCACAGCGTCAGGAATAATGTGAAGTGTCTAACTGAACAGGAATGTAGCTTTAAGGATACAGGACTTATGTCTTCTCTAAATGACGTGAGTGTGGGTCTCAGCAACTTAGGCCAGTTAAAAACTTAGGGTGGTCAGTTGTATTGGTTAATTCAGATTCTATTTACTTATTCCAGTAAAAACATAAACAAGTCAATATTTTATTCCAGAATAAAACAATTCTATAATTCCAGCATAATAAATAGTTGCATCTCTGACTTGTTTGCGTTGTCGTTGTCGTCACTGCACCCCTAAATTCTCTCCTCCTCTTCTCCTCAACAGTACCAACTCAACGGTCAGATGTCTCGGATGGAGCCTTGCTTGATGGGCAGTACTCCTCGGTTGCACCCCACTCCTGTGGCCTCTCGGTGGCCAGATGTGTCACCGACCAACAGCTGTTACACCAGCCCACCTATGCATTCATCCCGCTATGCCACCTCTGGGGACATGTACTCCCCCCTGGGCCCACGCAGGAACTCGGAGTACGAGCACTCGCAGCATTTCCCCGGCTTCGCCTACATCAACGGAGAGGCCACCACAGGCTGGGCTAAATAGCCTTCAATCACTGGTTTGCTATATATGCGCCAGGTCCGTCACACAGGCGGATGCAGAGTCTCTGAACACTTTCGATCGAGTTCATGGAGGAGTAGAGAGTGGAGAGTACCAATGCAAGGTAAAAGGAATCATTGTGGGGGGACGTCCAGACAATTTGAAAAGACTTGTTTCGTCAATCACGCTGGCGATTGCAGTGTTTGTCAAAAGCTTCGTCGGCGAGCGATGGAAGAAAACTATTAAATCATACAGATTGTCAAAACTTGCAGCAAAATCATTTTGAGAGTGCAATGCTGCTGCCAAGCTGTGCCTTTGTTTTTAGGAATGTACACCTCTGCCCTCGTCAGTCTCACAAGTCACCACACGCGTCATCCCAGCCCTCGGTCAGTTACCGCGCTGACCGATGGAGCAGTTACGATCTCAGCGACGCCGCCGTCGTCGTGAACGCACTGCAGCAGATAAATGATGAACTGCGCCGCCTTAACGTTCTGCTGGGACACCAGTATCACACAGTGACACAAAGCTAGAGCATAAGAAGTGACGGAAGTGATGAGAGGCCTCGATCAGCGCGCGAAGGTGTCTTCATCTTGGATAGTGTTTTAATGATTGAATGCTGTGGCTCAGAAACAACTGTGCCAGTTTGTTTTGTCACAAGCTTTTCTGCTGTTTTCCTGTGACCACATGTATACATATACATATATGTATATGTATATATATTTACATATATGTGATTATGTATTTTCTGTAACTTTGTAACATGGTCTATTCTTTATTTTCTATGTTACAACTGGTACTTTGTTCTCTGTTTTGTATGGTTAGTAGAGGACGCATTAACCATTAATTAGGGTTGTGTGTTTTTATAATGCACTCAAAGCAACTGAGGACCTATTACCCTATGGGTATTTATAAAAAGGGAAATTATCAAAGTGTACAGTAACATGAATTCTAGTCACTTTTTTCTGTAAATAAAAGCACTGGAAACCATTTGTGGTGACTGTTAAACGATCACAGTTGAAACTGATGTGTATGTGGGAAAAATGTTGCCACATAAATAATTTCCCAATCTAAAGCAGTGGCTCATCTTTATCCAACTTACTCTCCATCCAGTCTGTTTCTTACTGTGGAAAAATGACAGAAATGATGTTCAGAAACAAGTTATTGTATCTTCATAATAATCAGAATCCATTTCAGGGCCGGAGCACATTCTTGAATTCCACTGGTCTTTTTCCTTTCTATGTTAAATATAAGATGGCTAATACAATTATTTAAAGTACATCCTACTTTTTTAATATGTTGAATTTGTAACTACAGATATGTGAGGACCTTAAACCTCTCTCCCACTCCCTGCATAGGTTTGGATGGTGAGAAGGAAAAACATTTCCTTATGTCCTCCGAGATGATTTTTACTCCTCTCCCCATGCACCCCACTGACAACACATGGGGGGGTTGGGCCAGCAGCACAGAGGCCACACTGGAGAAAGAATTACATTTCAATGGAGAGAATGTCCCGCTGTGCTGGGGTCATTGTACCTCAGTCCCGTAACCTTTGACCTCTGACCCCTGCCGAGGTTTGTATTTATTAGAACATAGATCGTCTGTGTTCGGTTCCATTCTGCCGGATTCACAACAGATACCTTAAAAAGCGAGAACATGTTTACAGGAATAGACCAAAAAAAGGGGCCGCCTCCATTGTGATTTAATCACCTGACCTGAGTGTCAATATCAATATCCGCTGAGGATTTCAGGAGAAGATTGGTGAGCACCCGGAGGATGCTGTCAGCCGTGAGCACACACGTTCCTCCTTGAAATAAAAGAATCTTTACAGATTCTATAAAATACATTTGCAGCGTCATGATTTAATGCATATTCTAAGATTTAAAATTCTAAAAAAATATTTTCAAATTAAAAACAAGAAATTAATTGGGTTTATATTTTGACCTTGCAGTATCTATCTAAATTCATGTGCATTGACAACAAAGAATTGTGTATGTCCAGGATGGGGCCGGAGCCTGTAATAATAAATATAACTAACACAACACTGTTACACTGTTAGTTTCCACTTCACTGTGCACGTCACTGAGCTGCTGATGCCATAGATTGAAAAAAGTAAAAATCTAAGAGGGACACTTTCTACACAGTCACAGCAGTTGTAGTTGAAGCATCTCACATATATTGTTAATAACATTAACATAACATTTAACATTAATGCTGACATCATGTCTTCATTTTTGCATTGTTCTCTTTCATACAGAAAAGTTCAAGTGTCCTTCTGCTAGATCAAAGGATTGTAAAGTTTATTTAGTTTATCATTTTCAAATAACACAACATAAGCCAGAGAATCAAAGATAATGCCACTTCAGTTTTTCTCTTGCCTCTTTGAAATGTATGAAGCAGTCTGCTAGCTATGTTAGTTATGATTATTATTATTATTTTTTGCGTTCTTATTCCCTCTTTGGTTGATTGTCTTTTAGGAAACGTTATCTAGATGTCATGAACTACCTGATTTAAGTTATGAAGATAATTTAATGTGACTATTATCGAGCGATGGTGTGTTCTGTGCAGTAGTATGAAGTATAGTACAAGGTACATGGGAAATATACTGGTGTGTGGAATATGAGGTATTTATAATAATGTCTGACTGTACTCCATGAATCAACTGAGAGCAGAACAGCTGATGGTGACAGTCACTCTATCACACGCCCTCCCTCCCTCCTCCCTGTCCGGGCTAGCCCAGCAGCTAGCTCGCTAGTTTCACAACACTTCCCGGTAACGTCAATAACCAGCTGCCCGTTCTACCTGTCCATTATTTGTGTTCGCCATGGAGTTAAGTACCATCCTGGCGAAGCTGGAATCGAACAACGAGCAGGAAACCGAGGAGATTCTGCGTCAGTACAACCTAGAGGTGAGCAGCGGCTCCGCTTTCTCTTTTTACGTCAACCAAAACAAACTGCAGCGCGGCTAGCGCTAGCTAGTTAGCCGTCTGCGGCTATGCTAGCCGCGAGTTAGCTTGGCATCTTGTTAGCGAACAAAACCGAATAAAAGCACCGAAGTGTGACGATGGCGGCGTCAAACCAGCAAAGATGCGAAGGAGCCCGTGTTTTTCACATGTGGTACCCAGCAGCCATGTAGAGCTGGTGATGCTAACGCTGCCTGTCAGAGACACAGCTGTGTTAGCAAACCTCAGCGGATTCTCTCATGTCCTTATATGCATATGTTGTTAGGGGAGTCTGAGCCCCTGTAGGACTTATGTGGCATATGTCGGTTGTTTTATGACGAATTAAAACCGTACCAAACATTTGTAAAAAGGGTGTGTTCCCTGTGTGTGTGTGTGTGTGTGTGTGTTTCAACAATGTGCATCCTTTCTATTTCAGAACACTCACATCTTCACTTTTGACCCAGAGGAGGAAGCCCTGCGGAGTGTAAGCACTGTTGATCTGAGCTGGTCTTTTTTAAATGATCAAGATATAGTCCTGTTTCATTGTGATGAGTGTGCCTCCACCTGTGTCCTCCACAGAAGCTGTGTCAGAGTGTGCTGTCAGTGCTGCGGAGGCAGGTGCAGCCCAGCTGTCAGAAGACATGTCTGGAGTCCCTCCGCATCCTCTCCAGAGACGAGCGCGTCCTCGCACCTGTAGCCACCAAGGAGGGCATGCTGACCCTGGGAGGGCTGGCGAGGCTGTGTGCAGGAGAGGAAGGAGGCGACACGCAGATAAGATCACGGGAAGATGCTTCTTCCTCTTCAGAGGAGGAGGAGGAGGAGAGGGTGGTGGTGGAGGCCTTGAAGTGCCTAAGCAACGTGATTCGCAACAGTCCTGCAGCTCAGCAGGTTAGTGTAGACGTGCAGCTGGTTAACGGTCTATGTGCCAGGCTGCACACGGCCCGCACATGGAACCACGAGGTGGGCCTGTTCACACTGCGCATTCTCTTCCTGCTGTCTGCCCTGCGCCGTGATGTCAGAGAGGTGTTGATAGAGAGGCATGCAGTAAAACTACTGACTGAGGTCCTGGAGCACACACTGGATGTGCACTGGGTCGGCCCGTACGAGGCTGCTCCCCCAGATCCACAGGCCCTGCCCATGCCTGCGGAGAACAACCAGCGAGCAATGGAGGCACTGAAGGCCTTGTTCAACCTCACTTTGTGTGACGCAGCTGAGGTGAGTGTGCCGCAGTCATGTGTTGTAAAGCTGTGACAGTGTGTAATGTACGCATTGCTCATCAGTTATCAGGGTTTGCACTGACGGAGCAGAGAAGATGTGGGTTTCTGACTCGGCAGTTTGTTCAATTATGGATTAGATTTAACTGAACAAAGATCATACATTTGAAGCCCACAGCAGCCAATTATGTATCACCAACCATTTGTCCTGGTGGAATCCTTCTCACTGCTGATTCACTGTGACATTAAATTGAAAAAAACAACCTCACCATTCGGTTTACACTCAAACCTTTTTTTCTGTATGAAGCACTAACCTGTTGAGTGTGACCCTTTAAAACTAAATATCATAACAGCCATTAAACTTGCACAACAGTTCCACACAATCACTATAAGGTAAACATTTGAAAGCACCTATATGGTCAGACTGGTTCCAGCATTTTCCAGTGTTTGGCAACATGCCATTCTCACCCTCTCTTAGTTAAACAGACTAGAAATCATTTCATCTGTTCCTGTGAATCATATTAGATGAGATAAGTACACAGTAAGGCAATATGTCAGGAATGTCGTTATTACAGTAATAGTAGGTAGTTTCTGTAGACTTTAGAATATGGGAATAAAATTTGGCACTCTTGTCTAAGGAGATATTTCAATCACTCTACATTTCATGCTCCTTGTATTGAAAGGCTCACATGAAGACAGAGGCAGCCTCTGACGCAGTGTAAGTCCTCATGGCTTGACGTCATTTAGCCTCTTAGACTCAAGTAGGGCCCCCTCCTCTCTGCTGTCATGTTTTAAAAATTTCTAAATACAAAAAGCTGCTTCCCTTGAACCCTGCTGTCCTCTGCTCCTAGCTTTCTCTAGTCTACCCTCTAAAATATTCAAATTCCTATTTTTGAAAGTGGCCATTTGCTTTTAGGGTCTTGTTCTTGTTGTTTGAACATGTTTATCTTAACTGCTTCGCTTCTTTGTTCTCCTTACAATAAAACAATGCTCTTGCTATGAATGTTTTTGTAAACTTAACTTGACAGGAGGATGATCACCAGCTGCGGCTAATCACTGCCATCCTGCGTCACCTGTTGATGCTGAGGACTGAGACGGAGGAGAAAACAGAGGAGGCACACAGGTAAGAGAGCTGCAGCACAGAATGGAGGCGCTCTGCACTTTATGACCTGTGAAAGGACACAAGACCAACAGCCAAGGTATTTGGCAAACGTCATTTGAAACTCATTTGCATAGAAAAGCCCCGAGATAGACAAAGGACCGCACAGGAAAATAACTACATCTGTGTACAGACTAGAAAACCACCTGCTGTGATTCAAATGTAAGCACCCACTCTCCACAAGGACTCAGTGTCCACTGGGCAGCAGTGAATTAGCAGCTCAGTAAAAATGAAGGGTGCTATCTGGTAGACTGCAATGTCGTGGGAAAAACACAGAGCAAAGATGCTTCTCTGGAGCCTTGTTGGGTGTTTCATCTTCTAAATGCTTTTAGTGGTTGTTATACTGCAGCGACATCTTATTCTAAAGGTAATTTAATGCAGGAATGCAAAGAATCTATGGCCCCAGATTCAAACTCAAACAGTGTCACATAAAAGTGACTGATGTTCCTCATTACCTGTCAGACTGGCGACTGAACTGCTCATGGGATTTGGGCCCAGTGAACACAATTAACACAGTGGTAGTCTTTTTAAATGTGAATAAGTTACATGTCCAGTCAGCCAGGGACTGTGAGGAGAGAACATAGTTTTATGTAGTTGTGTATGTGTTGAGTCAATTAGGATTTAATAGGATTTATATTTTATTCATAATTAAAATGTTTTTTTCGTTATTTCCAGCCATGCTGTCAACTTGCTCAACAACCTGCCCGTGTCCTGCCTGGATGTGTTAATCGACGTGCCTGTCCAGGATGGACTTGAGAAATGTGGTGGGAAAAACATGGAGGCTGTCCAGATGTTACTGAATTTCATGGAGAAAAGGATCGACAAGGTAAAGTTCATCCTCTGCAGTGCATACAGGGAGGACTGTAACTCATGGTCTGAACATGTGAAGTGAACTCACACTAATTAAAATTGACGGTAGAGAATGGAAGGAAAACATTTTGCAAATTTTTTTGTAATATTTTTTAGTATTCTCACAGATTTTGAGAGACATTTTTGTGGCATTTTGGAATTTTCACTTATTGGTCTCTTAATAAGAGATTCAGTCAATTTGTCCTAACCAGTCAGTACGCTAATTTTCTCTCATCCTTACTCTATGTATATTCAGCTACACATCCCCTCTCTCCTTCATATTAACCATGTGTGCATTACAGGTGGACATTAATCCCATGATTCAGATTGTGCAGCATGTGAAGTCATTTTTGTCTGTGTCACTACAAGCAGGGCTCCAACTACAAAGAGGGGCTCACCCCGGTGCTCAGCCTCATGACTGAAGGATCCAGACACCACAGAGAGATCCGCAGATATATCAAAGCTCAGGTACGGTCATAAGACATAAGCCTTTTCAGTTGCTACTTTGGAAAATGAGCATCTGATTTTCTTTAGTCTCTAATTACAAACTCCCTAGTATCATAACCAGATTTAAATTATGTCCGTTTGTAATATTGTGGTTTTGTGTGTGTTCAATTTGAAGTTAAATCACTTGATCCTAAATCTCTGTATTGTCAGGTACTTCCCCCACTGAAGGACGTGAAAATCAGGCCGGAGATCGGCACCACTGTCAGAAACAAGTTGGTTCGCCTCATGACTCATGTCGACATGGGTGTGAAGCAGATGGCGGCAGAGTTTCTCTTTGTTCTCTGCAAAGAGAGCGGTAAGAGGATCCAGAGGAGGGACAGTGAACACAGCATCTCAGATGCACAGCAGAATAAAAGCTGATGTTTAAATATAGTTCCATATTCACGCATGGACATTTGTTCATGTACCATCAAACCCATGATCTGTTTCCTCTGTCAGTGGACAACCTGCTGAAGTACACAGGATATGGAAATGCAGCAGGGCTCCTGGTGGCTCGCGGACTTCTTGGAGGAGGGAGAGGAGAGACTCAGTACTCCGAAGATGAAGACTCGGACACAGAAGAATACAAGTCTGCTAAACCCTTGTGAGGAACAGTCTGACGTCATTAATGTTTACTCTTTGCTGATGAATGGTGTTGCTCAAAGCTGCACATTGAGCTCTCTCCTCCTCGTCTGCAGCATCAACCCCATCACTGGTCACGTGGAGGAGCCCATGCCGAACCCCATCGAGGAGATGACGGAGGAGCAGAAGGAGTACGAGGCCCAGAAACTGGTCAACATGTTTGACAAGCTGTCAAGGTAAAACCAGCTTCTGCTGAAACGCAAAGACCATGAGCTAAATAAACTGGATCACTTAAATTTAAGTTCATATTAGCATTCAAGCAAAGAGGATAAAAAAATTAAAAAATCTGTTCCATGTGCAAATGCTTGGCTCGACACACAGAAATGACCCTGTACAAACAACCCTCTGGAGTTGTTTGGACAGGGTTATGCTACTGTAAACTGTTTAGAACTGGAGAATGTAGTATGAGAGAATGTATGTGTGTGTGGGGGTTGCTATGTTTATTCTGGGTTGTTGATTTATGATGGTGGAGAAAGCATCTGTGTGCCATGGAAAGTAGAATACACTCATTTAAAAAAAAAAAGTTTTTTCAGGTATTGTGAAAACTGAAAAACATTACAAACACCGAATTCTTTGACAAACAATTATTTTTTTCCTTTGCAAAGGCTCGAATAACATGATTAACTTTTCCCTCTGCTGCCTCCCCTGTTCAAATTATTCATATTAGTTATTGTTCCCTCTGCAAAGGGCCCCTCTGCATTTATGTTGACCTTTCCTTAGCGAACAGAAGCTAACGTTAGTCGAGCATGATGCCTGTACAAAAGCAACAGTGAGCTCGCTCCCTGCCAACTGATTCATCATAGGAAGAATCTCTTGCCATTAGCTGCAGCTTCAATTAGGCCTGGACTTCCAGCACGCCGCAGCATTCAGCTGGAGGAAATGGAAGCTGCCAGGACGCCACTGCAACATCATTACCACCTCTCCATTAATTATCACCTAATTGGCACACAGTCGGCCTGTTGGTCCTGGCTCCTTTTTGTGTCGCATTCAGGTTTTTAATAATAACACGTGTCTTGACTTTATTCTTCTCATTCTGAGAAGCCAGACAGGGAGTGGACTGAGACAGAGGTACAGCGAGACAAAGCAATTTAGATGGAACGTGGACGCAGAGGAAGAGACACGGGCGAACAAATGTGCAGACGTAAGAAAGCTGACCTCGTCATTGTTGAGCCAAAGAGGGGGTTGAGCTGTAATGAGGCACGTGTGGCCAGAAGAGGAAGATTCCTTTCTGAGGCTGCGTCCTCTTTCTTCTCTTCCTCAGTGAAGGAGTTTTAAGGAGATGCGGTGAAGACTGAGAGGTGCTTCCTCATTGCACTTGCCGCTCTGGGGAGATCGGTCAAAGCCCGACAAGAATGTGCTCCCCTAACTGCTTAACCGATCCTCCAATTAGCACATATTTTGCACCCCCCACCCAACCACAACCAACACCCCCTTACATCTGCCAGACCCTTAGCCCCTCTGTCACTGATGAGGCGCAGAGCAGAGGTTCCTTTTGCTCTTACTGGTAGAGAAAAAGGGTTCATGTTTTTGTTTGTTGTCTCGTTAGTTCTCATTCTACAGACACGGACCTATGATCTGAGGCTGTGCACCGATGATGCCTCTGCAGCTTTCCACTGTGAAAATATATCAGATCGATGCTCTAAAACTCTCAGATTTAACCAGCTCTCAGTCGTTCTCAGTTTCTCTCTAAAGAACTTATCCTGCAGTATTTTCCCAGGATCAGTTAAATTTAATTGGAGGAATTACATGGCCACTAGTGTTTGAATCTTTGGAATGAATGAATATGGGCTCCTCTTTTAAATCTTTGATGATAAATCATCAGGAAGGGAGTGGTGACACAAAGTGCAGGTATAATTGGATTAGTATGAAGGGGCAGCCGTGGCTTTGAGGAGATTAGTCTGAGCGCTGATCCTGTAATTAAACTGCCACAGGAGAGGAGGGGGGAGGACCTGGAGGGAGAAAGAGGATGGCCCAACAGGGGCCAGTGTCCATAAAGAAGGGGGGAGGGGTTTGTCGAGTGAGGGTCCTCGAGTTTTGGATGTAAGAGAGTAAAGATGTACAAGTGAAAGCTCTCGTTAGGACTGTCCACACACAAAAGGTCCAGTTTTGTTCACCGTGAACATAAACACAACAACGATAAGCCCCATGATTGAGGCTATGTTTCAGCTCTTCATCCAGCTGCAGAGGATTCTGCCTGATGTAGTTGTTTTTGTGTGTTTGCAGGCAGAACCTAATTCGTCCCATGGGCGTCAGGCCGGACGGGACGTTAGCTCCTCTTGAAGAAACGCTCTGCCACCCATCTGAAGACAACTCAGGGTCAGACTCTGATTAGTGCTCTGCACGTCCGAGGCCACATTTTCCAGACTGAGCCCACCAGGCCCCAACGCGTCTAAAGCTGTGTCCCATTTCAAGGGCTTGGATCTTCTGAAGGATTTTACCTGTGACGGTGCAAGAAGCTAACAGCTAAGTTTCTGAAAGAGAGGGTCACAGAAACAAAGTATGATCACATGCAGAAACACTATCGGATAAATATAATGTGGTCGTATTTAGCACATTTGTAAGGCAACGTTGTTTATCGTTTAACTAAGTCAGAGTCTCATGAAAATGTTGGTCTTCTCAGCCTGTTGTTGTTTTCAGTTGAGACAAACAGTGCGTGATAATCTAGCCCTGAAGTGGGACACAGCTCACAGGAGACTTGAGGGGCCACATTGCTGCAGTAAGCACTTCACTGATGCCGAGGTGGACTTGGTTTATTAATTGTGAGTAATTGGATCCAAATCAACATTCCCCCATATGGGCTTCTTGTTTCCTGCTTTGTTGCTTTTTTACGCTACACGTTCTATCCACTGTTTGTACATCAAGATCATTCAAGTGCACATAATGCAACACACACATTACACATGGAATTAAGACAGTGAAGTGTCTCCTGGGTTGAAAGTCACAGGGCCTGTCCAGATCGGACCAGAGGATTGATGTATATTTAGATATCATGCAGAGTCGGTTGGGTGGGGGGGGCGGTCTTCATAAGTTTGGGTAATTATCATGGATGTTGCACATCAGTTAGTTGCCAAGGGAACTCTGAATTCAGGGCTCGTCGGCTCGCTCTTGCGTCACTGGAAGGCATTTGGTGGAATAACTGAATTCAGTAGTTGACAGAAGTAAACAATTTTGTTTTCAAAGAAATGGTTTTCTAATCTATATTTCTCTTGCCAAACCTGCATGATGTTAAATTAGAGTAATGTGATTTGTTTTCTATATTGAAATATTTTCTAATATTATTTTAGAAAATCATGTTTAGTCTATATATAAACTGAATTTGTTTTGGTTTGTACACTTTTTGATTACCAATAAGAAAGTGCCACTTCTCTAGTCAGCTGCATATTAGTATACATAACTTCCTAGGTTCTTTTTGGTTAAAGTAAAACAAATAATGTGCTGATTACGATCCAGAGAAACTGAATGTTACTTTAACCAGAAAACGCATTTTATTATCCCAGCATGTGGTGACAGCTCAGTTGTTAACTCATGAGCACACTTAACACCTGAGCTGTGAGTCACCACTCCTGTCTCCTCACGTCAAAATCACGTGGCAGATTCAAGGGAAAACCAATTCCAAGTGTCAGGAAGGTTTGGGCATTTTTCCGAGCAGCCGTAATGTCTGCAAAGGAGAGAAATCGCACAACTTTTTCTCAAACCATCCAGTGACCATTTGTTTTGTTGTTTCCTTTTAATCTGTCATTTCTCGCACATGTAAATGCCTTGTTTCTCCTGCACAATCATTGCGGCATACATTAAAACTGCATGTTGTTCACATTCTGCACAGACTATGCTACTATAATCCTTTTTGGTTTTGCACACTTACAGACTGTTATAGCACCACTTTTATTTTATGTAGTCAGTCATCCACTGAAAAGTTAATAAATTGGAGAATATGTTGAATATTTGTTTTTTGTGGACTGGTCCAACAAATTCTGCAAATTACACAATTACAATTACATTAAAATACAATGTTGTGCTGATGAAAAACAAACAAAGTTGTTGCTGTTGTATAAAATAACATACTTTATTTATTCTTACAGGCATCTGACTTTAACTAGTGTTGGGGGTGTAGTCTCACCCACATAATAAGTGCTTCAAGTGTGGCTGACATAGATAAAACCTTTTCATTTGTACATATCGACATCAAACTCTTAACAGGATTGCAATTGAAATGCAAACAGAAAACTGAGACAAGGCTTAGTGTGAACTGAACAGAGAAGAAACTGAGTCAGTGGCTCAGACTGGATGATGCAGAGCTCTTGCTGTCCGTCTCAGAGTCTGTCTCCTCGCTGCCACTGCTGGCTGCTCTCTGACCTCCTGGTGTGGACCCGGACGTTTCCATGTGACCCGGAGGCTCGGACATAACTTCTGATGGGGCAATGTTCGTCAGTGTGGGGATGATCTGCAAAGAGGGAAATTCTGCTTTCAGAGTCAAGTTCTGCAGTGTGACGACTTCTCTGAGCTCCAGATGAAACTCACCGATGTTTCCTGACTCCTCATCAGCTCTGTGATCTCGTCGTTCCAGCCGAGCATGTCGGCAAACCTCCGGACCGTATCCTCCAAGTCGCCCAGCTCCATGTGGTCTCCTCTCCGCAGAGGCACCTTCTGAAAGGGCCCCACGGCGTGTCGGTTCAGCAGCAGACGCGGAACAGTGGAGCGCACTGTGTTCACAAGGCTGGCAAATGGCTCGATCTGAAACAGTTTGTGTTGATAAAAAAAAATTAGCTTCACTTTATGTACTTTAAAGTTCTGGGAATCTTATCACTAATCTAGTGATAAGGTTGCCCTCTACCTGTAGAGACGTGCCCATGATGATCAGCAGGTCTGCTTTGGGGAAGTCTTTTGTGTGGAGGAAATACTTTTGGGGAAGGTCCTCTCCAAAAAACACAATGTCAGGTTTGACTGTCGCAGCGCAGAACGTGCATATGGGAACGTTGCCACTCATAATAGCATGCTGGGAATCGAAGGAACACAGGAAAGATTACTGCATCGGTTCTCATCTCACTGCTAATGTTGCTGTTGTGTTGGAGCAGAGAGGCAGACTTACCTTAGCCTCCGCTGCAGGATAAGGAGTGTAGCACAAGTGACAGGAAGCTGTCGCAAAACTACCATGAGCTTCCACTAGTTTGTCGTCTGGGATGCCACACACTGTGATAACAGGAAGAGCAAGAGACAACTCACGTTTGTACTGTAAAAAAAATTACAGAGCCTATATTTTTTTCTGTCTCACTCACCTTTCTCCAGTCCGTCAATGTTCTGTGTGTACAGGCGGAGCAGCAGGCCTTTGTGATGAAGCATGCGGATGAAATAGTGAATGTAGTTGGGTCGATGGCCGCCAGGATACAGCGCTCTGGCCAAGGAGAAGAAAGGCTGCGGGTCGTCGGAGAAGTAGTCGATGTTGAAAATGGCCTCTGGGTAAGGGATGTTGAACTTCTCCAGGTTGGCGTACAGGCCCGTGCCTGGAGTTCTGAGACAGACATTTTTCATTTGAGGCGTTAATGTGATGCACAGCAGCTGATGTTACCTGCTCTCTCCAGTGTTTGGGATTGAGTGATCGAGTGGTGAAGGTGTTGACACAGGGTTTGATCTGTCATCCTGGTGCAGAGGGAGTCAACCCACAGAAACCCACAGAAACCCACCTGAAGTCTGGGATGCCGCTTGCTGTGCTGATTCCGGCTCCAGCCACCACCACCACGTTTTTACAGCGTCCCAGCTTCACCAGCCGGGCCACGGACGCCAGGCCGCCCCGGGGCGAGGGCTTGGCAGCGGAGGTAGATGGGATGACCTGAGGAGATCTGGACCCAGAGGACTGTCCATCCTGCACAGGGACACTGCAAGTATTGGATGGCATTAATGGCGAGTGAGACGAGGTATGCAAACACACCCGGAGACCTTTTGATTCTTTCCCTTTCCAAGCCCGTCACAAGCAGGAAAATATGTAAAAATATCTATTGTGTTTCTATCGAGTTCTTTGTCTGAAATCGTTTGCTCAATATTTTGCATGCTTCAGGCAGATCAAATCACACACGTTGTTGACCCATGCTGATGTTAAAATGAATTCTGTACTTGACACTAAATGACCTCCACAGACTCCACTATACTAGACTTTAGCTCCCAAAGTACCAAACAAGAAACCAGTTAACTCGTACTGGGTTAATGTGTCTACTAACTAACATACAGGACATGACTCCTCTTATTCCGTTCCTTCTTATCTGATCTTGAAGATAACATTAATTTATTGCCTCAATCATTTTTTTATCAGTTAAAGCAACCCCCTTCTCATTTCCTTCTAAAGGTCCAGGCTGTATGATTAGTGTGTTTATGGGCTCTTTATATTGATATACTGTAATCCGCTCTTGGGAGGCTGCCATGTTTTAACAGTAGCCCAGACTGGACAGAGTAATCAACTAGAAGTTTGTATGGCCCCTGAAGGTGACCACAGGTTCTCCTCTAAGGAGAGGGTAAGGGGTATTCTGCTGCAGGTCATGCTGTCCTCACCTGGCGGGTAAAATGTTCTGTCCGCTCACACTCATTTTGCTGAGGTCCTGGGCCAGAGCCGAGTCCGCCTGCTTCTTTCGTAGTTTTCCATATGGGCCCGGCCCAGAGTCCTGGCTCTCTGCGGGGTCGGTGTGTCGGACCTGGGAGCTGCGGGTTATCCTGGGAGGCTGGGTGCCCTTTTTATGGCAGCTGGCCCTGGATCTGTTCATTCCAACACCTGTTGAGGGAAACAACGCTCAGTGTTTCTGAGCTGGGATGTTTCTGTTAATTTTGCCTTATTTATTATTTTCCTTTGATTAGACATTGTCTGTTTCTATTTGTTCTGTGCACTAATTAGATATTAACTAGTTTCCAGCTATTTGCTTTTTTGTTTGTCCTCCCTCTGTCTTCCCTGTCCCATATTTAAAAAGCTGTTACACTGAAATGAACGGCAGTGTCCTTTTCTGCTGAGATGTTTTAAACCTGTCAACTGCTGAACAAAAGGTAACTGCTGCAATATATTTAGCACCCCCCACCCGCTCCTCAGCAGCTATGCTAATACAGTCCACAGCTGTGGCAGCTTTACTGTTCAGGGAAAGCGAAGGGTCGAGCTGTGGGGTGTGTGGGGGGGTGAGAGTTAAAAAGAGGGGTGGCAGAGGTGAAAGAGAACCATAGATTGACTGTGTGTCAACAAACCCAGCTGGGGGAGAAAGGAGGATGCCCCCTAATGGCCCCCTGAAACTGAGGGAAAAGGGGGAGAAGAGGGGATGCAGAGATAAATGATACGGAGGCGGGATTCAGTAAAGAGGAGAAGAAGAAGGGGAAAAGGAGGAAACGAAAAAGGTGGGGGGGGGATTGTCTTTTCCAAAGCTAACCTAGGCCTTCCAGCAACTTCCATGAGGATTGAGTGTGAGGGATCAGGGAGAGGCAGCGAACAAGGACACAAAAGACCTACAACCCATAAAACACGACTGCTTCAGAGGGCGGCTGAGAGATAAGTTTTTACTCCAGCATCAACTTATCGCCCTCAGGAGGGGGGAGGGGGGGGCGGCAGGGTCAACAGAGGTTTACACAGCAGCAGCATGGCCGGCAAACAAAAATAACAGCGTCAGGCATTAGAGTTGATGTCACAAAGTGATTCTTTGATCGCTCCATGGACAAATAAATACAATTACTTATTAACAAGGACAAAGGTGTCAGCCAGAAAATCTAGCTACTTTCATTTCAGCCACTCAGTTTGCCCCCTGCACATTACTACAGTGTTTTTTCTCCTCTCTCCTGCACATCCTAAAGAACTATTAAAAACAGTGGGGGGGGGGGGGGGGGGGGGCCTCGCCTTTTGTCTGGGGGGGGAGGTGAGGGCCTCGCCTTTTGTCTGGGCTCCTCTCAAAAAGACACTGCTGAGTACAGGCAATAAATCAGCAGCCCAGTTATTAAGGTCTCACACAGATGGTGCAGAGCAGCAGCCGAGCCAGTCGCTAACTGAACACACACACACACACGTTAGCTGGCTTACCTCCATTTTATAATATGACATGGAAGACGTTGAAGGGAGAGAAAACCTAAACACGCGAGCTGATCTGTTGACTGAGGAAACTATAGGTTACAATCGAGAGCAGGGAAGGACAGAGTGGTGGAGGTGGAGGACACTCCAGCAACAACCTGAAACAAGTGAAGCTGGAGCTACAGTTCTGCATTTCGTTTGCAGGAAAACACAAAAACTACTCAACTGATGTCCCATTCTGTGGATGGATGGGTGGGTTACAATCTGGAGCAGAACAGGGTGGGGGGTTTTGTTACATTTTCATTATTACACAATTATTCACTAATATTAATTAAACAGATCTGGCACGTTTACACAACTGGTATTTATGAGTGCTTGGTGCAGATCCATGGTGAATATGAATGGGACTGCTGGGCCTTGGCGGAGCTATGTGCTCTGCTGGTTCTTTAGTTTGTCAGTCAGTTAGCAGGATGACACCAGACAGAACCAGACAGAGCTCCTCAGTTTTGGTCAGGTTCAATCCCACCTGAAATGCTGTCATTATTCTTTAATGACAAATAAATCTGTGTATACATGACAAAGGGCTTTAAAGGGATTTGAGGGCCTTCCACCCCTCCACCCTCTTTCTGGCCTTTCACTCTCCATCACTCTCCCCAGTCACCAAGCTGAGCTCAGCGTGTCCCAGGCCCGGACCACCAGGAGTGTTGCTGCTCATATGAGGGTTACAGTCATCTAATTAGGACAGTCCTACAACAGTGGGCACACCCCCGAACAGTAATCCGTTACAGAGGCTGAGGCAAAGCGATGAGCAGCAGGAGTGAGCGTCGAATCAACAAAAATGTTTACAGTTCACTTAGAAAGGAACTTCCTGTCGCGTAGCTGCGAGGACAGCGATACAGAATTTCCACTCTGAAAAGTCGCTAACTGAAAGCAGGAGTGTATTTGAATATTAATTCAATCTCTCATTGCTCATTCTTCTGTCTTATTTTTTCCACACAGATATAGAAATACTTCTAAAGGCTTATTTAAAACCTATGTGCAGAGGGCTTCTTTTCCTTTGACTTGACTAAGTTACGTATTTAATTTTAATGAGGGGTTTCTCTCCTTCAACCATTTAACCCTCCACTTACAGCAGAATTGACGGCCACCAGCTTTGATCTCAAGCCCCCCCCAGCCCAAAAAGATGCAGGGAGGGCAGGAGGCAACCATGGAAACCTCTTCACTGCTGATTTGGAGAGGTGACAGCTCTATGTTCTTCTCCTCCACCTGCTCACTAATGACATTTCACTCTGTGAAGCATCTTTGTTGGACTCTGCGATGACACAAAGCAGCAAGCCCTAATTTGTTTTAGTGTATTGTTTGTGCTAACAGAGTGGTGGAGAGACAGTCACATCCAGTGGGTCGATAACTGACAAACGACTCGTCTCCTGTCTCCTCTGATGGAACACAGGCCCTGAATTAAACACAGCTCAAACCAATAATGACAGGTGGTGTTATTAAAACCAACAGGATGTGTGAGATTTATTACATAATCCCAACCGATAACACACGTCTGCTCACAGTTTGCAGGTTGTTGTTTTCGCCGCCGTTCATATTACAAAGCACCTTCTAATTAATGCTGTGCATGTTTTTATAAACATCGCTGTACAGCTGCTGGCTGAGCTCTGAGACACAGAAAAGACAAAAGTTGACAAATGTTCAGCCTCCAGCAGTAAGGCGACACTGCCCCCTGCTGGAGCCTTTGTCTCATTGCGTGCGAGGAGGAAAAACTATTTTGAAACAACAACCAATCTGGATCATGCAAGTAGCGTCCCTGGATCCAGGAACATTGCACATGTCTCCTCCAGACATGTTTTTATAAACACTCACTGACAGGGAACACAATCTAAAATATGTGACTTTACAAATACGTTTCCAAAGGAGTATTTAATTTAAGAGGAATTTACACTGAGCAGGAGGAACGTTTGGTCACATTGACCTGTATTCCCAGCATGAGCGTTGACTGTGTCGGTGTATTTAGTTAGCACGAGGACAGGGTTCGTGGTAGCTACCTGTCTGCAGACGGAGGATGAGGAGCAGACTCCAGCAGGAAACGCACCGAGCTTCTCTGGACTACCCCGGCGAGACGGTTGTTTACAGTCAGATCTACTACAACAACAACAACCTCCTCTGCTTCACCCGACGACCAGGTGAGTCCTTCCCAGACACTGTTTCTCAGCGGGCAGAAGCGCGGGGACTGTGAGGAGGACCGAACTGTCACTCTGCGGCTGCTTCCGGCTGCACAATCCTTCATTACGAATACGGGCGGGAAACAGAGCTCGAGTCACGTGGTGCGGCACTTCCGCTTTCCGATTCCGGTGATGTTTTTTATTATTATTATTATTATTAAATTATATACTATAAAAAGTCAGGTTCATGTTTTCTGTTATTAGACAGAAAAAAAAAATGAATCACTGACCTTATGTATTCTTATGCAGCTCCAGGATCACAGCTGGACCGTGGATTATTACCACAACTAGATTACTTAGATATGCCCACTCACATCTAGCAACCCTGCCATTACAAATATTAAATTGCTTCTGTGCTATAGGTCAATATATTTTATTTTATAAATACTTAAATATTAATACACATCTGCATTAATGGAAATTATATGTATTCACCCCCCAGTTAAAACGTGTATTTTGGTAGTTTCCCTTCAAGGAACGCTGATCATAATTAGTTAAATGTAGTAAAGATGAAATGATCGATTGACTGGTTGGTTGATTGGTTGAGAGGGATCCATAAACACAGTCCTCACCAGGTTGTTATCACACACACCAGCTTGTTGTTGTATTATATGTTCGAGTCATCTGTGCTCAGACACACTGTGTGTTTTTCTGGGTGGAGACTGAGGTCTTCCGAAAAGACAACACAGCCGAGGCCGACACCAGCAGCAGCAGCAGCAGCAGCAGCTCCTCCACTGTCTGAGGCCGAGGGAACACAGAGGGGTCCCGGCACACAGCTCACACATTACCGCGGATCACTGTGTCACTAACCGGGTAAGTATAAAACCGGTTGAGCCGTGTGTTTGCGTGTGTGAACTTGAACCAGCCTCCCAGCAGCAGCAGCAGCAGCAGCGCTCACTGTGCCCCGGACACGAGCTGCTGGAACACGGATATAAGTGGAGCGTGTTGCGGTGGAAACCGTTAGTGGTGTGTTTTTGAGCGTGTGTCTTCTGTTCGGAGGTAAAAGAGTCAACAATTAACCCGCTCGTGCCTCGAGACACGAGGAAAAGCAACGCGCAGCCTTGGAAATGAACACTTGTTGCTAAGTTTTCCTCCGTCCAGGAACTTTTTCAGCGCGCTTACATGTTTACGTAAAGTGCGTAAGCAGATGCTGGGGGTTAGCCGCCTAGCTCCAGAGCTAGGCCTCCGTCCAACTAGGCGCTGCTTTATGTTTTTACAAAGTTAATAAGCACACGCTGTGTAGCCGCCACCACACAACCAGTGTCCCGAAACGACCCGCAGGGAAGCAGCGTGTGGTCCCCGAGGGTCCCGCAGAAATGTCCGCACAGGTCAAACTGTCAGAGGAGCGTTCAGAGGCTTTGTTGTTATTCAGCATCAGTCATGTGTCGTGGTGTGGACCTGCTGCTGTGTGTGTGTGTTGGAACCAGTTGTGCAGCTCCGGGACTGGCTGTGAACAGGTCTGCCTTGTTTTAGTGATCAGCAGCAACACCCAAGAGGAGGCTCTTTTATTTGTTCAACATACTGGGACCAGTGCAGCCCCGTTCCAAGTACACTGGCGAGTTTGTGTCACGGAGAAAACTCCTCAGCTCAGACTAGACCTGCACCACTGAGATGACACCAGAGATAAGATCATCCTTCTCACTGCAGGGGAATGTGCAGTATTACAGCAGTATGATTTAAACATAGGCATCGGTAAGTACTTTAATGTAAAGTAAGGGAGCCCGAATCCTCCGCCCTGAAACCTCAACTAGAGTATGGAAACACCACCAGGGGATCCAAACAATTTGTGACATAGATTCGTCCTTTACCCATCTCCCATGCATCCAACAAGTTTCATGATTTGTGCATCTTCCTCAAAAACAACAACTTTGACATACTTGTGTGAATGTTGGTGTGGCTCGATTCAATCTGTTATGGTTGTATACCAATGGATGTGAATCGTTCAGCCCTGGACTTTGCAGGGTTTACATCATAACATATATTATGTTAGGATACCACGGAGAAAACTATTTTGGGCAACAGCATCACTGTTGTCATCACATACCAGCACTACACAACATGTGCGTTCATAATGCGTGAGAGGTTCTCTCTGTAATTATGCTGTTTCCCCTCTTTACCCAGTGAGATGAGTCAGGCGGAGCAGGCACCTGAGGACGTGCCTACATGCCTCAACAATGAGCCCGGTGTTACAGGTATGTTTAGTTGCACAGTGTTTTTCAGGAGGGGAAACCTCAGATTATTCATCCCTGTGTTTACATCATGTCATAGGAGACTTTTCAACCAATAATCAGAGACACGAATGACTGCTTCTGCGTCAGGATTGGGTGTTCTTGAGGACTCAAACACCGGGTGTAACAGCCACTGTAGTTATAGACAGTAAATGTTACAAAAATAAATCATAATGCAAGATAACTCATTAGCTTTAATGTGACCAAGATGACGTGCAGTTGAGATGTCAACCCCCGAGGCCACCAGGGGGGCCCATTTACCCATTTTAAAAAGTAAAAACGAAATCTTTGAAATTATGATTTTTTTTTAAAGTCTAAATCTACACCAACTCTAAAAGAGAAACATTAGCGAGGTGGCAGTGACGTGTTGAATCCTAAACTGTTGCACTTGTTGTTTTAAATCAGAGGGAAACAAGGACCACCCACAGACACAGCCAGGCATGTTTGGCCGGTTGGCGGGGGGCTTGTATGGTGTCACCAGGGGAGCTATAGGAGCAACAGTGGGTGGCGTTACGTGGATAGGAGGAAAGAGTCTGGACATCACCAAGAGCGCCGTCAGCACTGTAGCGGCTGTGCCTGCCATGGGAGTGGGGTTGGTTAAAGGCAGCGTGTGTGCCGTAGCTGGAGGAGTGACTTCTGTCGGCTCTGCGGTGGTCAGCAAAGTTCCCATAGGAGGAGGTAAAAAGAAAGACAAGTCTGACTGATGGGGAGAGGAGGAGGAGGAGCGTGAGCGAGCGCTGTATGGGTTCATGACCAAGTAAAGACCAGAAGAGGACAAAAAAGTGCAGTGAACGTGTTTTGGTGAGGGGGGTCTGTGCTTTGTTTTATTTCTTTCGTTTCTGTTGTTATGTGCCATGGACCCACAAAGCAAGAACTTACAAAGACTCTCCGACTGTTAAGGGACAAAACATCAACACAGCTATTTTTACCAGTTGTGTGAAACTGCTCGAATGAGTTTCAAGCTACATCTGTGTTTTGCCCACAGTCACTTCTGCAGCAGAAGAACAGCTCAGAGTGTAAATGCTACATTTCACTTGCAAGACAATCAATGATCAGCGATGATCTAAAACTGACATATGAGGATTTTCCTGGGTAATGGAAATATTTTACAATATTTTACTCAAACTATTCACTGTTCACAAATGAACTGGACAGAGAACAGTCCAATATCATCATCTTTTGACTAAATCAGTTTCATATTTCATATTGCCTTGTGGTGATTATGATCAGCTATGATCAGATTATGGTCAGCTCAGTGATGCAATTTGTTGTTTTGTTTCAGAATCGCATTATAGTTAAGTGTGTCAAAAATATTAAAAACATGAATATTTTGATATTAAGTGAACTTTATTGAGACAAGGCATTAATTGATTAACTGTGACTGTATCAGAAGAGTTACTCATTGGAACATCTTTTACATTCTGCCCTTCTTTTGACTTGTTGTTTTGACTGTGACCTGTTGGGTTATTTTGCTCTCATTGTCATTGTCATGTGTCCTTGAAAAAAAATAAAAGATTGATAATGGTTTTTTATTGCAGCATAGAAGTTATGTTTTCAGGTCACCGTGTTCACTGTCATAGTCTGTTTGCAGGTTTTCTTTGCACTGCACTCAGATTTTTTAAAATGAGCATATTTTAACATGACAAACCTGTAAAATACCCTTTTTGTAAATTTTGCTTAAACTATAGGTTGCTATTTGAGCCTTGATGGATGAGTCAAAATGAAGCTTAATTTTTGTTTACTAGTTTGGCAGAATGTTTGCTGAAGAGTTAAAATGATTAAAACAAGATGATAGTGTTATCAGAACTTGTCTAAATATAACATGCTGATGGTTTTGTATGCACTGCATTGTGATCCATCTGTAACAAAATGAGTCTGAATCTTAGACTCTGTTAATGAATCCTGTCAGTATTAGAAGAGTGCAGACCAAAGGGACATAGATACACTTTAGGACAGAAAACATGAAGCTTATGTTTTATCACATTTATAATGAATTAATGCTGAGCTCACGTCAGGACTGTAAGATAAAGTGCTACTCTTTGCTATTTACAGTAAACATGTCTACAGATTTATTTTTATTTAAGAGGAGCCAGTTCCAGAGAATCATATTTGTTGGAATATCTCTGATGATTAATTAAGAAAAAGAATGTTATGCACAAAAATAATCAGAAAGTATTTATAGTGGATCAAAGCCAAATTTTTAATGCAAATCTGACTACAAAATTAGTGATGCATTTCATTCTTCTGTGGCAGACTTGTTTTTTGTTTTTTTTTTAGTTTTTAGCGAAATTGATCCATGTTAATGCTCCAGATCTAATATAAATGGTTGACCTAGTCCCTAATGTGGTCAACCATGGTCACAGGTCCAACAGAAACCACGACCTTTGGCTCTTCCCTCGTCTGCTGTGTTGATTCCGTCTCTCTCTCTGTAAACAGAAATGCACATGGTCAGATCCAAGCATATATCGCTCCTAAACACTGCACATTAAAAAGTCATCCCTTACTTCTCCTGTAGCATGATGGCTCACAGGAGCGCCCTCCACCAGAAGTGCATACAGCTGTGCTACAGTGAATGTACACCTGAACAAGGATAACAGTGTTAACAAGGTAAAAGCAAACTTTTTTTTGCTAATGTTTCTTATCAGTCTGTGTAATCATTACCTGCTCCTGTAGGGGCACTAGAGAGCTGCTGTCCACAAAGGTAAACATTTTGAAAATGAAACGCCTGTGGTGACTTGGGAAGTGCAGACCAGAAGAGGAACCAACTGGAACCAGTGAGGACATGTAGCGATCATCCCTGTAAGGACACCTGGATGGAAAGTAAAATATGTGATGCAAATGAAGAAAGAAATTTGGGGTTATCAACAACTTCCCTGATCTGTGTAATTTGTTAGTTCATTTACCCATCTATCAGAATGTCCCACTGAGGCAGAGTGTGAGGATTGGGGCTTGTTGTTGTCCAACAGTGACCAAGAGTCAGGACAAGGTTTGGATCTGTCTTTTCAAGGAGCCGAACCTCTACAAACACTGGGTCCCGCAGTACTTTGGTTACCGGATAGTCTGCCTCCGTATAGAAAGATCCATAGGCGGCATCAACTAGAGTTGAGATGAGCAGAGTTAGTGGTCAGCATGAGCCAATGTTATGAAATGATCTACAAAGACCAGGCTGTCACACACACTTACCTTCGTTACAGCCCTTTGATAAGCATTGTCCATTAGCCAACCTCAGTTGTACTCTTATAGGTCCCAGAGCAGCAACTGGTAGAGGAGGATCTTGTAATGGTAATACTTCTATAACCACAGTCTCAACGGAAATGCCGCTGTACCTACACTGGAAGAGCAATCTGACAAGAAAAATATGAGATGGATTTATAGACGCTTAATTTTAACACTGTTAGATGATTAGATGAAGATGATGTCCTACTCAAGGGAGCTATCCCTGGTAATTCCTCCATTGTCCCCAAGTTGCAACTCATATGAGGATTTCATCCTGTTCTCATAGGTGATAAAACCAGGCTCTTCCTGCAAAAGGCAAACGTTTAGTGAAAATATGCTCTTGTTTTTGTTGTTGGAAATATGTACCAAATTGATATATGTAAAACAATGTCTTACCATGACAACAGAGCCACAAGCAGTGACAGGGAATTGGTAGATGAAAAATGCTGAATTTGAGTCAACACTTCTACAAGCTTGACCATCCTCCAGCAGAGAAATTTTGGTGAGGTCAATGTTGGGCAGAGTGGCATCTCTGGCCACTACAACAATGAACTGGGCATCCTTTGTGCACTGCACAGTCACTGGTTGCACAAAAACAGACATTGATGATTAACGGATTAGATAAAATTGAAATTTCTTGAATTCTTCTGTGAACATAATTATGTAGTACATTTTTACATCCCCAATGTTATTAGAAGTACGCTAATCAATACAAATCACCCATAATTTTCTTTTTCAATAAAGAGTAACAACATTCTCAAAACCTCACCTGCTTTTCCGTAGTAGCACTGTCGGCCATCAAAGCAACAGTTTATCGCTTCACATCCAGCAGCAGAGATATCAGGACCTCCACAAGCGACTCTTACATGTTGTGACACTTCACAACTCTGCTCAACAGATGTCTCTGGCACCATGGGGCGCTGTGGTTCTTTTGGTTGTTGAGGTTTCTGTGGTCCTGGAACATATGGTTCCTGGGGAGACTGATCGTGGTATACTTGAGAATATTGAGATGGATTTGACAGTGGAGCCGGTCGAATATTTGCTGGATGCCGCCGTTGAGAATAGCTTGAATATCCACCCGGTTGGACCTTTGGTGCATTATTAGTTGAGACTGTCTGTGAACCTGGTTGGCCAAATGTGGGTTGATTTGGTTGGGAATAGGTTTGCCATCCGCCTGGTTGGACCTTTGGTGCATTATTAGTTGACGTTGGCTGTGAACCTGGTTGGACATTTGCCTTTGGATATGTTTGAGGATTGCTTGGATATCCACCCGGTTGGACCTTTGGTGCATTATTAGTTGAGACTGTCTGTGAACCTGATTGGCCAAATGTGGGTTGATTTGGTTGGGAATGGGTTTGCCATCCTCCTGGTTGGACCTTGGGTGCATTATTAGTTGAGACTGTCTGTGAACCTGATTGGCCAAATGTGGGTTGATTTGGTTGAGAATGGGTTTGCCATCCGCCTGGTTGGACCTTTGGTGCATTATTAGTTGAGACTGGCTGTGAACCTGGTTGGCCAAATGTGTGTTGATTCGGTTGATAGCTTACCCCCGGTTGGACCCTTGTTGTCGAGCTCTGATGAGAGGTGCTCGGATATCCACTTGGTTGGAAGTTTGGTGCAGAATTAGTTGAGGTTTGCTGCGAACCTGGTTGGACCTTTGCCGCTTGAGGATTTGAAGGAAAGCTTCCCGGAACGTTTGGCCTATTAAAGATTGGCTGTCCTGGCTGAACCTTTGGTGATGAAGGAAGCTGGATTGTTGATTGTCCCAGAGAAGATGAACCACCCTTTGCCTGCTGGCCCCGAACCTCTACATTTGTCCCAAGTAAGCAAAATAGCAGTGCCTGTACCAACAAAGAGTTGGCACTCCAACGCTTTGCCATGGTTTCACTGCAGTTCAACGTGGAAAGTCCCCAAGTGCACAACTTACGTTTGTCGCTGCATTTATAAGTGATTGGATTTTAGTTTAAAACCCCACCTCCAACACCAAAGTACCACCAATCAAGTCTTCCTCTCCTTCTCCCACAGAAATGTGTTGGGGGGGGGGTACATTATGTAATGTTTTAAAGGCAGTTGGGCAACATTACAAGATAACGCATGTCCTATCAGTATCTGTCAAGTAGCTATTGACATGTCCAAATTTAGGTCACAAAAACCTTTTTAAAGGTCTTTGTGGCCTTCATTTTTTTTGAAAACTGTTAAAGCATTTGTCATTGTATGCTCTTCCACTCCATATTATGCCAGGCTGTAATCTATATTCTTGTTGCTACTGTGTTACCAGTTTAGCACATATTCACTCACCCAATAAATACATGTTACCCTTTCAATAACTGACTACCTGAGAACTTTAAATCCATTGCAAAACAAATGTGCTGCTAAACATACAATGAACAGAATGGCAAAGTTATTTTAGATAACAGATGACAACATTCTATCTGTTATAAGCAGCCAGAAGTGAACTGTAATAAGGAGTTATAGTCAAGACACTAGGGATGTTTAAAAGAAATACTTAGTACCTTTACATCTTCCAAACAATACATTTACCTACTTACTTTTTCTCTTTTTCCCTTGCTGTGCAGGGAACCAAAATAAATGTAGCAATGTCCCAGAATTCTTATATTTCAATGTAAATTATTGTTTATTTAAAATTCTCTGAACTTAGTGAAACAAGTAGCAAGTAGTACAACCACAGATACCATGACACCAGCGGGTTAGCCAGGTGACTGCGATGGGCTTCAAATGTGTTTGTTATTCAGGGTGAACTTAGTCTAGTGTAGTTGGATTGAATTAAATCACAGATATTGATAGATATGGTTTATCAACATATTGTAAAATTAGCTTGTATTCAAAATTAGCAAAGATACCTTTTAAAGTTTCTGATAACTTTGTTGTTTGTGCAATTGTCTTTTTTAAAGTGAAGTCAACACTGATAAAGTTTCAAGAGTTACTTTTTCTAATTTAGCTGAGCTATTATCTGGAAAATATTAGCAATGTGGGGTAAACAGATTGCGACACACAATCCTCACAGATCAGGTCACTGACAGTCTGACATTAAAGTATTTATTTGCAAGTCCAACATTTGGGTCACAGAAACCTTTTGAAAGGTCTTTGTGGCCCTGCGCTTTGTTTGTCACTTGTCACTTTTTTGCTAATGTTCAATGTACAGGACATGGTAACACTTTGTAAATGGGAAATAAAACTGTAATATAATACTTTTATAGTCTTAATCACTACACAAAACACGTTATAGTTTATAGAGTTATACATTTCTGTCACACATCATAATCTGTCACTAAACTAAACAAATTTGTACTTTACTATAGCTGTGGGGAAATAACTGCCTGGATAACTGTTGAGGAGTAAAAGTGAGTAGTCTGTCTTAGTAATTGAAACACAACAATACTCATATTCAATATCTTAAATATCTTAACATTTGCCCTCATTAGCTACAAATCTCTCCAGACAACCTAAGGCTGTGGCAGCAAAATATAGAGTCTGGAATATAGCAAGGGTGAATTTTATTTCATAAATCACAAATATGTGTCTAGCCAAAAATGTAGAGGAATATAAAATCTACTCAAAATGTAAAAGTATTTATCTGTGACTGTACCCAACAAATGTCTGATTGATAAAATTAGAGTTTCTCTGTGTTCTCACAAAATCAACAACAGAAAAGTAAGAGAGAGAAAAAGAAGAGGAAAAAAAGTCCATGTACTACTTGTCTTCCTCTCTAAACAGACATCGGCTTCAGTAACTTGTGTTAAAGGTTAAGCCACAAACTATTTCACAAAGTGAAACAACTGCACGTCAAGAACTAAACATAGAAAAAATGCTGTATATCTGTTTCTCAATGAAATACCTTTTGCATTCATTTATTTGTGTTGAACTGTTTTCTCCTGTAGAGTGTTATAACATAACACTGTGTCATCAAAATAGATTTTTCATTGTTTTCATTATTTGCAGTGATTTGAGCCCTCTCTGCCACCATACAATTGATTTAGTGACCCCCAAGTCGCTCTATTTCCCTGGGGCCCCCAAAATCCATGGGAACGCTCCTGCTGGTACCTCTTTCGCGTTAGAGTAACTGGTGGAGTTCCATTATTTGGCTGAACTATCCCTTTAAGGAGCTCAAGCCTACATTTCCCATGACCCCACGCGGCAGACGCCTCCGTGATTTAGTGCGTCCCCGCCGCTTGGCCGAGGAGAGGACGGCACCGGAGTGGTTCCGCGGAAGAGTCTCAGCAGAGGGGGACATGTCTCTGCCTCACAGTCCGGACACCGGCGGCGGCGGCGGCGGCGGCAGCAGGAGGAGGAGGCCGGCGGACCTCAGCCCAGGTGAGGCGTCACATTCACCTTCAAAGAACAACTTTGTCTGCCGCCACACGAGCGCGTCTTTATCAGCTGCGTGCACGCACCACGGTCTCCATGTTTATGTGTCAGCAGCTGTCGCTCAACGTGACGTGACGTTACGGGGATGGAGACAGTCCAGACGGCGCTGTCCACCGAGCTGTCACGTTGTGTTCATTGTGTGTGTGTGTGTGTGTGTGTGTGTGTGTAGGGGGTGGGTAGGGGGGGGGTCAAGTCAGTGACCCCTGGGATGGTGCAGGTCACATGTCTAAAGGGTTTGGGGCTGAAAAACTCACTATGTCTGTGCCAGCATCCCAAAGAATTTCTCTTTCACTATGTGTCTGCAACATTTGTGGTTGGTAAGTTTAAATAACTGCCGATTGAGGCCAAACCCTTAAATGCACTCACATGTACATGATTGCATGGTAGACAGGGACTGCAGCTCAGCTTCTAATGAGAGGAGGTGCTGTGAAAAACTATGTTGTTAATTTGCCTGTCTGTCTGCTGTAAGTGTTATATCTTTCTGCTCTGCACTGAAGGATGAAGCTGAGTATCATTCTGGTCCTCAAACTGCAAAACTCAATCACAACTACTCTCTCTCTCTCTCTCGGTGCCATCCTTTCCACTCAGGTATATTTCAGGAAACAAAAAAAAGGGGAAACAAAACAAAACTCGACCTAAAACTGCTGCACAAAGAACAGAAGCACAAAGGAGAAGTCATGATTCTGGTGGTGGCTCGTCTCATGATGCCAGTGGTTTGTTAGCATTTGTCAAGGCTGTATCTTAGAAAGCTCCAGTCCCGCTGATGAATGACCCCTGGACTATTCTTTACCCTTTGATTTAATTGCAGTCATGCCATTGGTTTCTCTGCAGAACAGATGCGGCTATTGTCAAAGGCAGGAATCCGTTCTAATATGGAAATGTCCTGGAGGGGACTTAGTTGATGTAGTGAAGTCTTCTGGACTCAGGACGTCCACACGAGTGCTGTGCCACTGAAGGCAGACACGCATAGATACGTGTTCAGTGATATGTGATGTATGTGTGTGGACATAAATCCTGGCCGTGCCGTTAGTCGGAGACACAACTCACAGGATCTCCTCTCTGAATTTGACCGGTTACCTTCAGGCAGTCTTTGCACATTATGTCAGTCTTTATGTCAGTTTATTTCTTTCATGAGTTATATCCTTTTAGTGTTTTCTCATTTGAAGTGTTTTTAGGCCAGGTGTTTGATTTTAATTGAATACTTCGACCAGTCACAGACTGAGGGGATGTTCCACAGCGAGCAGCACGCGCCTCTGTTGGGGCTCTCAGAGTTTGTGGGTTTATTTTTAAACCAGTGCGTGGGATTTGAGTTAAATATCAGAGTGAGTCCAAGACATCTGAACCTTTGTACGAGCCCCTCTGACTCTGCACTGCGAAGAATGGACTTAAATGTATGTATAAAACATTGTGTATCAGCAGATGATGGGGCTGTGAGCAAGTCAGCACGAGGACATAGTCCACACAAAGGCCTGCTTGACAGAAGGGAAAGCAGTTTGTGACATCAGTTGAAATTGTTGTAATCATCCATATAAATGTTTGTAACGCTGTATTAGTTTTGCAAATACAACTCTAATCATATAAACACAATTGCTGACATTTGCATGGATGCTCAGAATAAGTATATTGTGCTATTCCATTTCAGTATCACACAGATAATGAATGTTGAATATTGTCTATGGAAAAATAAAACAAACTAATGATCTGTAGTACCCACAGTGCACGTGAGATACAGTACCCACGATAAAGTGCTGTCTGTATTTTATATTTGTATTTATATTTGAATAATTCTACAATTGTTGGGCCTGTGATGATGCTGGGTGCCGGCTTTGGCCCACAGTCTTTAAAGGTTAGGGGTCTGATGGAGGGATTGTAATCAGTGTGTTGCTCGGTGCTGCAGATTCTTCGTGGGATCGTGATCTCCAGGCGGGTTACAATCACGATCGGATCCACGACCAAGGTCAACCCCTTATTTCGACTGGCACTCCCCCCACACATCACTCCGTTTGTCCACAGCACCGAACGTGCAGCACCAAGTGCATATCGGCCCACACGTGTGAGTACGCGGCGCCGACTTGTTTCTTTCTCTCTGGATTTACGGAGGTTTCTCTGTCACGTTGTCGATCGTGATTTTAAAGTTCACAACACAGGTGATGACAGCTGGGAGGAGATTCAGAGCAAGAGGACCATCAGGGCGGAGAACGAGGTGGAGGCCAACAAACTGGTCAACAACTACAGGGTAAGACGCTTTCAAATAACGAGGCTCAAGTTCAGCAGAGCTGGGAACTGACATTCTGTCTGTGTTGGTGTCAGTTTGGTTTTCGGAAGTGGAAGAGCCACGTGACTGAGCGTCCGTTTGAAGACAGGTCAGAGGTCGTGAAAGAGCTCTACTCCGAACTGAACGTCATCAAACCATATCCAGCTTCAGGTACGGGTTATGTTCCTTAGTGTTGATGCGTAATTCTAGTTAATTACTTTATTATATGTATCAGTCACTGTGTTTGTTGCTCTAACATTAAACTGCTGACATCATTTTTCTTCTTCTTCCTGGTGTTAGGTCATTTTATCACATGTGGAAATGTGCTGTATGTGTTTCTGTTCGGCTGGTGGGTCTCCCTGGCATATTTCCTGGTCAGCATATTGATGTTCCTCTCTGTCACTGGAGTGCCATATGGTAGGTGAGCTGATCCGAAAGAACAGTGGGCTTTCCTCTTCCATCATCAACCGTTCCTCTCTGTCTTCAGGGAAGCTCTGCTGGAAGTTGTCCTGCTACTTCCTGTGGCCGTTCGGCAGGTCGATTCACGAGGTACGGTTTGCATCTGACTTGACATGGATTCACGGCAGAAACCTGCAGTTTCCTCGTCGTGCCAGTACAGGGGTCATGAAAGCAGAACTTTAGTGTTGCGGACTAACGCCACAAGTCTGCAACACTTGCCGTTCGCAGCGAGTCGTTGTTGCAACACGTCTGTAACAGATTGTGACCACAGCATGTCACATGTCAAGCCAAAAATGTTAGTGCCTCTATCTGCGGTGACGATGTCCTGTGGTTGTGTTTCTCCAGCTTGGAAATACACTGAGGAGATGTTGTGAGCGCGCACCAGACTGTGAGTGCAGCACAGATGCGGTGGAGGATAACTTGCCAGTTCTGCTGCCCTCGACCACAGAGGTGCCAGTCCCAGAGATGCCCAGGCGACCTCGGTGCACTCCCTTCTGGGTAAATAATCACCCGGTGGATAGAAACCATTGTGCACATTCCACCACATGGAGTACGGCGTGTGCTTTCATCGCTCTGCTCGCCCTCTTGTTGTGTAGCGGCGTTTCTCCACGTACGTGTGGCTGCTGCTGGGATACCCTCCTCTGGCGGTCGTCCACTGCTTGGCCTGCTTCTTCTCCTGGATCCTGATCTTCACCATCCCCGTGTCCAAGATGAATGCACGGACGCTGGCGGTCATTCTTCTTCTGCCTCCTGAGGACGTTTCCGTTTCCTCTACCTCACAAAGAAAGGTAAGAGAGAGAATTGCATCAAATCAGCCAAAGCACAGAGATCCACAGAGACTCATCATGCTCTTTATTTGTCTTCCACCTGACCTGCAGCATCAAAGCTACGAGACCAGAGCACTTCTCTGCTGCTACCATGCTACAAACTGGTACTACTACAAGTACACGGTGGATGGGATCAACGTGTTCGCTGTCAGTATCCTTTACACCTGTGTGTGTGTGTGTGTGCGTGCTTGTCACACGAGGGTCTGCTATCATCTCTAACCCCGCCTCAGACCTCCTCCCTCTGGTAATCGTCGCCATAGTAATTGGATACATCGACAGAGAAAACCATTACGCCAGCTCTGATGTCAAGTTCGCCATAGCGCTTTGCTCCATGATACCTCTGTCGTATTACATCGGCATGGGCATCGCCAGGTGAGCGGATTCCATCGCCTCCAAACTCAGGAGAGGAACCGAGTTTTTTATCTTGTGCATAAAACAGCTGTCAGTTTACAAGTGTGGTCGTTGTTGCTTTCGCAGCATCTCAGCTCAGAGTAACTTTGCTGTGGGCGCAGTGGTGAACGCCACCTTCGGCTCCATCACGGAGCTGACCTTCTACATCACCGCTCTGATCAGAGGTCACCGGGAGGCCAACCCGTGTCTGCAGGAGGTGGTCAAAGCGGCGCTGACTGGGACGCTGCTCGGATGCATCCTCTTTATTCCTGTAAGCCCTCTGGTATAAAATGGAATGAGATTATTTTATAGTTGCACGTCAGTTCACTTATGATCTTATAATCTCGCCCTGTAGATACAGAGACAATCAAACCATTGTGAATGTCAAACTAAATTCTTGTACCCACGATCACGCTCTCCGTGCCGCGTCCTCAGGGCATCTGCATGATAATCGGCGGCCTCAGACACAGCGAGCAGAGGTTCAACAGTCGCTCTACAGGAGTGAGCTCAGCGTTGCTCTTCATTTCTGTCGGAGGTACGAATCCTAACATGCTGTTACTCACTCTCACATTTCCAGTCATAATAAAACAAGACGCTGTTTAAACATTTAATGAGCGAGCAGCTGATTTTCTTGTGCAGCGGGGTTGGTTGTTTTTTTTTTTTTTTTTTTAAACAATCACCTCCTCACTCACATGATCTACAGGGGAGTAAACAGCAGCAGTCTAGTCCTCCTTATGTAAACATGCCTTATCCTTAAGAAAAAAAGGCTTCTAAAGGGTTGAACACTTGTGCCACCTATAGGCACATGATTTAACTCCTGATCTACTGTGGATATAAGGACTAGTGATTATAAAGAATATGTAAATATGTTTTCTGAATAAACACATTCACAAAACAAATAAATAATAAATGAATTAAAAGCGAAACAAATCTCTCAAACTGACCCCTGGATCCATGGCACGGCTCCCAGGATTAGCCAGTTAAATAATTACTTTTCCTTGCCGAAGAATCACATTTATAAAACATAATTCCATTCTGACACCAGATAACTTAATGGTGTTCAGAGGACGACGGCAGCGACAGGACCAGCCCAGCCGGTCTTTCTCTGTCCTCTAACACTATAATTATGAGCTGGCTCAAATAAGCACGGCAGCGTCTTGCAATGAATCCTCCCTCCAACTGTCCCCGGCAGGTGTGTTTGCCCCCACGTTGTTCTCCAAGGCTTATGGGAGCCTGGTGTGTGAAGGCTGCACCAACGCCTCGAGCAACAGCAGCGGACCATTGGTCTGCCACAACTGTCACTACGACCTGGTGAGCATACGGAGCCAGGAGGAGCTCACGAACCTTCATAACACAACGCATCACACTCTGACGTGCACGCACTGTTCTGTTCATGACGCGTCTTTGTGTTCTTATTCAACAGAACAACGGAACACTGTTCCACAGCCACGTTGAGTAAGAAATGTTTTGTATTTTTAATCACCGCGATAGTAGTTTTTTTGGCTCCAACTACTGCTACCTTCACTTCTGTTTAACTTTGCATGATTCACCAAAGTTTGAAAAGAAACTGAAAAGCCATCTGTTGCCTTTATTTCTCTGCAGACCGCTGGTGTTCAGTGTGTCGACCCTCCTGCCTATCGCCTACATCATCGGCCTGATCTTCACACTGAAGACTCACTCCCACATTTACAACATCCACGTAGGAGAAGGACAGGGTACGAGCCGCTCTCATGCTGAGTCCAGCCGCACAGCGACCGCTGCTCCTTTAACTCATCTCCGCCGTGCTGTCTCTGGTGTTTGCACAGTGACGGGCCACCACGGAGCAGTGGTCCACTGGTCTCGCTGGAGGTCTCTGATCATCCTCATCATGGCCACCGTGCTCACGTCCGCCTGCGCCGATCTTGCTACCGAGCACATCCAGCCGATTTTAAACCAGCCCAACATCTCCCAGGTGGGAACGTGCATCAGGGCCTACGTGGTTGTTTCCTGTCTTTGTGCTGACGTCTCCTGTCTTCCTTTCTTTCTCAAGTATTTCATCGGGGTGACGGTTCTCGCCATGGTTCCGGAGATCCCTGAGATTGTAAACGGGATCCAGTTTGCTCTCCAAAACAACATCAGCCTCAGGTAAATCATGTCAAATGAAGACATGTCCCACCACAGCTCGCTCACTGCGTTCCCTGTCCATAAATGTGTTTGTTTTTCAGTTTGGAGGTGGGAAGCTGCATTGCTGTGCAGGTCTGCATGCTACAGATTCCAATACTGGTCTTTTTTAATGCTTTCTATGTAAGAGCCTCTTCTCTTCATTGATTGATTTGACCTTATTCAATAGTTTTCTGGGATAAAACATGATGTCTGCTCCTCACAGGACGTGGGCTTCGTGCTGTTATTCAGTGACCTGCACCTGTGGGCCAGCATGTTCAGTGTGATCGTCGTCAACTACATCTTCATGGACGGAAAGTCTGATTATTTTCAGGGTGAGTCTGAGGTTGCTTTTGATTCCTCTTGTGTTTTGAAGATCTGTTAGGAACCAATCACGAGTAAGTCGCCCAATCCAGTCAGGGACAATGATCTTGTTAGAATATCAGTCGCTGATCCAGAGGATGTTAGCCGCTTATCTTGATAACTCAGTAGATCCTTCCATCATGCCCCAGGAAGAGAAGTAACACTAGTCTCTGGATGTATCTGAACATTTTTACCTTTCTCTTTACAGATTAACTACCTTACAGATTTTCACGTAACTTGGCAAAAGGGCTTGAGGTTCCATTCTAGTTTTGTCTATCAAACATCAGTGCTGACTACAATTACTTTGAATCCCTGCCGGTTGATTTCCCCAAGATGGCTGAAAGCAAACTCAGGGAACCAGTCTATACTTCAGGATTGTTTCTCTAATTTGGTGGTTTAATAGAATTACATCTAAGAACAAGAGGATCTCACTTTCTGCTGTTATTTGTCGTCTTCTCTGTCTCAGGTGCAGCTCTGGTGGTTGTCTACCTGATCCTTCTGGCTCTGTATTTCTTTGCTCCGTACCCAGCTCAGTGCTGAGTGTGGTTTCACTTTTTATGCCTGAAAGGAACTGAAAGTACAAATTGAGCACCACTCCATGTTGATTTCAGTATATTAATTATTTGGGACTTTTAATATGTATTTTGTTTTTTATGTTTTAACGATGGGTTATATGATAAAACTGAACATTTTGACGTGGAATTTCTTTTGGTTACTGCACAAACATGTGATTCCTACTACTGTTAAAGTCTGTAAGCTAACAGACCTCTTGGTGAACTGTGGTAATGGGCTGGGTTTTTTTTCACGATGTAAAGAATATGCACTTACAGTATTTTAAGTTACTGTTGTTATAACTTTGTATACCTTTTAACTCCAAAGTGTAAATATGGAACATGTCTTAAGAGTTAATGAATAAGCGATATATTGTTATCCATTAATAGGTCAATGAGTGAAATGTCAGAGATACAGTGCGTCATGACTGGCTGTGGGAAACAATAACATCTGACAACGTAATATTATGAAAAACAGACTGCCTGTGTCTTTATTGTTGGTACAGACAGGAATTACAAAACATGTACATTACAGCCTTTACTGCCTGCAAGAGAGAGAGAGAGAGAGAGAGAGAGACTTTTTTTCCCAGGGAGTTTACGTGAAGTGACATGCACACCATACTGACATGCATAAGATCATTTAACTCACATTAACATCGAAAATGATGCAAGTACAAAAAATACATCACTCTTAAAGCAACGTGGGACATTTACCAGGTGTCATCGTGCAGTGAGGCAGATAAAAATAAGGCCAGAGCTCAGGAACTAAAGTGGGATGAGTATTTCTGCACTATACAACATTTACAGTCACAGCTTAAGATCTGTTTGTGAGAATCATCCAGAGTGTGACGACATCGGATTTCACAGAAAACACAGAGTCTGCTGACATTTAAACAACCGAGTGAGAGTCTGATCACAGTATTTTACATCCTGAGTACCACCAACACTCTTCACATCACTAAAGCAGAACATCATCTAGAGAAACAAACTTAAAACATAGTCAATTTTATAGTATAAAACAAGTTTAAGTGGTTGAAGTTTAGTTTTGAAGTAGAGACTAAAATGACAGCCTATCAGGTGAAAAGAGAAAGCTACATGACCTGCTGCAGTTTAGAATTTGGAATTTTAAAGAAACTTAAAAAAAAAAAAAAAAAACTTACAATAATAAAAAAACAGAATGCGTTTGACATTTTGGGAATTTCAGAAGGCACCGAATGAAGAAATCAAAAGGCATGAGAATCGCTGTGGAGCTACGTTTTCCCAAAAACCTATTTTCGAAGAATCCAAGAGGCACGAGAAGCTTCACAGTGATGCAACATCAGGGATGTTTGAAAAGAGGCTTTGGGGTTTTCGGGCTGATCACAAGCTTTAGTACTGTGACCAGTGATGAAAACATCTTCAAATTAAAATCGTCATGGAATCAAAAATTCCTCGAGGCCAAAACGTGATGCTTTAAAACACTTGGACTGTTAAAGAGGTATCGTGGTTATACATCACCAGCTGTGCGACACGTTTCAGAATCTTTCTGATTGAGTGGGATATTTTTGTGTTTTTGAAAAAACTAGTCACAAGTTTCTCCTTCAGTCGTTTCTAAAACTTAACTACATCACAGTGGACACAGCAGCAGCTGATCGGCGGCAACGTGTCTTCACTTCGGCAAAATCAAGCATTCGGTATCTCAGCCTCTGAGCAAAGCCACATTCATTCAGCCTCGCAGGAAGTGGTCTAAGGAACATTCATGTATTAATTATTCCTGCTCAAGTTCCACTAGTGTTTGAAACAGGGATGAATCTAAAGAATGCTTGACGTAATATGAGCCTAGCGCAAGACACCTCTGAGCAACAAGCAGGTGGACATCATCGTACAGTGATTCTGGGTTACACACTAGCATGCGGCTTCCGGGTGCAAACTCAAAAAATGAACATACAGAGAAAAAGAAATGATTGCACTTTGCATTTAAAAAAAACAGACATATTCAGATAAGACTAAAGTTTTAAAAAGGCATTCAGAGTATTTCCGTCACCTTCTGACATCAGACTGTTTGACTGTTGTTTCAAGAAATGTTTTTGTCCCAGTCGTCAGCGCAGCTCCGAAGACAAACCGCTCTACTTGAGCCGCTGGATGAGCGTGTGTGTCAGTCCAAGGCCGAGCAGCTGAAGGGTGGACAGCTGGGCCAAGTGAGGGAAAGATTTCAACAGCTTTTCCCAGGTCAGTTCCAGCAGGCTGGGCACCACCAACCACACTTTGTACAAAGATCCCGTCCTCTGGTTCCCCAACATGTTGACGACACCGCCGTGGACGTACATACAGCCAGCCTGAAGCAGAGGCACAGCACAGGAGGTCACTTAATTTATCTGAACTATAAGCTAAAAAAGTGTGTGAAGATATCCCCCTAAGAAGTTGTGATGTATTCTTTTATTCTTTAATTAGTTTTGTCCCTTAAACCTCTGGTTATTTCATGGGATCTGTGCCGGAGATATTTCACCCACCGGAGTGACAGCAGCACAGTGGAAGTAGGCTGGTTCTGGCATTACAGCGGGCAGCTTGGTCCACTGAAAGGTCTGCAGGTTGATCTTCCACAGGTCTGCCAGAATCAGCTCTCCATTATAACCCCCGCATATAAACACCTCTGTGGTAAGAACAGAGTGAGACATGAGAAAGAATTCTGAAGTGTTTAATCGTGTTCACGGTGATGCTAGGTGGAAAACTCCTTACCCTCTTTGACCTGCACGCAGCTGTGACAGCGACGGGCAGCAGGATAACCTGTCGAGAATAATAACAACACAATTGTGACGTTGTCAAATCCTCCATTCAACACAAAATATTTAAATACAAACATCAATAGCATACCAATTTTCTCATGAGGTTTAGTGATGATTTCCTCCCAGTAATTTGTCTCCAGGTTGTATGCGTGAATCTGACAAGGACAAACAGTTTTATGTAAATACACCCAAAGCTCTGTTTATCAAACATTACATCAGTGCTGGTTCCTCTCACCTTGTCCAGGGGATATGACGTCCAGGACGTCCCACCTCCTAAGATGTAGATTCTCTGTCTGTCGTTAGCAAGCTCGTGTCTGTACCTGCAAAACAAAGCCTTAACTTTCTGAACGTTTGAATTACCTTGGCAGGAATGGACAACAGGACAGACACGCTTACTGACCTCTCCTCAGGCAGATCCGAAGGCGTGTTGTTGGGTTTGAGGTGGGTCCACTCCCTGGTGGTCAGGTCCAGCCTGTGCAGGTCGGTGCTGTAAAGGTAGCCTGTTGTCCCTCCAAACACGTAGAGGTAACCATTTATGATGGCCATCGCCTGGACAAGATATTTCTGAGTTGAATAATCTGCTGCACACACAGACACACATTTTAAATGTGCTGCTTGACAGAGACGCCGTTACCTGCCCGTAGATCTTGTTGGGCTTCTTCCCTCTGCAGCTGAGCAGGTTCCATCGCTTGTACTGGACGTTGCAAACGTGGACGTCGTTGCCGTTGTTTTCACCGAATGGAATCCCAGTGCCGCCAAACACAAGCAGGTTGTTGCCATGTAGAACAGCTGAAAGTGACACACACCAGCACCATCAGCCTCCGTTTAAGATGCAGTTTCAAAATGAACCTCAACTGTAATCCAGGTCCTTCAGTTGAAGAAAGTGCACTGATTGTTTGCAGTGACAGTTTACCCAGATGAGCAAGTGACTGTTTACGTTTAACGTTTCTCACTTAGCATCCGTTACCTCAGGGTCTGACAAACAACAGTTTCTACCTTCTGCCGTGTTGTTTTGAAGCTGCGCTACATCGAAATATTTGAGCTTGCAGACAAGTATAGATCATCGTAGTGGCCAAACACATCACGAGGTTCCTCTTAAGCTGCTTTCAGACATGAAGTGTGTGTTAAACTGTGCCTGGACTTTCTACAATTTGCCTTCAGGGTGAGAAGAATGCAGCAGGATATTGTCTGGGTCTGACACGCTCACAGTAAAATGTCCCAAACATGTGGGACACAGACTTGTACATCTGAATTCCAGGATGGATATCACATGTTTTTGTTTACAACACATTGACTTTGGCCACGGCCCTTATCACCAAAAGTTCTCAAATCTTGTCCTGGAAAGTGTCCAGATCATCTGACTCAGATGTTTTCCCTCTCATACCCAGACCCTCTGGAAACTGTTTAAAAGCAGCTTCAATACGACCAGTGGCTGGCTTGAAACAACAACTAATTGGTGCAGTCTTTCCCACAGTATGATTTCCAATTTTTTAAAACCCTTTGTTACTTCATTATGATTCACACAGCTATACTTACCTGACATAGAGGCCAGCTCTGTGGGCATGTAGCCCTCTGTGCGGACCTGTTGCCACGTGGCTGTGGCAAAATGGAACCGCCAGAGCTCCCTGAAAAGAGGGTAGTCCTCATTCTCTGACCCCCCGGCCTCATCGAAGTCTGGGTTGTAGCCTCCGAACACGTAAAGGTTTGTGCTGTCTGCAACACAGCGGTGACCACTGCGGGCTGGAGGTATACAGTGTCCTGTGGGAGGAATGAGATGAATCATTGATGCGATTGGGGGGAAAAAAATAGTATTTAACAGGAGCAGGATCTCAGTCAGTTTAGACGAGGAAGATCATACAGTGTCAGCTTCACCTTCTCTTAGAAACCTGTTGGGGATCCGCAGGTTGGGACAGGAAGGGGAGAAGATGCGTCGGGCCTGAAGCCATCGAGCCCGCTTCTTAGAGCCTGCAGTCGTTCATCAAAAAAGGGACGAGAGAGAAAGAAGCAGAATGAAAACTGTTCAGTTTATGAACTGTTTCTTCCCTCCTCCTGCTCACTGAACAAAGGTGAGGACACAACACATTGTTTGCTGTATCAGGTTTTAAAAGACATTAATACATTGACCTATGTTTGTTGGCTTGAACAGCACAGACCCTGTCATCCAGACACACGGGTCCTAGAGTCTAGGAATAAGTAGCCCCCAGGCACACTGAGGTTGATTCCTTGATGTAGTCCGGACTGAGACCATGTGATGGCGAGTACAATCTAACTCAATGGTGTTGGGTGAGCAATGCCTTCTCCTCAGTGTCAGTACAGCTAACACTGAGGTGTGTGCGCGGCTGTGTCTCCTCTTTCACCACCTGTCCTCTCACGTGTTCGTCTCCATTTAAAGACAGTATCACCAACAAAGCCTGTGCCTGTCCCGGAGGACTCTTTCCCTCATCTCTGCTAGCTTCCGTAGCAGCTGAGGCTAACTCTGGCCCGTGTGTTGTGGCGGTGGACGCTCGGCAGCTAGCTCGGCTAACCCGCGGCGCGGAGAGCATCCTGGATTCAGCGACACAAACACAGCCGCTGTTTACTTTGCTGCGGGCGCGGAGGCAGCGGAGCGGAGCTGCAGTTTACTGACCGGAGTCCCGGGTGGAGGGCCTCCACGACAGCTTCTCAAACTTATTGAGCTGGCTGCAGGTCCCGTTGTGTTCGGCCGACGACATCTTCACAGCGGCTGCACACAAACACAGAGGGAGACAGAGAAAGAGAGCGAGAGGAAGCGCGGAGGTTCACATTCGGTCCCGGGCTCCGACACCCAGAGCAAAGAGAAGGAGAAGAAGAAGAAATCAACACTCAGCTTCCGCCTACACCTGCTGCAACGTCACAGACAGCTGGTCTCTACTGGCCAATCACGGGAGGGTAGGGCCTTCGCGTCACTTTACAGAGTCACGTGTCGTTGTTTATAGTTTTTCAATGTTCGTAATTGTTGTAATCAGCCGATATTACAGTTGTTAAAGTACGCGACAGCTTGATCCCCAATAATTCCTTTGTTTGCCTCCCGTCCACCCCTGGAGTACACCTCAGGAGGCAACAATCAGGAAAGGCCGTTCAGTTATTGTAAAGAAATGTGAGATTGAAATTATTCCATTCAATTAACCTTGTGTCAGCTTTCCCCTCAAATAGTCAGAGGCCGCTCAGCTGACATGTGGCAATCTGGGTTTGAAGATCACTGGTTGAGCTTCCAACACAGAACAGGGAGATCAATCAGCCCATGGACTGCTAATGTGTTCTCATAGGCTGTAAGATAGTCAAGACTCGCCTCAGTGGAAATATTAGCAATCAATCTTCTCCCTGCAGTTCACATGTAGCATGAAACCAAAACATGTCTCTGCCTGTATGGTACCATGTTCATGCTCTTTGTTAATGTTTAACATTTAAGGCCCTCGCTCCCTGTCCAGAAACTGTAGTAGTCACAGTAAAATATATATCTGTTCCTATAGCAGTGCAACAATCATTTGGGCAGAATTAACTTTTGTTTTACAGGGCACACTATGTACCTTTATATATTTACTGCATCACAAGTGGTGTTCATTGGTGGCCCAAGCAACACTTAGTGCCAGTCGTTCAGGAGAATCAGTAGCTCAGTAGTACTCACAGCGAGTAGGAAAGGAGGTCAGTGTTTGACATGTCACAGACATGTAAGAAATGTAAGAAAATCCTGAACAATGGGCTGCAGCTGCATTCATGAGATTAACAGAGAGATGAGTCATCAACTTTTTGTTCCATCTAGTGATCTACTCATGGAGGTAAGCACTTTATACAATCTCCTCCCAGTGATCAGTGTTATTGATTAGGGGATTCAAAGTCATTGTTTGTTCATGGGTGAGGTGATTACAGCTGATAACCTACTGATTCTACTACAAATCATGTTGACAAAGCAAGTTTTAATCTTTCTTTAAGATGTGCTGAACACATTTCTGTTTGATATTTTAGGTTGACCTGCAAGCATGAAATATCTTCTCAAAAAAAGGAAAACTCACAAATGAATGATTAACAGATCAGATGATTATGAAAGTACTCCCTGAACATATGTGTACAGTATGCACACAGGATACCTGGACATCCCACCTAGACAAAGAGACATGTGATGGTATGTCATATGTACACAGAAGTCAATAGAATGTAAATATAAGGAAACACAATGGCAATAGGATGCAATCATACGACAGTAACAGTACATACGCAGGTTTCCAGAAAACCTGAGTGCATGTATCAGTGTGTAATGGCTATAGTAAATTTCACTTTTTATTTCACTATTTTATTTATGTCATAATTAATTTGTATTTATTAAGTAAGAGGCCTCAGTCCCTGTGTATATTTATATAACGATTCATTTCATTGGTGGAAACTAACAGGGAAACAACTTTGGCCCTATGTGCCTGTTATTGAATGAAAAAGCTCATTTCGCCATAGATCTTTGCTTTATAGAAAAGCACACACTTCCCCTTTGAGCCATCTGGGGTCAGCTTCTGCAGAAAAAAACATCAACAACCCAGATGCAACAATCGTTTCCGAAGTGAGCATTCCCGGCAGGATTTAGAGCAGCGGTTGTATTCACGTTCACAAATGTCCTGCAAACGGAGCAGCGGTCTGTTCTGTGGCGCGTGCTTCTGCACCTGGGCCCCTCCTCTCGTCGCTGGAGGTTGACGTCACTGGCAGCAGCAGCACAGTGCCCCGGACAGGACGCGAGGAGTGTGGGTAGAGCCGCGTACACGAACCCTGGAGATCCACGGTGAGAGGAGGCGAAAGTGGGCGATGTTGCAGCCTGTGTCTTGTTTATGGACGTTGCGGGGAGGCTGCTGATACGGTCCGTCCACGCTGAGAGCCGAGTCCGCAGGATTTTTTAGATCACTTCTTTTTTTTAAAGGAATACAACGAAAACAAACATGTCGTCTCCAAGTCCGGGCAAGAGGCGAATGGATACCGACGTGGTGAAGCTGTATCCTTCCCAGAACATAAACAAGCCGAAAGAAGCAAAGCTAACAGGCTCGTCATGTTTTTGCAGACAGTGTCATTGGTCTGCGGTGGGTGAAAAGCCCAGCCTGCCCTCGGTGGCTGTGGTAGAGGTGTGGATGATGTGGGTCCTGGCCGTCGGAGATGTGTTTATCAGTGAAAAGTCTCTCACGCTCAGCACCGTGATGTGAAGGGGTAGCTCTAACGTTAGCTGCCTTAAGTTAGCAAACTAGCAAACTCGCTGGCTGTTGTTTGTGTGGTGTTACTTGGCTGTTAGTTAGCGTTAGCATGCTAATGCATTACATGCATGTTTTTCACTTGTTTGCTCCCAAATTGCCACCCTGTGTGGAATGTGCCTGCTCACAGACCAGGCTGCCTGAACTCTTGGGTTAGCTGTTGGACGTTGCTAGCCTTAGCTCGGGCATCGATTGGATAGCTCCTTAGCTGTAAATATGGGCTCGCATAGGACTGACAACGCAACATGAAGGACGATTGGGGGTTACTTCACATTTTGGAAACACTCATTCGTAAGGACACGTCCGCGTTTTTGTGTTTTCAGCCCCGTTGACGCGGGGGAGAAGCTAGCTGTGTAGCATGCTAATCACCAGGAGAACAAATGAGGTCGGTGGAGCGTATCAGAGACAATCTTCGACAAACGATGAAGTAAAGACACGACTGCTTTTAATAACATAATAAAATCAGACGTCGCTACTTTGGGCTGAATTGGAGGATCTCCGAATGAGAATACAAACAGAACACAAATGTGTTGTGTTTTGTCGAATACGCCACGGTTTGCGTGTTTATTTAAGACAACATACAGTGAAAAGATAGATCTGAAGATAGAATAATTATCAATTTCACATGTGAAGATGCGAGATGGGTAAAGGTGAATGATGTGTTGTCCTTTCAAAAACACAAGTCTTTCATTAACTTCGCTCTCTTTGTGGCTGGATTTCAGATGACACGGTGTTTGAAGAGTTGTCAGCTGACTGCTGTTGTGGGGTCGTGTGTGTGTGTGTGTGCTGTCGTGTCGCTCCCCGTTCTTCGCAGTTCGCTGCTGAAGTTTGCGCGAACGCTTTAATGACAGCATGAGCTGCATTGTTTTGTTTTTGTCCTGCAGCGAGATGCTGCGCTCTGATTGGTCGGCCTGTTACCATCCGGAACATGGCAGGGGGCGGGGCTTCACACAGCTGATCGCGGAACAACAAGCATGCTGTCTCGGGCACGCGCACACTCACGGGAGGGGGGGGTCCACAGGGCGTGTTGTTTTCGTCCAAAATCGGGGTCCTGGAAAACGAATAGTTCATTAGTCCATTTAGTCTGTGGAAATAATAATGTGCTCGATAACTGTAGCAGTCATTCCTGGTCGTTCCAGTTTGTGAAATATGACGAGCATGTGTTGTTTTCTGTTTCTATATAAAGTTTAGTCATCTTAGGCTTCAAGTATCCCCCTGGCCAGGGCTTGGACAATAATCTAAAAAGTATATTGATGATGATTCTTGTTATTGAAAACCAAATTTAGGTATTTAGGTATTTAGGCACTACCAACATAGGTACGCGGTGGTGCTTGATTCCTCCGTAACAGAGAGTTGAATACAATCAGTTTGAAACAAATCAAATCCAGGTGTTGATACCTGTATTCATCTGATATTTGAACATTTCCAAGTGTTCAGGTGAATAGGTACAAGGTTATTATTCTGTGTGCATATAATTTAAAGCATGTATTTAAGGTGTGATAATCAACCTTCAGTCTTGTTGTTTCCAACAAAGGAGAAAATTCAGATGACTGTTTTTGTTTTGTTGATGTGATTATAAAACATGGATGAGGGATCTATGAATAGACATCTGAGGAATAGCACATATTTGTCCTGTTCATGCATCTGTGGATCTTACACTGTAGTCTCATGTTGTGGCTTTAAATCACATGTGTTGGATTAGACCGCCTGATTCAGACCTCCTGCTGCAGCCATACCACCATCCCTACCAACATCACCATTAGTCGGGCTCACGCTCATCAGGCAGAACCAGACTTCCTGCCATGACTTTACTGTAGGTGGGGACATCACATTTTTCTGATTGCATAAATGGACGCGGAGCCAAGAAGCACAATGTCATGAGAAGTCAGTGCTCAGAGAGCTTTAGTCCAAATAAAGCTTCTCCCTTGTGTACTTCCTTTACTCCTGAGTGAGCATATGCCTGGTTTCTATGGCCAACCCTCGGGGAAAGGCAGGAGAGAGAGATGGCCATTTTTTTCTGCTCAAGTCTCCATCTATGACATGTTTTATTTGTAAGAGCCATCACATCACATTCAGAGCTGCCTTCTCTTCTTGGTCAGTGGTTTTAAAGCCTTTTACTTTGAGGGGCTGAGTTTTTAAAAACTTCTTCTTATTAATCCGCTACATTAGCATCATAGCTTTACCTTGTTCAGTTTGTTGGGGTGGGGATGACAGAGGGATTTATGCAGCATGATGAAACAAGGTGTAACAGTGCCGTCTGTTTTTAGAATTTCCATCTGACATTGAGTCAGTCTCATGGCTGTTGGCTGACTTCACTCAACCCTTCTGCGTTGCGGTCAAACAGTTTACTCAGTTTCGCGTCTCTTGCTGTCGCCACACGCCGCAATTATGACACATCTTCTCCGCCTGTGTCACCTTCCACCTCCTCCAGCTGGAATTGACCTGAAAACACGAAAGTTTACATCAGTCAAGAACTTTTAAGAGCAATCCGGACAGCATCTCAATGTTGTTGATGGACAGTCCTTTATTATAGATAATGAACTCAGCACATTCCTTATTTTGTCTGACTACTTTTTCTGTAATGTAATGTGAATGACAGACATGTGATTGGCATGTACTGTGCAGTGGAACAGTTTTTATTCTTTAAGATACATTCCTCTGTCCTGACTCATGATGAAGTTGTTTTGTTGTGTTGAGAGAGGCCACTGCATTATTGATCGCACCGCCTCATGTTATTGATCCTACGTTTTACTCTGCCCCAAACAAGTTCACACAGAGTGAGGATCTGAAATGAAGACGCAATGAAAATATGTACTGTATTTTGCTGTGTTGCTGCTTCTTTTCCTATACCACACATTCAGCATTGAGAGCAAACACGAGGTCACGATCCTGAGTGGACTCAACGAGTTTGTGGTCAAGTTCCACGGACCTCCTGGAAGTAAGACACATTTTCACCCATGAGCAAGAGTTAGATGAGAACAAGCCTCTCATTCTCTTTTATCTAAGGAGTATGTTAGTTTAAGACTATTTTGATCAAACTCACTTTCTTCCAGCGCCATATGAAGAAGGCGTGTGGAAGGTCCGGGTGGACCTGCCAGATAAATACCCCTTCAAATCTCCATCAATAGGTATGAAATGTTCCGTATTCAAGTCTTGTGCTGAGCCTTGATGTAACTGGAATATAACCCTGCCCATCATAATGCAAACTTTATTTTCTAGGATTTATGAATAAAATCTTTCATCCCAACATTGATGAAGCGTGAGTAGGAGTTTTTTTTTTTTATTTATTTTTTTTATTGTTGCTGCTGCTTCCTTTTGCTTTGAAAACCTCTGTGACACTCTTATTTTGTAAGAGTCACTGTGTTTTGTCCACTCGCAGGTCAGGCACAGTCTGTTTAGACGTCATAAACCAGACTTGGACAGCTCTCTACGGTGGGTCACAGTCACTTCCCTCATTGCGTCACAGCCTCATGTTAAACAGTAAGGGCCAATGAATCACCACAAAGTGAGCAGCATGCGCGTCGACAGCAGAGCGGCCTGCAGAGCATCTTGGTTTAATCGGCTTACACGTGAGTGATAGCTGCCTCTTGTATTGAGGTCATAGGGACAGATTAGAAGGTGCTGAGGCTGAGAAGACTCTGAACAGGATGTAGCAAACGCACGGCCTTTATTTGTTTCTGTTGTTCATCAACTGATAAACAGGCCCACGTTTTGGCAAAGGCCGAAAACAAGTCAGAGCTGGTCAAGTGATAATCCAAATAAAAATATGAACCTGAGCATAAAATGTCGCCCTTAACATTTAAAGCCAAAGTCATAATGGGTCAGAATAGTTTTTTTTTCCAGTGGATGAAGTTGCTGTAAACGTAAGAGGATGATTCAGTTATGTAATGAAAGCAAGTCCAGCTTGTTGTGACTTGTGTGGGTTTTCATTTTATTTTGTTGTGTACTGACTAATCCTTCTCCCCACATCCACCAGACCTCACCAACATCTTTGAGTCGTTCCTCCCTCAGCTGCTCGCCTACCCCAACCCCATCGATCCTCTGAACGGAGATGCAGCCGCCATGTACCTGCACAGACCAGAGGATTATAAACACAAGATTAAAGGTAGCACACAAGTTTCTCGCCACAGAATTATTACACAGTGGATGAACAATAACTTGACAAAATCTAAATTTGCTGAGGTCTACCTGAGGTCACCTGCCACTGTGTGAAAGTAGAAGCACCTGCGCTGTTTTTGCTCAGTTACTGTGAACGTCCCATGGTCAGCCGTCTCTCTCTCTCCCCCTCGTTGTGTTTTCCTTCCAGAGTACATCCAGAAGTATGCCACAGAGGAGGCTCTAAAGGAGCAGGAGGAGGGAGGGGGCGACTCTTCCTCCGAGAGCTCCATGTCAGACTTTTCGGAGGACGAGGCTCAGGACATGGAGTTGTAGTGAAGGGGGGGACGATCCCGCCCACTTCACCTCACAACAGACTATTATTTCCTAAAGAGCAGAAAAACTCAGTGCTATATTCATATTTAAGACAATTTTTTACAGCAACACAAACGATTTTTATTGCTACACAATGGATTTGCAGTATGATGTCGCTGAATATTAACCCTTACATAGGAATTCACGACCGCCTGCCCCCTCCTCTTCACACCAGCGGCTTACAAAGGAGTTCGTCTTTCAGTCCCATGATTCTCAGTGGCTCTGGCCAGGGGGGCTCTGACATACGCTCTTGACGGAGTTTGTCCTGAGCAGTGAGACCGGCCGGGGAGCAGGACTGTCATCGAAACACAACGAGACTGTTTACACTGTTTCCTCTTTGGATCCACAACCTGCAGCTCATCAGCTCCTCTGTCACCACACTCACTTTCCTTTTGTAGTTTTTCTTCAACATTTCACTTACGTCACTCGCAGACGTCTCCAATCCCAATCCGTTGTTTTAAGCAGCCCCCCCCCCAAATGTTTTCATGCTACCCACCCCCAGAGGAGCGACCATTACAATCATCACCCCTGAGGAGCGGAGGGCCACAGGACGGCGTGACACAAGCAATGCATCAACCACAAAACACCTGTGTGTGTGAGTGTGTGTGTGTGTGTGTGTGTGTGTGTGAGAGAGAGAGAGATCCAGGGAGAAGCATGACGTCTGGATACCTGTGTCACGCGGACCACTGATTTTCAGCTGAGGTGATGGACAAGATCCATAATCCTGATATGTCTCACCCTCCTCCACCTCCTCCTCCTCCTCTCCGTTTTAGGAAAGTGTTTGTCATTCTCTGAGTATCTTTGTATATTGTGGCATGACACACAAGTGAATTTTGTGTAGGGCTTTGTGGAGCTGTAACGCTGTAGACATGAGCCGGGCGGGGTTCGTTTGGGGGTGGGGGGGGTGGGGGGCGTTAACCAGTTCCTTGTTGAATTGTTGAACTTCTTAAATTTGCCTATTGCTTGTGTTGAACTATAATAGGTGTTTGACTTGCGTAGGGATAGTTAGTTTTTTTGCGGGTGGTGAATTCTATCATAATGTTTTGGTTTAATACTTAATGTAACCCACTAGTTTGAAGACTAATGTCCTGTGAAGATGAGGAGAGGTTCTACGTCTTGGTCTGTGGGATGACTCTTTGTTGAATCAAATCCTCCAAAGACGTGTTGCACCCCTGCACCCCTTTCTTATGCAAATCTGTCCCCAGAAGAAGATTTACGTTGTCAAGACAGAAGTGCTCCTTGTTTCAGCCATTCAATGCTGTCGCATTTCCTTTTGTCGTGCTGTTGATGGCCTGTTACTTTCCAAGTTGGCGGGACCAAATTATAATGAATACACAAGACTCATTTTTTTTTAAATATAAATATTTCTCCCTGAAAAAAAAGTTAAACATGCAGGAAGTCCTCCACAGACTTGGTTTCAAATTGTTCAACTTCTGCGTGGCCATCTCTCTGATGAGTAAAAACTCAACGCACAGGTTTGTTCTTCTTCAGAATGTCAAAATAAGTGTCAGTGAGCCTCCAAGCCTGACAACAAAAGTTATTATCTTGCTTCATCACCATCAACATGGGCTATTACTTCCTGTTTGGGGGGAAAATAGGATTATAGTCAAACTTGAATTAATAAAAAATAATCCCTTTATAATTTTTATAATGAGAACAGGATCTCTTCCATGGTGTTATCCATCATTTCAGAATAAGTTTACTAAAACCAGCATGTTGCTGTTTTTGACATGGAATTAAAATGTATTCATTAAATAGTTAAACTGGCTGGAATTTGCCTCGGTAACCAAATGTATGTTGGTGTAAGTCTTAGTAAGACACAACACAGTCAGTGCTCACAGAAACAGTCCAGTGTCCAGCCTTGCTGTTTGTCATCATCTGGATTCATCAGTGTCTTATGTATTTTTTATTAATGAGACATATATCTGATGCCTATTATTTGTTTGAATGTTTTTAGTTTTTTGTCTTTTTAAGCCCGATGTCAAAGACAAAAGTCAAGATATCCCCAATTTCTTTTTAAAGGGCAAAAAATTAATAAATGTGCTTCCCTTGTAACATGGAGAAGGAAATAAAGCAAGAAAACATGAACTGTTTCGATTCTGTCGATGATGCCGTGTCAGATTACCTCAGATTTTTATGCATTTTTTATTTTTAAACTAAGATTACTAATAACTTTATTTCCTCTGGTCTTGTGGAAAAAGTCTCACACAAAGTGGAGCTACAGTCACGTGGTGTTATAAAAGCGGTTTTATTCAACAAATCAACATTTACTGAAAGACTGTTACATTTGTCTGTTTGTCCACTAGGTGGCAGCTTTGTCCTTCAGACACAAATGTACAAACATCACTTTGTGTTTTACCGTTAAATTTATAAACTCATGAAATCACATTGACAAGTTTTAAATGATCCACCTCCATATGGAATGTTTAAAGTACAGTAGTGTTATCTCTCATCGAGACATTCTGACATTGTCAGTAGTCAAATAATAAATGAATAAAAGCAATGGTGTCTGAATCCCATGTAGCAGCTTCACTTCTGTAGAACAGAGTGTTGTGCCTGTGTGATGCCTGTTATTAAGGACAAGTCTGACAAAAGACTGAACTGGATTTAAACAATAGGCTGACACGCCTATGATATTATTGAAATGAATATGTCGAGTATAGATATTTAATAAATAAGGCAAAGTCTGGATCAAACTTTCCAGGAATTTTAAGTTTACTGAAAGTTTTGGACTTGTAATGACAGTAATGGATTTGACCCTATATATATATATATATATATATATATATATATAGAAAGAGAAGTATAGAAAGAGAAGCTGGAGTTTGATGCTCTTTGACAGACACAGGCCGACAATAATGATCTCATGAAATATTCATAGGTGTGCGGCCATCGAGCCTCTTTCTGTGCAGGTTTCCTGTTTCACTTTAATTTGGTGTGAGCTTTGCAGCGTAGCTCCGTGCTCTGTGTGTGCACATGAAGCTTTGAAACACAAACTCATTCTTAGAGCCTGAGCAACAAAGATGGGGCCCTTGTGCATGACCCCCTCCTGAATGAGAACGAATTCTGTGTCTTGAAGTATATTTTCCTCTTGTGTTTCTAAGTTTTGGCAAGAAAAATGACTCTTCCTCTGCAGGGGTGGTGGGGTGCCCAGGGCCCCACTTCTTCATTATCAGCCCATGTCATTAATTTAACAGTGTGATATGAGCACCTGTATGGACCTGTGGTGTCAGTGTGAAACACTGAAACTGTCTGGTTGATAGTTGATGTCATTTAGATGTCAAACTGAACCTGGACCAATCAGTCATTGATATCAGTGGTTTAATGTGAATAAATAAAGTCCTGTGCCACAGTAAGTCGAGCAGCAGGCTGCTGGCCGGCTGCGCCTCCTTCATAATGTATGGGGAGCACAAAGGGTGACCGGGTGGATTTCAGCGTCAACTTTGAAAAGAGCCGTAACCCTAACCTGTCCTGTGGCACCGTGACGGCTTCACGTCAGCTGAAAGGATGATGCTTCTTTTTCCACCTGCAATCTGGCTAATAATCACCGACAGCAGGTAAATGAGCCCCGCGCCGACCTCAGGGTGCGCGTATAAAACGAGGAGCCGAGGAGGCCGGGGGCTCAGAGCAACTCCTCAGTCCCGGGACGAGAGAGGAGGAGGGGAAGACGGAGATAAAGGGAGGGAGAGAGGGAGAGAGAGAGAGAGAGAGGGGAGCGACCAGCCTGCCTGCAGAGAGATGCCACGCCCGGTGCATGCTGGTATGTCAGTCCAACAGGGTTCTAGACGGGGTGTTGTGGAGGATTTGAAAGGGAACCATTTTTCTTCTGTCTGAGGGTTTGAGTAACTTTGAACAGCTACTTTAATGATTTATTTTGTTTGATCATAATCCTGATTTTTTTTAAAAAAATACCAAACTCGTATGAGCAACAAACCAGGTTTCCAGTGACTGTCCTTAGCCACCGCACTGCGCGTCCTGTGCGTAAAAGGCGCAGTGGACACGCGCCGCAGGCCTGTTTGTTAGAGAGGCAGAAGGAGAGGGAGGAGGGTGGCGTGGATTACTACTCTGCCACTGGGTTAAGACGCTTACCAACTAATTACCTGTCCACGAGCAAATCCCCTGCCAGGCAGACAAACAGGGAGCCGGGGGGACGGAGGGATGGAGACGTGGAGAGGGAAGCAGCAGCAGCGGGACGGAGAAGAAGTTTTAAAAAGCAAAAAGTCTGCGGTTGTGACGGTGTTCTGCTGCTGGATGCGCGTGGAGGCTCAGTTGAGAAGCGTCTTCTGGTCCTTTTCTAACTTAAGAGGTGTTGTGAACTGTGAGGATGAAGGTTCTGCTCCAAGGTAAGAACTCTGCACGTTTAGGTAAACCCTGATGAATGCATGGGGGGGGGGGGGTCATGTTTTCATTCAAAGAAAAGACTAATTATTATTATATGATGGAAAGGTCTGAGGACTTCATGCCAGGAGGGCGACTACAGGAAGCGTTTATCCTCCATCTGATTGTATTCAGCGTATTTTACTTATTTAGCCAAGAATAATCCCCAGCTAATCATAGAAAAGACCGAGATATTAGGAGAATTTGTTTTATCTCTCTCCTGTCTCTCCTCTCTCTCTCTCTCTCTCCGTCTGTCTGTCTCCAGCCTTTCACTCTATTGATCTCTCCCGGAAACGGGAAGATGAGCCCCGCGTTGGGACCCATTTGGAGCATCTCAAAAATCACTTAGCACATCATTCCCTACAGCCAGAATCAATCTGAGCGGCAGAGCTGCTCCTTCACCAGGACCAAGAGCAGGGTCTGGCTCACACGGATGCCACAACTCTTCCACAACAACAATCTCATGGTACCTTTCAGAGGCCAGCAACTACAGAGCTGCAGGATTTGTTGTAGGACTAAGGTGTGTCCTCCGAGCCGGCTGCAGTTGGCAGGTTATCCAGAAAGGTACAGAAAGCACTGATGACGCCAGTCTGAAAGAAGAGCAGTATATGTTGGGGTTCTGACTCGAGGTTTTGTCTGTCGGCATGAGTGGGCCTGCCCTCACATCTCCTCCTGTTCTGTGTATGGCACTGGTAGAATTCACTGTCACAGCACGCAATCAGTGAATTACCATAGGGCCATAAACAGAGCAGAGACAGATCCATCGTGTCCGAAACGCAGAACAACAGACAGGTCCAATCGCGACCATCTTAAAAGGCGCTCCCCATCTTCTTGGCCCATTTTGGCACTAGCACATTTTTGCTTTGTTTCTCGTACTTTAGGCAATCATGTGTAGTGCCAATATCGGACGAGACAGATTCTCAGCTGGTCATAAACACCCGGGCATCTTTGTCTGTGTGAGAGAAAAGGGAGGGATGATCCGATCGATTGTGCCGTGCGTCTCAGATATCAACGGTTGTGATGGAGGCCCTCCCCTCGTGCTCTAGCCGTGAGACGCTGTCCAATGTAACCTGAGCCGCGGCCATCACGCAGATCTGGTGACGTTGACTCTCCCACAGTGTTTGGCAATGGTAGAACTCACTCTGGTGGGCTGGAAGGATCCGGTGGTTCTAGACTTGCCAACAACTGACCGAGAGCTTTTTACCAGTCGGCCCTCAGCCACTGTCCCGGGACACATCGCACAAGGAGGATGATCCTGTTCCCAGATGTCTTAACAGCAGGACAGGGGTGTAAAGCAAGTGTGCAACAAACCACAGAGGAAGATTAGCACATCACAGGACATTACATTTCCTGTTTGTCCTGCCGTCGTCTGATGAATGGCGTCCCTCAGGGTAGTCTCGGCCACACTTAACCGATCATGACATCAAACCCTGAGTGTAATCTAAGACCTCAAACACCAAAGGTATGGACCAGAGGAGACCTTTGACTAGCCGGCCCGAACCCATAAATCCATACACAGACCATTAAGCACCGACCTGACTATCATCTGCCCCGATCAATAAATCAATGGCGTTCATGTGTTTGGTTGTGGGACCAGGCTGTGGTTGTTAGTCCTCAGTGATGGTGTCGGTGGCGGCAGCTCAGCTCGCAGTGCAACCAGACCGTGTTCGGTCACACTGACAGCGAGGCGCGGCGGCGGTTTCAACTGAAGTGATGTTAGTGCTGCGTCAAACCATTAAACCCAGAAGATGCATCAGTGCATTAGGGATGCAGCATTATTTAGTCCTGTGCAGTTTACAGCAGCTTCCGTTGGGGTGACACCATCAGCGATTATTTCTGGGAATTTTAAGTTCAATACAAATAACAAGATTCTCTAACCTGGTTCCTGCCTTTGGATGCAATGCAACCCTTTAAGTCTTGGATTTAAATATTTCATGAATGAATAGAATGGCACTTAGTAAAACTTAAACCTCCACTGAGGCTCAGCGTTCCCCTCAAAATCATCAACATGGACCCAAAAGCATTTTTAAAAAGCCCCACTATGTAATATTAAAATAATAAATTTCAAAATAAATCCTGGATCCATCCCTTGAATCCTCACCTAAAGTTCATGGGTTCTTCACCGGCTCATACGCCACCCAGCACAGATTTTGTGTAATCCTCCTAAAGGATAGACAAACAGCAACGACATGTGACCTCCGCTGTTACGTTTCATTCTGTGTTTAAGATTAACAGGTAGAAACATATACTTTAACAAAATCATTATTAGTGCATTCAGTTGGAGAGCAGCAGGGTTCAGGAGGAAGAAGAGAAAATCTCCACACTTTAAAGTAAAAGGTGAATTTATCTGCCGAACGTTTCTCAGTGCGTCTGTGAGGAGTGAGTCTGGTTTGGGACCGTCTGAGCAGCAAGCGGCTGATACACGTTGATCGTGTTTCAGTGCGAATGTGATGAGACTCCATAATGGCCGCCAGCAGAGGATGTGAGGTTAAGTGGTGCCAGTGGACGCAGAGAGAGGAAGGAGGGAAGCCGACACACTGACAGCTGGTGCGGGTGATTAGACCTTGTAGTGATGCAGAGACGGCATCAAAGCTCTTTAGGGAGAATCCCTGAACGAGGGGGAAGGCAAGGACACACACACACACACACACAACCCCCCAATGACCGGTGGTAATACAAGAGAATGAGGGGTGTCGTTGGATTAGATCGGGTGTTGAAGTTAATGGATCCCCTCATTAATCTCTTACACTAATGGCTGTTTATCTGCGTGTCAACTGTTCCTCTGCATGTGTCGTTTTGTCTGTTACAATAAAGATAATTCAAACAACTATCAACTGCATGGTGAGTTTTATTTCACAGGATTGTAGTTTGCAGTCCAGCAGGGAGGAGGGGAACCACACAGGTGATGGAAGGTGACATGGTCATTGTTTACTGTTGAACTTAGTTATTTATTGTCACTGTGATGGAGCACGAGGCGTTGGAGGTAAAATAGTTGTAGAACTTTTAATTATCAGAGAAAGGAAGGAGGAGGGACTGGTGTATCTGAGTTAGCTTCAGTCTGATGACTCACAAATACATTGTACCGTTCAGTAAGGACCTTCAGGCATTCACGCACACACACACAGGGAGGTGCTGGATTACAATAATCCAGGAGCAGGGGGGTATTTTTGGTTCTCCATGATCAGAGGCAGACAGGATGCAGCGATCGGGGAAAATAGATAATGATTCAAAATGACCGGCAGTTAATTACGCGGCCTCTCGCTCATGAAGCTGCCCTCAGTATCAGCAAGGGTTTTATGAACTGATCGAAAATCAGACAACAACTTCTAATGGCTTCAAAACAACCTGAAGATATTTTAAGATGATTTTACAGCAGGGCTAAAAATTAATTCATGAAACGTGATAACCCATCCTATCTACATATTGGAAATGCGACATGACATAATTAGAGTAATTGTTAATTGAGTTTTTAAAAAGTAGTAAATGGATATCAAATGTTTTAAGAATAATATCAAGGTCAGGAATATTTCAAAATTCAACACTTTGAATTAGTAGTTCGTTTTTCCGGTTTAAATACGGAAGAGTAGAAGTCACGGTGGCGCCTCCCTGTGGAGAGATGACCGCACTGCATCGTGTCCAGCGGCAGCTCCGCGTCTCTTCTCCCCTGAAAACATCCGGTGAGTCCAGCAGTCTCTTCTAATGCTTCTAGACGTTTGTTCGAGAGGATGTTTCTCCTCTCACTACTTTACATCGTTTACATTTTACATTGTGCTGACAAAGGGAATGTTTGATGATTCAACATGAAAAGTGTATTTGTGGTTGAAGTTGATTCAGCTTCAAAGAAGTTTCCACAGCGTCTTTACGTCTAGAAAGAGTCACTGATCATTGAAGGTCAGGTTTTTACACTGAAGTGACATTTAATGAATATTGAAACTGGGAAGTCAACCAGGAAGTAACTTTTGGAGGGAAACTGCAAAGGCCTCAGCTGCCAAAACATAAACAAACGCATTGTCCCCGTGAACTGAAGAAGCACAAACCTTCAGATCAGACTTTTTAATTTCTTTCACTGACTTAACTCAGACATTCAACTTGAAGGTGAGTTTAAAATCCTTTTTAATTAATGTTATTTTTGAATGAGATTCGTTTGAAGTGTTTCTTTAAAGACATTTAATTGTAGAGGTTAATGAGTTGACATTAAGTTCTAGGAAATGTGACATTAGACTATTTATTTTAATGTTGTTGGTTATATATGATATTGAGCGTTATTTATTGATTTGAGGTGAAGACTATAAAACATTCAGCTCTTTGTGTTTGCCTTTACTTCTTGATAAGCATATTCTGGATCTACTGTTTAATAGTTTAAACTCGGTAAACAGATGCAATCACACATACTCAGAAAAATAATGGCGGTCAAGATGAGGGTGAGCTTCAGACAGCAGGGGGCGCCAGTGCTCTGGGACGAACATCATCTTCTGTCCTTCAGCGGCACAAGTTAATACCTGTTTAAAAATAGATAGAATAGATTTAAAATACAAAACGTCCAGTGTTTGTCATTGTTGTTGTGAGGACCAGTGTCTGTGTCCTCACCTGTAGTAGTTGGGTTTGAAGGGCCCTTGCTTGCTGATGCCCAGATACTTGGCCTGTTCATCGTTCAGCTCTGTGAGGTGAGCCTCAAACGTTGGCAGGTGGAGACTGGCCACGTACTCATCTGAAAATACATCACATGCTCACCATCACGTTTAAACTCGCTCACCCCTCGACCTGTCAGTGTCCTGGAGGTGAGGACTTGCCCATCTTCTTTGGCAGCAGGTAGACGTCCTGTTTGTATCGTCCCTCTGGAGCATTGTACAGCTCTATGAGAGCCAGCGCCTGAAGCACAACAACAAAGACCCCGACTGTCAATTTAAAAATCCCTGTGTTTGTTTATGAAGTAAATCCCTAAATGCTGTTTCATGGTACTTGAGTTGTCGCAGTGATGGAGAGGACGAATGACGGCACCGTGGAGCAGCTCAGATTCAGCAAACGGCCCTGGGAGGAAAAAGATTAGAAACTGAAACTAACATTCCCTGAGGTGTCTTAAGGAACGCTGCACTTAAACAAGAGGGCCATTCAGAATGATGTTAAACGAGCTGAAAACAAATCCTGGATTTTTAAGCGTGACCCCCTCGGTCACAGCATCACCACCTCGGCCAGCAGGACGATCCTCTTGCCGTCGGGCCAGATCACGTGGTCCACCTGGGGCCTCACCCGCTCCCACCGCAGCTCGGCAGCCTGCAGACTCACCTGGGAGGCAAACGGTTCACGCACATGTGAACCCTATATCATATGAACACGTGTAGATCTACACATGTAATCTTTAAGCTTTTACCAGATCGATCTCAGTGTTGGAGTGTCCCATGTTGCAGACGATGCAGCCGTTCTTCATTCGGTCCAGATGTTCCCTCCCCACCACGTTTTTATTCCCTGCAGTGAGAACACATTCAGTTCATGTCTGATTTAAAAAAAGACAGTGTGATAGTGATCATGTCAGTTGGTAAAGTCACCGGTGCAGGTGATGATCACGTCCACCTGTCTGACCACCTCGCTCAGCTGAATCACTCTGAAGCCGTCCATACTGAGGAGCCGGAGGGAGAGAGAGAGGGATTTATCGAACAAGATGTTTGTCTACAGGGTGACAGAGGGAAACACTTCCTCCAGTCATACCAGGCCTGAAGGGCACAAATGGGATCCACCTCTGTGACGTACAGGACAGCTCCCAGCGCTCGGAGGGCGGCGCAGCAGCCTTTACCAACCTGCGAGGAGAGAGAGGAAGCAGGAAGGGACGGTTCCTCAGACTCAGATTAAAACTTCGTCCTCTTAGACTGGAGCGGTTTCACTGACCTCCCCATAGCCACACACCACCACCTGTTTTCCTCCAAACATGACGTCAGTGGTTCTCTTCAACCTGAGAGAAGAGTTCAGCAGTCAGACCACTGCGGCGGCGTGTTTACCTGTTTGGCGTCACAACACGAGTCCTCACCCGTCCAGGATGGACTCCTTGCAGCAGTACAGGTTGTCAAACTTCTGCTTGGTCACTGAGTCGTTGACGTTGATGGCCGGGACGCACAGTCTGCCGGCTTTAGACAGCTGGTACAACCTGGAACAGCCGGGGACGCGTGTGAGCTGGAGAGTAACGCGGAGGGGGGCAGGAAGAGTGGAGCATTGTGGGTAACTGACCGATAAACTCCCGTAACACTTTCCTCCACGATGCCTTTGACCTTCTTGAACAGACTCGGGTACTTCTTGTAGATCCAGTGGGTCAGGTCGCCGCCATCGTCCAGAATCTGACAATGGAGACGGAAACGGATATACTCTCCAAGTAAAGTTCATAAAGAATGATTTTAATCAATAAATCTAACAACTGCTCAAGTTCCGTGGGTAATATAAAAACTTTGGTTTAACCTCCAGCTAAAAAAGGAATAGGAATGTCTGTTCCCTCGTACCATGTTTGGCTGCCAGGTCTCTGCACCCACACATTGGTCAATGCACCACCAGAAGTCCTCCTCCGATTCTCCTCTCCACGCGAACACTGCGGTGCCTGAGAGGAGGCGAGAGTGGGATGAAAAGAGGCAGAAAATAGACCCAAGTCGGACGGAGGGGCAGCAGGTGAACGTCTGCCTGTACCTCCCTCTGCCAGAGCAGCAGCGACGGCGTTCTGAGTGGAGAAGATGTTGCAGGCCGCCCAGCGACACTGAGCCCCCAACGCACACAGCGTCTCAATCAGCACCTGGAGGACGAAGAGACAACATATTGTCTAACTCCTGTCAGTCCTCCTGAACTCTGGAGATAATATTATAACAGTGGAGCATGGATGGAAACGTATGTGGCAGGAAATTAACACAGTAAATTCAGCGTGTGTGTGTGTGTGGTGCACTGACCGCCGTCTGTGCAGTGATGTGTGTGCAGCCCACAACTTTGGCTCCGGCCAGAGGTTTCTCTCCTCCTGCTCTTATCCTCAGGACCATCAGTGCTGGCATTTCTAAAAGGAAGAGTCACAGGCGCCATGGACAGTTTTCGTAAATGATAACTAAATTGTTTTGTATTTCTGACAGTATGAATCTCTCTTGCATAAATCGAGGGATCGTTGGCCTGCACCTTGTTCAGCAATCTCTATCTCCCTGCGTCCAAAATCAGCCTTGTCGATGTTTTTGATGCAGAAGTCTGAAAGGCCTTTGGAAGTCTTCTGCACTTTGCCTTTGGGAGATGAGTCATCCTCTGAGCTGTCGCTGCACACTGCAACACAGACAGTGGACATGAAGCTCATCAGCTGAGATACAGCAGCATCATGACCGGAGACAGAGTTTTTGGAAAGCTTGTTTTTGGGTCTGGTTGTGTTGTTTCTGATGCCATGTTTGGTATCAGACTGCAACCAGGTGAGTCTGACAGTTGTCATGTTTGGAAAAAAAGGCTCACCGAGCCGATTAGCAGCAAATTAAAGAGACGTCATTCTTCAGAGGACCTTTCCTTTTAATTGAGATTTAGCTGAGGGAGAAAGCAGCGACGCTAATCCTCAAGCCCTGTAGTTCTCGTGCTGCTGGGATCACAACCAGCTCAGTTAATATATCAAAGACATGTGATTAGAATTAAGTGTGTGTGTGTGTGTGTGTGTCTGCATGCTTCTGTACCTGAGCTGTGGCTGTCTGTGGACGACTGTGAGACGGAGCGAGACAGAGAGCGATGGCCTGTCTTCGAGGCACGTTTGTTGAGTTCTTGCTTCTGGTCAGTGAACTGTATTTGCTGTGGAGATCAAAAAGAGAGAGCGAGAGACATAAACACACGGACGATGAGCGGGAGGCCGTCAGCTGTGCAGGTCACAACATTACGATGCAGACACATCTGAGCATCGGCTCATCGCGGCAGATTTTCTACCAGCCGCCTCTAATTGTCATGAAGCTGCTCTGGCTCATCGTCTGATGCGGTCTCACCATCCAGTGTGGCTGTCTGAAGGCTGAGCTGCTGCCACACGAGTCCCACTTGGCCATGTTGGCTCCTTGGCTGCCAGGTCTGACTCTGCTGCCTGAGCTCTGACAGTCTGGCTCCAATAAGGGGGGGCACACCCCCCAGACACACCCCCAATCTGACCCCACCCCCAAAAGCACACATGTGCATTTTTGTTTTTGATTTTTTTTTTTGAGTTATTGGAGGACCCAGTTTAATCCATACTAGGGACTAAATGTGCTTCAATGTGGTATTAATTTATTACCCAGGACTGACTCTGATGGTGATGGTTAATCAGGCAGAAAGGATGATGACTTCATTATGTCTTGACCTTTTCACTTTCCACTGTGTTACAGTAAAAACACTCAGGTTGCCTAGCAACTAATCCTCAAACACCAGATAAGGCTATTAATACCTTCTCAGTTTTTCTACAGAGTTCCACAGGATGAAAAGATGCGGTCGTATCAACCTGCGATGCTGCAGATTGCAGATTGCTAAGAGCGCATCACCAGGTATTTCCAGAATTAATTCTTGCGGCAAACTTGACTCATGTGAAGTTTTGTTACAGAGGCATCGGTGCAGAAAGTGATGCTGCTCCTCAAGCTGAGCCTTCGAGTCCTCGTTAGCGTCAATTAAAGCGAAGGGAGGATTTCTGTGCAGCAACTGCCTGCGCCCTCTGACCCTCTGGTTTTATTTCAGGCTGATTTTAAGCAGTGATATTTTTGAAAAGACAGACGTGTGGAATTGAACTTTTGAGTAATGATCATTTGAATGCAAACATTTGAGTAAGGCAGGTTCTTACTCAAGCAGCTGCTTAATGTTTAACCCAAAAAGACATTAAGCTGTGACTCGGAGCGGCTCTCACAGAGATCACATTGTGAATTCAAGACTGGCTTCTGGGAAAGTACGATGAAAAGACACTTCATTATTTTGTGGTTGGGAAAACCGATTGTTCAGAGAACAAGGCTGCGTTGATTTGATGTCGTCAAGCAGAAATAATGTCTACGGCTATTCCCTTTCTTTTTCTGACATTACTCTGCGTTTCTGTGACAAGAAAATTCTAGGCCATAATAGTTTAAATGAAAATATAAAGGGCTTGTTTAAAAGTTTTATATACTTTTAAAGCTTCCCCAGCCTGTATATGAAGGCCTGGCTCTTTGCCCTTCACAACAACACTCCAGTAAACTTTTCTTATAAAAGAGCCCCTGAAATAAAAGCAGTGATACCTTGATACAGATGGACTGCACTGCCTCCTGGTCCTTGGCTTTAGTTATGTTCACTAGACTGTACACCTTCTTCATGCTGGCAGGCCGCTTCCTCACTGACCCTCTGAAAACCCTGCAGTGCTGCGAGCTGATGCCGTCGAACCGATTACACAGTTACACAGAAGGGCGCTTTTAAGCCCCGCCCATGCCTCCACAGGACGCAGGTGACAGGTGGAGACAGGACAGAGACGAGACACTGAATGGAGTCTTTGTCAGGCCCACAGAGGAGAAAAGAGATGCAGGCTGCAGACGGAGAGAGGGATGGAAGAGTTCAGGGAACGGATGAATATAAGCATGAGCACAGTGAAGTGCACTCTGCTCTCAGGCTAAACAGGCAGCACACGCATGGCCATACATTCACTTTGTGAATGAGAGGGAAAGACGAAGGCAGCTCTGCCCTCAGAAGAAACAGAGCGAGGAAACAAAGGCTTTGCAGTGGAGCAGTCAGTGGAATGGCAGTCATCTGTAAATAACCAGGAATTGGCTGTTTAAATGGGCAGTCATACCCATCTCCTCACCTCCGCCCTCTTCGAAATAGTTTGGCTCCAACGCGCCAAGATGGTGCTGGTCCAATTCAAACCTCAGCTCTAAACCATCGGGTGACATCATCGACATCAGTTGCACCGTCATGGACAGAACCACAGAGTCAGAAAAGGCAGCTTCAGGCACCACTGCTCCACCACGTTAGTGTCTGTGCCTCATTAATGAGCCCTGACACATTTCACACAGGCCAGTTACAAGCTAAAAAAAAACATCACCATGCAACTTAATTCTTTACTCCTCGGGAACTACGAACAGAGTTTGATGTGAGCGTCCTCTGTTGGATCTCTGTCCTCATGTCAAACATTGAGGGAGGCCTCTCCACAGCAGCTAGAATCATTAACAGTCTGAACGTATGCAGGTCCACGCTGCCTGGGGAGTCGGTCTCACAGAGTTTGTCAGTGTCCTCGCTCACCATGTCAGTCTTCAGAGCTTCGGTAATCATCCCCGACGCCTCGGCTCCGACTCTTTCCGCACCCCGAGGAGACCTCCTGCTCTCTGCCGCCTTCAGCATCTGCAGCAAGTTGGGGCCACATTTTCCTGCCTGATCAGTGGAGCCCGGAGCACCCCCCTCTCCCATCGCTCCATTCACCCCGGCTCTGCCCTCCACCCGTGGTGCGGGGTCATCTCCAGGCAGAGGCCGGTCCTCTGAGGAGGATCCAGTCTGGTCCTGAGCCTCTGTCATGTCTCCTCTGACCGTCAGAACTGCAGTGAATTAGACTCAGTGAAGGAGGTCAGCGCAGTCGTACGCGGCCCCGCATGCATGTGGTACTTCCTCCAGCAAAGTGTGTGTTTTTACTGCAAACAGCAGCAGTTCTGGGGTTACTTTGACTAAATGTAAAGTAGATAATTAGTAATGGATGCAGTGTGTACACGGTAAACACTGATGTGAGCCGTGCTTTTTGACACCGGGCGACGTGTAACCTGGAAAAGCAGGAATGTGACTCCTGAGTGCGGCCAAAGTGCCCTCGATGTGGACGTGGACGAGGAGCCTTGTCTCTCCGGTTTATAATATATGAAACTTAATATATTAACAAGTGTGAAGCCGCTTCTTGTTCTTGCGTTGACTTTGTTCCCATCTGATAACAAAGACGCACAACAAACCAAGGGTTACATTATAAACAAACACGTGTTTACATTAAACTCCAGCATCAATAGTGGCGTCGTGGTCACAGAGCGACTCCGTGATGAGCCTCATGATAACAGACAAAACTGCCACACATAAACCATCGTACTTAACAGGCTTGAGTGTTGTAGACTCCCCTAATGCCTCATTGTTCCCAGCAAACAACTGTGCACCAACTGTGGTGACACATTATGGAACTTGATCCTTGATCGTTGCTTTTTTTTTTTGTCTCTATTTATTTCAAAAGTATTTAATACACGAGTAACCAGTGCAAACAGCACATTGCTAAATCAGGTGTGGTGGTATTATCAAGAACATGCTTTTTACTCCAGTAGAGGGCGCAACACACAGAGGAGTTTTCCCATCACTGAGACAGAGACACCTCCTGTCCATTCTTCTGTGTGTGGTCAGACTGTGGGAGGGTTTCAGTTCGATTCCCTTCGTTCCGTTTCAGTGTTTGATGGGAATCAGGAGATTGTGACACCCAGTCCAGAGGGTGGAGCGGTGGGAGACGGACACTGTGTCCTGTTCTCGCTCTCATTTCTATTTAGGGCTGGAATTTCGGTCTGCGGCGTTTAAACACGAGGGGTACAGAAATATATCCCAAGGGTTCTGATAATTTTTTTTTTTTACGATAGCCCCCTTTGAAAAGATGAGAACATCATATGGTTTTGCCTTTTTGTCCCTGAAACGATCCTGCATGATAGTTTTCTCGTAATCTGATTGGTCTTTGGGCTGCTTTGACCCAGTCATCTGACCTTGGGAGCTGATCAGCTGCAGAACCGAGTAACCATGGTGAAGTAGTCAGCCTCCATCCTACCCTACCCTCTCAAATCCAAGGCTATTTACATCTGTATGTATAAAACCTAAAGTGTATTTATTCTTTCCACCAATACATTGAAGCCAGAGTCCATATTTTATTCTGTTTATGTTTCATGATGTCTTTTATTTACAGGAATGCGATATAATGTGTCAGGACAGAAGGAAAGACCTGGACAGATCTCACATTTACACAACAACATGGAGTAATTACAGATGTCATAGGCATGAAATGACTTTTATCAATAGAGGAGACACACACACACACACACACACACACACAGACACGTTTTTTTTTTTTTCAGTTTCACAGCTCAGTGTCAACACCATCTCAATAACTATATTTCTTCTTCTCACAGTAAACAAATATTTTCATCACATTGGCTACACTTTGAATGCTGAGGTAAAAAGAGGTTGCATCTCAAACGACAAACTGCTCAAGCTCGTGTTGGTGGGATCCCGTAAAACACAGAGTGAAATCATCACAATAAACTGCGTCATTGTCTGTACAATATGATGGCAGGTCATGAGAACTAAACTCTGATTATGAACGTTAAACCCAGGAGAAGTTTGGAAATCAGTGGATAAAGAAATGGAGCCGGCGCGCAATGAGAACACGCCGTATTCCGGCTACACGTTCTCTGCGATATTTGTGTCATCTCCTTATCACCTTATTTTAACTCCCTCACACACTTGAGTCAGGGTTCGATCGCTCATCGTGCTGTGCGTATCTTTTTGTACTGGCACAGGAGCAGGTGCTTGAACGTGTTTTTGAAGGTGGCGTTGCAGAGGGCGTAGCAGGCGGGGTTGATGGTGCTGTTGATGTAGCAGAGCCAGTAGCCGATGGTCCACAGGGAGTTTGGGATGCACACGGAGCAGAAGGTGTTGATCAGGACCATCACGTTGTACGGCGTCCACGTGGCAACGAAAGTGACCAGGATGGCCATGATGGTGCGCGTCACCTTCTTCTCCCTGTTTGAAATGCCCTTCCTCTTCCACTTCGCCACAGCGCTCTGCTTCGTCACCTGGAAAATGGGGTTAGGAGAAAAGATCAGTTGTTTTTTTTGTGTGGTTTTGACCGATAATTCAATTCGTGCAAACCGAAAATGTACCTTGACCAGCGTCCTTGTGACCAGACTTTGCCTGTCAACCACTGAGTTGTGCGGGGATGGAGGCTGAGCCTGAGTTGTCTTTTTCCCGCCGTTTGATTCTGCCTGCGCTGTCGCAGCAACATCAGCCATATCGTTGGACGTAGAGGGTCGGACGCCGTCCGTGTCCATCTGGTCAGTCCTCTCTGTCTTACGGGGACCGTCTCCGTTCTGCTGCTGCAACATTTCCTTCTCCCTCCCGCCTCCGGCGTCCTCCAGAGACTCCCTTGTCTCAACGCAGTTGCTCTGGGTCTCGCATACGTCCTCTGGGCTGTGGGAGCGGCCTTCCCCCGTGCTGGTGCGCGACGTCTTCCTGCTGTCCCTCCTCATGCGGCTACGGCTGGCCTTGGAGATGCGCCAGTACAGGTGGATCATGATGGCCACCGGCAGGTAGAAAGCTGCTATGGCTGTCCCGAACGTGACGGCAGGGTTGGAGAAGAACTGGATGTAGCACTCACCCGGGAGCACGGTTCTCCCGCCCACGATGAACTGCCAGAACAAGATGGCCGGAGCCCACAGGATGAAGGACAACACCCAGGCGGCGGCGATCATCAGGCCCGCCATCTTGGTGCTGCGGCGCGCCGGGTAGCTGAGCGGTTTGGTGACACAGAAGTAACGGTCGAAGCTAATGATGAGCAGGTTCATCACCGAGGCGTTGCTGACGACGTAATCAACAGCCAGCCACAGGTCGCACACCACAGCGCCCAGAGGCCAGTAGCCCATCACAATGTAGACGGTGTAGAGGTTCATGGAGCAGACGCCAATAATGAGGTCTGCACAGGCCAGGCTGAACAGGAAGTAGTTGTTGACGGTCTGCAGGTTCCTGTTTACCTTTGGAGGAACAATAAGAATTTGATTACGACCCCTCACAGAGGTGCACTTGATAAAATAACCACATCAGTGAATCTGGGCGGGATTTTTCTGGATGCGGCAGCAACACACTCGCTCAAAACAAGAAAGGCCCAACCTTAATGGAGAGCATGACCAGGATGTTCCCAATGATGGTGATGAGACTCAGGGTTCCGGCCACCAGGATGATGAGCACCATCTCCACCGTGGCGTACGGACTCCCGGAGAACAGGCTGCCGTCATCAGCGCCGCTGCTGCCGTTGGTGGCGTGGGATGAATTCACCGTCTCCATTCTGTTTCCTCTCCGTCGTGCTTCTCATAGACGCTTCAGGCGAGACACGCTGGCAGATAGAGCAGCAGCTGTATTTAAATATATACAGTTCACACTCAGGGAGAACAAGTGAAACTGGTTTTAAACTGTGATCTGCAGAGAGGGTGTTATTTCATGTCTGTTTAAAACCTTTTCATCCGACTAATTCAAGCGTTTCAATGTCTCTGTGTTTGTAGACAGATATGAACAGACCTGAAAGTCTTACCTCTGATCCGAATCAGAAAGGACAGGGCCACCTTTACCTCCTGCGAGTTCATTTAGAGTTTCCATTTGGCCTTAAAAGTCACTTAATGTCCTTTGAGAGTATCTCACTTGTGCCCGAGAGCCAATTTAAAAATGTCAAGTTGTTGTTTTCCTCCAGGCATAAACAGGAGTAATTTCCAAAATACCTCTCTGCTCCTGGATATGAAGCAGGCCGTGCCAAGAGTTGCACGTTTCCACTCTCATTTGGAGAGACACCGAATGTTCACGAGTGTCTCGGGTGTGTTTATTTGTTTTTGTCCGAGTGGTTTTAGTGTCAAAACACATTCTGGATGTTACAAAACGTTGTGTGCAGAATAATTTCTGCTGCATAATCGACCTGCTCTGCGAGCCCTGACAGATTTCCTCTGGGGCCGCCCACGCTAACAATCCAGGCATTCACGTATCCGTTCGGCGCTTTGGATAAAAGCATCGACCAAACAATGTATGCAAACGTTCTTTTGTTTTCATAGCGGGGTGTGTTTTTGAAAAAGCTCCTGTCTGTCCAACTGATGGCAAAACACCACAATTAAGGCAGAGTATCATTACACCGAGTATTATGTTAAAAAAGAACATGCACGCAGCAAAAACAAATGTGATTAACTGATGTATTCTGATCAGAAAATCAATGTAAAGACACTTAGATGAGACCACAGGGGTTGTTACACACTGCTGCAGCCCTGTAAGTGACTCCATTAGACTACACGATAACAGCGCACTGTACCTGAGATATTTCCTTCCTGCTTTTACAGATAGACCAAACTTCATTACAGCATCTCCACTAGTATCACTGTCATCGTAGAACCAATCTGGGGCTTCTGTGTCACTGAGGAGGGAGAGCTCGAGTGCGTGTGCGCGTGACCCGACCTCGACAGCTCGTGATCCGTACGTGTTCGGGTCGTGAGGACGTTCGGGGCAAACATGAGAAACAAGGTTAAGTTAAAGTTAACATGCATTAGTGTGTGAACATGATGACCAGATAGAGGCGCTATGGATGTCCTCTCAAGCATTGGTGGAAGTGAATATTCAAATAAAAATATAAATACAGACATAGATCTTTGAAATATTATTAATAAAACATACAGCATTGTCAGAGATTCTGCAGCTTAGACATTGTCATTGTATTTACTATTTCAGTCATTTTTGTGGATGAGCTCCGAGGCCAGAAGCAAAATTAATTTTTCATTTATAAAAGAACATCATTGTCTGAACACATAATAGGTTTTCTACATAGCCTCATGTGGGTGCAGTCGTGGTTCGTTGCTGTGAGTGGGTGATGGTAATGGTCGTTTGGGAAGAGCCTCAGTGGTCGTTGTGTTTATGAGACAGGAGCTTGTAATAGATGCTGCTGCAGTGACTCACCATGAGGAAGTGAGGAGCAGGGACGGCCTGACCTGGGGGTGTGAACATTTGTTTGACGTAAGCAGCACAAGTGTCAAGTGAAGGAAGTTAGAGATTAGTGGCCAACTCAAAGGATTTCTCCTGGTTGAGTAACAAACCTGCTGTTAATGCTATTGTGGTGCAGCAGGAAGAACGATCAATGGCCTCGGGTGATGTAACTCGAGTCTGAAGACAAGCTTGAAAATGTCCAAATGGAGGGAACGGTGAGGTCACCTGTGCTGTCACCATGTGACATCATACTTTGGAGTCACATGTCTTCAAACTAAAATAGACAGGCAGGTGGATTTCATGGTTTGTACAGCAGCTGCAACCTGCCAAGTAAAGTTGCAGCACACTTTCCTGAGGCCCTGAGCTCAGATGAAGCCCCCCCCCACCCCCCCATTCAACAACAGGTCCACAATTTGTGAGAACCCACTTCGATTCAAAGATCTGCTTTCTGCAGGAGACAGCAATGATGACAACAAGACGGCCGGACGCAGTCTCAAGTGTCCATGCCACTATTGCTTTCTGGCCCCCAGAATCCTGTGAACGCCCCTGCACATTATGTAATGACTGCGTAAAGGTGTTTACATGTGATGTGATGGCTGTAGAGAGAGAGAGAGCAGGGGATGGCTACCTGCTCCCATGCCCACCTGCACCTCGCCCCTCCACTCACACTAACACGACCCGGACCTCCCTTGCTGCTGTGCAGAGCGACTGGAGAGAGTCACGGGGGCCAGCAGCATTTCTTTGACAGGCACATCGTAATTAGATCGAGCAGATGCAGCCTGTGTAACAGCTGTACCGGTAATACGCTGCTCGTACTGCAGTAGTCCTCATCTGGCAACGCGAGCTCAGCTTTTAAAACTCTGTGCTGTCTTTGGGGCTGGTTTGCAGGGCCAGAGAGCAGCTGTGGACACACACACACACACACACACAGACGGGTTTAACGACCGCAAGGATCAAAGTGATGACATGTTTTACTGTGTCACTGTGAAATGATTTCATCTCTTAAATGTATTTTATTATTTACTCGGTCTTTTCAGGACAAACACGCCTCTGCCTGTTTATATCTTCTTTTTGGATGTTTGCACTGATTGTGCAAAGCATAACCATAAAGCACATAGACTCTTTGGGTTTGGCAGGATTTCATTTATAAAAGCAACATGTGATGGTTTTCAGATGGCTTTTTCATGGCACTATTTTGCAGCAAATGTCCTGATTGTGTTGCCGTAGTTACTGCTGGTGGGCTCCATGTGATTTCATGTGGAGTGGGAAATTTCACATCAGCCTGAGCTTTGGCCTCACACAGCAGTGTAACACAGAGAGGGAAAACAGAAGTGGAAGTAAAAAGACCAGAATAATAAATGGAATATATCAAATATAACTGAAAAGGTGGAGTAATAGAGTAGAAACAAGAAGAGTGAAAGATTAAAATGATAAAATAAAGACACTCTAGTGCCAGCAGAGGAAATCCATCTCCGGAGACAAGAGTGGGAGACAGTTAATGAGCAAAGACTAACAAACCTAACTTGATTTCTTCCCGTAGGCCTCCACAGTTTTCAGGGAGGAGCTGTCTGTTTGAAATCTAATTTTCCTTTTAAACACAAACAAAGAGTAATCAGGGGGATTCCTCGGGAGCAGGGAGACTCGGGAATCTGTCTGGATCTGATGCTGCACGATGATTAAAACCTTTCAGCATGGGACTAAAGAAAAGGCTGGCACAGCCTCAGGAAGGAATAAAAAAATCAAATATTCTGCTGTACAATAGAGAGAAAGTATGTGTGGGTGGGGGCCAGATTAAAATCAATACATTGATTTGTCGATGTATTTTTTGAATTCTCCTTTTTGCGTTAAATTTCTGTCATCAATATATTTATTTAGATTTTTATATTGTGTCGTTTTGTAATGATTGTACATTATTTCACAAGATCATCATTAATTGACTTTTTGCATAATTTTTAATCAAATTATTTGAGATTTACAACCAAGCAAGTTAACTCTCTGACTGCCAAGACCTATATATGCACATTTATAAAGACAATGCATCCAATGATCGACATTTGGAATCGAAATCTCTTGAGAGTCAAGTTAACTTTGGAGGCTTTTTTTTCTTGAGGAGAGTGCGTACCTGCAGCAGTTTGGTAGAAATCCACAGAGAAATGTCGTCCTACCTCGTCCGGGGGGAGCGACGCTGACGAGCTGTGTTGGTTTTGTCCATGATACTGTCGCTCCTGTCGACACACTGGAGCAGAGAGAGGAGCAGAGAGTAACCTGACGTTGATGTCGCTCCTCCTCTGACAAGAACCTGAGTGTGTGTGTGTGTGTGTGTGTGTGTGCCAGACAGACAGACAGAGTAGGGAGGGGTTATGAGGTCCATCAGTAACTGTTGGTTGACTCTCTTGAGCCAGGCTTAGGGTTAGACACATTTGTATAAACTAGGGACGTAGAGAGCTGGGTGCAGAGATGTGTGTCAGAACCATGGAGAGCACTAAACTCTATGCCCCCCCAAAATAAAACACATCATGTTCTCATGTGCCACAAAGCTGTGGGCGATCATGTGGAAAGATCTTTGAATGGCTGCTTCGTGAAATAAAATAGTAGAGCACTAAAAAGAAAACTAAAAAAAAAAAACACACACTGCTTTTCCATTGCTTCGGGATGTTAACCTTTAAGCCTCCGCTGTTCTGACCTTTTAACCAAACCAGTGACGCAGCCTGCCCCAGTTGGTGGATGACCTTACTTTGATGGAATTATCACCGAGAATAACGGACCTTATCCACAAAACAATATTGCAAATGTAAAGAGAAGGGGTGCCTTCAAACAAACAGAGGTAAAAACATCAACATCATTTGCAGAAAATCTGTTTAACTGTTTCCTCTCTTGGATGTCGTTATGCAGGGAGCTGTAGTGGTGTGTGTCCATGAGCTCCATATTTGCTGTTTCACCATTTGTCATGAACACAGATCGATATGAGGCTGTCTGTCTCCACGACATGTGTCCGTGTTTGGTTTCCTGTCTCCTGCCAGCTCCTTGAATTTCTAGGAGTCTCTGGGCTTTACGCATGCTGTGAGTTGTAGTACTCTATTTTATTGGCACAATAGTCGATGACCGTATGGATTTTAAATTGTTTGAGGAAGAGTTTGGGAAATACATGTATTTGCTTTCTTGCCCAGAAGAGCTCACAGATCCATTACGTGTCCGGTTATATGCGGACAGTAAAGATGGACAAACATGTCTCTGACTGGAAATCTCTCCATGTTGATGTTTTCACAGATGTGATGTCAACAACTGGAAATTATGAAAATATACAAAATGTGACCAGATTATATAACATCACACTGGAAAAAGAGAAAAATGCACAATCCCAACTTGTTTACGGTCACAATGAGCAAACACATACTGTTAGTATAAATATAGTTTTTTGATGCAGTATTTCATTGGTTTTAAACTCAACACTCACTGTATAGTTCATTGGAGGTGTGTAGTCTTGTGTCATCCCTTTATTTTGCAGGGAGACTTCATATGAAGGTCTCCTCTTCCTCACACAGGCACTGAATTAGTATTTGCATATGCAAGTGATTTAAAGGTTAAAGGTCCCAGTTTCATCAGCCACTTCTGTGAGAGTCAGGATATATTTTCCCAGCAGTGTTACTCGAAAGCTGACCCACAGTCAAGAGTCTGTCATGTATACATTCATGAGAGGGTTTGGAAGTGAAAGGGAGGCCATAAAAGATGCGCTGCTTCAGGGCTCGAGATGTATATTACTCCACAGCACCGTGAGTAATAAAAGCCGCCAGTGGCACACACGCACATTCACATAAATCACCTCCTTGATCACTACTTTTTAAACATTCGCACGAACGTGCCATCTCTATTGGAACAATATTCTCACTGTAATATATAACGGCCTTAAACTAAAACCTAAATGCATCTTGAAGTGTGGCCACAGTGACAGTGACAGACTTATTCAAGAGTTTGTTCTCGAGCATCAAGGAATAAATAAAGTCTTACAATGAGGCTCTCTCCTCTTCTCTATATGAAGAACAGCCCCTGGGCTGCAGGGAAATGAGGTCATCTGCTCGGGCCCCTGAGCTGCAGTTTGAATAGAGAGGGGCTGCACACAATAGTGGCCTCACATTTTCTGAGATGTACTGGTCCATTCAATTTATTAACAAAGCCATGGAGTTCATAAAAAGTGTAATCGAGGGAAAGAGAAAACTTTGAAGTCGCACAGCAATTTTAGCTTGTCTCAAAATCTCTGGATTCATTTCTCTCTGTGGTGATATACTCGGGACCTGGAGCAAAGTGCGACCTGATAATCTCATCAAAGACATGTTTTAATTCATTATGGTGTCCATTTGGAATCGGTGGTGGATATTGCACATTTCATTATATTTTGCATTGTTAACATTTGATAATTCTCTGTAGACCTCTATCTGAAATAATTCCAAATCAACACTTACAGTCAAGAGATTTATGTTTTTCTTTTAAAACTTTCTCTCAACAAGTTTTGATTGTCATATTTTGTTATAGAATGCAAAATTTCCTCTGTAGGTAGATGGATAACAACAGAGATAACAAAGCAATATATAATCTGTTAAAGAGGTTTACCATAAATATCTTATGGGGACTCATAGAAGACAAATAAAATAATATAATCATAATAATATGCTTATCTTACAGAAGATCCACTCATGTGGATCGGTTGGAAACACTGAGGGGAATCATGGGTCTGTTCAAACACAGCTGGAGCGTCCTCACTATCATGAAGCCACAGATGGAAGGTCTGCTGTTATTGTGCATTTACAGGTCAAATGAAATGTCCACTTGTCAGGCACGTCTCTGGAGTCTCAGTTTCGATGTGACTGGCTGTGTCATGACTCTGCTGCCATCTGGGGGACTAGTGTAAAACCTCTCCCTTCATGGACTCAGCCTCATCCTAAATGCCACTCCCTAAATGGAAGAATATTAACATAGAATGACCAGAAAACATGTGAACTGCATTGCATCAGACTTCATCAGAGCTCAGTTACCAGCTTTTCGCCTCTTTTCATGAGCTGACTGCTCCGGTTGTCATGGAGATGGCTGTGTTGTCGTCACGTGACTTAAGTATGAGGTTTAATTAATAAGAGGGGAAGGCAGGGACAGGGGAGGGGGTTTGTGCAATGCCTCTATATAAATTACACGCACACAAACACACACAGACTCACACTAATGGGTCCCACTTGTGCGTAACAGACATAATGAGCAGCAGAGTGCTGACAAGCTGCTCTGTCACTTCACCATTCAGCTCACACTCATGAGGCTCCGTGACTTGAAGGAGTCAGAACCTTCCCTGTTGCTCGGGGTGCTGTGGCATGGCAACACAATATGACACACACTCTCTCCCCAGTCAGAAGAAGTAAACACAAACACATGGTCTCGTCTGTTGAAACCCTGACGGGGTCAAACTGAATCGCTCCCCATTGACGTGTTTTTGAAACCTTTGTCCCCACTTCCATTTATATTTATTGTGAATAGAGAAAAAAAATTTCCATATTCACTTCAAAGTAAACTGGAAAAAAATATGGCAGTCATTTACATTGTGCAGGGGACATCTGCAAATTTTATGCAAAGTGAGATGAATTCCGCTTTTTAAATCCACTCACATCCCAATAATAAGACTACTGTCGTTCACATTGGGGCAAACTAGGCTCAGTCATTACGTGTGGCACGACAGAAGCAAAGACAAGTTTTAATTGATATTCTCCACCATATTCACAGCAAGTGTCAATATTGGCTTAATTATAGTTAAAGTAATGACACAAATCATGAAATAAGACTCATCTGTTTCCATCTGATTTGTCTCAACCTCTCATGTCACACCATTTGTAAATGATATTTCCATGCTCCGTTCACATCAGCTGCACATATGTGGTCTCAAAGCTGATGAGGTTGTGTCACACATGATCCGCCGGTCATTTGAATTCCTGGATGTGGTTGTGGAGGAAGCCTGACCACAGGGTGTGACCCTCATTTGTGAGCCACAGATTATCTTTGCATCGCGTCAGGCCTCCACCATCCAACCAAATGATCTCTGTGCCCAGCATAGTTTAAATCTTTTCAAGACATTCATTTGTCTGTCCATTTCATGTTGTGAGTGGATTCCCTTATGCTTAATTTTATTTTAAGATTAACTTTTTACATTTTGAACTTAGAAGAATGACATCAGATTCCTTAAACCGGACACATCAGCACGGAATGCTGCTCTGTCTGATTTGCTTCTGTCTATGAGCTGCTAATGTAAACATATTACTGAGCCTGTTCGGCTCATGGCAGAAGCTTGCAATGCAAATCAGCAGTGGTGAGAAGGATGAAGTCTTTCTCGCTCTCTCTCTCTCTCTCTCTCTCATTCCCTCCATTGCTCCGTGCTCATAAAATAAACAAACTATAATCTATTTACAGCTGGCTTGCCTTCATTTTCGCCTCAATGTCTGAACTCCAGTTTATTGTATCAGGAAAAACACAACATCAAATATACACTAGTATAATAATATAGGAGACAGAGTTAAAAATGACAATACCTGTAATAATATCTTTTTATATAAATTAAAACATTTAGTCATTTTATTAAATGGTAACTCATTTTCTATGGTATCATTATTTTAACGTATACATTCAAAATGTTGATGTATGCTGACACTAAGTATGAAATACTACTTGCTCATATTTACATTTATATAATACCAATTTTATAAAAAAATATATATATATTATATTTATAACAGATATCAGAAAAATAGGCTAAATTCACTTCTTTTTAAAATAGTGAATTTATCCAGCTCAACTTTTTACATAGTTTGAAAGTTGTATGAAAAAGGTTTGGGATCCCCTAAACATATTACGTAATGTTCTTCTGACTTATCCTTATATACAGTTCAGACTTTGCATTCTGTTATGAGGCCACAAGTATCGGTTCCTCCAGGTTTTCTTGCACATTAGAGCAGTGCACAAATGCTTCAGTGACAGTCAGACTCTTTTCAGTCACATGGAGGTTTTACTTCCCCTTTTTGTCCAGCAGATGTACGTTTTTGTGTCTGAAAGTTTTCCTGACCTTCAGCTCTTGTCTCAATTTCCATACTTCCCCTTAACTGCCAGTTATATGTGACACTTTCAAGTGGATACTTCATGCTGGAGGTACTCTGCATCCTCTGTTTCTTATATTTAGATCCTTAGCTCATTGCTGATAGGATTTCCTGGTTAGCTCCACTGAGGGGTTAGTGTTTTCGCCTGTGTTGGTTGGTTTATTTGTTTGTTTGTTGTAAACTAGATTACCCAAAAACTACCATTTCCAGGAAATGGAGTGGAGGGTTGAGGCGTGATCTGAGGGCGAACTCAGATCTGAATAGGGGGCGGATCCAGGAAATATGTAGCTGCTCGGGCAAACACATTACTGAGCCATTTCACCTCACCATCCCCTTGTGATGCAAATCAGCATGAAGAGGTCTGATGTGTGGGTCTCGCTGTCTCTCTTCCATTAATGTTTTTCATAAAACAAACCTCAGTTTATTTACAGCTGATTTGCATGAATTCTTGTGTCAGTGTCTGAACACCAGTTTATTCAGTCACAGGAAAAAAGGGAAGTGTAAACGTCAAATTTACACTTGAATATGGATAAAATAGACATGTATACCCCCCCCCCCCCCCCCCCCCCCCCCCCCCCCCCCCCCCCGGCCCTTCTCAAGGAGTGTGCGCGGCCCTGTAACATCACACAGCTCGAAGATTTAAGATTTGAACGCAGCTTGTTGCTCTGAGGCGCATGCGCAGTTCCGGGCTCTCGTTGGCTGGAGAACAGGAAGTCAATATTTTAGGAATCGGAGCATCGGTCACCTCCTCCTGCCTCTCCCTCGATCACCCCCTCAGAGAGAGCAGAGCCAGCCGCCCCAAGAGCCACACTCTGTGGACGGCCAACACTTTCACACGTCGTGGTTGTGACACCGGAGCGTGAGACGGACAAGGGCGTGTTTGAATCCGCTGAGCAGCAGAGACAGACCGCCTCCCCCTCCTCCTCCTCCTCCTCCTCCTTCTTCTTCTTCTCCACCTCCTCCTCCTCCTCACTGGATGCTAGCTCGGTAGCCTCTGCATGTCGCTGCGCCCTTAGTTTAAAGTTGCGTCGTAGTCTCGAGTCCCTCTTTTATTTTTTAAAGAAGATTTATTTATTCGGAGGACCGCGCAGGAGAAGATGGGGTGTACGCTGAGCACGGACGACAAGGTGGCGCAGGAGCGGAGCAAGATGATCGACAGGAACCTGCGGGACGACGGAGAGAAGGCGGCTCGGGAGGTGAAGCTGCTGCTGCTCGGTGAGCGGAACACGGAGGGAGGAGTGGGGCTGCGGGTCGGGGTTAGCGAAGGGGTTTGAACCCTCCACATTTCTTCCCCGGTTTGAAACCCAGCAAGTATCAAAGCGCGTCTCTGCCGGGCTGAAGTTTCACGGTTGAAACAAGTTGACTGAACATGCGCAGGAGTTATACTCGGCTTCATGCGAAGGAGGAAGAAAAGAGGAGAAAAAAAAGTTGGCCGCTGGAGTTGACGTCTTTTTTAATTCAGCCGTTACCCTCCACACACATTAAAAGCAGCTCAGCTAATTAAACAATCATCAGGTCACTGCGAGATTAGTTTTAATCCCGACAGCGCCCAGCCGTTAAACCACTGAGCTAATTTAGCTAAGAGGCTAGCTGCTGTAGCTAGGCTAGCGCCCGGACGCTAGCTTCGGATCAGTTAGCTCGCCTGAAGCTCGAACTTGTGAATGAGATTTGATCCCGCAACAAGTCTGAAATGGCCGCACCGCTGTCGCCGCCGTGGCAGAGCGGTTTCCTGAGTGTAATTCACATTCAAGATGTGAGCCGTCTTCGTGTTTCACAGGCGTTTAATCCCAATAAACACCGATCGGAGTTTAGGCCAGTTCACCCGAAACAAGAGAGAAATCTGGCTAACTGGGTGAGACAGGCTAATGTTTCCAAACCCAGCCATATGTTTTCTATTTATATAACACCATCAGATGAGTTCTCATCTTCACTGCACACCCGGTTTTGTCTTTTAGAGATGTAATCCAACACAGTTTATGTGCTTGGGTTTAGATAATATGCCAGTCTGTGTTTTTCCTGGAGAGTCTGGAGGAAAGAATTGAACAATCATATCCGCAGGGTCTCATGTGCACTGTTTGTGATCATTCCTCTTATAATGTGTCGACATCTTGTTTATGAGGGTTTACTGTGTGTGTGAGTGAGAGAGAGAGAGAGAGAGAGGGACATCCACAGTGTGTTGAGCTGATGTGGTGTGGTGTCTCCATAGGGAAAGCATTAGTGTGGTCATTTGAATGTGGTGAGCAAAGCTTTGACTCTGCAGCAGCACACAGGCGACCAGCTGCATGGTAGCGTGTCTCTGTACAACCCTCCAGGTGATATCCAGAGCCACAGTCTTGCACCCGTTTTTCATCTCACAGATTCATGTGTGTAATTGTCTTAAGCTGCCACACCTCTCAGTTCTTCCTCTTGTTGACCGCTGATAACCACTGCTGCCTGTCTCGATCAAGGAAAAAGTCGGCCATGAGGTTGCATAGCAACCTATTCAGCCTGGCTAACAGCAGTAAGGCATCTGTGGTTACACACGCACACACACGAGTCCATATAACTGGACATCTGCTGGGGCTGTGTGCACAACAAGCTGTTTGGAAGATGCAACAGCATGAAGCATGTTTAAATGAATCTCCAAAGAAACAGGGTTGTGTCTGTGGCACGACTTATTTTCAGACATGTGACTTCACCACAGACGCTGTACAGCTGCGGCACTCGCTGCTTGTATGTGTGCGAGTGCGTCATTTGGGATTGACCTCATTTGAATTTTCATGCTTTCGTTTTTTTCCCCTGCCATGATTCCCACAAGCACCTGCAGGGAGACAGGTGAAATTGGTCTGTGGATTTATCGTGTGATGGGGTTATTATATCTCTCAGTATGTCTCACTGCCACGTTTGTGACGCTGAATATATTTCACACTGTTTCTGAGCAACGCAGAATGGCTGCCTTCCCCTTGGTGCTTATTGTAGTTTGCTGCTCTGTCGGGTACCCATAGGGGTCTTTTGCATTAATGCAGCAACATGGAAATGGCATGCTCCTTAGATAGATGTGGGAGGACTGCCTCACATGTAGGTCATGTTTGCAAGACTGATCTTTTGTTTTTGTGCGGTGTTGGTTTTATGATACAATAGCAGAGAAAATGGCACGCTAGGTGCCGGCATAGTATTTGCTGCGGGAGATACCTGCATCTCATGCAGCCTGAGAGGTATGTGCGTTCCCCGATTCAGGCTGTGTAGCCACATCAAATATTATAGTTCAGTGACAAACTAGAACCTTCTTAGCAGCCATTACATACGTTAGTTTTGGCAACTCAGTGAGCGTGTTTAGGAATTAAGCGTGTAGTGATGTTTGCTGTTATATTAGCTCTGTGTCTGCACTGGGTGACTGTTTATCATATGGGACGCTGAATTGAAGAACAGTGTTCCTCACTGGGGAACGGTGGGTCCCTGCAGATGTACGGTAATTAAAATGCTGTGTGCTCAGCTGAAAACACTCCTGTATCTCACAGGGAGCTGCAAGAGAACTGGATCTAACACTTTGTTGCCTGTTACAAATGGGTTTCAGAATAAAAGTTGAACCTTTTGAAGGCTGTGAGAGAGACTGGTAACTCGTCCAATGTCAACTGGAATTGGCTCCAGCCCCCTGCAGCCCTCGGCGGATAAGAGATTTTGGGTGATTGATGGATGGATGTGGGCTGAAATGCCACTCCGTGAAGCGTTGCATATTGATGGCACATACATCAAATGGTTCATGTGAGATGCTTCTGACGGTTGAATCCAATCAGTCAGTCTAACACAGCATGAGTTTCTAACCCAGGGATGTTTAAGCTTGGTATAATCTCATTGCCGAGAGGATCCAGTTGATTAATCCAATTGCACTGTGACCTGACCCAACAGACCCGTAGCCACGTCTTCACTGCATTATGGCGCAGTGTAGCAGCTGATGCGCACCGAGTTAAAATAAATACAATTTGAAAGTGCGAAAGATGATGTGAAATACTGATTTTAGTTTGGATTGTTGTTTTTTGTTTTGTTTTTTTAGCTGTCCATGTTGAAGCCTGCACAAGTGCCAACTGATTTTTCATATAAAATAGATAAATGAAGATTGACTCAGTAAATCACCTGCTCGTCTGTGATTCATACTCAAAGTGACACGATGCTCATTACTTGATTAACTTTATCAAAGTTTAATGTGTTTTAATATTTAATCAGATGATATTAATGTGTTGCTCCATCTGTTCTGTTCCAGGGGCTGGAGAGTCTGGGAAAAGCACAATTGTTAAACAGATGAAGTAAGTGTGCGTGAGCAACATAAATGTTCAGTGTTTGCGTTGCACTGACAGCTCTCAGACTTCACACACAGCTAATGACACACTTTACTGCATGAGTCACCTCCCCGAAGGTTAAACAGGAATTCATTCTAGGATTCCTCTATTCACTGTTTTATTTAATGACAGACGGTATGTTTGTTTAGGCATGGCTCAAAACTTTGTTCCATAAGTGTTTTTTTATTTTTCTTGTGGTAGGTGACTGAACTTAGCAACTATTTGGTTCCTTTGTCTATAATAATATTATAATAATAATAGAATATAATAGTCTGCCATTCTCATTCGATAACGGCCTGCTGTCACAATAATTTTTAATATTTAACATTTCTCTACTACTTGGATCTTCCTGCTAACATTGTGTATTTGCATCTTAGGATTATCCATGAAGCAGGCTACTCAGAGGAGGAGTGTAAGCAGTACAAGGCTGTTGTCTACAGCAACACCATCCAGTCCATTATCGCCATCATCAGAGCTATGGGACGCCTCAAGATCGACTTCTCGGATCCCGCTAGAGCGGTGAGTGCAAGGCAAAACAAAGCTGGCATTTAGTCTCTTCTTAGAATATCACAGGTTGTACTTCACTGCTAATGTAGACCTCAGTGCCATAAGGGGAACTGTTAATCAGCCATATGTCATTCTGCCCCACCAGACATTTTCTTAATCACTTTCTCCTCTGCAGCAGAGAGCATGTTCAATATTGCATCCAAAATGCTTCAACAGGGCAGTTTACTGACATGACACTGACACAGTCCTTTGTGAGTGATGTGTTTCTTCTTAATAATGAAGAGACTTCTGTTTAATTTTCATGATTTTTCCTGGAATAACAAGAGGCCTAGCCATTTCCTCAGCATGACTGGCCTGGCTCTGTCGTCGTGACCAATTTTACACCCTCAGCCTGTCTCTCCTGATTTTTCTGCTCTCATAGAAATCAATATTTGGCCCCGATCTGCTGAAGACACTGTGCACTGTTAAAATCTAATTTTATGCAAAGTGGTGACCAGCAGACCAGGACAGAGACGAATTTTAAATTTATCTCTAAATGTTTTCTCAAAGAGGGCTGTTTTTATCTCCCTGAAACATTTTAGTTTGAACAAAAAATTATTTGATGGGAAGTCAACTGCCCAAGATTGGATTCACCTAGTTGAGATCACAATCTGATTTCATTCACGGGAAACATTCATTATTCTTAGCGTGTTCATCCTGTTAATATAAAACATTTATCCACTGCCTAAGACTGCACAAACTGTCCTTGTTGCCAAAATTTGTGGAATGCCACTTCAGTAGGAGTCTTTGTCTTTGTCCTCAGGATGATGCACGGCAGCTGTTCGTGCTGGCGGGCTCAGCTGAAGAGGGCTTCATGACAGGCGAGCTGGCTGGGGTTATCCAGCGGCTGTGGAAGGACGGAGGAGTTCAGGCCTGTTTCAGCCGCTCCCGAGAGTACCAGCTCAACGACTCTGCAGCATAGTGAGTAGCAAGCCCTGACACTGGAACTAATGTGGGCCTGAGAGAACATCTCCCATTCAGCAATCTTTGTCTGCAAATGTCTCAGTTTGTATCCTGTGTAAATCTCTATACTTCTGTCTCTTTCCTTTTTTTTTTTCTAAGCTACCTGAATGACTTGGACAGGATATCCCACGGTTCTTATGTACCCACCCAACAGGATGTGTTGCGGACCAGAGTCAAAACTACTGGTATTGTAGAAACGCACTTCACTTTCAAGGACCTGCATTTCAAGTGAGTACAACCCCCATGGTTGGTTGATTTGTTATGAACAGAGTGAGATAATTCAAAATGAAAATGTCTGTGTGCTGCACTCATATAACACTGTGGTTCCGTGTCCTCGCTGCAGAATGTTTGATGTAGGCGGTCAGAGATCAGAGAGGAAGAAGTGGATCCATTGTTTCGAGGGAGTGACCGCCATCATCTTCTGTGTGGCTCTGAGTGACTATGACCTGGTCCTGGCTGAGGACGAAGAGATGGTAAAGCCCACCCAACCTCATCACACCCTGCGATTCATCGGCTCCTTTTCCATTAACTCTTTGACATTTTTCTCCTTCAGAACCGAATGCACGAGAGCATGAAGCTGTTCGACTCCATCTGCAACAACAAGTGGTTCACAGACACCTCCATCATCCTCTTCCTCAACAAGAAAGACCTGTTTGAGGAGAAGATCAAAAAGAGTCCTCTCACCATCTGCTACCCAGAATATGCAGGTGACAGAAACGTATACAGACACACTGGTGTGCTGCTCAGCCAAAACATGTCTAAATCGTTTTCATCAAACACAACAATACCGATATATTACTGAGTGATGTGATTAAAATCTGGAAATGAACAAATACCTTTTTAGAAATGCTCTTTGTCTTTCACTTCCTCATCTGAAAGTCTGGAACAGAATTTTTTTTTTTAAAACATAGTCGGTCTGCCTGTTGTGGCCACTCGAAGGTGTGGCAGGCTCTGCAGCTGACACAATCATCTTTCTTTATTTTCCTCTCTGCTCCACAACTGTGTGGGTGGCTCCTTTTTAAACAATACACCATTGTCAGGTTCACCGATAAATCTGGTACTCACTTAAATTGAACTGAACAGAATAAATTACACTGCATGAAGGTACAAAATAGGACAGTTATTATTGATCAAATCTGTATTAATGAATAATTTCTTTTCTTTTTTTACTGTAAACTGTCCTTTTTGTGGCCCCTCCTTTAGGATCCAACACGTATGAGGAGGCAGCAGCTTACATCCAGTGCCAGTTTGAGGACCTGAACAAGAGGAAGGACACAAAGGAGATCTACACTCACTTCACCTGTGCCACAGACACCAAGAACGTGCAGTTTGTGTTTGATGCCGTCACTGACGTCATCATCAAGAACAACCTGAAGGACTGTGGCCTTTTCTAAAGGTAAAGTGTGCGGCTGCTACTGCAGGGTCGAGCTGGATGAAGGTGGTCTGTCTCATTTTTCTCCTCTAATCACGTTGTATCATTCTTGTCGTTGTTGTTCAGGCAGCCTGGTGGCCGGCTTACCGAGTGACTTTATTCAAGAGGAGTCAAACTGGAGGGTTCTTTATGGACCCTGCTGAGAATGTCACTTTTAACCTCTTATTAACTTATGTTCATCTCTAAAAGTTTTGAAGACGGTGTGTAGAAAAAATGTTTTGTGTAAAATATTTGTACAACTGTCTATTTCTGGGGATTTTTCACAGTTTTTAAAATGTGCTTGTTTGACCTTATCATTATTTTTAATTTTTATATAAAAAGGGGGGCCGTCACTTTTTTGTTTGGTCCACATTCGAACACTTTTTGTCTTCTTTATTCGTAGGCCCTCGTGCCTTGCATGCCTTAGTTGCAGTGTTTTATTTTTGATGACTTTGACATTAGATTTCTGCAGATGTCACCATTCAACTCTTTGCAAGCCCCCTGGAGTCCATATTAGCCATTTTTGTGATTGTTTCATTCTTTTATCATTTTTGTTTTTCCTCCTTGTAAAAAACAAAAAAACAAGCAAGACCAAGTCACTCTGTAGACCAATTCACTCTGACTGTGACATACTGTGAGAAAAGTGTGTACGCCTCTCTGGATGCGTGGCGATTGCATGATTGCTGAGAGCGGGAGCTTTTTCTTTTGATTGAGGCCAAAAGCCTGTGTGACTGTGAGTGGCTGCGTGATTCAGTGCGTGCACAATTTAAAACAAAGGGACTTTATTCCTCTATTTGTCATCCTCTTTCAAAGTTTTTTTATTTTTCTAAGCGGCCAAATAGAAGCTATTCCCTCTAATTAATGAGCGTGCGTTGTTGGTGCGCTGCTACAAACTTAAACATTCCTGATTGATTCACAACATGAAGAGAAGCTTTGAAAAGAGGATGCCAATGGCGGCCTTGTAGCAAACAGTAGGACCATATGTAGATCCGAGTTTAGTGCATAGACAGACAGACAGGTGGCTGGGTACAAGTGCTGTTTATGACTATGAGCTGTGGTGGTTTCAAGTTACATATCCCCCTAGATCCCCCCAGCCCCCTGTTTCCATTGGATGGGGACATTAGTGGACTAATATCCATGATTTTGCTAATAAAAGAGGTGCTGTGGTGAAACCATGGCAACTTATGCAACACCCGTTTTCTCTCGTCTGTTTCTGTTTGAAAATATAATTGTTTTATTTTCTTAACAGGTGAACATTTCACTGATGAAGATGAATGATGAAGGCTGATATGAAGACACAAAAATCCACACAGTTCCAAGCCAAAACTGTCAATCAGTGAATCTGCCAGTTTACAGTCTGGCTGCTACTTTCATTATCAATCGATCCGTTTAAACCAGAATTTGTGAATTTAACAGCTGCTGAACCATGTTTGACTTTAAGATTTCCACATTAGTCTTTATTTTGGATCTTGATTGACTTTTCCAAATCTCTTAATGGCTGAGTATTACTGCAAACAGTTCCACCTAGTGGGCACATGGTGTCATAAATGACTGATGGCTGCTTGATGATCGTAAATGAGATGACCAGAGAAAAAACTTCTCACCATTTTTAATGTAATTAAGAGATTGTGTCTTACAAAAATATATCTTCCATTTATGGGAAATTTCTACTGGAAATGAGATCAGGATTAATTACTCTTCAACCTGGGTGAAAAAGTATTATAATTTTCGCTCAGGCTGTGGTGATTTAATACACACCTGTGGTCGGGATCCCTTCCGTCATTCATCAACCAGCCATCAAAATAACGACTTTAGAGCTAGTTATCAGAACAAACCTCAGTCTCCAATTATTTTTAAGATCTCAAGACTGAAATAATGGCAACGCACATCCTGTAAATCGGTCAGAGCAAGGCTGACTCCTGCCTCACAGACTAAGTCCCTGACTGCTATTTCTAGGAGTCATTGTGTAAGATGAGATGACGTGGAAGCCTCTTCTTCTTCAGAAGAGGATGATGCTAATGAAGGTGATCACTGCCGACTGGAGCTGACCACACAAAGAAGCAAAAAGGATCCGCTCCCAACCTCCTATCTCCTGTGAAGAAACCACGGTATGTATCATAACCAGCTCATGTTTCTCATCTGCAGTCAAGTGGTACATCGCTTAAAAGTCTCACATCTCGGAGGCCTTGAAGAGAGAGAATTCCTAAGCAACGTGAGGGTATTTTTCTGATCTGATCTAATAGAGTAGGCATGGATTTTATTCCCCACAGATACTTGGGCTTTAAAGGCAGTACTGATATTCTTTTAGTTTTAAAAATCTAAAAAGATGTTTGCCACTATGGCTGATTTATAGGTTTATTTTTGATCATGGAATATAGCATAACACTTTGAGCATATGTTGTGAGGAGTATGATGGAGTAGAAGAGAGAAGGAAGATGAATACCACTAATAGAGCGAGTAGACGTAACAGGAAATTACACTTATACAGTACAACTTGTGAACTTTATCAATGTTTTATGACACATCACAGCAGTCCTATCTGTGATGAGAAGTACACAATCATTTTGGACGGTTAGGCCTCATGCCTTTCTATTTTTAATGTGTTGCTAAATATCAGTTACAGTGGGATTACATTCATACAAAGGCATTGTATTTGCCAATTGCCCTTGGACTATTCAGTCTAGTTAACTTCTTCTTCTGTGTGTGGAAGCATACTAAAAACAATCCAGCTCACTTCTGGCACCTTGTTATCTATAGGTTTCAATGTCTTCCGAATATAGTGGAAGTCAAAAGGCATTGGATGACATTTGATATGTTCGCCTCTGTTTTTTACGCCCGGGTGCCTCCAAGGATTAAATAAAGATGATGAAGTGTCTGTTCACCCAGTTGAGTATATGAATGAATGTCTGCGTGAAGGTGACCCCCCCCACACCCCCTCCCCCTTTTGTTTGCCGAACAATAAAAACAACTTAGCATGCATTTCCTCCCCAGCAGAGAGCAAAGAGTCAGTGAGAGAAGCACTGAGCTAAATCCATATGAGTTCTATTGAAAATCCCCCTCTGAGTGTGCCGGCTGCCTGGTGTTATTGTATTTTTGCCTTCTGTTGTTGGCAGAGAGCTTTAGGATGCTCATTATTTGATGTCTATAATGATGATGTAAAGTAATATCCCCCACCGAGCACTGCGAGGAAGCTGGTATGGATGTTTCTGACGCAAACGATCACAGCTAATGTAGATCAATGATAATCTGACAGCAAGTGAAAGAATAAAAAAAAAAAATCGAGTTAAAAGGGAAATTTACACCCTGCACTGGGGCTGTATGTCCCCCATGTTCAGGCCCCTGTTGTGCTTATAGCTCTGTAGGATGAAACATGCCTCTTTTCTCATGATGCCACTCATCACATGATAGGATGGGGAATCATTTTCTAAACAATATAAGCTTCAGATTGCATCTCTGGTCCCATTGTCCCTTTAAAATGTGTATTTTGGGACGTTTTTTTTGTTGAGTCTGATCTTGACCTTTGACCAATCCGCTCCAGTGTTTATTTTACGGGAATAGCGTTCCAAGTAATACTGCTTCCAAGTCTGAGGGAGAAAGCAGAAAATCTGTCCACCCATTGTTGAGTTGTTTTTAGGGCGATAACAATGCCCTGCGTCCGGCTACGCTAGCATGAGGGGAGATAGCAAAGATAACACACTTTTTCCTCTTCGCTCAGGCCTTTTACGAACACCAAATGTTCGTTCAGAAAATATCTGCACTCATATTTGCTAAACCTCGGACGAGTGGACGTCATCGCAATGCTGTTATGGGCTCATGTAAACTCACCTCCCACTAAAACGAGCCATGTGTGACCGGCCACCCAGACGCCGCCGAGAGCTGCTGCTCCACTTCAGCATCCTGTCAGGAGAAAAAATTTTAAACAACAAAGAGTCGCTTGAAGTGACTCCAAATTTAGCCGCACCGGCTCAAAGCTGCAACAGCTTTTCCTTTTTTGTTCTTCTATCACACTTCTATTCACAAAGCTAACTCCAAAATAGTGAAATACTCTGATCTAGATATAGATCGATGAGCACGTGAAGAGAAACGAGTGCATGATGAGTCCCGTGCAGAACAAAAACGTATCCTATGTTAAATCAACCAGCAGCTGGGACTTTGAATCAGATTCTGCTGGATTAATAACAAAGTGTGGTTTCAAACCTCTGGATTACACAGTGTAGTGTAGCGTACACTACAGGCCTCGTGCAGTTCTCAAATCCACCAGCAGAGGCGCCAATGAGGCAAGGCAGAGATTCATTTCCCCTCTGAGTACATTATCTCCTAATCCAGGCAGTTTTCTGGATTATGTCAGTGCTGCTTCTCCTCTGTGGTGGTTAGTCTTTGATAATCATCTAGTTTGCATCATCATAGGCTTAGAATATTGGTCAAAGCACTTGCTGCGACCAGGGTGTACGTTTGACCTACATGCCAACACACTGGAGTAAAGTAAAGTGACAGTCAAAGTGGATCCAGTGCTTTTCATGGATTATTTACTTGCAGCAGATGCAGGAGGGGATGTGTGCAATGTTGTTTTGTAGGGAGGGTACTCACATTACAAAAGCACATCGCATGTCCTGAAAACACACACATTAGAGCAACTGTGTCCTCCACAGTAGATGGAGAGGAGTGGCTCTTGACTTTTCTGTTAAATATTGATTAAAACTTTACTTTGCGCCCACTTTGGAAAGCCACGCACTCATGAAAAAGTCATGACGACAAAGGGCTTTGTCATTTTCTGTTGCGTTTGGATTTGTGTCATCAGGCCAATTATGTAACGGTCACCAACTCCAAGAGGTGATGCAGCTGGTGTTTTTGGGGCACTTTGATGGAGCTGGACAGAGATGTGGTGGAAACACGAGCGGGGAGTTGAACCCAGGACACGTGGGCTCTTGTTGTATAGATCCTAATCCGATGATATGGAATTTTTAGACTGTCTAAATGTTTCCTGGTGTTGTTTTTAAATGTGGAGTGTATATTGTACGTATATTATGGAAGTCACAAATAAAACTATATTCATTTAAGATGACATCTAGAAGACTACAGCTTATCACAATAAAAACCAAAATAATATCAATACACTTAGGTGGTTATAAATTATCTCCTGGACACTAGTTCTACCTTCATGTCATCGTAGTTCAAGTCTTAAACTTCCCATTTTTACAGTAATAACCACAAACTCAGCCATGTTTGTGGCTCAAACTCACATTTGGTTCATGTAGAACAATGTAAACGGCGGTTCCTCCCAGTCTCATCGTGCATACCATTGCTCGTGTGTGTGTGTGTGTGTGTGTGTGTGAGATCACAGTCAGCCTGAGGAAGCGCCCCTGGCAGTGTAGTGGGAGTGAAGCGCCTCCTGTTGTTTCCCCTCCTCTCCATCCTTTAACGCCGAACCAGAACCATTCATCTCTCCCCTCCTTCAGGCTTCACATCCGGGTCATCCGCCAGTATCAGTCTCCTGCGTCTGTGTGTCTGACAGAGTCATAATCATTCCACCGACCCGCCGCCGCCGCCGTACCGCAGCCCTCCGTCCGACTGCGCGGCTCGCCGAGCGGACACTGCGCCTGGCGTGCGCCGCCGACGGTGATGGAGCCACGGGCGCCGTGAAGCTGCAGCCGGTCGGTCGCCAACAAAGGCTGGGATGAGATGAAATGGTAGGAGGCGTTTGTATGGGCTAGCCCGTGGAGACCAACTCGCCCTAACCATGTCGAAGAGCCTCAAGAAGAAGAACCACTGGACCAACAAAGTCCACGAAGCGGTGGTGACGCGGGGGAAGGACGCGGAGCTGGGGTTCGAGCTGAAGGGGGGCGCGGAGAACGGCCAGTTCCCCTACTTCGGCGAGGTGAAGCAGGGGAAGGGGCTGATCCAGAGCGGCAAGCTGGCCCAGGACGAGCTGCTGCTGGAGGTCAACGACATGCCAGTGGCCGGACTCACCACCCGGGACGTGCTGGCGGTGATCAAGCACTGCAAAGACCCGGTCCGCTTCAAGTGTGTCAAACAAGGTGAGACCAGGAGAGGGACCGGGAGCGCACGAGGGAGGCGGGAGGAGTGAGAGTGTGTGTGTGTGTGTGTGTGTGTGTGGCTAGTGTGATCAAGATGTCATCTGCGCACTGATCTGTCAGTAACGGCTCGTGTGTTCATGTGGACAAAGCGCAGGGCTGCGTTGAGGCCCGGGTGCTGCCGGGATGCAATTACGAGCCGTAATGACGGGTTCAGTCCACCAGGCTCACTGACGATAGTCATTAGCCCGCCGCCGCCGTTTGTTTACCACAGTGTCACTGGTTCGATGCCACTGCCCGGAGGGGGTGTGTCCGCTCAGGCGCGGTGCCAAAGCCTGCGGTTCGCTTCTTGTTTTGGTTCGAGCTGCTCGGCTCACCGAGAGCAGGCCTGCGCCGAGGATCAGATGTTTTTCTCTCCCCGCTGCTGTAGCGTAGAGCTACACACACACACACACACACACACACACACACACACGCACACACAGTGAGCCGGCTGACAGTCTGGACTGTGCTGTATTCGTGTTATTACGGTATAACTACGCACAGATGGAAATAACGTGTCATGGAGCCTGATTGCTGTTGATCGTCCTTTGCTATCGATCAACTCTCTCTCTCTCTCTCTCTCTCTTTTAAACCTTATCCCATAATCTTAAAGGGATAGTTCACTAAAAAGAGAGAGGGTGCATGATTTGTTTGAGTTCACCATTACTTCAGGAGTGGCTCCTCTGGCAGACTTAATAAATTTACAGAGACCAGTTTAACTCCATACTGCTCGTGTGGCGTCCTCTAAGTTTTTGCATGGCCCAGCATATTCATATTCAATTCGGTACAGTGCCACATACATGTAACTTTAACCCTAACCCTTACCTCAAGTTAACCACAAAACTGGCTCAATTGTATGTGGAAGCACAACGTGCTGCACACAAATGATGGAAGTTGTGCACACGAAACTATTTGTGTAGTGGAAGGATAAGACATAGAACTTAAGTTACACATACACCCACACACGCACACAGTCACGGTTTGATAAGCCTCTGCTGGTGTTGTTATTGTCAGCCGATGCTCTGATGGTGGGTTGTATAATTGTCGTGGCCTCTGCAGCTTCGGGCTTGTTGTAATGTTTCTGAGCGTAGCAGTGGATTTATGGCAACACTGTTGACTGAGTGACCTGCTTCTGTCAGCCCGAGTAAAAGTAGACCGGCTCTATGTGAGACTAGAACATTGGATTGAAGGAGCAGCGGAAGAGATATTTATCACCCTCACACCCTCCGAGGCTCAGTTTAAGTCCCAATAAGTGGCTGAAGGGGGGGGGGGGGCTGCGTTCTGAGCCATGAAATGAACATCACAGTGGCTTGTTCCTGGGTAGACCAGTAAAGCAATAAAATCAAAGTGTTTTTTTTTTTATTTGTGGACATTGCCGAGTTTGCTCACAGAGGATTTGACTTTGCACATCCAGCTCTGTGTTTTCATGGGTTGTGTTAATGTGATTGATTATTGAGCTGCTGACAGGGTGCGACGCTTGTGAAGTGCGAGGGGTTAAATGCTAATGTGCATGTATCTCACAGTTCAATTCTCTCCCTCCCTCTCTTATCCATTTATACATGAGTCTGCTTATTGAGCTCCCCAGCTCAGCCTGTTCTCCTCTCAGAATGTCCTTGACACGCGGCTGGTAGAGTCCATTCAGCTTGTTGTCCCCCTCTATATGTATATATCTTTTCCTCGCCACCTGTTTCTCTCTGCTCGCTGTCATATTTGAATACCTTCCATTGGAGAGAGGAATGTATTTATGGGAGCGCGCTTCCCGACAGCGGCTGACACACTCGCCGCCCGCTGAGGAATCCTCTCGAAGCGGTCAAGTCGCTCGGCTCAGGCCACGCGTGGCCAAATCAGAGATGGATGTCCTGTCTGGGTGCACAACCATGTCTGACTGCCCATTCGACCATTCTCAGACTAACTCATTTTAACAAGCTAGTCTCAGTCAGGTAGAATGTAGAGACCCCGCCTCATCCGTCTCAGAGGGACCAGGGCAGTGACAGAGCGAGGTCACAGCCCGACGCTGCCCAGACCCTGACCTTTGCTCTTTCCACAGTTCTGAGTTCTGTATAGAGGCATTTGCCTTTGAGAGATGCCGTAGTAAGTAAGTAGTAAGTAAAGCAAATGCATCCACAATAAGACAGTGATTAGTTCATTTGCTAATGTCATACCTGGCGTTCTATCGGTTTGGAGCTATTCAGTGGATTTTTTGGATAAAAATCTACACAAGAGAGCAGAATCTGAGGCCAGAGGTATCGTGAGTGCACGTGAGCAGCTTTAACCCGATTAGAATCATTCAAACTGTAGGATATCTCAGCAGCCACGGGCCATCTGAGCAGGACTTTAGAATAATATGCACGGGATCCGTGACTATTTCAGAGAGTTTTCAAGGTTTTGAGGGGAAAATTTTGAAACCAAAAAATAGAATAAATTCAAGTGTGTGAAATGAAGTCGCCCATAGCACTAGAAATGTTTGTGTATGAGGAAAAAAGCTCCATGCACACAGATTTAATTTGCACATGTGAACACCTCGAAATGGCTGTTAATTAGGAAAATGGAAAACCGTAACACACTGGTCTGGTCGCAGTGAGCCGGCTTTTCGTGCCTGAGGCTTTAGCGCTCGGCTGAAAGAAAAAAAAGAAAACCTCACCAAATATTTAAATATTATGCATCTTTTACTGTAACCTCCTTTATCTGTGGCACTGCTGCCGCTGCCGCCCAGCTCTGAGCCCGTGGGGGGACTGAACTGTGAACGCAGACAGCATCGTGATCACAGGTCCCGTGTTGGCAACCTTTCTGTGCACGTCACAACATGTATGAGTCGTACATCAAGTCACCTTGTGATGAGCTCCATGGACATCACGTGTTGTATAAATATCTATATCACTTAATCAGCCAGGCACGGAGCGCTGATTTGCTTTTGCCAGGAAAAAAACCAAAGTGATAGAATGTTAAAAACTGCCAGAAAGAGAAATATGGTTTGTGTGAATCTCTAGAGGTCTGTTATTTACTCCCCTGCTGTGTGTGTGTGTGTGTGTGTGGGGGGGGGTGTTACTGTTCTCTGTTTCCTCAGCTGTCATCATCATCATCTTCATCTAAATGGATACGCTGAAACCCTGTCGTAACCTTGTGCAGTTATATAAGATAAGATGAACTTTATTAATCTCAGGGGGGGGGGAATTTGCATTGGAGCTGCAGCAGCAGGATATGGATGAGGGTACTGTGGAGAGTATTTACACAACGTGCAGTATCACACACATTGTTTACATGAATAAAATTGGACACGGTCTCTGAGCAACGGGGTGAAAAAAAGACTCCATTGTTACTACGATATGTTGCACATATATTACCATATATGTCTGGGTGAGCGGTGGGGGTGGGGTGGGGGGGTGTTGCTGGTTGTACAGTTTGACACCAGTAGAAAGGCAAGAGTAATACACGAGTAATACTCTGCAACCTCTGCAGTCAGGCTTTCTGTAGCTGTTGAATCCCTTTTTTTCACTGAGGAAATTCTGAGACATCAGGGTTGAAAGCACAGGTCTAACTCTAAAACCAGTGATGAATTCATTCCACTAACAGAACCCACAGTTCCCACCAGGCCGCCATCTTTTCCCTCTGCTGCCCTGTGGAAGCAGTGCAGGTCCAGGATCCTTGCAAATGTAACCGAGCACACGCAGCATACTCGTCTGTTGTATGACCTTATGTTTTATTTCGATCCATGCGCCCGTCAGATTAGCCTACACATGTGCAGGTCTCATTACATTTTTCGTCACACTTACCAAAACTGATTTCGCACACACAGATCCTGAAGAGACATCTGCAGCTGCCTGTACTCATTTGTGAATCTCAGCACATTCTTTTACACAGTTACAAATCTAATTATGCACACATGGATTAATGTACATATAGAAATACCCCAACAATATCTATCATACTGTCATTAGTGCATTTCATTGTTTTTTCTTTAACTTAAATCACAGGAATTCTGCCAAGTGCATTTGGAATTGAAGAAAACATTTTGCTGGAGGGTTTGATTTGAAGCGCTGGTATTGGCTCTGTACTTAGGTCATGTGTTGCACATCTCTCATCTGTGCTCGTCTCCTCAGCAGCATCAGGCAGCGGCGAGGTGCAAACGCAAACAGCCGCTCCACTCCGTGTGGCAGGTTTATAAAAGTGAGCCAAGAGGTGTCTGCACAGTATGGAGAGGACCGACGTGTGAACGGGTGGGTGAGCGTGTGTGTGTGTGTGTGTGTGAGAGATGGGGTAAGAGATGTGAAAAGGAGGTGGAGTTGTCACAGAAGAATATGGCGAAGGTGTGAGAACACACACGGAGAGACAAAGTTTTCTTTTTATATTCAAGATTCAAGAATCGCTGCATATATCATTAAGAGAACGCCATTTTCATTTTGTCAATTTCATTCCAGTTCTGTTCATCACTAAGGAAAATATAAGGTGTATTCACCTCTAAATGACGCTGCTCTCGTTTTAGTCACCTTCATTAGCATGAATTCCACTTGTCATAAATAGCTATGGAGCAAATGCAGCGATATAAATAATTTTAATGTCAGCTATTTTTAGACTTTTATTTTTCCCGTCCGTTCAAATTAAGTTTTGCACACTGACACTCTGCTTCACAGAACAATAAACAGAACAAATGCTCCGTTCTCTATGCGGACGTGCTCTGCTCTGGATGAGAAGTCCACTTTTTAATCTATTTCGTTAATTTTCTACCCTCCAAATTGTGTTTCTGGCCTCTCGGGGAGGATGGCGGGGGAGAAAGACCCCGGGACATGTCATCCTCCCGGGTAAACGAGAACAATATGTGGTCCTTTCTGAGGAAAAGCAACATGAGTTTGAAAATGTTAACATGCCCTTTAACATCTAAGAGAAGCACAGCCCGCCTGTGTCACACTGTGCAGCAGCTCAGGGAGCGTGCACAGGCCAGGTTGGGGGCCCTCCGTCACTGATGGAGCAGCTAAACAGCAGAAGAGTATTCTATCTTTGATTAGGATCTCATTTGGATTCAGATTAATTCTCCAAGTTTTACAGACACACATTTCCTACTTTCAGTGACAATGGAGGCAGATGTAAGACCCAGAAAATATATTTTTTTAAAAATCAAAATATGAAATAACAAATATCAACCAATTTTCCAAATATTTTCCTGACACATTAGCAAACTTAATGGAAGAATGCGGCGTGGGCCAGGGAAGTGCCTGGCTCCGGACTGGCTGAGTACCCTCTGGTCTTTTTTACTTTTTTCTTTATAATTGTGAGCTTTAATATTTTCCTCTGGGAATAATTCATGGATGTTGATGAAAAGACTCAATCAGGCACATTCAGGGAACTGATATGCAAGTTGGAGCAGCTTGATTGAATTTAATGGGACTGTCGTGTCTTGGCCAGGGTACGAGCTCTGCTGAGAGTCGCTCTTGTTTAATTTGTGTGATTGCTGGCACACCGGTGTGAGATCTGGCCCGGAGGGAGCGAGAGCGGTGTCCAGCGCACGAGTCAGGAGGACTGACGCATTCTTTGCAGGCCGAGAGGTGAAAGAACTGTCCTGACTTGTCTGTATGGCTCCTGCCAGTTCTCTTAATGTGGGTACAGTACAGAGGGACAGATGGAGCGGAGGAAACCTTCTTCTCTCTCTCTCTCTCGTCGCTTTGTTGATGACAAGCTTGAAGAATCAAGGGCTGACACGTTGCTCTGTTGGTATTAATAACTCACCAAGAGATGAGTTCTGTCAGAGGGTGATTTTATTGAGGCCAGAAGCTGCTGCAGCTCTGCTCACAGGATCAAACTCAGGCTCAGCCGTCCAATGACCACACATCCCAACTGGTCCAGTTCGGTGAATTAGGTCAATGTAATTCTCCTCAGCATGGACACACGGCATGAGACAATCTGGGACAGTTTGGCTGCGTGTGTCGGTGAAATGTGTTCAGGAGTGGTGTTTGCGTTTGTACAACACGACGGACTGAGGTTTTTGTCAAAGCAGTTTGACTTGAAGTCTCCACTCTGTTTCCAATTGGACCAGATAAGCAGATCGCCCCCTGGTGGCGGGTATTTATTTGGTTTGACTGATGAGTCTCCTCACCTTTCCTTTTGGTTGTTGCTGTTTTTTGGCAGGGGTGTTGGCTTTTTATTATCATCTATTTTAATGTTACTTGTAATTCTCACCACAGTTCCCCTCGCTGTCAGTGAGAGCAGGTCCAGTCATGTGAAATGTCAGACACAGTTGGCTGTTCATGCTGTGGTGGTGTGATTCGTCTCCGTGCCCTTTTTAGGACCAGGATGTGATTGAACTGGACATTTTGGCCTTAATAACACATTTTGTCATTTTCAAGTGTGAGGAGATAAATCAGGATTGCGCTCTTGTTTTTCTTGTTGTTATGAGTATGTTCCCATTACATTTTTACTTTTACTTCATTTAAGGTGGTTTGGAAACTGCCTTCTGGCACTGAGCAACATCATATATTTGAAGTCAGTGCAGAGCCAAACAAATTTATCAACAGCAGAATTCCACGTTTATGGAGAAAAACATGTTTATATAATATTAGAATTTTCCCATTGACACCTCCAACCACTTGGTGGAGCACACACGTGTTCTGGTATCCAACACAGACTAATTTATTTTCCTTCTGCTGCAGTTTTTGTCCCTGTGTTCATGACCTGCTTGTAATTCTAAACGTTTCCGGATCCCTTTACCACTGCTACAGCTGTCGACACAGAGTTGGCTCAGTCCTGGGACAAAGGCTCCAGAGTGTTTTCAAAAGCGAAATGTACTACTGCAGAGTGGGTTTTTTTTCCCCAGTCTGATGAGGGTTCAGTGAGGACACTGTCCCTGAAGGATTGGACCATCTCTCTCTTCCAGAGGTAGAGGCAGCCTGGACATCTGTCGCATCACGACAACCAGTGAAAGTCATTCAGTTCAGTGTGTGGCCTTGTCTGTCTGTTCAGTCTGCCGGCACACACACACACACACACACACACACACACGCTGGCTCCATAATGCTCACTGTGGGTTGCCATCTCTGTGAATGTGATATGGAGGTCTGTGCAGAAACACCAACCCCCCCTCCCCACTTTCACAGAATCATATCTTATTCAGTCAGGCACAGCAGCACAGAAGGAGCCGGATGGTTTTCACTCATTGACACAGCATAGATTAGCCAGCACCGCTAATCTGATAGCTTCACCGTGGGATTCAGATCTGACTGATGAGGATTATAAAAGATGGCTTCAGGAGCAGGGGCAGCGAGTGACTCAAAATTTAAAAAAATGGTTTCTATGATTTCTTAAAATCAACTTGCCCCACATGTTCTGCCTGTTCCTGATGTTCTAAACGGACTAAAAGCCCAATAATTGATTAGTTATATTATATTATTTAATTAAAGCATCCGTCACAGATGTCAACTGTTGAGGTCTTACATCAGCCTTGGCTTTCAAAATGAAGAGATAATGATTCCAGCTATGAATCTGAATTACGCCCAGGGAGTAATCACAGTGCAGCAGCCTCCTCCTCAGACAGTTGGCTTTAGGCACCATCCATCACTGTAGTGACTCTTCCTACCAGTAGAGGACAGTAGCTGTCTAATCAGTCAGTGGCTGCAAGAGCAGCTGAAGTTTGAACTTCAGATATGATGCCGTTCACTTTACTGTTCACTTTGTTTCATCAGAGTTTAGACTTAAACCTTTTCCTCTTTCTAGAAACCTGAAGTGGCCCATGACCAGTGTCCTCTTCTCCTTCCTGCTGTAGGATGCTTTCTTTCATTTATTTCTATGTTTATAGGGTTTGTTTTAGTACACTAGATTCAGGGCCTGCGACATGGTTTGACTATATTCATGATGAAAATGTGAAGTATTGTGAGTGTTTTCTTTCTGTGCTTGGCTCGCTGTATTTGCTGCAACAGAGTAGTTATGTAATGCAGTTGGACAAACCATTATGGTACAGTACACAATTAAGTCCTTGTTAAGCACATCCTCATTTTAGCTCGTGGCCTTTTCTGGTCATAATAATTATATTTGGAGCAACGCAAACGATAAGAGTCGTAATGAAACGACCACTGTGTTAGAGAAAAGGGAAAACGGCCTCTGAATGACGCACAGACTGGTTTTCCAGCTGACTTGTTAGGATGTGAGCTACGGGCACTGTGCTGTGTGTATAATATCCCTCTTCATATATAGTTCATCTCAACGTTTTAATAGAGAAAAGAAAGGAGCGGTCAGGTCAGTACAGTCGGGCTGAATTCAATTCATTTTGCGTTGGATTTAGCACCATGAAGGTCCCTTAATCACTGCAGACAGACTTTATTAGACTATCAGACCATAACAGCCAAATGAAGCATTGGAGAGGAGAATCATTACGATGCTCGGAGGGCGGTCCCCTCTCAGCCACAGTCAGAGTTATTAATTTTTTTGTATTGACTGGGAACGAACCCCTGCTGGTTTGAACCCCTCTGGTTATTGACCGCTGCACCCCCAGAACCAATGCGTTTCTTATTACTCTCTCTTCCCTCCAAGGCTCCATAGCATATATACCACCATCCTCTCCCCCTCTTTGAGTCTCTCATAGTCTGTTGCTTCTCATCAAGCGACATCCTGCTTGTTGTCCGTGAGTGTGCAGAGTGCGGCTTGAGCTGGAGAGTCCAATCGAAAGTGACAAACATCTCCAGGAAAGCAGGAGCCGCCGCGTGCGCGCAAACACACCTCGTGTACAGTAGTGTTTATCTCGTCTGCGCTGACTCGAGGTGAGGGGGAGATGTGGGATTCATTTACCCGCTGCGGGAGGAGGACAGTATGAGGAATATTAGGACTGGCAATTCCTATAACCCCCCTCCTTTAATCGTGACGTTCTCATTTGTAGTGCGGGCGTGCTTCTCTTCTTGGCGACTCGGAGGTTGTAAATGTGCGCCTGGCCTTGATCACGGTGCTGCAGAGGAAGACATGGAGGAACATCATCATTAAGGCGAGTCTGAGGATAAAGGGGAATCAATATTAAGACCTTTAGGAGAGAGTGTCTGTCATTTACTATTAATAATGGCCCCTGCTGCCTGTTGTAATAATGTAATTAGGAGTACAGGGAACAGATACTTTATCCCCATCTAAATGGTCTTCACATGTAGAAACTACCCCTACCTTCTCTCTCTCTCTCTCTGTCACAGAGGCCATCTCTATCTAATTGGACTGTGGACACAGAACAAACACACCAGGGTTAGGGTGGTCTATCCTGGACGACCTGAGAGGTGGATGAAGTGGAGAGATATTGGGAAACTAAAATGTCAGCCAGGTCAAAGGAGAAACAGGCAGGAACTGGAGTAAAACCAAAAAAATAGAGTTTGGAGGGAGGTCCAAATAGTGGGAAATGCAGAATAATAACAGGAATTCCCCCCATGTGTAAAGTCCTCACGGTTTTCTCCTCTGAGCGCTTAAGAAAACATGTAATAGTAAAAAAAAAAAAATCAAGAAATCACCTTGAACACACATATATGCAAATATATGCTCAAGTATATGCTGCAATACCAAAACAAACAGTACTGCAAATACACATGAAATCCAAAAACACAGAAAAATGTTCACGGGTTCACGGTCCTGCTGTGAAAATGTTTTATTCCAATTTAAATCAGCATTCTCCCTCAGGTCACTGTGAGAATGGTTGTAATGGAAAACGTGGACTGAGTTTGGAGTTTTATAAAATGGATAATAGTCTGTGTGAGTGAGTTTGCTCAGTGGTTGACTCTGGTCATATTGGCTGGAGATGAGGGGGGGGGGGGCATTGTGTCTGATGCCCAGTTGAGCAGAATTTGAATGAGGCAAATATATCAATTCATGGCAAGTGTGTGAGTGAGACTCCCGGCCAGAGTTTGTATTTCTCCGTGGCCTGTGTGACCTCTGGTGGGCGTGTGGGTAAGCTATTGATCGGCACGTCTCCCTGCGAGTTTTGTTCTCCATGACAACCACTTGGGTACAGCTGCACTTCACCTCAGCTCTCCCCAGACGCCCCCAACATTGAGCTCAGAGCTCAGCCTTTAACCGGCCAGACAGCCCCCCCCCCGGTTTGCTGAGCGCGGCGATGTTTGTGTCGTGGAGATTCGATCCGTTGTGTTATTTTGTGGTGTATGTCTAGTGTATCTTTGCAGTAGTAAGAGGAAAGGAGGGAGTGTTTGTGTGTCAACGACAGGAGGCAAAGAATTGTGTGCAGAAAAGTTATTTATGGATTTATAGGATTTGAAAGTATTGAGATCTGGGGAGTAATGATTCTGAAACTGTCCAAGACCAAAATAGTGAGGCACATGTCCAGCATCCTGTATCGCGGTGGAGTGATCACAGCACCGGGAGCTTTTGTTTGACCTTTCAAAAAGACAATCTAAATCAAGATGTAATTAGAACAGTGGATTTGAAGAATCGTTACAATGCTCCTCCATTCGGACTGGATTTTGTCTCACTGTGTAATTGTGAGTTTTACATGTATCTGTGAACACTTGGCCTTGTGTGTTTGTGCAGTATGAGTCACAGTGTGCAGGCAGACCTCTGTCCCTAAAGCAGGACTACAAGGTTGTTTGCGCTGAAGAGTAGAACGGTTAAACTTTGTGAGCGCAGAGATTTGAAAAAATCAATTTGCTCCCCATACTCCTGGACGAGAGGGCAGGTCGGAACCTAATCATCCCTCCACAAAACAAGCAGAATGGCTGCTGTTGGGTTCTACATCTGCCCGCGCCTCCCTCCAGCAAGCTCCACGTTGCATTATGGACAAGTTATTAGAGAATGTAAGAGAGAAACCATTTTGTGAAGACCCTGTGAAAAGCTGTGAGGCAGCGGGGAGCTCCGTGCTGCTGCTGAGCGTCCCGTTCTCTCTCTGAGCCGAGGGTTTGCGTGCTGGTTAGCGCAGCCTCAGGTTAGATGAGGAGTGTGATCTTGACCCGCTGAGGGTGTTGAGCGCAGGATTAACCTCCTGGAGTAAAGTCGTATCATTATCAGGCTGCTGTCTCGCAGCTTTAATCCTCCTGTGCCGTGATGTTCCCGCAGACAAATGTGTTTCAAAGATTGAAAGTTCAACAACCGCCTGCCCAAGGCGTTTGGCAAAAGGAGTTTGGATTTAAATCTAGAAATCAAGCAGAGCAAGTTGTTGTTGTCTGTTTAAAACAAGGTGAAAAAGACGTTTGAAAGAGACGTTAATCTCCTAATGAGGAGGAAATCAAAGTCCTCTGTGGGTGTGGAAGCTCCGTTGCTCTGGCACAAAGCAGTGACAGTGATTGAGTTCATGTCAGATCTGCTTCCTCTTGTTTACACTCATAATTGGAGTCAGCCACAGGCTCTTTACTCAAGTGTTCTTAATGCCAGAAGAAGCCTGTGGGCTCTAGGTTTGGTTTTTGTGGTATTTACACCTTTAAGTACCATTCAGATGTGCAGTTTTTACAGGTTTCAAACTGTACTGAAGAATAAAATCACTGACATGAGATATTTTAGAATTGAATTATATTCTGAGAAACAAATAATAATAATGTGGCTCCCAATATGTTGCTGCTGTGTTTGGTCAGTCCGCCGCTGTGTAAACATATCTGCTTCTTTTTTGTTGCTAAGCAACAGAGGCATAAGATGATGTAGTGTTTGCCTTTATCCACTCATCTCTGGAGAGGGAAAGTTACACAAGTTACACAGTTACACAATACTTGAAATCTCCATATTTGGATGTGAGCACGATGCTCAGTGGGTGTCAGCTCACCCGGCAGTAACCCAGAAGACACACACTGCGAGAAATTGAACATATAAATCCAACGCACCCGTCCACAGAGAGCCACTGTGCACGGGTGCCGTGTTGATTAATAAGGTGGCGGCTGCCGGAGGAGACAGCAGCTACTCCAGCAACTGCAGTCTGCCAGCTGCAGGAAGGAACGTGGCGCTGACACCTTCGATGGGCCACCTTGGTGAAATGTCACCACACAATTGGTGTTTGTTTTTTGTTTTTTTTGGGCAGGGGCGATGTGACCTGGATGGACCTCTGTACTTATGCGACGCTCCGCTGAGCGGAAGCGGCAATGATTGCCGTTTGCCTTGATGAGTTTGTGACAGATCGCGACTGTCATCCCTTATCCCCTCGGCGTGCCACGATTTCTGAAAACTCTATAAAACTCCCTTCCCCAGAATTTCTTCCTGGAGCAGCCAGTCACAAAATAAGCTGAGTGGGATGTTTACAGAAGCAGGTTAAACTCTGGGCACGCTACATTTGCTCAATTTGAACCCCGACACCAATAAAGCTGCTTTAAATATATTTGGATACCGTCCTCCTTCACACTCAATTGAGCCCGGGGCTAAGTGTTCATATCATGAGTTTGTTTATACGGCTTGTATTTAGACCAAACCTTGCCCAAGACGCCGCTCAAGGCGTCGTCACTTGCGTCTGCAGCTGTGAGCTCATCAGGCCCACGTGTGCGTACGAGTGTGGAACCTCCGCGTGACATCTGCTGCTCTGGTTGGTGACGTTAACACAAGGTCAAACAGGGAGAGCATCTGGTGGGTGAGACAGAGTATTTGAAGAATGTCAGGGAGGATCTGGATGAACGCACACACATGTATGTCCTGTGCTCTCTTCATGTTTTTCTCCCTCAGTCTCATTGAAACACAGACTCACACACTCGGGTGCAATAACTGCAGCAGCAGATAGGGGTCGCTGCAGGACTATGCAGGACCCCCCCCCCATCCACAGGCAGGTTGTTTGGAGCCCGGCATCCCACTGGCACATCTCCTCCTCCTCCTCCTCCTCTTCTCTTTTCTCCCGACGGTCGTCGTCTCTCTCCATCTCTCCACGTCTCTCACCTTCTCCCTTCCCCCTCTTCCGCGTCCTCCTCTCTGGGATTAAAATTGGCCGCGGCCGGGCGCTGTGTGTCGGCGGAGGAGCAGCGGAGGAGCAGGAGGGACGACGGTGAGGTCTCGCCGAGGCGGCAGAGGATGTGCAGCGGTTGGTTGCGAGGCTAGAGGACGCCTGAGAGGACAGGCTGTGTGTGGATGTATACCTGTGGAGGGAGGACGGCTTTTCCCAACATCTGTGGCAGCTGCTGCTAATGAGGTGCACTGCCTTTCTCCAGACCCGGTCTGTCTCCCCATCGCTGCTTCTGAACATGCCTTTGTGCGTGCGCGCGCGCGCGTGCATGTGTGCGTGTTGGTGTCTGTGCATGTCAAACGTCTGATGCAAACTGCGGCAGTCCTAATGTTCTTCATCAAGATTTCCTCCATCTTCCTTTGTTTTGTGTCCCTCTCATCCTCTCCTCCTCCCCTCCTCTCCTCTCCTCCTCTCTTCTCTCCTCCTCTCCTCCTCTCCTCCTCTCTGTGAAGCAATTCACAGCCTCGCGAAAATGGTGTCAGTTTACATAAGATGTGATTCCAAAAGGCTTCATTATCTCAGGACAACAGTCACCAGTGTCAGCAACATACATGCATGCATCCACACGGCCGGTGCTGTGAGAGCCGGTGGACAGAGTCCTCTCTGTGTCCCCTTTGACGAGTCACCGCATCTTCATGGGTTAGGCCCAGCGCTGTCAGATGAGTTTGGCAGGAGGTCACATAGAGTATGCATGAGTTAGAAGACATGTTTATCGTTTGTAAATGCATGGCTTCTAACCTCCCCCCCCCCCGCTGTGTGATGTGATCGTCTTGCATACTGAACGTTGTGTGGAGAACAACTTCTCCTCCTCTCATCCTCCTTCGCTTCTTTGATTTGGAATGAAGGGAGGAGAAACAATTCATGGACATTATCATACAACGTGTCAGTGTGTGTGTGTGTGTGTGTGTGCAGCACATATATGTTGGCGTGCTGTTTGTCTGCTGGCACTTTTGGTCCTCGCAGTTCTTTGACCGTGTTTCGGGTGAAAAGCTCAGACGAGGAGACAGACGGCTTTAATGGAAACACAGAGAGAGCTGGCAGAGACAAAGTGGCGTGAGCTGCTGTCCTCTGTAGCACCTTTGTCACCCAACCTGCTGACACCGCACATTTAGGCCCCAAGGGGATCACTGGTTTACACAATTAACATGATATGTGTGTGTGTGTGTAGTTGCCGTTTGACTTTGGTGTGAAAATCACTGAGGGCTTGTTGGCTTTAAACCATTTTCACATCAGATTAAAACACATAATCCATTTTTTTTGTCTTTCATGCCCCAAACATTGATTTGCTCCTTTTTTATTCCTTGAGGTTGATAGAAATCATCTCCAGTGTTTGCCTTCGCCATCTGCTGCTTCTGATATAATTCATTCTGTATCAGCTTTGTTGCAGCCAGGCACTGAGAGAAATATTCAGACTCTGGATGAAGGAAATCATTTGAGGCCGCACCGCTCCATCGAAATGAAGTATTCGTTATTTGCCCCTGAGCGATTTAGCCCAGATGGGATCTTTGGAACCTTTTGGGATGCTCACTAATTTTGAATCAGATGTCGAACCAGAACGCCAGTGACATGTTTAGAGATCCCTCTGATGAAATGAAACCCGGCTGTAACACCTCTCTTCATGTCGTTGTGTCCAGGGGGAGTGGTTGACAAGGATTTGCGGCACTACCTCAACCTGCGCTTCTCCAAGGGCTCAGTGGACCACGACCACCAGCAGATCATCAGAGACAACCTCTACCTCCGCACCGTTCCCTGTGAGTCTCTGTTTCTCCTCGGCCCCGTCATTCTGGCCTCCATCACTCCTTCCTGCCTCTCCTCTTCCTCGCCGTGTCTCTTCTTTTCCCTCCTCCGCCTCTGCCTCCCAGCGTGTGTGTGTAGTTTTTCTATTCCCTTCTCTTTTCCTGTATTAGTTTTTCCCCCCCTCGACCCTCGGGACATTGCTCTCGTATTTTTTCATCGCACATGCTCTTTCTCCGTCTATCGCTCCTTCTTCTCCCTCAGTCATCCGGCTGCCAAGCTCTCAGCCTGAGGTTTCCACGGCAACCACCCTCTTGTCTCGAGGCTTGCGTTGCCGTGACGCCCTACCCCCTTCAGCACACGCTCGACATGCACAACACACACGCCGATCGGCATTATTATCATTAACACCGATAAGAGGTTTTGATCTTCGCCGTCAATAATGGGAGCATGTCGATCCTTTGGCCATTAGGACGGACGTTGCTCTGTGTGTGTGTGTGTGAACCTGCTGGACACACAATCCGCCGACGGACGCATCGCTCCTGTCGGTTGCATGTGGAAGTGGATCGTACCAGCGTACCTGTTGCGGCGACGATGTCAGTGCCGCGATTAACATGGATGGGACGTCGTCCCCGGCAGCTCCGCCTGCTGTCAATACACGGAGCAGCTCGTGAATCAGCTCCTCTGGAGACTGGAGCCACTGTGATGCTCGACTCACACAGACTACAGATGCTTTCATGCAGTGTGTGCATCAGTGCACTCTGACTCCATGTTTCAGGAGCTCGTCTAATAACCTCAGTTATTGTGTTGCCTGGGTGATGAGAGGACTCACAACGCGCCTTTGTGTTGTTTGTCAACCGACACAGAATGGGCTACCTCTTGACGTCATTGGTAGTTTTTGCGTCGGCTGAGCACTTCTACTCGACTGGATGTCCTCTGCCGGTGTGTTGAGCTGCTGACACAGAAGTGATTGTTTAATTCACTTCCACAGCTGCACAGTCCCTGGGCCTCTCTCTCCCTCCTCCCTCCCTCGCTCCCTCCACTTTATCTCTTTGCTTTCATGCTTTGCTCTCCCTCCTTCTTTCCCTCTCTGATTGCTTTTGGTCACCACCTCGCTCCGTCACATTTTCTCTGCCTTTCAGTTTTACCCCCAGTACGGCCCACCCTCCTTTGCTGTCTTTTTCTACCTCTCTCCGTCTGTCGGCCGGTAGTCGCACAGCAAAGTGGACTGACAGGGTGACAGCTGAGGTGATGGCGACTGGCTGAGGTTCAACACTGCAGGTCCTCTCACACTTCAGCCCCGTCCTGGCCGAAGGACGGCGCAGGCCGATTATTTTTTTTTTTGGTCGCGCAAGCCGTAGTTTTTTTCACCGTTTTTGTAAAATCGCTTCCAGACGTTTTGTGAGAATAGAAAAGACAGTTATTCTGTGTGATGTGTGAGTGGTAATGACATCCCCATAATTAACTGGCTATCACTTAACAAAGCCGATGCAGTGTAATGAATTCCAACTCACGGGCCCCCTGCATTGCAGCTTTGAATCCTACGCTGAATATTTCCATTTATTTGAATACATTTGTGATATTACAGATTTTCATCAACCTGTTTTGTGCGGCAGGAGGAGGATGTTTTATACACATCTGCAGATGCACAGGAGCAGGTGTTGCCTAACCACAAGAGTGACACAGCATCAGACAGCTCAGAATCAGGGAGGACGGTCCGTGGCGGCCAGTGTGTTGTTGTGGTTTGGAGCGGTATAGAATTAGCGTTTTTCACCCGTGTCTGCAGCGGCCTGACCGCGCTGTCAGTGCGAGTCTGTCAGCTTGACAAGCAGACGCCACTCTGCATCACAACATGCTGTCACGGTGAAGGACGTGGGAGGAGGTGTGTGAGAGTGTGTGTTCATGCCGCCAGGAGGCTTACATGCTGACATCAACTCCTGCATCCTGTTACATCATGCAGCTCAAGGTCTTGCTGTTCTCCCCCCCAAAAATGGAGTGAATTCAGTGTGATAATTTTCCGTCGTATATTAACAGCCTTGCACAGACTGAGCCTGCGGACTCTCCGCTGTGTTAAATCTGTATGTTTACTCGTTTGCAGGTTTGTTTTCCACATGCGTTCACGCTTAGTCATGCACACGTAGCAAATGCTAACATGACTTCCACTTACAGAACATTCATGTACGCACACACATTGTCACGAGACCAGCAGTCACTCACAGGTGGCTCAAAATAGGAGGTTTTAAAACGTGTCAAGCAGATGAAAACTAAAAGGCAACGGAAATGTAATAAGGAGGATCAGACTCTCTGATGGTCATCTCAGGCTACAGGTTGAAACACTGGATGCGGTTGTTTCTGATAGTCCAATATACATCTCAAGCCTTTGAGAGTAAAAACGTGTAGCACTGTTTTAATTTATTCACACGCACCACTTGACCACTTCACAAAATGAGTCTCAGCCGGAGCAGGAGCACCTGCTGCTGAGCAGCTCGGAGAAGAGTTGCAGATGGTTTAATGTCTGCGTCGTGTGAGCGGCTGTTTGATATGAGCGTAAGGCAGTAAAACGAGCCAGAGGAAGTAAGGACATCAGGAAAATATATGGGGGAAACAGAAAGGAGGAGGTATCGTAAACACAGTGGGGAGATGATGGATCTGGACAAGAGATAAGAGCCCTTTGCAAGGAGATGGAAGGAATATGGAGGAGGACAGAGGGAGAGGTGGTAAAGAGGAGGACATCTGCAGGGGAGAGGTGTGGGGGGAAGGAGAGAGCGGACAGAGGAGCAAAATTGAGAAGACGAGCGGCGATGTGAGAGGATGGGCAGAGACGCGTGAGTAGAAGGGCGGACGTGCAATGAATGGGGGGAGAAGAAGATATAAGGGAGCCTCGTAAGTTATTCCCCAGAGAACCATCTCCTCTCCTCCACTCTACTCAGAGGCATCAGTAAAAGGTTCTATAAATAGCTCCAACAGTGAGCAGCACGTTTCTCTACTCAGATAGCCTATAAATAGTGTACATACAGCTTCTGTCACTTCACATCCTCTACTCTGGACGCATGCTGCCCCGCAGCTTTGCAGCCTCCGACAGGGAATCCTCCGCTGGAGACTTCAGAGGGGGAGAGGATAAAGAAGCTGGGGAAGAACATGGCTCAGATGTTCAGGCTGGTGATGGCGGAAACGAAGAGAAAGCTATCGTGGTGACGTAGACTTCTGTGAAAGATGACACGTCCTAAAGCCGATGCAGGCAGGACATTTTAATGTACACTCCAGCTAATGCAGAATTTATGCTGTTGTGAGAATCATTTTCTGCTCCACGTTCCTGAATAAAACACCTCATGTTGCTCTGAGCAGCAGCAGCTGAACACCACAGCTCGTTCCATGCCTGAAATGATAAAAAAACCACTTGAATAATGTAAACAGGAAAGTGTAGCGCACGTTACATGCTTTGTTCTCAAACACAAACACAACATGTTGCGTGAATCACTGCAACGCATGGAGAGGACTTAGCAGAGGTGGATCATGCTTTATGTTTAAACGATGGATGAACTGTTAGACCATCTTTGCATTACACACAGAGAGCGGTTTGCTGTTTGCAAATCGAAATAACATTCATTACAGTACATTACATTTATTATTACATTTAATAGCCCAAGACTCATGTACTGTATACTCCATTTTGGTTTTTACCAGCCTACAACCCTCTGTGTGTGTGTGTGTGTGTGTGTGTGTGTGTGTGTGTATAATCCTTTTCTAGCAGCCAATCTCTCTTCCTGCCTGATGTGTAGTTTAAAAACTCAATTTCCTGTTGGGTCAGTCTTCCACAAAATGATTTCCCATTTTTATTGATAGTGAAAAGAAATAAAGTCCCCTAACACCCGAGAAGATTTTCATCTAGATCCGCTGTGACCGGTCAATCTGCAATTAACAGGTTGTCTCTGTGATAACGGACTTTAATTCAAACGGATCGCCGGAGTTGTATTTGTTAATCTATGAAACCCAAGCGAGTTACTTTGGTGATGGAGCTGCTGCTGGTGACTGGAATTATTCATCTATTTTAAGTTAATCTTTAATTAGTTTTGCCATTTGTTATTTGTTTTTGGATCATGTTGTGGCTCCGCAAATACAAAGGGATGAAATCTGCTTCTTGAGAGAAAGGAAAGCTTCAGTCTGTTGCTCTGTGGTGATTTCAGCAATCGGTCCCAGCGTGTAGCCACCAAGCTCTCCCACCTCCATCTGATTTTCCTTTTCATGGGAGTTTTGCAGCCAAAGTTCTGTTCTGAAATTGAACAGAGAATATAGGTTCTGTTTTTTGGACGTTGTTTTGGGAACACTGATTTCAGTCCGACTGCTGTTCAGAGTTTGCAAAGTGACTAATCCTCCTCAGAGTTACAGACTGAATGTGAAGGAGCCTTGACTCTAATATGGTTCCGTGTCTAATGATGATGAGGCAAGTGGCCAGGAGGACGAGTGATGATGGTTATTTTAGGATGTTTGTTATGGTGATCACAGTGAAGCTGTAAGAGGCGACATAAAAGTAATCTTCTGTCATCTGTTTGATTTTGATTTTATAGACTGTTTCTAGATTGTTTTTCTGCAACGTTGCATTGAATATTTTGAAAAAGAAACAGTCTCGGGTGAAAGAAGAATGACGCGAATGTTACAGGCTCCTCTTTGTCATGGTTGTGTGTCCATCTGTGTGTGTGTGTGTGTGTGTGAGGTGAGAAAGAGACACATCATTCCCTCAGGACTTTCTCTTTAACGGGTAATTTGCCTGCTGGCTTGCTCTTGTTAACGGGCTGGCTGACATGCTTTGATGTGGTTCTGTGGCCCCCTGCAGTTTGATTGGCGCTCTGGATTAAGGTTGTTCCACAGATGAAAGGAACTGCGAAGGAAAGATATACGTTTTATTAAATGAAAATAGCAAATATTAAACATGATTAATGAACTGGTTATGTTCACAAAGTGCTCTGCGTTCGGAGCTCTGGACCGGTGCTGCCTCCTTTGGCTCCCCTCATCACCTCCCCACCCGTCGCCCCTGTCTGTGCAGCGATGAGGATCTCAGCGAACGCTTCATCTTCCTGTGATGGTCAGTGAGCTTTGACTCGTTGCTCCGGTCCGTCGCAACCTCTCCGCACACACTCCAGTGCGCAAACCACCACGCGCGCCCAGTACCAGCCCAGTGTTCGCAACATCATCGCGAGCCGCCCCGTCGTCTCGTGTCAGTCGGCCCGCAGACTAATGAAGGTGCTTTTCAGCCTATCACGGCTGATTTCCATCACCAGAGGAAACACCTCGGTACAAGGGTAATTTCTCAATGTCACCCAGACACCAGCTCCGGCAGACGCTGATCACTGGGCTGCACAGATGTCCCTGCAGCTGCTGGTGAACCTGACAGACAGATATTTAATGGGAATATCTCTTGACAAGTTACAGCTGCTGTTTTGACCAAAATTAATGTTGCCTTCCCTCTTGAGTTTTGTCTTCTGGAATTTACTCGCATGCTGTTCTCAGTCAATTCGTTCCGGAGCCGGAGGCGTTTAAAGGTCTGTCATTCCAAATGCAGGTTGTCATGACGGGCTCACATACGCAGGAATCCATTTAATTTTTTAGGTTGTGTCAAAAATGTCCAAAGATGTTTTTATATATATACTGATATGCCATGCCCACCTCACTGTATAAACTGAAAAATGGAAAATGTGGTTTATTTCAACTGAATGGAATGAGAATGGCTTTCTCAAACTAGTTTAATTTAAGTGTGGTTTGAAAACATTGCGTAATAACAGTTTTCATTTGCCAGAGCTCAGTACTTTGCAGAGCTTTCTACAAAATCATCTTTTCATTAAAAAAAAAAAAAATACCTTTCAATTTCTGTCTGGGGCGCCAGTGTAGATTCCCGGCTCCGCCCACAGCTGTACAACAACAGTGTCTTAGAAAGTAAAATCATTCACAAGCATAATTTAAATCTAAACAAAGTAGGACTGAATTGATGATGACGATTATTAACAATGTCAATAGAAATTCTCACTGTTGTTATCCATACATGATATATAGTTAGTAGAATGTAAGAACATTACCAGCAGACAAAAGAATGTTGGGTGATATTTTACTCAGTTTTTGGAGCTGCCACTCATTATCTTCCTGTCAATCAGCTCATCAATCAAACCCTTGATTAAAGAACGTGGGTTGGCTGGTGCTCAGGGTAACAGACAGGATTCAGTCTGCATCAGGTTGTTGACTGATGCACCGTCTCTTGGATCTTGCAGTCAAGCAAACAGTTTGAAATTTCTGGGAAATACAGAGTAAGATAAGAAGATTGATTCCACTCTCTTGTCTCTACGGTAAAGACGGAGCTATGGTCGGGAGCCTTGAAGACAAACGGAAGAAAATCGCTCCCCAGAGCAGATAAATTTTTCTCTGGACAGAGCCTGGCTGTCCTCCTGTGTGTAGTTTTCTAACTAAACCAATTAAATATCAATAAATTGACACTGGCAGCAGACAGGCTGTACAATCCATACGAGCTCTATACTGTAAACGTTGAGCAGATGTCATCTCAACTCCATTAGCTTTTAAGGCTTATTTTTATTGGATCTTCTTATTACTATTGTAGGATGTTACAACATCCATAAATCTGTTCACTGTCCTTGAGGGCTGCTGGGTCAACCACTGGGCCAGTGCTTGCTATTCATGCTCCAACTCACTTCCACCAGCGTTTCCCGGTCTCCAGTTAACCGCCGGAATATCCCGCATAACCCCGGTGACCTCCTGTTGTCAGGCGTTGTTGCTAACCACCGTAACCGCCACCGTCTCGCAGCAATCTGCCTTTACACCATCACGCTGGATGTATCTGTAACAGAGCGAGTCGTCCAATCTCTCCTCCATCCCACACACCGTTTCACTGCTCACTCCAAATAGACTGGATCTGTGGAGGCAGAGCTTTGTCCTGGCACGGGAGAGGTGACGTCCCCGTCCCTCAGTCCAGCCAACCCACGGCTCCTGTCCGCTTAAGCACCGGCTGCATTACTCTCAGGTAACCAGGTGTGAGCTCTCAGCGGCCAAGCCGTGGCAGTAATTGATTGATGAAGTGCGAGACGGCGAGCAGCACGGACGCGCAGCTCAGCAAAGACGCTCGAGCTCCACGCACCTCCGAGACAGGTGAGACGGTTGTGTATGCACAACGGCACAGTGCCATAACTGACATAAATATTATTTCGATAAAGCGAATGTAGTTTAGGGCTTGTTGCCATGGCAAAGCTGCGTTGCCATGCGCTGTCGTGTTGTCGTGGTAGCAGACGCTCCTGTCAGACTGTTGCTGTGTTGCATCGTAGCATTGGCTTTGTAGTGTAAATAAGGATGTGTGTGTGTGTGTGCACCTCTCCTATAGACCTGCTGTCACCCGTCACATCTGCCAACCGGGGAAGAAGGAAAGAGCGAGGGGTTGGGGGGGGGTGTCAGTGACAGTGAATGAGACGTGAGAGACCAAAGTGAGACAGAGCTTGATGGAGAGACAAAAGGAAAGAGCAGCCTAACGAGGGGAAGAGGGAGCGGATTAAAGAGGACAGAGAGAGAGAGTAATGGGGACAGGGGTTACTGGTAGGGAAACAAATGGATGGAAGAGTGATGAGGTAAATTGGAAATGAGTGGAATGCGAGAAAGAGAAGGGATAATGGTGGGAGGCAATTTGAAAAGACACGAGAGTGAGATGGATGATAGACACATGCGAGACGGAGGCAGTAAATGAATAAGAAAGCAGCGGCGTGCGTGTGGGTATTGTGCTGGAAAACACAGTCTTCGCCTTCCTCCGTGCTCTCATGCTGCCATGCTTGCTGAAAGGGATTCTGGGTAAACAAGTTGTTTTGAGGGCAGCGTCTTACAGGGCTCTCTCTCGAAATCAAATATTCCCACGTATATTTTTGCAATTTCAATGATTAGAAACATTTTTTTTACACTGTTTTTAGAAAATATGGAAATAGCGAGAAGCTCTGGGATTAAAGGAGAGGACGGTGCTGCGCGACAGACAGCAACACGTCTCAATTCAAACGAAAGGGGTTTGCGTTCAACCCGTGCAGCATTATTAATGTGACGTTTGACTTGCATTAAGCTCTGAGGGGAGCTGAGCTAACGCACCGGCTCGTGCACGTTAGAATCCTCGTTTTCACACTCACATAATCCCCAGGTGGATTATTGTGAAGGAGCATCACGACTGTTCACCTTGTGCAAATTATTTTTAGTTACCGTTAGATTCAGCGTTACCTCGCGCCCTCCAGCTCCCACACCACCCCGATGGCTGTGATGGATGATGGTGCTGAAGCCATGTGGGGTTTGAGAGACAAACACGTTGCAGCGCTGGAGGCTCAGGTGGGACCATATGCATCCAGACTAGGTTTGTTGCTCTGTCCAGTCACCGCACAGATGGCTGCAGCTGCAGATGCTGCAGGAGTGATTTCTTTTTTTTTTTTAACAAGTCTGAGAACTTTGGAGGGCACAGTCCTATCTTTAAGCCCCTCCCTCCATCTCGGCATTCCCACACACACTTGAATTGAGACTCTAATTGACGCCACCCCCCCTCCCCCCCACCCTTCATTATGATAATCAGTCCATCGATAGACTATTTTTAGCTCAGAGACTCCCCCGCTCTGCTGCTCCCTCTTGGTGATTTCCTCTCTCATTACACAAACATGTGTATGCGTACACGTGCGCTGTATCCAGCTCCGTCGCAGGCTGCTGTGGAAGCACGGTGAGGTTAAGCTCTCTCTCTCTCTCTCTCTCTCTCTCTCTCTCTCTCTGCTGCTGATTTTTTTTGCCCTTGCCACTCTTCTGCCACTCCATTATTCAGCAAAGGTATTTGTCCTCTTATCGTCTGAGTTATTTCAGTATATCAGCTATTTCGGCTTTAGTGCCAAATGGACTTTCCTTGTTAGGGTTCTACCTTATCTCTCTTTTCTCTTTCTTTCTCTCTTGCACTCGCGCTAATGTTAAAATATTCCGCGGCACCTCGGCCGTTATGGTTTGAACTAGAGAACGTCTTCGCCTCCTAAAGTGGCAGCTCTGAAGCTTTACTGTGCTATTATAGCTTTAAGACATTTAAGCCATAAATCTCTATGGCGCTCATACCCATACTCGCAGCGTCACCTCTGAGAGGGTTTGGCTACGCCGGCTGATTGTGATGCAAAGACCATTTTTGGTTCACAGCCGACTTTATCCTTTATTAGCGAGAGCACGACGTTCAATCAATAATCAACAGCAGCAGCCTTGGTTTTGGCTCAGGGGAAGCGTCGCTGCCTCGGCTCACAGTCGGCTGCTATTTTTTAATTTCAGCACCTGCAGCTTGTCCTGCTTTGTTCAGCTCATTTATTAAAGCACTGCTCCGGAGTTTTGTGTGGCTGTGTAGGAAAAGTAAAGAAAAAAAGAAAGACACCCCTGCACGGAGCTGAAGACATTTCAGCCCTTATCCACAAGGCCTCATCAATTATAGATAGAATTTCTTTTAGAATCAGTTTTGGTTTCTGCCGGAGTTTCCAAGGCCATGATAAAGGAGGGAAAAGGAATTCGGTGTACGACTAAAGATGGCTGAGAGAGACAAAGGCAGCAGCAGGGGCAGTAGTAACAGAGAATGGATTTTTCCAGGAACAGTGTTCATTTTAACAGGAAGGGCTTCTTCACAGTTATTAAGTTGCGTTGCTAAAGGGAAGGAAAGAGCAGAGAGCAGGGGAGGAAAACAGGTAATGTGTTAAGCTGCTCTGACTGGAAATGTGTGAGAAGGAAGGAAGAAAAGAGGAACCTTCAGCCTATCTTTCTATCTCAAGGCCAGATAATCGATCAATATTCTCAGCTCAGATCCAGGACGCTCTCTCTCTCCCTCGCTGTTAGACTGGTGTGACCAGTGAAGGAAGCTGTGGGAGAAGGCCATCGGCACGGCATCAGTATTCCAACAGGCTCTGCCTACTCTGTTGTGGGCAGCAGAATAATTTCACTCTGATCTTACAGATCAATAGCTGTACCCAGTGGACGGCGACCGGCCCCTCCTGGCTGACTGAGCTGCTGTGGTATTCAGAGGAGATCCTCACGCAGTGGACGGTCCTCTTCAGCATTATTCCCCGTGCAGGGTACTTCATAGTGTGGCTCTCATTGCGCCCCTCTAGGCTGGCAGCTGTGGACCAACCGTCTTTGGTTGAACCGACCAAACATCCTTTCAGAGTCTTTGCTGAACGTACGTCGTGTTAAATCTTTGCACCGTCTGAGTCACAGGAGAGATGGTGAGTCAACGTTTGGGGGTGGGGAGGATATTTGATTGTGTGATATAATGCAGTTCAGTACATAGGCACATAAACAGCAGCCTCATAAAATACCATGGAAATGAATCAATATGTCCATTTAATGTATTATTTACTATTCTAAACGTTAAACAGGGACTAGACAAAGAATATGAAAAAGCCTACAGTAGACATATTGATCGACTTAAAGCCACTTATTAAAAATTCTTTAGTCAGCTCATTATGTCACTGTCATACAGGGGTGAAATGTTTACTGAGGTTTTACATGGTGAGGCGCTCTGTTTTCATTTAATGCATCTGTAGTTCTAATCTGCATTTCTATAATAGCTTATTGATGTTTGCAAACAGGGGCTGGGACTCTCAGTGCTTCATCTATGGCTTTATCACATAAATGAAACATGGGCTCTCATCTCCACAGCTGTCAGAGATAAAGATTCCTCAAATCCCAAGCGGGTCACAGATCATCTAGGAGGAGGAGGAGGAGGTGCTGCGGCACGTTTCAGCGAAATGCTGCAAATCAAATGTTGGTTTTCCGAGCGACACCGACGGTTTGACAAGTCTGCCGCGCAGCACAAGCGCTGAGTTAGCCAACCTGTCGAAATACAGCCCATCTGTCAATCGGCAGGAGTTGCGGCGCACTGCACTATGCTCCATTGTTATTTCTGGAAACGGGCAAAGGAGCACCGGTTTCTGTACAACTGGTCACGAGATTTGATCAGAGGACATCAAACAGTGATGGGACACTCAGAGATGTACACACCGAGGCACACACACACACACACACACTCGTACCTGCAGAGTTGAGGCTTCACTCTGCTGAGCTGTGATCAGCTTGACGATGAGATGGCTGTTGGCGCGGCGGGCACTTTATCGCCATTTAAAGCCACAAAGACAAACACACGGCTGAATACACACATCAGCGGACAAACAGAGATAGAGTGCAAGCAAACAGCCCTCTGCACACAGCAGCCTTATAGACGACCTATAGGTGGCTGATGGTCTGATGTCACTTCCTGGCTCTCGCAGTGTTGCTAAGCTCTCATCTGTGCTCCCACGGGTGAAGTAAATACAGTGGAGAAAGTTCAGCAGATGCACTGCAGGAGCAAAGTGGTGACAGACAATCAATACACATCTAATGATTAAGATAGCACACTCTGGAGAGGAGTTAGAGGTTCAGCACTTCATGAGATGGCTAACCTGTGTGTGTGTGTTCCTATTGTTCTCTTTTCATAGTGTTCTAGTCGTCTACCGGACAGATTTTTACAGTTCCTTACCTTTTGACTAATACAGCACAGTTAGCATCACAGTTAACTTTACTCTGCCTGCGTTAATGTGACTCAGATCTGTCCACGTGGGCTGGGGACTGTTTTCTGTTTTTTGATCGGCGTAGAGCAGAAATCAACGCTAGCGAACTTGACTGAGGCTGGGATGAAAATCCACTTGGCAGAGACACAAACACAGCACCTCATTAAACTCGACACTCCCATCGCTGCAATCACAGAGGCGAGCCTGGGCGCTGCAGCGCTGATGGAGATCTCCAGAGCGTTGATGTAGGAAGCCTGTAATTGCTGCACGCTAACGTGGCTCCTCTGCTTTCCTGTTGTTTCCACAATAATCCAGGCGGCACGGCGTTGGGAGCCGTGCGCAGAGGTTTGAGTTCTGTTTGGTAAAAGTGTTGTAGCGACTGACTCGTGCACCGGGTTGGATCGCACGGGGGCTGAATGACGGCGGCTTGCTTGTTTGAGCGCCATTTCCCTTCTCCTCTATAGCTGCCTCCTTCTGTCTCACACTGTCACTCACACTCAATTGTGTGAATGGATTTGGCTATCACAAGCGATGACTCTTCACTCAGCCTCTTCTGTTCCATTTCCTTTCCCCCTCCCACTTCCTCTCATACACTTTGTAGCCTCAAATATGCTGTCTTTTTCTGTCCAGTCCCTTTTTCTCGGCTCTTAATCTGCCTTCCTGCCTTTTCTTCTCAAGTGGCCCATTTGGCTCTGATGACCTCTCACGCTCTTCCTCTCCCCGCCCCTCCCTCCCTCCCTCTCTCCCTTTTTGCAGGTACCACCAGGCAGCCCAAGGAGGGGGAGGTGCCGGGGGTGGACTACAACTTTGTGAGTGTGGAGCGTTTTATGGAACTGGAGCAAAGTGGAGCCCTGCTAGAGAGTGGAACCTATGAAGGTGAGCGGTGGGAGCGCAGTGACCACTGTGCAGGAAACGTTCAGCATCTGGGCGAGGCGAGCGCGGCGGTGGGACCAGCTGTCGGAGGAGCCATTTTACTAGCTTGAAATGAATCTGGCGTCTTGTGCCGCACTGTAGACACCTCTGACGGATCAGGTGTGTCAGGTGATGTTCTCACACAGCTTAGGTAAACAAAATGAGTCTCCTGCAGGGATCCGTGTACGACAGCTTCCTCTGGTGCTTATTCAAATGCAGACTGACTACTTTAATGTGTGTGTGTGTGTGTGTGTGTGTCTGAGCTGGATGAATGCCATTTCCGAGTCATGTTAAGTCTGCATCTGCTTTGCTACAGTGTCAGGGATACATTTACACATGGGGGATTTGCTGGTTCATTTGCCCAGTAGCAAATTTTCTGAGCTTGTGCAGCTGAACGCACTCAGTGCGTGTGTGTGTGTGTAGGTACACGTACGCGTGTGTGTTCCTTTTTTAAACGTTCATTTTGTAATTGTGTGTGTTGCGTGTTTACAGTGTCTGTTTCGCAGAGCTTACTTATTCCCACCGGGGGAAGCTGTCTCTTTCTGGGTGGCAGCATCGGAGGTGCAGCAACTCCTTTTGAAATTCACATTAGAAAAAAAAAACAGAAGCAGAGCAGAGCAGAAGAAATGAGAGATGAGAGATAAGAACGTAAAAAGATGGGAAAAGGCATTGAAGACTACGTGCGTGGCACACTCACTTTTGTGATGAGTCACGACCATAAGTCACAACTGAACGCGAACACTGAACTGCGTATATCGCCAAAAGACGATGCCAAGAATATTGACGATCATGTTGTTTTTAAAACCTGGTCCTGAACTTGAATCATCACGCTTTACGCTCCGCGAAGCGTCCCCTCAGGTGGGTGCCTGCTCCCCCACTTTAATCCGGGTTCATACGTGCCCGTGTGCGCACATTCATTTTTGTGGCAGGCTGTGACAGCTCAGTTTGCTGGGCAGCAGGGTGACGGCGCTTCTCGAGGAACCGGTGGCTGCAGTTGAGCCTTCCCCAAAATCCATCCACCCCCTGCTGCGATGAAAGTAAACTCGTGTCTGCGGTCCCTGTGCTGCTGATCCCTCTTTTGTCCCTCATCGCTGCCTCCTTCCCTCTTGCTGTTGTTCTCCTCCCATCGGCTCTGTCCCCTGTTTCCTCTTTGTGAACCCCCCCCTCCTCCTTCTCCTCTCCACTTGGAGGGATTATAAAACAAGACATCGCTGCCTCACTCAATATTTAATCACTGAATCTTTCCCTGACAGTTTGGCTCTTATTTAAATTTCTAATAAAAGCAGAGCTATACTATGGTTTAAGAGCAAATAAGCCCAGTCGAGAATGTATATTTAGCACAGCAGAATATCATTACGTTTGGAAAGCCATGAAATTTCAGAAGCGTCATTGTCAGTCAGTGTCAAACTAACAGCGCTCAATTCATAGACTCCTTCTCCAATGAGATGCAGGACCTTCACATAGCTTTTCTTGATTTTCTATACCACCGTTACAGTGGCTGGGGACTGAGGACTGCATCACTGAGGTGCCCAATGATGCAGCAGACACATCTATAGAAAAACAATACACATATTTTTAAACAATGTACAACAGATAACACATACTAATGGAGATTGTTTGAGATTTATTGTTCTCAGACGCTGTAGATGGAGCCTGACTGAAAAGCTATCATTATGTTGAAGTAGGCCTGTGTGCATCATTAGGCAGAGAAACCACACTGCAGGGTTTTCTCAACTTCCACAACATTAATTTAGCTTAAACAGGGACATTGTTTGCCCTTGGAGGCATTTTTTTCCTCTCTCTCTATTTATTTTTGGGTTCCTGCATTTTAGGACTCTGCAGCAAGTGTTTTATCTTCTCTCAGGAGAAAGAAAAACTTCTCCTGAGAGAAAAATCCATTAAGGACACTGTTGTGGAGGAAGCAATTGGCTATTATTGAAACTCCACCTCTGACTAATATCTTATTTCTCCAGCTAGCTGTATAATAATCTTCCACTAAGCACACTGGGCCGTGTCTGTCCAAAGCAACAGATGCAGTTTAGGAAGAGTCATCGTCATTAAGATAAACAGACAGCTGGTTTGGGCTTTGAGAGCCAGTGAACTCACAAGTCAGTTCATTCAACAAACAGAGCAGCAATGCAAGAGAATATGACCCAAAATGGACCAAAGGAATTTGATTTTGCTGTGACTAAATTTGTCAGAGCTTCAGCAGCACGTCTCTCTCCGTTATCAACATTTGGAACAGTTCTGAAATAGATGCGTTTTCTCCTTTCGCATCTGGCATCTCAAATTAAAATAGCTCCTGGTGAAATGTGAGTCTGTCATAAGAGCTCAGCTATTAGCCACAGCTAATGCGAATTCATTTTTCAGACATCAGCCCGGGCAAATCAACCAAAATTGTTAGGATTTGCTAGAAATCTTACGTTCCCAGTGAAAAGCTGCTGCTGCTGCTGCTGCTGTGCTCTATCTTGCATTTTAAAATCCTCTGTTCACATCCTGAGTTCCCCCGGAGCCCTGGACCTCTGCTCTGCTAAACAGACGGTGCGTTATATCACCTGAGGTGGTCGTACATATGGCCGCTGACACAAACGCTGCCGTGCCTCTCTGCCCTCAGATAACTTCTACGGCACACCAAAACCTCCAGCGGAGCCGTCCCCTGCAGCCCCACCTCTGAATGTGAGTGAGGCCCTGCTGCCCGGAGCCCGGCCCAGCGCCCAGGGCAAGAGGAAGAGGAACCAGTCAGTCAGCAACATGGAGCAACGCGCCAGCCTGGAGCCGCCCGAGGAGGAGGAAGAGGAGAGCCCCATAGTCAACGGCAACGGGGTGGCCATCACACCAGGTACTGTCGGATGAGAGGCAGAAAAAGAAAGCATCCATTTCCTGTTTTGATGGTTTTATTAGAATTGTTCCATCAGCTACTGACTTAGATTAGATTCAAACTCTGCCTCACAAGTGCCCTGACCAGGAGGACGTTTTATTATATCATATTTAGGTGTGGAGAAAATTTAGTTTGAAGACCTTGACTGTCGCCTGAGATATTTATCTCGCTGGTCTGATTGAGTGAAGCCAGAGAAAGCAGTCAGTTGCAATAGCAGCTCTCACATTTAGTTTGTATTATCCCTTCAGGATAAATCAAGAGTCTCTTTTAGCCATCAGTCCTGCTTCATGTCCGCACTGTGTAGCCCAGCCGATGGAGATCTGACGACAAACCGATCACAGTCATTCCAGACATCAACACTCATCAGAGCGGAGTGCAGCATGTTCTCAATAAGCTAACACCCTAACACCCTGATCGCTGTCCATAGTCTCGTTTTAGCTCCAGCGATCGTCTCTCCTCCTCTCATGTCCTCTCATTTCTGTCTCTCTCTTTGCTCTCCTGCCACTGGCCTTTGTCCTTGTTTCTATTTATACCCAATCTCTCCTCTTCCCTCTCAACTCTCTGGGTTCTTCCCCTTCCTCTGTGGTCCTGTTCCTTCTGCCCTCTCTCCTTTCATCTCCTTACCCCATCTCTCTTTTCTAGTCTTTAATGATTTACTGTTATACCTTTTACATATTTCTGCACAATTTACAATCATTATTTCGGTATATTTTGGGCATTTTTAAATTGCTAATATTGCAGGAAATCCTCTTGCCATTATAATTGACATTGTTCTGTGTCCAACCCTGTATTCATTCCAAATCAACAGGACTATAAATATCTATAAACTGATTCATGAAAGAGTCAAATAAAGACTAAGCTGGTCCTCTGAGTGTTAATAAAAATAACCCCCTGGATTCCTCGGCAGTGTCCAGAAAGATACAAACACTTAGCACAGGCTCTCCTCCATCTTACTTTTCCTTTAAGACTTCAGATATTATAGACAAGTGTTCTTCCCTCTCCTTCATCATATGCTCCCCATCCTCTGACTTACATGCCACCAGCTTTTGTGCTCACTCAAAAAAAAAAAAAAAATCACCCTCCCTGTGTTTCTGACTCAGTCTCTGGCCCCTGAAGTCAATGTCTTTCCTCATTTCTCCATTTTTGACATCTCCATGTTGTTTCCTCCTCATGCTCATTGTCCTCAGACCCCATCGCTCCCTTCCTCCTGGGGGTTCGTAGCTCTGCAGTGGCTCGGCTCGGCTCTGACTCATCATGCATGGCGTGTGTCGTGTGTATCCAGGTCTGCATGTGTGCAGAGAGGATTTGAGAATAACTGTGTGTGTGTGTGTGTGTGTCCGTGTGTGCATTCCAGAGTCCAGTGAACACGAGGACAAGAGCACAGATGCCTCTGGGGAGGTTGCTGTTGAGGTGTCCAGCCAGGCCCCCGCCTCTGCTGAGCCCCCAACCGAAGAAGAAGAGGCCCCAAAATCTCCGTCCAAATCCCCCACCAAAGTCCCAGATGCAGATGAGGAAGAGCTCGGCCCTCTGCCTGACAACTGGGAGATGGCCTACACCGAGAAGGGGGAGGTCTACTTCATAGAGTAAGAGAAATACATTTCTATAAATCCATCTTTGAATGTTCCAGTATGAGGGTTTTACCCCAAAGAAATAGAGGGTTCCTTCGCATACACCTCACAGAGTGTGCTGTGTGTATGGCTGGTTGTGTGAACTTTGTACTTCTGTTGAATAATTGATGTAACTCAATACTGCTTATCAGACTCACACACACACACACACACTCCTGCAAACTTCTGCCCTCTCCTCTCACCCTTACTAATTAATGCCTGAGGGCTAATTAGTGGATTAATGACCATTTAGTTTACCTTGGAGGTCCTCTTGTTTCTCTTTGCCCATGCACACACATGCACACTCGGGTCATTAGTGTTGCTTCCCTCTCATCTCTTTCTCTTACCCTCGCCGTCAGTCTCTGCCTGACCTTCGTTTGCCCCTCTCCTCTTATTATTGTCTCCATGCCCACGTCTCTTTCTTCTTCTCCTCCTTCAGTCACAACACCAAAACAACATCGTGGCTTGATCCTCGGCTCGCCAAGAAAGCCAAGCCTCCAGAAGAATGCAGAGAAGACGGTGAGTCTGAACGACCCGTTTGAATGTTTGCCCTGCTGTGTGTTCATCTGAGCCGAGCTCGTCGTCTAGCATTTGCGCGAGCGCGCCGCGTCTGTGTTTCCCGCTGATTGTGTACCTGTGTTGTGAGCTCCCGACTCGCTGTTCCTGCATGTTCTTCACGGGAGGAAAAAGAGCACAGAAGCACTGCTGTTTGAGGTGTTTGTTAGTCTGCGGCAGGTCGCACTGTTCTCCAAAGGGTTGGGGAGGGGGCGCTCACATGAGAAGGAGGGTTATGAAAGAGAGAAAGAAGAGATGTGACGGGAAGCTTTTAGCTTTGTGGGTTTCTAGTCTTGCATTTGTATTGATAGGTGTTGCCACATGTGCTGAGAGGAATGGGCAGGAGCAGCCAATATACTTTCTAATTCTTCATCTAACGAGCACATTGTTTATGACATAGACCGAAACTCTGTGGCAGAGCTCGTCACTCAGGAATTAATCCTTTTTTTTTTTTGTTGATTTAAAAACAATCGCATTAGCTTTGTCTAATTGTCAACAAATCCTTTGGAACAACCAACATTATATGAATGTTTATATTGTTTTTTTTTCTCTCCTTCCCTGGTCGTTCAGCTTTGAGCCCATTTGTCTGGCTGGAAATTAGATTTAAATGAGTCAAGAATACAGTTTGATTATTAAACCAAAAAGTCTTTCCAAACGCTTCACCCACAGGAGCACAACGTGCATCTGTTGCAGACCGTTTCAAGCTGCTGTTAATTCACGTCCAACGAGACCTTTGAAAAAAGACAATGTCCACATTTTGCCTGTTCATCAGATGTGAGCCGCCGAACCAAAAAGTGATTTTCTTTTTTCAGAATTCTCTTCATGAAAAAGAAACAGACGGCAGTCTGAAAAATATGATATTTCGTGCAGCAGAGAGAGTTTTTATTATTTTCTAACCTGTTCATCAATTCATGGCTCTTCAGATTTATATCTGGCCCTGTAACTGGGTCCCAGGTGATTGCTGTGGTGATTTGCTGCAACAGAATGTTTTTTTTTTTTTTGTGAAATTCAGTGACTCATTTATGTGTTTTTAGATGCCAAAGTCTGTCTGTTGCACAGAGGAAACAGATCAGACTGTAGCTTCACCAGTGCAACAAATCAGTGGGATGGGTTCATGGTTTTTGGTCTTTGTGGACAAAGGAACACAGAATGTCAATACTTTTGTTTTTTAAGGTTTGTTTAAAGCAGTTTGAGACAAGGGAAGCAAATTCATGGGAATGAAGGGACAAGAACAGGAATTGAATCAACAAGAGTCCAGCACTGATGGCAGCCCCATGAATACCATCCTGTGTTGGATCAGTGGGATCAGATTATGACAGCGGGGTTGATCGTTCACCCTTTTTCTGCTGGAACCCTCCGTCTGCAAATTAGGTTGTGATGTGATTCACCGGAGCAAGATCTGAATCAATAGGTTCTCTGACTCCCCTCTGCTCTCCATCTCTTCAATTTTCTCCCTCTTCCATTCTCCCCTCCGCACTCCTCTCTGTCACTCACCCCTTTCAATTTCCCTCTCTTCAATTTTGCTCCCCTCTTTTTTTCCCCCTCTCCCTCCGTCTCTCCAGTAAAGGGCCGCAGTGTGACAGGAATTCCAATAAAACCACTCAGCTCTGCACAAACTGGTTTTCAGTCTCTCCCTCTCTCTCTCTCTCTCTCTCTCTCTCTCTCTCTCTCTCTCTCTCTCTCTCTCTCTCTCTCTCACACACACGCACACACACACACACACACAGACGCACACTGCTGCTGTCCTAAACCCTTCACCAAAGTATTTCAGCTTAGTTTTGGCACAGAAAAGATCAGTTTTCCCAACAGTCAGGGATCTTCAGAAGCCAGTTTTCCATCAGCTGTGGTGCTCTGTGATGACTTATTTGTATCAGTGCAACGACTGTCTGTTGCTTCCTGCTCTGTTTTGGTTTGGGATCGCTAACCACACCAAATAAATATCAGGCCATGCACACATTTATTAAACAAGACAAAGAATCATTGATTTGTTTGTGTGGAAACAAGAGTCTACAGCCCAGAGCCCGACGTGAGGCCGTGCTCAGGAGCAAAAAACACTCATTTTGTCTGTTATTTCCATTTTTATTATTGTTATATTTTGTGGGCTTTTTACCCATCCCTCCACGTTAAGATAGAATGCAATAACAAAATTGCTGGTAATGTCATTTTGGCAAAATAGTTGAAAATCTATGTTACATTTGAACCTGTAGGGAACATGCATGTCTGAATCATATCTCATGGAAAACAATCCTTCAAGTCTTCAGGACATTCCATTCAAACACCAAACTGTCTAACGTGCTGGTGCTCGAGGAAACGTCACCAGAGACCATGGAATTCATCCACAGGGGGGAAAATGAATGTCTATACAAAATACCATGTTTTTCAAAGCCCTCTAACTGGCCCAGCTTCACTTCTGCTCTTTATAAAAAGTATTTTGATTCGAAGGTCACAAACAGCCAACAGCACGGGGATTATATTTAGCCATACCTGTCAGGTAACACTTCTAGTTCAGTTCAAAGTCTAGTTTTCTTTCAGTTTATGAAAAAGTGAAAGCATCTGAACTGAGCAATCCGCCAAATTAAATCTGCGTTTGTATACTGCGTGACCAGTACGACCTTTCTCTCACAGAGGAAGGAGATTGAGAGACTGAGCCATGTTTATGCATTTGAATTAAATGCACTGCCCTTCTTTAGTTCCTCTGACTTCCTTTCTCCTCATTCTCTTCATCCTCTTTCATTCATCTGCGGTTCATTTCCTGTGCCGTCGATCTGGGCTCTCTCGTTTTTGGCCTGCGTGTTTCTGTGTTTGGGAGCTCAGGGGTTAAAGGCAGTTGATGCTTGAGTGATCACTGGCAGAGGATTTTGAATTGAAGGCATTTGAAGGTCTTGGGTGACACATCGCATCTTCTCAGAGCACCTTTGTGTTTACGGCCCCGAGGAAAACAGGTTTAGTTGCCAGGAAATGTCTTACATTTTCTGTTCGTACAAACAGCGCAGTAGCCTTTTGGACGACAGAAGCATTTGCAGCCATTTAATCCAGCTGCTCTTTCCTTGACTGGTCCTTTTTCACTTTCTTTAATGATCTCCATGTCGCTGTGAATTACTGCTTGTTTTCTGAAGGTTTGCTTTGCTTTGCTCTGAGACTTTAAATGCAAATTTCATGCATTTGTGCATAGCTGTGAAAGCCTAAGCTAGTTCAGCCTTCATTCACATGTTCTCAATAGAATCATAGCTCCACCTGCTGTAGTGGAGGGCAAACAGCTCAGAGAGACACGAGGTGTTCTTTGTACATTTGCTTCTAAAGCGTTTATGTTCTAAATAATATACGCTGTGTATTTATTCCAATGTGCATAACAAAATGCATTAGTTTGCTAATGGATTTCTGTATTTGCATAGAGTCCTGTTTGTTTAATCATAGGGAATATGTAAAACATGTTTTGTTTGTATGTTAATTTCCCAGAGTGCCTTTCCCTTTGCAGTTGTATCTGTGTGCTTAAACGGACTCAGAGAGTTCAAAGACTTGTCACCACAGATCCGGTTCCCTCGCAGTCTTTTTGTCAGGCAAGTCTTTTGTTACGTAACGCGAGCCCCTATCTCCTCTCTTCTTCAGAGGAGCGCAAGAACAGAGCAGGACAAGCTTCAAATCGTGGAAAGTTTTGGTTTCAGTTGTGCCTTTGAAACGCACTCAATCCCTGGGCTGCTTTCAAAGTAATCTCGGTGCTGTTGATGGAAATGTGCTGCTCATGCTCATTTAGAGGCAGGAGCTGGCGATGATGAGCAGAGTGGTGCCCTGCTGGAGCCTCTTCTTTAAAATGAGCAAGAGAGAGACGAATGGAGATAGAGATGATTTGAATGCGAGTAGAGTCAAAGATCTGACAGATAACGATGCCGAGATGGTTCAGTTCAATCACTGTTTTTACTCTCAGACGTGTCTGGATCAGAAATATTATTAAAACATAGACATGACATCACAAACACGTCATCTTCTGTATGTAACATGTAAACGAGACCAGCTTTATTTGGAAATGATCTTTATTAACTTAATACATAAACATGTGGAGACAGAGAGAGGGAGAGAAACCCACCGACATTAGGCAGAATGCAAATATGACTGATTACATAATGAATATGCAGATTATTATCAAGCATTCTCAGTCCAGTCATGTAGGTTTTGACCTTGTGGCTGAGTTCATGGCGAATAAATTGTGTGTGTGAGGGAAGATGAGTCATCTAATGCACAGGAACACAATTAGACTTTATGTCAAGAGAGACAGAAATACACACACACACACACACACACACACACACACACACACACACACACCTATAAACAAGAACACAAACAAGTCCCCTGATGCTCATTACACACACACACAGTGAGGTGTTGATTCAGTGTCAAAGAAGATGACATGCAAACACAGTTCAGGCGTCTACACACACACACACACACACTGCAAATATAGACTCCTATGGATGCATAAAGCACACATCCATACCCCCCCCCCTCTCTGTCTCTTTTTATTTTAATGGCAGGAAATAGAGACAAGACTGAGCCCTCAGCTCAGGCGAGAAAAAAAGACCACTCGTGGTTTCCATGGAAACTGTCTCCCTTTCACTTTAGGGGGAGGGCAAGCGACTAGTGGATGAGTTAGTCAGACATTTAAGGTGGCTCGTGTATGGGGCGGGAGGGAATTTAAGGTGGCTTGAAGTGTGAATCCATCAGACTTTTCCAGCGGGAGGGGGAGAAGGGTTACTTAAGGTAATGACGCCACAGTGCAGACACTGTGAGCGAACGGTGAGGCAGACAAAAGATAATTGCGGCATCCGCCCCTTTTCACCTTGAGCTGCAGACTCAGCAAGCTCAGCAAGCCAGGACACACGCACACACACACACATGCACGCACGCACACACTCGTAGGCACACACTCACACATGGGTTACTGATGTCAAGATTACAAATCTGTTCCTAATTACATAACAGCATGAGGAGACGATGCCACAGTATCAGCCTCACACAGACCCAATCGCTGTAAAAATAATAGAGCTGGAGATTAGCGTGTGTGTGTGCACGTGTGTGCATGTGTGTGCGCGTGGCTCTCTGACTCCTGAAAAAAGCAGTGCAGGTTTCGTTTCAAGCTGCTGTTTATTTATATTTTTTTCTCTACTTTCACAATACAACAGAAGTAATTCTTTTCTGCACGGGCTTTTAATTTGAACTGTTCATAGTTACTCACTGCACAGAAACCGAAGAACTAAATCAAATCTGTCAAACACACCGTTTGCACAAACACTAAAAACATCATTCTGATTCAAACTTGGTGTGGTTCTACAATTCCCACTGGATTTGTACCAAATGATTTGTAAGTTACTGTTGTGTTAATGTCACAATTCCCAACTAAAATCATGAAAAAGGATTTTAAAATCATAAATAGTTTTCAGGCACTAACAGCAGTCTGATAAGAAGTGGACATGAATACAATGTTTAATGACTTTTGACAAGACTCAAGTTAAGAAATGATTACCAGACGAAAGTAGTAATTTAAACCTGTTCCTGATTTGAACTGTGTGTAATGAAACAAGAACAAAGGAGGCTGATTTCAACTGTTACCTTGTGTTTCTGGAGTCCCACACACACACACACTGTCCCACCTCTATGAAGCTTTTTATTTATTCATCTCGACCTCCACGGCTGTCAGCTCTTGTGTTTTTTTGTGTATCTATACGTGCATCTTTGCGTGTGTGTGTGTGTCTTGGTAATAAGTTCAGGCCAGGTCCCTTATGACTCACCGTTAGTGTATATCAGGTTTGCTTTTATTTCCCACTGGAGGATGCACACTTACAGCTCCAGCGATGAATTAGACTCATCCTCGTATTAAACAAGACATGAGGATGAGTTAATATGAAGCAGGAAGACCAACCTTTCAGTGGCGTTCGCTGATGACTCCTAATCAGTCGTGCTGAGGGAGGGGAGCGGCTCTGGAAGATCGACTTACTGTGGGAGTGCGTGTATATTTGTGTTACCTCTGCCTCACAGTGTGGGATCAATCTCCTCGGTGTATTGATTAGGACTTAGTGAAGTATGAATAATAAAGCCCCGAACCAAAAGCTCCTGGAGTTTGCAGAGAGTGAGCGTCAGTGGGAAGTTAGGAGAGGTAAAAGAGAAGAACGGGCTTTTGTTCATGTGAATATACGCGCTGCCTTGACCCAGTTCTTTTACCAAAGGAGTGATTTATCAGGAAAAGGTTGGCTAAGGTGAGAGAGCCCCAAGGGCAGAGGAGGAGACGAGTGACACAAGGAGGAACACTTCCAAGATGAAAAGGAGTGGGTGGGTGGGTGGACGAAAGAGGAGACAATCATGAAGCCGTCTGCTGGAGGTATTTCGGCCCTGGAGGATTCGAGCACACGACAAAGGACAGACAACGATAGAAAAAGTGAGAGGTGCCAGGATGTGATGTGCCAGACGATTTAAATGTTCCCATCCTCCGGCAGCTTGATATCGACGTCTCTGTTGTGATTCTGGTCTTCGTGAAGAAGCCGCCGCTGCAGATCGAAGTGTTGTCTCTCTATTAAAGCAGCACTTTGGGAGCGTCTAGCTGTGAGCCCTGAGATTCATGTCGTCTTCCCTCAGTGGTTCAATTTAGTGTCTGCATTCCCCCTTCTTCTGCTCTCAGCATAAACTGACTTAATTTCCCCCCTCTTGTGTCCCACCTTCCTCTCAGAGCTGCCCTACGGCTGGGAGAAGATAGATGACCCCATCTACGGCAGCTACTATGTAGAGTAAGTCTCCCGGTTGGCTTGGTTAACAGGAAATGCATTCCCATGGTTTACAGCATCGCGTTTTTAATAATAAATGGATAAATTCTCATTTCTTTTTCACGTCCTTCAGCTCGTCTGACTGAAGTTTGACAGAGAAAGGTTCGTGTGAAAGAACTGTCACGAGAATGCCGCGGATCAAGTCTTTCTGATTAATCAGAAGAATCAAATATGTTGCTTTTAGGTGCTGTTTTATTTTGAAGCACTTTACATTTCTTTTCCAGTCGAACCAAAAATAACTAATTACAAGTGAAGACTTATTCCCTTACTCTCTGCTGAAAAAAAACATTTTTTCATAAAACGAAAAAAAGCTCTTACAGCCAATAGAACATTTTTCTTGCTCTCAGTCCAAGTTCATGAGCTTGACTTTTGATTTCCAGTGCTATGAGGAAGATAACAACCCTTTGTTCTTGGACCAAGTCAGTTCATTCACAGCCGACATAGGAAAGTGTGTTTTCAGCTCTTTAATCTCCGTCCCTTTGCTCCGGCTCCTGTGTCATGGAAATGACATGACAGCACCTGACTCTGAGCACTGATGGAGAGATGCAAGTGTAAATCTAAAGACTCTCGATGATCCGTGATCATTCTCTGTATTTTCAGTCACATCAATCGAAGGACCCAGTTCGAGAACCCGGTCCTTGAGGCCAAGAGACGCCTGGAGCAGCAGCAGCAGATGCAGAGCCAGGGCCTGTCTGCTCTACCTTTGCCCACCATATACAGAGGTACCCGTGAAGTACTCTAAAAATATGTGCGGTAATAAAAACATGCTGACATACTCACTTAGTTGCACAAATATGAAAATGCCAGGACTGCATAAAGGGCATGCACGGCACACGGTCTCCGGGGCATAAAGGACCCTTGGAAAGTCCTGCGCTGATAGATGTTTAAATTGTTTGTTCTTTTGTCTTTACAGATTTTTTTTTTCATGTTGAACACTGTGCAGTTTTTCTCCCCCATATGTCAGAGAATAGGGACTTTCATAAGTATTTGATGGGGCAGATGCACAATGTTACAGTGTACAGGGTCGAGTGGAGATGGCTGGCAGCGCGGGGGACAGAGAACATGCTCGCCCTCGGGCCCCGAGTGGGCTAATCCAGGCACGCGTATGAGGTCGTCCTAGACCAGTACATCATGTACTGCTTCATATGAGTGAAAACTGCATCTGAAATGACTCGGCTCCTCTGGGACACAAGGACAAGTGTTTTTATGGGTGTTGTCACATCCAGAGGAAATGTACAGTTAACGAATTCATGTACGTTGTTCTCACGGTGCGGGGGAAGCGGAAATCTCACAGCTTCTAAACCTTCCCTCCCTGCAGAGAAGCCGTTATTTACAAGAGACCCCACTCAGCTGAAGGGCACCTTCCTGTCCACCGGCCTGCAAAAGAGCAACATGGGATTTGGCTTCACGATCATCGGAGGCGACGAGCCAGACGAGTTCCTGCAGGTGAAGAGTGTGATACCAGATGGACCCGCCGCTCAGGATGGGAAGATGGACACAGGTACTGGGGACCGTCCCCGCAGAGTTCCCACAACTGCTTTAGGAATAATTTAAGAATCACAAAAGGAACAACAGCCCATCACTGCTGATACTATCAAAGCAGGCTCGTATTAATGCTAAAGCAGGAGCGGATTATGGAAAGACTCTGATTCAAGCCGTCTGTGTTTGTGGTTGAGTTGATTTCTGACCCTAAGAGTCCACAAATCCGTTTTATCATGAAGTTCTGGCATCAACAGATATTTGTCAGTAGGTTTTATGGTTTTAAATTCAGAGACTTTATGAATTTAGTCAGTATTCTAATTCAGTTATAAAAAATCTCTCAAATTCAGTATCATCATTAATTCTCAAACTCATTATGAAGTCATTTGTTTTCCAGAAGTAGTTAGTGTCTTAAATATTAATTGTTTTTATAACATGTGTCTCCTTGTTTAATTTTTCTTTGTCCATTAAGAGATATTTAAACCTTTAAATATGTTTTAAGATGTTTCCCTGGTTGACAGCTGTAATTCACTTAACAACAGAATCACACACCACTGGGTGATGCGATGAACAAACGAAGGGCAACGGAGGCACAGACATAATCTTTTAAAGGTCCACCCCACGGACAGTTTCTCAAAGTCCCTGAGAATCATTTACCAGCAATGCACGCTAATGAAATTTCAACGATGCAAATGAAGGACTGAGCGGTGGAGGTTTCAGCTGCCCCCGCAAAATATCTTTTCATCTTAAAAGGGGACGTCATTGGCCCTCGGTGGCAGATTTGGGATGCCCTATATTTGTGCCCGTAGCACCATGTGTCCCAGACAAGGACTTGAGCTTCCTCTCAGCGCCCGCTCCGCACTCCGTGCACTGTCGCTACACCACGACACCGCGACACCGCGTGTGTGACAGTCACCATGAGCCGAAGCCTCATACGGTGAGCGGATGTACTGGTGTATAGGTGAACCAGTTGGCCCCATGCCTGGCACCGCTGGTGTCTAAACCGCTCATTTAGAGCCCGTCTCAGAACTGGGAATCCTCTGCAGCTTTTATGTCTCTTGCCTTTGTCTCTTTTCTGGGGTATCTGGAGTCCATCGCTTTCTGTTTTATCTCCATCTCTCTTTGTCTATCTGGTTCACCCTTTATTATGCTTTCTTATCTAACCACATCATCTGACACTTCCCCCTGCTTCCCGCCTCAGTATATTTTCATCTCGCTTCTCTTTCTACCTCTCTAGTTTTTCTGCCTCCATCCCTCCATTCTGGTCTGTCAGCCCCCCTCTCTGTTCTGATTTCTCTCTCTCTCTCTCTCTCTCTCTCTCTCTCTCTCTCTCTCTCGCTCCTCTCGGCTCTGTGACATTGTCTGAGCTGCTCACACACACATTCATGTTACACACATTCCCACACACAGTCACACTGCCACATACGGGCACTCCCTGGCTGAGATTAGCTGGCCTGTTTGAGCTGTGCGGCATTGCTCTTAGGGATTGTGCAGGATTGTGCGTGTGACATAGGGAGCGTGTTTGTCTGCGTGCACGCGCTCACGGCAGTGTGTGTGTGTGTGACAGTGTGTGCCTCCAAAACTGTGAAATAGAGGATTTGAGGCAGCTGCATTTGTCATGGGGCTGTGACTTTAAAGCAGAAACTTTGCGCACGTTCAAACTACAGCGCAGATGACAGAGCATCTAGTGTCGCGCTTGTGAAGTCGTTTCACCTCGTCGCGATGGGTTTGCAGGAAAAATTGTCACCAGTGAAATTTACAGAAATGTACGATTTAAAAGTGAAGTGATGGCTTGAGGCTGCCAGACAGTGTGTCCTGACAAATAAAACTTTTCTCACGCACTAGATCAAAAAGATAATATTCAAAAATGCTTAAAAAATAAAAACTGCTACTGTGTGCGACTGTGCACATCCATGAATCATCTGAGCTGTGAATGATTAATGCACCAGATGTTTGTCATAGTCACAAACACCCTGTCTCACACACACTCGTCGATCGCCCACAGTGCCCATTGAACTGCCGTTATATTCCTGTGTGGGCCGCGTGTTTCCTCTGTGCCGCGGCCTCAGATTTGACATTTATGGCAACAGGAAGTGACAAGTCGTGTCTTTTGCGGCACAGAATGTTTCCACATCTGAACCAGTGTGGTCCATGTAACACAGTGGGACGTTATCCTGGCTCTTGTCTCTCCTCAGGTGACGTCATCGTCTACATTAACGACATCTGCGTGCTGGGCACCACGCACGCCGACGTCGTCAAGCTGTTCCAGTCGGTGCCCATCGGTCAGAGCGTGACCCTGGTGCTCTGTCGAGGATATCCCCTGCCGTTCGACCCCGAGGACCCCAGTGCGGCGGCGAGCGCCTCTCTGACGCCCATCGGCCTGGAGCACCGCCCCCTGGTGGTGAACGGCCGCAGCAGCTACGACCCGTACCTGGAGTACCTGTCGCTGAGCTCCCAGCTGCCTGCGCAGGCTCTGGCCCAGGCCGGGGCGCATCACCCCGGGGACACGCATCTGGACGGCTCGTCCCTGCCGCCCACCACGCCCGGCTCCGCTTCGGCGCTCACTCCTCACGAAGACAATGTGTCCATGGCCTCCTCGGGAACTGCAGGGGTTGCCGGGGCAACTGCACAAGGGGCAGAGCTGCTGACGGTTACTATGGTGAAAGGAGCGGAGGGCTTTGGGTTTACTATCGCTGATAGTCCCACTGGTCAGCGAGTGAAGCAGGTGATGTATTTCTGGGTTTGAATTTTAATTTCACTGACTCAGGATGTGAGCAGATGTGATGTGAGCAGCGGAACCTCGGTTTGGGTGGTGAATCAAACTCGTGGCAGAGGTAAAACAGCTGGTCAAGGCGAGTTTTATCAGCCAGTGCAGCTGAGATCACATCAAAATCTGTTGCGCTTGTGTTGGACTCGCGTCCTGTTCAGAACACCCACACGGTCCTGAGTTCTGAGGTCACGGTAACTTTGGGCCAAAGAGTGAAAATGAGTGAACGCCAATGATTCATACAGGCGTCCCCAACTGTCATGACGTCTGCTAGTCATGTTTGGCTCTTTAATGAAGATCCAGGATTGGTTTGGTCTTTATAAGTTTGTTGCAGAAACACAGGGGCCCAGTGTTCTTACCAGTAGTATATAGAGTTAAAAAAAAAAAGAAAACTCCTAACCAGTTTACTCGGAGTCCAGGTAGTAAAACACGGATACATTAACCAAGATAAGCTTCTTTGTGCCAGATGCTATTTCTCATCCCTGTTGTATTTACTCGTGTCATAAAACTTCTGCGCCTCATAAAAACTAAACATCTGTCTTAACAAGTAATTGCTTTATGTTCAATATTCAAGATTTATTATTGTTTAAACAAATAAGATGTCCGCTGAGGGGAGTAAAGTAATTGTACCTTAAAGTATCTTGAATGATTGGTCCTATAAACCTTTAATCAGCATAAAGGCCCGGATTGATTTTTGAACCAGTTGATACCATTTTAAATGAAGTGGTTTTTATGGAGCAGCCACTGATGATGACCGGTTGCAGGTTGAAAATGATTCATTGATATCTGTCAGCACAAATCCGATCAGAGCCAATCAAATGAATGGAATGCTCCTGTGCTGCAGGTGCTGGACCCGGGCTCGCAGGCGGCGTCAGGGCTGATCGAGGGAGACCTGATCCTGGAGGTGAACCAGCAGCCGGTGGCTTCTGCTGGACACGGACGAGTGGTGGAGATGCTGAAGGAGTGTCCTGTGGGGGCAGAGGCCACGCTTCTCATCCAGAGAGGAACGGGTGAGAGAGGGGAACCGTTTGCTCGCTTCTTTTCTCCTTGTTTGCCTCCTGGGTTGTAATTTTACACTCTTCAAATACAGCTTCACTCTTTCTGTTTTTCAATTATGAGGGAGAAATGGAATCCTAAAAAGTGTACCCAAAAGGGGCAATGGAATTATATCTCCTGTGAATTAGTTTAAATGTAATTATTTCAGTGGATGAAGCCATTTGCATTGGGTGATAAACGGCTATGTTAACAAAGGTTCAGACCTCAGACTGAAGGCTTGGCTCCACCTACCATAACGACTTTAACCACTTCTGTATGGACGTGGAGTCATATATTCTCATCTATCCAGGAGGCCTGAGCTGATATTCTGTCAGTCAGACACCTCAGTGAGAAGCAGTGCAACAAGCACTTTCATTGACATTTTCATTGAACTGTGACTAATTCCTACTGTAGTGGAGTCGCAGAATAAAAACGTTCACACGTGTTAAATCCCATTAAGATGCTGCTGACGCTCCTTGATCTATATTTGTCATCAGCTGGGGTAAAAATACTTACAGTATAATTTGTGTCAGGGTGCATGCGGCATTTCTCTAAAAGACCAAAATAAACTTGAACAAACATAAAGAAAGGTCCGGTGCAGAGCAGCTGTCCAGCTAAATATATACTGTTTTTGGATTGGAGTCAAGCTGGTGTGGATCTCCAACCCCAGCCGCAGCTTTACAGGCGCGAGTCAAGGAGAGCTGACAGTGAAGGAGATTTTCATTATCATCGTTTTGAAACCTGTTCTATTTTTGAACACCTTCGTGTAATTTTATTCAAGTCTCTAGGTCACATTTTATTTTTGGAGCGTTTAACAGTGGAGAAGGTGGAAGAATCATGCCCAAGCAGAAGTGCACAGCTTATCACGTTATGTCTCGAAATATTGATTTACCTAAATGGACAGAAGAGTCTGGGTTGTTTTGCAGAGCAGTCGTTTCTGGAGAGAAAGATTCAACTACAATTTTTACCATCAGCTCATTGGATGATTTCAGCAGTAAACAATCCCCGCATACTAAAACTATAGAGATAAAATGAATGAATGTATGTATTTCTCATGTGCTGACTCATGCTGAGAAAACGCAAAGAACACAAAGCAGATGTCATCGGTGTCTGTGTATGTGTGTGTGACACCGTGTGTTCTCACATGCTGCTTTATCACCAACCTGTCATCGATCTTCTCCACTGAAACAGAGAGGGTTGGATATTTGGGAAGTGTTTCACCGTCAAGCAGCTGAAAATGTCAGATGCAGTGGAGTTTGGGGGCGAGAGGGTTGGGGGGGGGCACTCCTGTTCAAAATAAATGAAAGTGTCTCGCTGGCAAACCGAACCGGTTGGCGGTGGTGATGCTGTTTGGCTACATGGACCAACTGATTTCCAAACTCTGAAATGATGAAGCTTTGATTATACAAATAGCATTTTTACAGTTTTCTGAGTACAAATGGTCAGTTATGGTGAGACGCTGGCTCACGCTGAGATGCTGCCAAAAAGCTCCGTAGGTGCATTAATTTGATTGCTTCATATCATCTTTGATTCCTCTGGGACATTCTCACCGTGGCACTGTTTCATCTGCCCCCTGATTTTAGACAACACATCTGTGTCTGCCCTTAGCTCTCATTGTGTTGAGGCACAGAATTCATTTTTCCATAAGTTCTCTGTAACACAAAGCCGGTCCTCGCCGCCTGTAATTTTCCCCAGCGCACGTTTTGACTTCTCTCTTGAGAGTGAAAGAGGCGGAATACCACATGCCCTTGGTCTGAGAATGCAAATCAAAATGGAGTTTTAAAGTACCTGAAAAGAGGAATGAGAGAAAGTGTCACAGTGGGGAACTTTTAAGTGCAGGCTTCTTGTAATATTGCCAGGGTGCAATGGAGAGTGTCCATTTCCCCACTTCTCCTATTTCATGCGAGCTTGGCCACCTGCGAGGAAATTGAATTGCACAAGTGAAGTTGTATTTGTTTGACACATGCAGTTGCTCCAAAAAGTGTTCAGGTCACAGGGGGGAATTTGACTTGCTAATTACCTTCGGGTGCCTGCACTGCTGAGTTCATTGTTATCTGACACACACACACACACCCACAGAATAACTCATGCTGCGCTGATTGATTGTCCAGCATCACTTCACTTGAGTCCAGAGAGTCTAACACTGTCTATTGTTTGGCCTTTTAAAAAGACAATGTTCAGAGCTTCACCTTTTTCTCTACCTGTGCCTCCTGGCAGCTTTGAGGATCCCGCTCTCATTTTGTCGTTACATTTTGGTTCCTTTTCGGAGATGATAACAAAGCATCTGAGAAGATTTATAGATCAGCTTTTCCATTTATGAGTTATAGTTTGTCAGGTACGATGTTCGTACATCCGACCATGTGATGCCAGGGCTCCTGTTGTCTCCACCCTGCACGCCGTTATCAACACATTTGGAGCTGTGTTGGCAAAGTGTCGTTCATACAAGTGAAGTGATTGTGTTCAGCATGTTGTTCAGTGAATTATACAATCACTGTATTACATTAAGATAAGCAAATGACTCAAGAGTTTGCTGCAGGAATTAAAAAATAAAATAAATACGTTGTGTGAATGTGTGTGCGCCTGCAGCATGATGTTAGTGTGTGTTGGCAGTGAGCAGCAGTGAATCTTATGCCCATGCAGAGAGAAACATCTGCCACCTGGTGGCTAACCTTTGCAAAGACACGCATCTCTCAGATTCGCCATTTAAATCGGATGCTGAAATCAGTGCTATCTATCCAACAAATCAGGACAAAGGTCCCGCAAAGGCAATCAGCCTGGAACACCGGGGACCTCTCTGGCTCTGTGTGTGTGTCTCTGGCCTCCCTGTATGGGGAAAAGAGGATGAGGTCCCGGTCTGTGACTCAGATATGCAAAATATCAGGAAGGATTAAGCCTGTCTGCGTTTGTAGATGCAGGATATCTTTGCAAAGCTCAGAAATCCTGCATCCATTGGAATTCAGGGAGCAAACATGACGGCAGCTCTGTGACTGGGAGCATCGGCGCTTTGTGTTAGAGAGCCAAGGTGTGAGACTACTGCTGAATGTGCGACTGTGTGTTTGTCTGACTGCTCCGCTGTAGTGTGGGCTCTCTGCCAGAGTTCCACTGAGCTCTGGTCGTGTTCACAGCTCCTTCCCGACATCCCAATTTGAAGCAGAGCCAACCACAGGCTGGAGGCACGCTGCTCGACCAATGAGGATGAAGATCATGGCAACAAAGAAAAGGTTGTGTAGCTGCACGAGCCAATCAGGCAGATCTGAAGGCCTTCCAGAACTCAGCAGGCTAGTCTGTGACTGCGGCTTGCCAGACCGCCTGACCACTGACTCGAGAGAGACGCCGCGTGAAACCTGTCTACGAGTCATTTGTAATTCATCAGCATGCATACGAGTGCACTACACATCTGGCACATACGCCAAAGAACTAGATTAACATTTAAATTAAGCTCCGTAACGATGAGGCTGCTCTTTACGATGGGACATTTGCCCTGTAGCTCGCGGTCATTGCAGTGTGTCATGAAGGAATGTTTCATGACAATGACTTATTAGAATTTCTTAAAAGTGTCCCTGAGGGTCTGTATTCCCTGCAGAACCTGCTTATCCCTCTGAGCGCTCCCTCTGCTGCCGCCGCTGTGCTGAGCCGCTTCAGCACCACGGACAGCTCCCCTCGAACCTCCGCTCATCAGCAGACGCGGTGGATTTTTCTCTCAGCGCTGATTGGCTGAGTGGAGTGCCAGGGCTAAAAAGAGTGACAAGACAAAAAATGAGTATAATAGCGTCAGTCTATGGACTCGAACCAGCTCCTTCCAGCCCACTAGGCCACCGCTGCTCCTAAGATTGGTCAGCAGCGGATAGATGTGATGTATCATGTGTGATTTTCCACAAATCTGATCTCTGGTGCCAATCTGGAACATCTTAAAGAGCAGATGTTGTTGGAGAGTAATTCAAATAGATATATTTAATCCATTCCTCTCATAAACCAAATTAATCAAGATTCTCCTTAGGATAACTTACAAGCGTCCAATCTGTTAAAAGATTCATCAGCAATGCAGCGGGAGTCTGCTTTGCATGATAAATTAGATTTTATGTTCCTATCCACATGTGTAAAGATTCCGACAGAATGTTTGCACGAGGCAGCCATCGCGTGTTTTCCCCTTTCACGTCTAACTGGGTCTCAGCAGCATAAATGTAGTGAATGTCTTTGATTCAGTGGAGTCGCAGGGGAGCCGTGCTGATGAGATTGTTGCAGAGTGCTCCCTGCTTTCTACATGCAGATGAAATATGACTTACAGAGATAAGTGTGTGTGTGTGTGTGTGTGTGTGTGTGTGTTCAGGGGGGGAGGGGGTCCTTGTTTTTGCCCGCAGCTAATGATGTAATTATGTTGAAAACAAATGCAACAACCAACCCGTTCAGGAAAAGTAACACAAACAAAGTCAAAACGTAGAATGTGAAACATATTTCCTTTAACCCTGACATCCAGCCTCGATCTGATTTGATCGATCGACCTGATTCGGTTTGTCTAGATATAATTGTCTGTATTTGGCCCTTTGATGAGGAACTGACAGATCTGCTCTCTGTCAACTGTGTTTTCTCTTTCTCCCTCAGGCCACGTCTCTCCGTGGAAGGCGCCCAAACAGGTACAACAATTGAGCCAAACGTGTCCGCATGCTCGCTGTATGTCCACTGAGGGTTTAAAATAATTATTATGTTTTTCTTTATTGCAATGTCGTATGTTGATCAACACAGCTACCCTAAAGTAATCCAATATTACACACATTAGACGGGTTCTTCTTCATGACTCAGTGTTCTGTTGCTCAAGTGGGAGGTGGTGTCAGATTCCAACTTTAGAAAATGGGATATTTCTTGATCTGCACAGTGCAGCCAGCATGGCATTTTAACAGTTTTTTACACAGTTAAAATGGAATCCAGTATCTTCAGTTCAGCATCTCTTGTTGCTCTTGCAGTTGACGGACCAGTGGGATCCTCATGGCAGCCCCCAGGCCAACCTGTCAGGTCCAGTCCTGCCGCCTGGCGCGCCCTTCCCGAACCAGCCCCAGCACCGCACGTCCGTGCCCGATTCAACCGAAGGCTTCGACCTCAACAAGCCTGACCCTTATGACCTTTATGAGAAGTCGAGAGCGATCTACGAGAGCCGACGTGAGTGCAGTCCGTTCAGGTTGACAGAAGGCGTTCCGTATCAGGGGGTGAATGCTAAATGGGCCCCTCCCTGTGCATCAGGTCCAGAGTACGAGGAGGTGGAGGTGCACCTGCTGAGGGAGAAGACTGGGTTCGGCTTCCGTATCCTGGGGGGAGACGAGGCCGTGCAGGCTGTGAGTCCGGACGCCCGTGACAAGGCTCGTATGGGACGGGCTGGACCACACACATGTCTGACCTCATACACACCCACCTGCACCTAACCTCACTCTCTCCATCCAGCTACAGTTCACAAAACAGACCCACACACACACACACACACACACACACCCGCTAACTGCTCAGTACCTCCCATACTGAAGTAACGCCTTGCTAACGTGCACAAGTGTCCAACAGCATGCAAACTGTGATACATAGAGAATATGGCTGAACAATATTTGGAAAAGTGAGAAAAAAGCTTCACTCATCCAACACGAGTTGAAGAAGCTCGATAAAGGAACGATGTGTGATTCCTCCGTCTCCTCCTCTGCACCGTCATCTACGCTGCTAATATCGGTTGTCTTTGAACAGATTGTTATCGGCGCCATAATAGAGAACACCCCCGCTGAGCGTGATGGGCGGCTTCGACCCGGGGACGAGCTCATTTCTGTGGACAAGAACGTGGTTGCTGGGAAACCGCACAAATACGTAATAGACTTGATGCACGCGGCCGCTCGCAACGGCCAAGTCAGCCTGACTGTGAGGAGGAGAGTCCAAATGCCTGGTGAGGACGACTACTTTATTTATTTATTGAGTTCTTTTGTTTGGTTTTGTTTTTTTTTTCCACAAAGCCTGGAGAACATGCTGCACATTTCGCTGGCATCAGGTGGAAATAGACGACTTGGACAGGACACACATGCTGACAATCTGCGTGTGGGCTCTGCGTGTTCTTCTCACCCACGCTTAATTTTTTCCTGCGATCGCTGTAGCTGCCTCTGTGGTTTGTCTTTAAGTGTTACACAACTGTGGTGGCACGTGGCAGACAACCGGACACAGAGAAACTTGCCGCGGGTGAAGTGTGCATACCGGGCCGCACTGTGAGTGATGGGGTCGTGTTGAACAGCAGCAAACAGACGTTTGCTTTTTTCTCCTGCTCTCCTCCAGGTGAGCTGTGTCCCGTGAACGGCCGCAGCCCCGGCTCCGTGTCGACGCAGCACAGCTCTCCGCGCAGCGACGCAGCCTCCGCTTCGGGCCCTCCGGCCGTCGTCGCCCCCGCTGCCACGTCTCCTCCCGAAGGATCCGGGCTGCAAACCAGCGACGTGGTTATTCACCGCAAGGAGAACGAGGGCTTCGGCTTCGTCATCATCAGCTCCCTGAACAGGCCGGAGAACGCCGCTGTCATCAGTGAGTTACAGTCCCTGAAGGAAAGACATGATGTCTCTTATATGTGAGACAAATATGCATCCTAACTGGTGCATATTAAACATTTAATAAAAGCACTTATAGGAGATCAGATTGTTTTGCTTTACTCTGAGTAAAATAGGATTCAAATTGTATCTGCTCTCGTAATAACCAGCCGGCTCGGGGTCCTCTACCAATTAATTAACTTGAGAAGTGTCTTCTTATAACAGCCAAGTGTCTGAGATAAAATTTGCATTAGCTGAGGTCATAGCTGTTTTTTTTTTTAAAGATTGTTTTTTATATTTATTTTAGAGCAAAGATCACGTTCCAAGTGTTGAACGTGGCTTTACGTGGTTGCACTGAGGCGAGCGGATGTTTTTAAACAGATTGTGGGATTCATGACTCAATTTGAAGAAATTACACACTGGTGATTTCAATATGTTCTTCATGCACCACAGGAACCTCTTTGAGACTCAGAGGATATTGAAGCAACTGTCTATTTGAAAAGACATGAGGATAAAAACTGTAATCTTACATTAAGTTCGGTTCTTAACTGCAGCTTTAAAACATTTCAACATCTCCTGCACCATCCTGCGTCTGTCTGTCTCCAGCTGTGCCTCATAAAATCGGACGGATCATCGAGGGCAGCCCTGCAGACCGGTGTGGGAAGCTGAAGGTGGGCGACCGGATCCTGGCTGTGAACGGACAGTCTATCATCAGCATGCCGCACGCAGACATCGTGAAGCTCATCAAAGACGCCGGGCTAACGGTCACGCTGCACATCATCCCAGAGGAGGGTGAGTTCTCTAGATATATTAGTTTTGCTTGTTCAAGGTGAATCTTGCTCATAAAATGCAGCATGTGAAATATTCGGGAGTTTGAAAAAATGTCAAAGCAATTCTGCATGAATTTGAGAGAACGCAAGGTTCAGCACGGTGGCCGTTTTTTGTTCAAGGTGACACTTCAGTTTCAGCGACAATTTTTTTCCACCGTGACTAATGACATTGAGAAATTATAAAGTTTTCTTATTTCCTGCTTTATAACAAGGCTTATTCAGCGGACCACTCAATAATTCTCTCAAATATATTTCTATAAAACCAAAAAATCCTGAGCTGCTCTTTCAGATTTTTCTAAATCTCTACCTCGATAGTTGGATGTTTTCTGCCCAGGTGACGTTCTGTCCCTCACAGGTTCTCACTCTGGGCCCGGCTCAGAGAAGCAGAGCCCCATGACCCAGAAACACAGCCCTCAGACCCAGCCCAGCCCTGTAGCCCAGCCAAGCCAAGGAAGCGTCCAGCCCAGCCAAACGGCTCCGCCGCCGGGTCAAGCGGCCACTCAGCCGGGTCAAGCACCTGTCCAGTCCGGCCAGACGCTAACCCAGACGAGTCAAGCAGCGACGGGGCCTCCTGCACCCGCAGCCTCCCAGCCGACACCCGCTGGGTCGCAGCAGAGCCCGGTCAGCCAGCCCTCCGGCCTCCCTCCGCATCTCTACCTCCACGACGGCAGGTAAGAGACGTTCTGTGAAGAGTTTGTGTCTCGGTGAGGGGGAAAAGGAAGCAGAAGATTTCCTGCTACTCCAGACAAGTCTTGCCCCCCCCCCTCCCCGACTCTCGGGCTGTTTCAGCCGTGTTGCGTAACACCACTTAGCTCTTTCGGTGTCAGTGAATAATTTACTTAAGGTATCTCTTCTATAATGCAGGAACCCAGCGATCAGGCCTAGTTTCGTGTCAAAACTATGAAAGTGCGAGTGCATGTGAGTCAGATAGGCACTGAGAGCAGCACTCCCAGCGCTGTGGATCTGTGCCCATTTTACAAGTGGGACCTCGATAAAAGTTTCAAAACAGAGAGTGATATTTCCATCCTCGTCGGCTGCTCACACTCACCCGTCCTCATGCCGTCAGCGTATACTATACATATCTGCAGGATGTGTTTGGGGTGCCAGGCTGAGTTCAGTGGGACGTTCACGTCTTTTTTTTTTTTTTAAAAACATCGTGGCTCAAACCTCTGCTCTGATTTAGCTGTTTCTCATCCTCACAGGTCAGAGGTAAAAGCCAGACAGGATGTCAAACCTGACTTCCGCCATCCTCCCTTCACTGATTACAGGCAACCTCCGGTAGATTACCGTCACCCACCGGTTACCGATTATCGCCAGCCTCCCACACTGGACTACCGACACCCGCCCGGTCTGCTGGACTTTAGACAGCATCCCGCCGCAGCACAGTTCCCCCTGGGGCTCCCTGCTGACTTCAGACCACAGGTACAGCTTCGCCGAGAGCCCTCGCTTAAAGGGGTAGTTCACGTGAAAAATGAAAATTCACTCATTATCCACTCACCATTTTGAGGTGTTTGAGTCCATAAAAGTCAAGACTTCCTTTGAGGAGCACTCACGGGCCGCTTGCTTAGCCCCTTCCTGTGAACCTTTAGTCCTAAAACGCGGTGTAAACGCCCTTGTTTCGAGTGGAACATGAATGTCCAGGCTTGCGAACGCACGACAAGTATGAAGGCATGTCATGTTTTTTCTGTCGTTCTATGATGTCCGAAGGAATCACCATTGGCTTCAATTGCATTGGATTCTGCCGCAACACTCTTTACCCCTGAAACAGTGTTTTGTGGACCCAAACACTTCACCCACCCCTCCATCGGCATAGTGGTGAGTAGATAATGAGTGAAGTTTCAGTCTTTGGGGAACTGTCCCTTCAAGCTGATGCTGTCCTAAGCAGGAAGTCGGCACAGTTACACACAGTGGAGAGCGGGTCTGTGATCTGTCTGTGCTCCATGGTCACACTGCTGTTTGCTCGCGGTGTCGTTGCATGCTCTGTGCCTGTGCTTCCGCAGGACTACGACTACTTCACAGTGGAGCTGGAGAAAAGTGCGAAAGGGTTCGGCTTCAGCATCCGCGGAGGCAGAGAATACAAGATGGACCTGTTTGTGCTGCGTCTGGCTGAGGACGGTCCGGCCATACGAAACGGAAGGATGAGGGTGAGGAGAAGGAGGGGGAAAATTCTGAAGTTAAAAATGAGCTTTGGGAGATTAAAATTAACTTTTAACTAATTAAATAATTCACTTTTTTTCTGACAATATGACCAGACGCTTATTTAAGTCAAAGTGTAACAATAAGTATTCAGACCACTCAGAAACGCCTCAGCTTCTTATATTTCACTTTTTCTGTCCTCTTTTCCTTGTGACTCACTTGTGCACTCGGTTGTGCTGAAAAGTCAACTTTTGGGCGAGCTCAGCTTGACAGAATCCGACCGTGTCCTCTGTGTGTGTGTGTGTCCTCCAGGTTGGGGATCAGATCATAGAGATTAACGGGGACAGCACTCGAGACATGACTCATGCCCGGGCCATTGAGCTCATCAAGGCGGGCGGCAGGCGGGTCAGGCTGCTGTTGAAGAGAGGCACGGGACAGGTGCCGGATTATGGTGAGTTTCCCCCGAAACTAACTGATGTCTCCCGAACCTTTCTTCTCTGGCTTTGTCTCTAGTCCCTGAACTGTTCACTGTTTTTAACCAGAAGTGCTTTTCTCTCTTCTCAAATGCTAAAAACACTCAGGAGCAAATTAACATGTATTAATACCTCTCTGCGAATTACTCCCGTCTATTCTGTTAAAGGAAACTTTTTATTTCCAGAAATAAAGGGTCAGACAGTAGAATATCAACCTGCTCTCTAGCCTCCGTGTGTTCTAACCCCTCTGCTTTAAGTCTAATGATTGGTATAGGCTTTTACTTGCCTTCCCTCAGGAATGGTTCCTCCCAACCTCTCCATGTGCATGAAAGGTGACACACTAAGCTCCCCCTATTTCTTCCTAATGGGCCACTCTAAAGACACGGTTTGTGAAAAACTGCACGTCTCCCTCTCCATACTGATTAATCTGTGTGCTCTGTGCATGAGTGCATGAGTGTACGCGTGAGAAAACGTGTGTGTGTTGTCATAAAAGAGCAATATTACAAGAAGTGACCCTCCAGTTGGAATTGCATCGTCCTGAAGAGGGCAGAGAAGTAGAGGATCAGTCCCATGACTACGTTAATGTGTGTGTAGAAGTAGTGTGTGCAACCACAGAGGCAGCTGTGGCCAGGTGTTTGCATGCAGGGTTGTGTCACTGTGTTATGAGGTACATCTTTCTTTCTCTCCTCTCCTCTCTTTTCTCTCTGTGCATGTGCATGCTGGTCGTCTCCCTCTTTTCGTCGCAGCACAGCTCACTGTGTTTTGTTCGTGCCCTGCAGACTGTACCAACCCCTGGGATTCCCTTTCTACAGCCCAATCTGCCCTGCAGGAAGTGACCCTCGAGCCCCACCCGATTCCATTGCTCTCATCCCATCCAGCCCCAGACTCCCCTCATCAACTCCCCCTAGAGGCCACAGTGTGCATGGCAGACAAAGCTCCACAGCTGACAGACCACAGCTCCATGAGAGGGGCTACAGGTGGCAGGTCCACCCAGCAGAGGTGCATCATCAGGGGGCAGGGAACCCCTCAGGGGTCTGGAGAGGTGGACTGCGGACCGGTTGACAGACAGCCTCGGGCGTTGCCTCCTAAAGCTGTCCCGGGGAGGGCCGTGGAAAGACGAGAGAGGCCGAAGGAGACGTGCTCCCCCTGCTGCGAGAGGAAGGGCCTGCACACACAGGCGATGAGCACCGTCTGGCCGTGGGACGCGTACGTGAGCGTGAATTCAAACGGCGCCTCTCTGGCGAGTGGAGACGGACATGTCAACCTCCAGGAGAGGCCGGTGTCTAGAGGTCTGTACCTCAGAGAGGAGGAGAGGGCCAGTGGTCACAGCGGGCTCTGCTGCCCCTCCAAGACTGTGGAGGATCCTCCCGTGAGGAGCGCAGCTGCCTCCCCTGGACCCTGGAACATTCCCGGGTCTGACAAACTGCCTGGCACCCTGAGGTCCTGGACCTCCACTGTAAGCAGGTAGAATGGATCTAGCTGGTTTGAACTGGATCACACTGTCTGGCGCCTCTTTCGGTCCACCACCAGATATCTGAGAACAACTGTATATCGCCCTCGCTCCTTCTCTCGCTTCGGTTTTCTTCTCCATTTACTTCTGAAATCATATTTTGTTTTGTTCTTACCAGATGATTATGACACCCGCCACCTTAAAAACAGAGAAATGTTCACAGCTGTCGTGACATAGAGTATAAACCCTGATGGACTCAGTATGAAGACATTTTAGACCCTCGGATGTCGATGCTCTGACTACAGACGGAGGAACGATGTTTGAGTTCCGTGCTCTTTAAGATACGCTCGACTGAATCTGGCTCACGTCGGTTAGTGCAACATAACCTCGCACGGAGAAAGGTTTGTCACAGGAGAGAGACATATGCGCAGCCAAGACGTTTACTTGTGCTCCATTTTCTCTGCGCAGTGGCGAGAAACGAGACGACAAATCTGTCAGATGGAGGAAGTGACACTGAAACTCCTGGAGGACATGGCACTGACCCGAGTGACAGCCTGGTTAACCCGACATATGTTACGATCTCACACGCCTACCGATATATCATATACTGTAAATGTAAAGATGTGAAAAATATGTACATTTGGTAAAAACTCCAAAACAGACCTGTCTGTGTTTTTTAAAGGCAGTGTTGTAGTTAGAAACATTGTAAAGAGGGGAAAAAAAAAGAACCAACAGGACGGTTATTTTAGGATCAATATTTCCGCGGCCTCGTCTACGACTACATATCAAAGACTGTGACAGTCACCAAACCAGACCGCTGGGGGAGGCAGCGGGCGCGTGCACGGATGGATGTAAACCACCGTGTCGCTAGACAGGGACTCACGTGTCTTCTAGGGGTAGGACATGGAGAGGACGTCCTCTGTGGAGCCCAACAGTCGCTTCTCATGCGAGACAAAGATCTTTTTTTTTCTGTTTTCATTAGGTTCAACTTCTGGGTGACTGACGACAGTTTGCTTAGTAAGAACTGATTATACTGTTCTGAGTTACGTCCACCACCAGATCCCCAGGCCACCACGCAGTCATTGTGCAGAATCGGAAGCTGTGCTGTGTTCATTTGACGCTCAACAGGAAAAGAACAAAACTGTCCCGTCTATATTTCCCATTTCTATGCCTTTTACTGTGCTAAGTGCACCACACCACTGTGGGAGAGGGGCATCGGTGCGGGGGAAGAGGAGGCCGATGGTTACGAGGTGGGGCGGAGTGCCTTACTCAAACTAATGCAGAGCTGTCGCGATTTGTTTTCTGGGAACTGAATGCAAAACAGATGTTTGTGACCACGCACACATATCAGCAGCAGGTCGAGGTGCGGAGCCTGTTTTCCTCGGACTTAATGTCGAGCAGTATCTACAGTTTTCTCGATGCACTCTCAGCTTTACCGCGAATCTACGATTGCCCTCGTCCCCCCTGGATGTCGAAGAGGGGAAACGATGTAGCCTGTAGCATTACACCCTCTTCTTGGAGAGCTGAGCTGTGAACGTTATTCCAGACAGGGTTATTATCTAAGTGGACCATGGTTTCTGTCGTGTGTTATTCTCAGCTTTATTTGTCTGCTCCCCAGGAAGCCGTTTTTTTTTTTTGTTTTTTTTTAAAGCATAAATGCATTGAAACATCTGTCGAGTCAAAGGCATGCTGCTATTAAACCACAGATAGTCACCGTCCTCCTGCAGTCCTCCATTTTGATATTGTTCGTTCGCTCTCATTCAGAATCCGACACCTCGGTTTTTGAGTAATGGAAGAAATATTAGTTTGGGGAAAAAAAAAAAAAGAAAAAAAAAAGCGTTGTTTAAAATGAGACTGAATGACTCCGAGCTCCGAGCCGTTTGTGTTAGCTGCCTTTAGCTGGACCGTGCACCTGCAGACCCCAACTCTAGGACGACCTCGTGCGTGAAGAGTCATCTGGATGTTAGCGAGGAGCGTGGGAGCAAGGTGTTCAGTGTATGTAGGTGAGAGATTATGTCATCCGGCCGTCTGTCTCCATTCAGCCCCACCCCCGCCTGCTGTGAGTGATTTTGTAAACAGAAACAAAACAAAACAAAAAAAAATGCTTTATCTGAACCCGTGAAGGATGGCACGTTCATGAATCCCCATCGAGATCAAGTATAACTGTGTAGTGTTAATTGTGTACTATTCACCTTGTACAGCTGTATTCCTACAAATATGGTTTACTGTATCATTGATACTGTAGTTTCAAAGACGTGAACAACTATTTTTATGAAATGCGACAGTACTGATATATTACATTTTGCTAAAAAATAAAAAAAACTTGTTTACTGAAAGATATTCTGAAATACTGTCAAATAAACTCTTGACATGGTGTAAAATATTCTTTTCTGGACGTTGTTTTACTTCATAACCACTGAGACAATTAATCAATATATTAAATCAGTTGGCAAAAAATTAGTCGGCAACTCATACTCATTAAAGTTGCTGTTTCCAGCTTCTCAAATCTGAATATTTTTTTATGTTTGGCAATCTCTCTTCTTTAACAGTTTGAACTTTTGAGGCCAATTTTATATCGAAGGTTTTTAAGATCAAACTTTGAATGTCTGACAATAAGTCAGAGTTTGACGTTTTATTTCGACCAAATTTTTAATGTTAACGAGCATTAGGGCCACATCGAGGAAACAAAATTCACAGACTTTGAGAGTGAAGTCATAAATTGAATTTACGATTGAAATCTTACATCATCTCTATGTAATTAATGGGCCATTTAATTTGCCATTTCTACAAACTGATACAGCAAAAATGAATGATTCTCGGTTTTTCAGTAGTCAGCGATGTCTTCTACTCACATATATCAGGCATTGCCCAAAATTATGGAGCAGTGTTTTGTTGTCATAAAATGTCATTATGACTTTATTCTCAGAGTTGGTGGCAGAATATTAACTCTGTCGTACTTTATAGCTTAATTGCAGCTCACTGAAACTGAAACTAAAGACATGATGGTATTTATTGAGCCAGGCCAGATGCAAATACAAGGATATAAAAGTTGAATTTATTTTAATATTAAAACCAAACAGCTTCAGTGCCCAGCACCAGTGAGATGAGCCTCACTGCTCCTGTGGGCCACTAAAAATCTGCAATTGGGTAATTTTCATATTTATTTTTTTTTCATAATTAATCATTGATGATGGAGCACTCAGGTAATTATTACCAATGAATCCACATCAGAGTGGAGTTTATTTAATAAGTCAGCCTCATGTTTCCAACAATCATTTACACCCAGGCACAATGTGGAATAACCTGAAACCCCTCCAGACCTGTCACAGTACTGGTGCTGCACAGGTTCTTCCTTCGCTGCATTTTTACTGACCTCACCACAAGATTTATGGGAGAAAAAAAATCAGAAAAAAAGCTTAAATCGCTCATCAAGCGTGTGGCTGGAAATTGAACCGAGAGAATGAGCAGAAAGTCCTGCGTGGGTCTGAACCCCAGCTTCTGAACCCTTCCAGTGGAAATAACTAGGTAATTAGAGGAGGCACCATTAACAATCAAACACCCATCCAACAAAAATAAAACAAGATACAAATATTCACACATTTCATGATAAAATAACTTGTAAACATTTCCCCAGCACGCCGCTGCTGACTGGTGGAACCTGACCAGCCTTATACAGATTCACTTCTTTTACAGGATAAAATGTGTTTTCTCAGTTTACACCGTATTTAAAATGTTTATTTCCCCCATTCATTTAGCTGCATTTGTGTTTCTTCAATTTATAAATATTGACTTATATTTCAGAATTGTTTCGGCTCCCTAATCTGAGCATCGGCCCAAGAACCCGCTGGAGTCAGGCTCTACTGTTCAGTGGTTTAGACCCTGGAATGGCGTCAGTCGACTGCAGCTGAGTTCCCGTCGTCTCATTGTGGCGAGAAATCCAGAGGAGGAGGAGCTGAGGTTTCACTGTTCTGCTGTTCGATCAGAGGATCCTCCTGAGAAACAAGCACACAGTGATCAACAACAAAATCAATGTCCCTGATCAATTGAAATGGAAGTTCATGATCACTGAATGGTTCACCTTCAGAGGTTTGTAGATTCCCATTTGAAAGCGACAGCAGACGACGTCCACCAGGAAGCCGATCATGCTGTGGAGCATACCTGTGAAAGACAAAGACATGAGCTCCAAGGGGTGAAAACAGGTTTGATCTGAAAAGTGAGTTTCTGTGTTTCTTTTTTAAATAGATGACAATGTTGAGTCGGCGTCTGACAGAAAGTCATCAATAATACATGCAGCATGATTTATGGATTTTTTCCAGGCTGTTTTACGCAGTTTATGTAAGGCAAAATGTCTGCTCTCATAAACTGAGCTCTTGTTGAACAGTGGCTCCCTCACCACATGAGAAACAATGGTTCTATAAGCTGTTTCTACCTTCACCTTAGACAGGCATAAAAAGTCATTTGTTAGCTCCCTGCAGGGCTTTAACAACTCCATTTTGAAGTAAAAAGAAATGAAGAAACAACAATTGAGAAAACTAAGAGCGGCCATTTCTGTTCTTTTACCGATGATAAATTTGAAATAATCATTTTGAACTTTTAGCAACACAGAATTTGTTTCAGTCCGTCCACACCACAGCAATGCTGTTTTTAAACGTAAACCTTTTAGAGTGGATGCAGCCTCAATCCAGGTTAGTGTTCTAGTATTTGATGATGATGACGGTTGATCTACCTGTGGTGGAGAAAATTCCTCCGATGATGCCGCAGAGTCTGACAAGAAACTGCCAGAAAGGCATGTGCTGCTCAGTGACCCGCACCATCAGAGAGCTGATATCGTACTTCATAAAGATCCCTGAGACGCCGTGGCTGCCTGCAGCATGGTTAATCGCTCGCTCCTGCAGAGGAACACACACACACACATATTAACACAGTACACAACGCAAATCCACAAGCATGAGCAGACTTCAAACCCACCCGCTCTGTGACTGAGTACTGATGCGTCTCAGCAGACACCTGGTACGTGTTCAGCTTGGTCGGCACGATGGTGATGAAGTACTGAAACATGTGGTTAGCTGTAGAGAATTATCAAAGCAGTGTCAGTAAAAAAAAAAAGAGCATATTAAAAAATAAATGAAAATAATGATGGGCCTGTGTCGACGTACCCTCAGGAGAGATCTTCTCTGTGCCGTCCAGCGGGTTGATGATGCCAGGAATCACTTCTCCGAAGGAGAGGTGGTCAATTCGGTGAGAGAAGTTATAAGCTGCAGCACAATGACGAGAACATTTAATATCCCAGCAACAACAGCTTTCATTTGTCATGAGTCACGGTGTTATTGATAATAAAAAAAACTCACAGTCATGGCTGACGAGAGCAGCAAGATGAGCGTGGCCTCTGGGATGAGGGATGGACCTGTGGAGGAGTACAAGTATTCAATTTATAATAAAACATGTGTAATTTCCATCTTCGGGGTGACTGCAGAATCTATCTACTGCATTATTAACACATCACTGTGAGTGTTCTTCACCAGGCAGACACGTACTTGCCAACAGTGACGTGGAAGTTTCCTGCCACTTTGTTAACATACAGATGTCCGTGGATCCTGCAGGCGGTGAGGGAGGTGGTGCTGTCGTCACTGTGGGGAAGAGGAGAAGCACAACCAGGACAGGAGGACTTATTCAAACTAAGCAAAGTTGAAAACTTTTACTTTGGAATAATATTTCCAACTTTAAAAATGTACCTTTTATCGGGAGGAGGAAGATTTCCTTTCAAGGCAGCCTTGAAGAGGACGTCCTGCAGAGCGTGCTCCACTCTCAGACGGTCCTGGATGTGCTGAAGAGTCCTGACGCAGACAGAAAAGTTAGAGCAAGGACTCAGTTAACCAGTGAAACAGCTTTAATAAAATAAAAACCATGTCGATTCTTCTTACATGTGCCACAATCTCTGATGAGGAGACAGTTCAAAGTTGACCTACAACGGAAAAATAAATTGTGAGACAAGTACATGGGGGCTTTAAGAATTGAGTACAAGTGATTAAAAAGAGTCATAAATGAAGCTTAACACTTTTTCATCTATGAGTGAGTAAATGTAGGAGCTCAAACTCACTGGCTCGTATTTTAAACCATCAGATGCGACCATGGTTTCCGCCAGATCCAGGACGTCTGCACCAATATCTGAACACATGCACAAAGACACAGCATCACGCTTTCTCTTCTAAACTAAAGAAGTGACGGTGAAACTTTAGATGTCTGGACTTACATTGACATCTCATAGCAACTGTCATGTCAACGTTGATCCTGAGTTTACTGTAAACAAAGAGCAGAAGCAGAACACAGAAAACACATAAAACACAGACTCTTTTCATACTGAAATAAATCCACAGCACCATGGAGTCAGCAATACAAAGACATCTGAGATAGCGAGCGAGTGTCCAGAGATAACTCACAGACGTCCGTCTCACCTGCTGAAGTCTTTGTCCACCTCGTACTCGTATCTCATCCACGTGTTCGTGTACACGAAAAACTCGAGGAGGGCGAGAACAGCCATGAGACTGAAGGCGATCAGAGACACTGCAGAGGAGACACACACGGGACATTAACATGGACACTACAGCTGTGTCTGTTGTGTTTTATTTTCATTGGTTGGTCATTGGTTGTGCTTCTATGTTGCAGTGTCTGTGGTGCATCTGTTTGTTATCAGCTGTGTATCTGTTGTGTTGTCTAGATGTTTTTTGTGCCTGTCTTTATAGTCAGTTGTGTGTCTTCTGTCTGTCTTGTGTCCGGGTCGTGAGTCTGTGGACTGTTGTGTCAGTGCTGTTTCTGTCTTGTGTCTCCCATCTGTCTGTGTTCGTACCTGTCCCGCCGCTGGCTGAGGACTCCACATAGCTCTCTGGGACTTTGGGGAAAGCGTCCAGCTCTTTGACCAGGGTCAGAGTTCTCTTCTTCGTGAGTCTCCTCATGTCTCAGCCTCGGCTCAGAGATCCTCTCAGACTCTGGTTGTTCGGGACGAGTTGAGATGAATTAAGTTCAGTTTGAACGTTTGACCATGACAACAACCGTTAGCATCAGCTAGCTTAGCGGGCTAAAAGATGGCTGCGGTTAAACGAAACAAAACCAGGCTGAAATGTTCACTTTAAGTGTCACTGGTCCATGTTGACTTTATAGTTACAGCCTGTGTGTCCACAATGAGAAAACAACCCGACCTAGGATATCCGGTCATGTGACGTGGAGGTCGCCGTGACGTTGGTCCTCGTTGTCCGGACAAAACTGCGCCCATCCGGACTTAGCGCCCTCTGGTGGTTGATTAGCAAACAAACACATTTTTAGAGGTTTTAGATTCTCTTAGTTTAACCTGGTCTCTCGACAGGAATAACTTTTAAAGAAACATTTGAGTTAATCCTCCTCTCAGTCTATTAATGTCACACCTTTGCTATTTAAGCTTCATTATTTTTACCTCAGCATCTGGAAGAGGTGACTGCTGACTTTACTTTTTTTTAAATATAATTTGCTTTATTTCATGTTCAGATTGAAACTGAAGGACACCAGTTATTATTGTCACTTTCATTGAAACTGTCAAGATTTCCCAGGGATTGAGTATATGAACACAACAATAGGACAGGAATAACAACTTAAGCATATTTTGAAGTTTTCACTTAAATCCATAACTGCATCTTTAATTAGTAGCATTGTAGAGGAGTGGTCTGATCATTCACTCACACAGCGAGGTTTTTAATGAACAAATCTATCGTGTCACCGAAACATTCTCTGTATCACTGACAGCGAACCTAACATCTCACCTGCCTGTGATGGAAGAGGAAACAACAGAAATCATTGGTTGTCTATGGTTGTAACACAGGTCCGTATAAAAATAATGCTGCGATAATATTATAACCACAACAACAGAATAAACTACTTGCGCCCTAACTATTAGCACACAAAACATTCACTCTCAAGTAAAACAGAGTTCATCTCTTCAAAAAGGAACTGCTTCCAATCCTGATTTGGGTGAGGGCTTTTACTCAGGTGGCAATAGGACAGAAGTATCCATAATGACATACGATGCAACTTCAAGTATTATGTACATTATTTTAGTGGTGCGTATGTATAGAACAAATAAGTGAAACAAACATCCTCAGACATAGTTCAAAGCCACTTTTGACATCAATGCGGTGAAGCTCTTTCCAACAAATACATGACTGGAAAAATGAGCAAATATCACAAGGAGCAACATAAATACAACACAACCTCCTGCTAAAGTTAAGTTAAACTTAAAGTTCAGGTCCAGCTGACTGCAATCCACTTAAAGTGTTCGTTCTATTCCGCAGGTACAGAGTCAGGCCCTTCGTCCCGGAGGACACTGATGTCTGTGACGACGGTCTCTGGGACGTCAGAGGTGGGCGTGTCCGGTGGCTCTTGAGAGAGATCTTCAGAGCATCTGCTCACGGTGGGAGAGATCACATCCGGACTCGTGTCACATGACTCTGTGCTCTGCTCTGAGGTGGCCGTTGTGATGACTGTGGCAACACTGGGGGGAGCTGGGTCAAACTCGTCATCATCGTCCTCCAGAATGGGCGACTCGTGGATATCTAAATATTTCAAACATGAGATTTAGTTGAACTGAATTGGAGAGGATGACATTGGTATGAAAAAATGTAAACGTTAACTCACTGATGAAAGCTTCTGGGTACTGCTTAGCAATCTTCCCTTTCAGTGTCCTGGGGAAGATGAGACGAATCAGAGACTGTGTGTGTGTGTGTGCAGGCACTGGTGGGGCATCATTTACCTGATCCGCCTGAAGACGCTGTCCAGATCCTTCTTCATCTCCACAAGAGTCCGTGTGTGGAGCAGGAATCGCTCGTTCATCTGCTGCAGTCGCACATTTGACAGCCCGTTGAAGTTGATCAGCATTTCATTGGTTTTCTCGAAGCGGTCGAGCCTGTCTCCACAATCAATCAACCAAAACAACAAGAATCCTCAGAGGCCAGTTTGCACTGAGGAAGGAACCGCCCCCAACCATCTAAACATCATATATACAGTAATGACAAGAAGCAGGAAAGACACGTGATGCTCACATGTGTCTCTGAGCCTGGATGATGGCGTTGACGTCCTCTGAGTTGACCATGCTCAGCATCCGGCTGCAGAACACGCCGGAAGCTGTGGGCTCCTCCATGATGACGACCGAGAGGAAATACCTGGAGTCAGACATGTGCGAGTGGTTTGAACGACATGAAAGCACGTGTACAGCTACATCAGAAAACTACAGGAACTGCAGTTTTGAGGAGCAGACACAGGAACTAAACTACATCTAGATTACAGCAGCTTGAGGCTTCACTTCATCAACAGCCGGGACGAGTTAAAGATGAGACGGATATAATCCCTGTTAGCTTCGAGCTAAACTAACAAGCAGAGCAACGACACGTTACCTCGGTCCTCTGGTTAGCGACGGGCTCCCTCTCTGTTATTAAAGTAAATCTACATCTGCAGAAAACAGCTGACTGAGAGACAACAACAAAGCACATCCGCGTTCCTCCACTTCCGGTCACAGGACCACCTTTTCCGGTGCCTTTTTTTTTCTTTGATTTTTTTATAAACGATTTATTTAAAACTGCGCAGATTACAAACGCGCATTATTAACCATATTTTACTCTTCATAGGCTTGTCATCACACATTTTGATCACTTCCCACTGAAAGATAAATACTGTAGGTAAAAATGGTTTATGCTTACATATAAAATGAACTTTGGAATTTCCTCAAAGTGCATATAATGTTAGAAAAAGAAGGATATTTCTATTTGCTAAATTCTCGCATATCTTTTCATCATGGACCCCTATACATATTGACCTAAATATAATTCCAGATAACACAGACTGTGTATAATCTTTCAAATATAGATATTTAAATATAAGTAAATTATGTGTGCATCTGATTCATTAATCAGTAACATCTAAAAAGTGTTAAAGTACCTGTTTGCACCCGTGTTTCAAAAAAGCCAAGTGATATGGTGAATAATTACCTTAAAATACAGGGAGTCATGTGCAAGGTTCCTTATATGGAATATCATCTCTGAAATGTTTAAAATTTACTTTTATCTCTAGTACATTTCATCACCTTATACCAGGCATGAATACTGAGGGTAAATTAAAGGGTTAATTAACACAAATCACTCAACCACAATTTAATGGTAATTTAATTTAGATAGGAACTCATGTCTATCAACCCACCTCAAAGCAATAACATGTTTCCAGAAAACTCACAAAATTGTTTTATTAAGGGACATGTAAAAAAAGTACATGATTTATAAAAAATACAAAACTGCTTTGTCTAACTGGTAAGCTAAGTAAATGCATAGCAACAGTACATGCAAGTCTACAGTTAGATAGCCTACTGTTCATTAACATTTTAAGCTACAGGCTAAACAGGGATAAGCACAGTTCAGCTGCAATCTATCATTTCTGTCAGTCTATGGAATACAGATCCAAAATGATGATACAGAATAAGTTAGGTTGCACGCAACTCAACCGATGAGTAAATAAATACTTAACATCATTTCACAAATATTGACAACCGGTAATTCAACGCAACATTAAACAGAGCCTGCGTGAGAATTACATTCGATTTCTGATGTACAAAAACCATGCTACGCATAAGCTAAAGACGAGAAGAATTCGTAGTATTACACTTCTAAGCAGGGACGCAGTGATACAAATAAATATGAAATAAATAAATAACTAATCCCATATAAGAGCGACGTGGCTCACCCAACCCCTTATGTACATAACACACCCTCAGCTCCCAACTACAACATCACAGGTATGAAATTTCATATTAGTGTTTGATTTTAGAATACCATAAACATACATACAAATGACCTCGGACAAGCACAAGTGTCCATAGAAAACCTGCATTGATTTGACATTGGGTGAATTTCAATGTGCTTTGGCTTTCATTTGATAAATAAAGTAATATTAGGCTATATATCACAACACGTGTGGTATATAAGAGGCAATGGCATAGAATTTCAGCTTGTATAAAGTCTTTTACCGTATACCGACCCAGGAATGATGAAAAACACTGATGCTGATATTGCTGAATGACTATAGACCGATTGTGTGTTTTGCTGTCGTATTGTGTGGTATTGTTATCATTTCGCAAAGAGACTTCTATTTTTCCTTTTTTTAAAAAGTTTTTTTACATACAAAAATAAGTTAAAACTCCAGAGAAATGGATCCAAAAAAATAAAATGAAGATTTACAGTTTATATAAGGCCATGCAATTTTCGTAGACTCATGCATCAGATCGTTAGGTCTTTTGGATGAGTGGCTTGCCATTCATGCAAAATGCACTATGTGTTGCTCAGGCCACGATAAATATAGCTACTGTCCCTTTTTGTTCCTTAATACCAATCCAAAATTAACACTAGCACTGTCTGTAACACATAATTAAGGCTGGTGTATTTGCTGTTGAAGCTGTGAATAGGCCTCGTTTCAATGGGACCACGAACGTATTTGCACACAGAGACGCTAATCTAGTTTACAAACACAAATGCTTTGATAGGAGTGGATGTGAATAGAGACAAACACAAGGGCTTCTGTACAGGTCTGTGCTCCATCAGTGTAAAGTGTCATTCATTCCAAAACGAGATATCCACCATTAAAAGGAAAGAGCCATCTACTCTGAGTACAGAGAAAATCTAATCCCACCACATTGGTCATCTTAACATAGAGAAGCTTCTAAAACATCCACAATGAGAATGATTTCTGTTGCATGTTTGAAATGTTGAGTGATGAATTTCAAGTAGCACCCTTTTCTGTTAGCAGGTGGATCTATTGCGTTTTGGAATAAAATATTCTAAATGTACCAGCAAAGAAGAGCTCCAGCATTTCAATCGAGAAGTAGATCAAAAAACACCGCGGATGATGATCCGCAGTCAGAATGGGAAGAATATTAAATACAAACAAAAAAAAGACAAAGTGGAAACACAACAGTTCATAAATTACAGTTTAAACGTAATCAAATCTCCAACAGCGTTATGGAGAAGACCAATGGATTTTCAGCTGCTTTGTGACTGAAGGCGATCTGAGGCAACTTCTTTCTGTAAGTGCTCGAGAAAAAAAAAAAAACAGCACCCCGAGATTTCTTCAGAGATGTGTGCAAAAGGAAGGGAGGGGGGGTTGAATTTACCACCCAGCCTCCACCACTACGGCCCTGGTTGGAGGGGTTGTCATGGTAACACATAGCTGAGCGGGCTCAGCGTTTTCCTCGCACGCTGGAATTTCCTTCACTTCCTCTTCCGCCTGGGATTTTTCCCCTTCGACATCGACTCCCACCTGGCCTTCCTCCATCTCCACCTCTTCCTCATCATCCTCCTCCTCCTCGTCTTCTTCCTCCTCCTCATCCTCCTCTTGTTGTTGTTGTTGTTGTTGCTGCTGCTGCTGTCGCTGTTTCTTGCGGCAACAGGGCTTGAACAAATGTGGGTCGATGAGCACCTCTCCAAAGCGACCCTTGTAGATGATCCCACAGCAAACTTTTTGCCTGCAGAAATCACGATACACTGAAGTGAATGAAACAGGAGCGTCCAACTACAGAACCTCTTTCACATGCATTTATTTAATGACGCTTCACATTATCACAGACGACTACTGCACTGTGGGTTTTACCTCTTCCAGTAGGTGAGGTCCAGGAAGGAGAAAACTGGGGAGCGGCTGGAGCCCGGGCTCAGCTCAGCGTCAGAGCCGTCATCTGACAGGTTGCTGTAGCTGGGGGACTGAGCCGGAGAGGCACTGGAGGTGGTGCTGTGAGCATCCGAATCTAGTGAGGAGAACAGAGGTGTTAGATGTGTAGAGAGTATGATATTGAGTAGGATATGAGTGACTGCTATTAAAGTAACACCAAAAAAAAAAACTCACTGTTTCTTTTTAGTTCTTTCTGCAGCCTGCTGATCTGAGTCGGACGAGCTTTCTTTGAGATGGACTTTATTTTCTTGGGCCTGGAGGTTATTTTTAAACTGGGACCGCCCCTGGCATCCACCACCTGCGCAGAGGGATGGAGAAAAGTTTGACTGTGACTCGTCCTGATTGATTATAGTTTTTTTTTAATCATGACTAAGCAGCAGCTCAAACATTCACACTCACATGGTTCCAGTTTTTCTTGGTTCCCACTGGAAGCTTTTTCCATCGTTTCACCAGCAGCACACAGGCATTACAGATTTCTCCAGATCGGGTTTCACTCAACCTGCAGGACCATTACACATCATGAGTGGGGAATGATTTCTATCAATGGGATATGCAATGGACCACGTGCTTAGGTGTGTCACATACCCGAAGCAGCTCCTGAACTCCTTCTCATAGCGTTTACTGTCCGTAAACCGAGAGCTGGACGACTTGGCACGGCAGATGCAGCAGCCATCTAGACTCCTGTACATTTTGGGCTTGTGAAAGCCAAACATCTGCGAGCAGAAAGCAAACAAAATTAGTAAAAATAAATAAAATATAATAAAATAAAATAAAAACAGGAGCATCCCCAGCTCTGACCAGCGTGCGTCAGCTGCAGCATCCTCCCGCTGCAGCATCAGCCTCGTGGCTCGGATCCGACTCCGTGTTTTATTGTGCAGATTAGCCACATGAGAACGGGTGAATATTAAAATGTAAATACGGAGAGCTTTGGTCACGGTCGGGGAGATTTAAAAACATCCAGTGAAAGCGATTTTTGTTGCAGCATCTCCGCTCTGACCCACATGAGGGAAGTAGGTCAACAGTCAGACAGCGTGTCAGACAGATCATGTCACCACGCTGCGCGCACAGGACGCACGCCTCGTTTAGGGAAAGTCAAAATACAACATTTAGTCTGAGCCTCCAGGCTGCAGAGGATAATCAGCACGGTTTGTAAAGACGCCATGTGCTTCAGGAGAAAAGTGGTAACTAAATCACTCGAGATGCGCAGATTATGCAGCGGAATAACGATGTGTGTTGCTAGGCAAAATGCATTCTACACAGCACATGTGGACCTGAACTGCGGCAAAACTGCGAGCCGCGCCCCCCAGACTGGGTTTTCTTTTTTTCTTGCCATCAGTCCTCGGGGTCTTCTGACAGTGCGGTGCCATAGAGAGCAGACAGAGAGCAGGGGAAACCACAGACCTCCCACTCCACTGCTTTTATCGTATACTGTTGTTTAAAAAGGTTGGAAAGGTGGTATGCTAGATGAGTGGAAAAATAAACAGGCTCCTGGTGTTTGAAGGCAGCAGTGTAAGTATTTTCAAAACGAGACTGGGTGAGAATGAAAATTAGTGAACCATTTTCAGCATGGATGAGATGTGAAAGTGATTTGTGAACTTGTCATCATGCAGCAGCATGCAGAATAAGACTGAGGAATATGGACAAATTGGTAAATTGTTTTCTGCTCCTGGATGAAGGGTTTTAACTCTTATTGGACAGAGAACGAGAAACACAAATAGCCAAACATTCTATAATATCCATTTGCCATGTATGATTAGGCAGAGTAGGAATTTGCCTCCAATGTAGTTTCATTCAGTGTACTTACGGAAATACACAAATAAACATCACCACTACTGCATTACAGAAAAAAAAACAATTTAACAAAGCATATATAAGGTCAGAAGGGCGACAAAATGAAAACAAGAATCAACCTGTGTTGATAATTACTATAGATGTACTTTATAGGCGATATTATATAAACGCAACCATGTGCACATATTCTGGATTTTTTTTTGGGGGGGGGGGGGGCGACGGGTGAGTCCTCTGTCAGCAACAGACGATCTCTGCAGCAGAATACAGTACGTGACGTAACTCAACATGGCAACACACTTCAAAGGCGGAGGTGGCGTGGAGAAGGGGGTGTGATGCGATTTCTACGCAAAAAAACCTGCAGCATTCGCATCGAAAGTGTAAAAATTGCCGTCGAAAGCGGCGCAGACTCGTGTTAACGACGCATCCATTGGCCCTTGAGATGAAAAGATGGGCGCTAGGAACGCACTTGTCTCCATCGAAGTGCGACTCGCCAGTTTTCGCCGCCCACTCCGGCGAGGAAGCATGGCTCGCCACACGACCTGCTTCATGCGCACCCATTTTATGATCCCAGCCCACAGCTCGACGATGGCCGACTTTCCCCTGCGCCAACTTTCACACAGTCGCATCAACTCACGCCGACACAAATGCAACCCTCGAAAAAAATACAGTTTAACGCGACCGAGGAGAGAAAGTAGTTCTCCGGTAATTGTGGTACTTTGATCTTTACTCTTTGTTATTCCGGAGCCGCGTCTCTGCATCATCCAACTACATGTGCGCCGAGTTCAAAGCGACGCGTCGCAGTTTTAAACCGCTTCCTTCGGGCGGAAACACCTTCACCAAAGCTTCGTTCGCACGGGTGGAGTTGAACGAAGCGTCTGCTGACAGAGAACAGTTGGCGTTTTCTGTTTTTGTTGACAGCAGCGACCCGCGTGCTGAGACGTCTCTCGGCTCCGAGTGGGCGTGAGAGCAACTTGGTTTACTTGGCCGGGGAAGACGATGTGCGGTCGCCTGCAGCCGCTGCGCACACGCACCGTGCACCGCCGGGCTTTAACTCGAAGTTCAAAACCCCAAACTACAACACACGCGAGTCACATCCACCCGGCGATGGACGACAACCGCGCCGAAGCGACCGACGACGGCGACGACAACAACAACAACAGCAGCAGCAGCAGCAGCAGCCCCCTGCTCTTCCTCGTGCGTGCACACGGAGGCCATTCTGGCGCGGCTTCACGCACGTTTGCGGCTCCTCCCGCATCCCCTCCACTGAGTGTTGGCGAGGTGAACACACGTGGAGCGGAGGGCTGCAGCAGGCCCGGCCACACCGATTGTCCCCAGACAAGTGGAAGCTTGTTTTCACTTCACGTGTGAGCGCTCCGCCGAGACTTCCACCTCCTCCACGAGCGCCACAACTGCACACTTTTCCTACAAAATGGCGCCATTCCTTACCTTGTCCTGCGGCGCGGCAAACCGAGTCAAAGTGCAGCTCCGCGGCGTCACGATGGGACTATAGTGGAAACCAAGCCGTGTCGGTAACCCGCTCTCTTGTTGATGTCTGCGCCTGTGGACGGGACCGGAGAGTTGTGGACGCACTGCGCACGCGCGGTATCCACGCCTCCATTTCAGAGCGGAGCAGGAGGCTCTCCTCCTTTTCTTCAATCAAAGCATTTACATAAACGACGCGTGACGTGGGCGTGCGTCTGCATTCTGCTGCCCTTATAAGGATGGGAACATTGCGCGGGAACAGGGGGCTCGGCCCCGGTTGCTATGGCGCATTGGAGAATGCAAGCAGAGGGGCGGGGCCTGTGGTTTTACTACACAGCGCCAGATGGCCCGTCTGGAGGACGGAGGTTTTCAGGAGGCGTCTCGCACGAAGATGCGCTTTGTTTATTTCGATTGCGTGACGACGGAGCCGATTAGCGGAGAGTGAAGTGAGGCTGAAACACGGGGTGTCCATCCAGCGGCCGACGGAGGAGCCGCAGACACGCAGCGAGCCCCTCACTGGAGGGTCCAGCCCCCAGAAAGGACTCCGTGATGACACCGCTGGAACGAGTCTGTCCAGTGGTGGTATGTTACCTAAGTATATTTACTACGGTGCCCCAACACCAACACATTATTTTATTTATTTTTTATTATGATGAAACATAACAATGCTACATGCTCTTCTATTACACTATACAACAATACACATTCGAATCCCTTACAGTATTATATAATATTTTAAATAAACAAAATATAACATATTTTTTTCTATCACATTGTACTATATTATAACATTATATTCTGTAACTTATATAATAACATAACAATAACACATCTTATTCTATTCATTATTTTATATTTTATTGTATAAAATGCACAAGGGCATAATCAGCACAGAAATGGTAACTATTTGGATGATGTAGTTTTCCCATTTAAAGTACTGAATATTTCATGGTTTGTTGATTGGGCAGAGCCAGCGTTCTTAAGGTGTCACTTTAATTAGTTGTGATAAGTGTGTCACAATCGTAACAAAAGTAGGTTGTTCTTCAGTGTTGTTCAATGGGATTGAATTACAATGCTTGTGGTGTATTTAGGTCTCGCTTGGATGCATGCACACCACTGGTGCAAACACCCTTTAAAAAGTGTTAGAAAATGTCACAGTTTGCATGTGTATATTTGTACTTAGTAGATGGGCACGTTTTTATTTGGCAAACTACAAAAGTCAGATTTGTTGTTGTCAAATGTTATGAACTCTATGATATGACTCTATGATAATTTGATCCTTTCACACACATAAGCACAAACAACAGGACCAAGACATGTCAGGTATGTCAATATTAACTTTAATCTTTTACAACACATTTCATAAATAACAGTTCATTATTGCTTTCTCTAATCCGTACTTCAGTGATAATAAAGGCTTGGTCGTTACATAGTGCTTGCAGGAGAGTGCAGGAGACAGCATTTTCACAATTCTCAAACTGTTTAATGCAACATCAAAATAATACCTAGCTGTTTTTAAGAACCTGTGCTCTATTCATTGTCAGATTTTTTTTCCAAAGACAATTGAACAGTTTCAAAATGAACAGCGTGACTTTTAATCCACATAGTCGGTAAAGTATAGCGGAATCTATTGTTTTACACGGACACAAACAAGATGCCTTTATACAGGGAAAATGCCACAGATTTGTTTTAGCATAAGAACAAATGGCCACGGTTCTATTGAAGATCTAATGAAGCAAAAATATTTACAATGAGAGAGGAGGAAAAAAAGAATCTGACAGAGTGATACAGACTATTTGAACAGACACAACTGGGACACCAGTTTGGTTTCAGTGTTTCAACAAGGGAGGACGTCATGAGCACAGCTCTCTGCAGTTTGTGACCCCAAACTGAAATACGCAAAAAGAATCAGGCCAGACGTGTCACAGTATAACAAGAGCATAATAATACAACCTATTGTAACATATTATACTGTGGGAGCATTACCTTTCTTTATTTTATTTACTAAGATATTCAGTGAATAACGTCAAGAAATAGGTTTCTATAATAAGGCCTGAGTCCTGATAAGTCACCACACACTAAACACATAAAACAAACAAGGAAACAGAATTTGGCCATGCATGTGTTTTCGTTTAAATTTCAAGTGCAAGCAACACAGCAGTGGAAGGAGAGTTTTAGTTGTTCTAAGGGTCAGGTGCAGTAAACGGTGCGAGCTGTGAGAATACCTACTGGTAATGTGAGATGATGATGCTGAACGATTTTTTTCCTCCAGGAATTTCACAGTGTAAAGCGTAGCACGAAAACCAGACCACTTCCTGAAGCAAATACAGTGAACAAGGCAATACGCTTGAAGCTTCATCTGGTCTGGTGTCCTTTTTTCAATCGTGATAAAGTCTCGTAAAGTCATGGAAAGATGAGCGTTTTCACCCGACAGCATTTCTGCAGAGTGTGGGGGGTGTTAGTCTCCGTGCTTATTGTTCAGGGTCAGAGGTCAACTCCTTTAACCAGTGCCGTCTCCAGGGTGATGGCGAAGTCATTGAGCGTGTGTAGGATGCGAGACAGGGAGTGCACGGCGGCGCGGTCCCGCAGCAGAGCGCTGTCCTCGTAAGTCCGCGCTGTCAGGGGACACTCGGCCAACAGGGGGAGCCACTGAGAGAGAAACCGGTCCCTGTCCAGAGGAGAAGGTCGGTTATGGTCCAATAATAATAACGTTCACCATCATCATTCATTTAGCTTTATAAAATTTGAAATTAAATTTAAAATTTAAAAAGGCATTTGGAGACAGTTTCGGGAAAAGAGCATTTCGACTGCTCTTCTCGGTTTGTAAATCATTTATCCAACACTCACCCTCTGGTCAGGGTTTGATGTGATTTGAAAACAGCAGAACTAACACGCTCCCTGCATTTAAAACATGTCCCCCCTTTCTCACTTTTGCCCCTGCCTCTCTGTAACCTTTAGAGAATGAAGGCAGATACTGTCCCTCCCGTGTAAATAGGTCAGTGTGAGAACACAGTCAACAGTCATGCTTCAGGCCACTTCCTGACGGCCTCAGGTGGAAAAGCTCAGCGCCTTTTCACAGAATATTCAACACGAGGATGCCCTTTTAAGAAAGAAATCGATGTACTTATACACATTTTATTCCATTTTTAATATCAGCACAATTTCATCAATATAGGAACCAGATTCCGAGATAATAAGTCTTTTAAACTATTTTCAGACATGAAAGACAGACTTTCTCCAGACCTCTGCCAAAGGAGAGGTTCACTCACTCACGATAACATTAAGATGTCTGGAGCACTCAGGTGCTCAGTGAAGTATTCAAGTGGCAAGACATGACGTCTTTACAGCACATTAACCCGGCTGTCAGCCATTATCGGAATAGCTCTTGAATCTCCTTGTCTTTCTGAATTGACATTTTCTTCCATGTCTTCTACGTGTAAGACACCTCTCGTTCATCCTCATTCATATTCATCATCAGGTTTTAGTTTTGTGTGGAAACATCTTTGAACTGTCATGAACATGCTCACTCATCCCCAGTCACCATAATCCTGCAACCGAGTCTCATACAGACACTCCAAATGCCACCTCAGTGTTTCAAGACACTCACCTGACTCCCAGGCAGACGAACAGCTGGAACTTTCCCTCTTTTCCAATGTTACGGGGCGAAGCGTTGATGGCGTTGACGTAGTGGCACAGCGAGTCGCATGGCGGACCCCTGGTCAGCGTTGATCCCTGCAGATCACCCATCTGATCAGCAGTCTCCAAGGAAAGCACTGCCTTCTCTGTGGGGAACAGTTGTCCATAGCATCAGTGCGTAACTAATTAATATACCGAAACACAAAGCCATTAAAAAAAAACAAAAGTCTTTCTAAAACATCATGTTTGGTTGAATGTAATTTAATACGTGACGCTCATGTTCACTGCCACTAGATGGAGACAGGGGTCTGACATGTGTGAGACGTAAACATCACGTTGATGTTGTTATTGTTGATCTTGATGAGCTCGCACAAACAGTACCTACCGACAAAGTCCCACACGAACACGTTCCGCTGGAAGAGACGGTTGGATTTGAACCCATGGAGGAGGAAATTCTCCAGGGACAGCACCAGGCCTCCTTCACCACACAACAAGACTGTCAGGTTTCCCCTCTGGGAGGAAAAAAACACGAGAACAGAGCAACTGTGAGGCTCATCTTACAACTTCAGAAAACCTCTCATAAGTGATGGAGAGCAGAGCAGAGAGCATCTCAGATATAAGAACAGAGCCTGTGCATTAAAGCCTGAATACTAAATATGTTACAGCACTGAGGTGGAGGCCGGTTAATGAACTGATCCATCACATCTGCTTTTTTAACTTGCTGCTGACAGAGAGACTGATGCACAAATGAGGCCCGGGCTGGTGGAGCTGGGATAATGAGCCATGGTGGAGATAAAAATAACACAGGAGGCTGAACGCTGCCTGCAGAGATGCTCGTCTCTGCATCCACTGCAGCCGTCCTCATTGTTAATATAGTGAAGGCAACATGAAGGCAGGATCTCACTTTTACAGTCACGTACCTCTTGTTCGGGTTTGTGGAAGTGCTTGACGAGGTTATTCGCCATCTCCCTCATGTTCTCCTGCACTTCGACGGCCTGCATCCCTGACGAGGTAAATGTCACAGACCGAAACGTGAGGATGAGCGATGACAAACACGAGCCGATGAGAACAGGGGCTCAACAGAAAGGTGATACAGCAGCAGAATGTGTTATTGTGGTGGGCCTAAACCAACAAGTAGGTCAGCCATTGTGCGAAAGAATGCGCTCTTTGTCAGCACGTACTGCTTCGGCTGCCAAGCGATCCCAGCACTGTCCGTACGCTCTGAGAAGGAGAGGCCAGCTCCGGAGGCGTCCCTGTCCACCTTCCAGCATCCTCCTCCCCACCAGGTGACACCAGCTGGCCAATGAGGACTCTCTCCAGACTGCCGTCACCCACGCCTTTGCCCAGCCAGCGGCCGCATGGGAACCTGAGAGAAAAGAGGACACAGAGCTTTATTATATTCAAAAGAAGAAGAAAAAAAAAGTTATTATGCAAGAACACGGCAGGAAGGGGGACATCTGCTCCGGTCAGCTGGGGTAGTGTGTTGAGAGAACATTGCTGACAAATAGGTTCAAATCTAATTGAATTTTAATTTATTAAAGAAATAAATTATATCCCTAGAATATTTAGTGAATCAAACACTACAGAGTGGATTTGACCAGAAGTGATAGAAGGATGGGACATGAGCCAGGAAAACATTTGGCACAGGCCCAGAGGGGCGGACTCAGGGTGTTTAAATCACGTGCTTTAACATCATGTGATGGGACCCTTGGCAGGGGTGTCACTCTTCTGAAGGCCCCTCTAGATTTTAGTGTTTAGATTATTGTGTAATCCTGAATTGGCTGAAGTTGCAGGCGACGTGTTTTTCATTTCCACAAAACTCTCTATCTTAGTGTCTTTGAAAGACAAATAAAGGATCCATCAGAGGAAGAGTCTTACTTGTATGTGTGCCCAGTGATCTCGTTGTATACCATCACACAGTCGATCAGACACTTGGCCAGCAAACCTGAGTTCTCCTGTCCCAGCTGCAGAGTGCTCAGCCTGCCCAGGTTCTTACACTGACATGAAAAGAACAAACCCAGTGACACCAGCTCTGTCTGTGTGATGTATATAGATAGCAACACAGAGGGTTGAGTACAAACCTGGAAAAATATCTCTTGTGTATTCTTGGAGATCTGTCTCACTCCTGAATCGCCCAGTTCTCCTGACACACACACCCAGGGATTAACCGTTGCCATAGCAATGCTCAACTTCTTCATGGGTATAATAACGACACGGTATGGAATACCTGCAGACGCCAAGAGAAGAGGTTACTGAAGTTTGGGACGGTGTGCAGCAACCTTTCATTAGCTGTGAGCCAAACAGTAAATTATGTCTAGAGTTTACAGGACTCACTGATGGAGGTGAACACCCGTGTGAAACAGAGGTAGTCCACGGTGTTGAGAGACAGCAGGTGGAACAGAAACTGCTCCCTCTCCTCCTCACACAGCAGGAACGCATGAGGTTTGTACAGCTGCCTGTCGGGGGAAGAAATTAAAAGTCCATCAAAGTTCTCGCCCTCATCTAATGAGCCAACAGCGACGGATTTTCACCTGAGCAGCTTCTGGTTCGTCAGCAGCTCTTTGAGGTGCTGGGACAGCATTTTCTTCTCCAGAGCCAGGTGGATCCAGGCCCGGGCCTGACCCACCTCAGACAGACCCTCACTCATGGTTTGGATAAACCTGGAGGATGTGATGACCTATTATTATTCATATCCATCGTCAAGACAAATTAAAGCCTTTCACAAGCTTTTTTGTGTGACCTGCAGTAACTGAGTAACGGGACTCACATTTCTTGTATAAAAAGAGTTCAGAAGGATTATCATTCTAATTACCTCATGTCCTGTGTTAAGGATCCTCTCAGGAGCAAGGCACCGTCATCAAACGTCCTCTGCTCCGAGCCGTTGGACCCTGAACAGGCAGTGATCAGTAACATTTGAGCTCAGTGATTTAAAAAGAGAAAACAAAACAGTGCGGTGAGTCTCTGACCTGGAGACTCTGCTGGTGTCTCTGCCTTCCCCTGGGCGGCCTGGTAGTGAAGCAGATGGGACCAGAGGGCTGACTTCCCCTGTTTGGGGAGAAACACAACTTGTCAACATGGAGCTGCTCCACGCAGTCGTCTCTTTGTGTTCGCATGATGACGCACAGCTCCAGATGCTTCTGTAGGTCGTCTGTGTTTTTAGGGCATGTTGGGTGATGCGTCAGTGAGTGTCTGACCTGTTTCAGCTGCAGACCGTGGCCCCAGGTTCTCTCCAATAGGTCACACAGGCCGTGGATGAGTGTGTTCTCTTGCAGGCCTGTGATGTTGGCTTCCCCCTGGCCGAGCTCCACGCTCTCCTTCCCCATCCTTTCCATCAGCATCCGCTTGGTCTAAAGAGCCAGGGGATATTTTATGACCACGAAGCACAAATAAGGAAGTCAACGAGAGCGGCCCCTCCGTCAGAACGGCCGCGCTCACCTTCAGACGGCACTCGCTCAGCAGCCCGTCGACAAACTCCCGGTGAGTCTGGGAGACGGACTGAGGCGACGGGTCGAGCAGCTTCGCCTGGCGGAGGTTCTTCCTCACAAACGTGTGCTTCTGTTGGGCAAACAAGAGTCATAGATCAGGTGTGACCCTCCTGAAGCCCCTGAGCGTCAGTGGGTTCAAACATTAAAGTACCTGTCTCTGTTCGTTATCCACTCCTGAGGGATCAGCTGCCGTCGATCTCTTGGGTTCAGTCCTGCGTGATGCTGTCACACGACTGGACCACCTGTGACCCCAGATAACACGACAAGGTCAAAGTCCCAGAAGTAAGGGTTTGCTTATGAGGTTGTGTATTTGAATCTAATGTTTGTATTTGGGTAGAGCCTGGATACTGCATGCTCTGATATACTGTCATGATACAAACTATACACAGTGGTTTCTAATGGACCTTTTGAGCTGACTAACAGCAGAAAACCTCACTTGTTGGTCTGTCCCTGCGCCAGCACGTCGGCCTGCAGCTTGGGGAAGTATCCCGGCTGGTGACGACCCTGCCCGATCCTCATGTCGAGCAGGTGGGGGTGTATGGCCGTGTGGTCGGCCTTCAGCAGTCTGCGTTCAGTCGCCTGGGCTGCAGAGACAAACAGCGATGGGGTTAATTGCGAGTCAGCGTTTCTGTTATATGAAAACTCAACGTGCATGATGATGCAGACAGCGGGAGCAGGGGGTTTGGTGCAGTGAGGTTGGCAGGACTTCAAAGCACACGGTCTGAAACAGTGTTCAAAGGACACGCCGCATTTGGCTCTTCTTATATAACGCTCTCTCCACCATATTATTTAGTTCACCCCCTCTCAGATTCTCTAATTCAACCCGCATCTCCCCTCAAGTCAAACTTTATCTTGCTCATTTTGTGTTTAAAGTATTTATCAGATTAATTTTCCTTTTCATTGCCCACTCATTATAATTTCCAAATGCAAACGCTCTGTTGGGGTGGGGGGTTTCCCACTGTGGAGAGCTACAGCAAAAAACTCTGTTCTGGAAAATGTGGCTGTAAAAAGGCCGAGCCACATAATGAACACATGACCGCAACAGAGGGACATTTCATTGTTCGGCCCCAATGCATGATTTTAATTCTGCACTGTACCTGACTCAAACAGCGTGGTGCACTTCCTGTACTGACAGTTGTGGGAGTCCTTGTCCGTCTCATACAGTCGTTCCCTCTCCAGCCGGTTGTCAAACAGCTGCTGCATTGGATCTCTCTCTGCCCAGCGAGAAATAACTTTCCCATCCACAAAAGAAGAAAACATGGACGTCTCCAGGAACCGGGACATGAATCGCAGGTGAGCCGTTGGCTGAACTGAGAGGAAGGAACCCTGAAACATTGAAGCGTTGATTATTTGTCACAAAGATTTACAGAAAACCCTTTTCCTAAATGTGTAAATCAGGAGAAAATAATAACCTTGTCAAAGCTGAACGTGGCCTCCCGGTTGCTCAGCCATGAGTCTAGATCCAGAGCGCTGTGGATGACAAACTCGTCGTATCTGCCGAACATGGCAGCAAAACGTCCAGCAAACACCTCCCTCAGCTGAATGTTCAGCTTCGCAGCCTTTAACTCCTCCTCCTCCTCTTCGAACACGTGTCCCAGCGTCTGCTCGCCGTCTGACATTTTCCCTCCTCCGCACCTCCTGGCCAGAGCCTGCAGCCTCTCCAGCACTGCCAGCTCCTCGCCACCAAGGTTCCCGTTCCTTCTGTCCTCCATCAGATCCTCCAGGACCAGGCTGCTGACACGCGGGGACGTGGTGGTGGTGGTGATCGTGGTGGTGGAGGTGATGGGCTTTGTGATCACACCTCCCTGGGGAGGGAGCCCAAAACGCAACAGGACCTCGCTCAGTTCCTGGATGAGCTCGGTCTGGTTTGGAAACATGGGCAGGTCCTCGGGGGCCTCGATACTGTGGTTGTCAATGTCGACGATACACAGGTTCGCCTGTGAAGAACAAAATGATTCATATAAAACAGGAAATTAAAGCTTAACAATATAGCTCTTCAAAGGTGACGCCAAACATCTTGATTGTCCCTGGTGGCTGACTGCAGTTCAGGTTATATACCTCCATGTTAATGGATGGGACATGGAACGGATACTTTCTGTCAGGTTGTTTTTAACTCACGGACGTTTGTTCCGCTGTTTACTTTCCAGTAAGTTTGGTTTTAAATAGTTATTTGAAACCTCATGAGACTGACGCCCATGTTAGCGTGAGTCAGTCGGCTGGACATCAATACTGCAGCTCCATCCCATAATCACCAGCGTGCAGATCCAAATACCCGAGATGGCCGCATTTGTATTCAGGACACAGTCTCAGATCGCGATGCACAGACTGTCAACGTAGACAATGAGAGACGTGATGAGAAATTAGGAGAGAAGAAGATTTATATTTCATAATTAGATTATTGGAATTTCACTGTGATAAACCCTCACGGGACAGCGGCATGTGTAGGCTTACGTAAAGATTACTGCTATCGCCGCCAGCCATCGTCAGGCTTTTTCAGCGCACCAGCAACCTGTGTGAAAACTGAGCCCCTACAGCTGCTGAGCAATGGCTGATGGAACTTTAAGTGAAGGACAGGAAGGGATTTTTAAAACTGCCTCTGTAAGCAGTGCAGTCAGCAGCGACTCGACCTTCAGCAGTGACCTCAGGCCGACAGTTTACAGCCTTGGGGGATGTGGACGGAGGCAGACATCCTCCGGTCAGTTAATGTACTAGCTGATGTCTCCCCTCATCACGTCTTTTCATCATCTCTTTGAGCCAAAGAGGAAAACGAGGATGAGAACACGCATGAATACATTTTTATTTTGTGCCAATATTATGAACAAGCGCTGAAGTGTTCAGATCACCTTGGGGAAACTGGGATTTTCCGGCAATCACATGGATGATTAAAACATTTCCTCCTGCCTTCAAATTGCACAACTCAAGGAATAAGTGGCGATCCCTAATTCTCATTCATTATTTAGTGAGTCCCATTATTCTGGATCTGTCCTGCCCTGGTTTTTTTTGCTTTCATCCCCCTCGAGCTGTCTTTTCTATTGCCTCTTTTTCTGGGGCAGAGTGACTTCAAAGAGGCGTCAGTGAGATATTCATGCAGCATAAAGTGATCTCAGTTGCATGATTAGGTTTGAAGTTTGGGGGGGGGGGTCTGTGGAAACATGGCGTATCTGTTCGACAGGACCGAGGCCGAGGGCAAATTGTCAGACAAGCGGAAGAGGCGATCAGCAAATGTGTGTGACAGAGTTTTGGTGTGATGAATCATTGTTGGGTTCTCTAAGTTTGGAGGTTTATTAAAACGTCTGCGTCTTAAGATTGTTATTCAGAGCTGTACCTCGTGTGGGAGGTGGAGAGAGGAACGCTGAGCTCCGTCTCTGCGCTGGATGCCGATCAGGAACGGCAGGGGGGCGTCCAGGAGGTGATGCAATGGCGCAGAGACAATTGGCAAGTAGATGTGCTGCCACTGGAACGGGAAGAGCAAAGTCGTGATGCCCTCTGCCACGGTCATCAAACGCTGGTAGTCTGAGGAGAGAGAGAGAGAGAGAAAGGGAAATATGAGGTATAACCAAGAAAAACTGCAATATTCACAAAGCCAAATGTGAAAAGTGTGATTTGAATCATGCAAATTAATTTGTTGGTCGTTTACCATGAGAGCAAAGCAGAACTTGAGTCTCCAGGAACACGCAGGTAAGCAGTTGCACCATGTTGTCGACACCCAGCAAGGAGAACGCCTCCCCCAGAGGATACTCCCCCAGCGGAAGCTCCCCCGGCCCAGGCCGCTGGCACACGATCGGGCGATGCACCCCATGGAACCTCAGGGACCTGCCGGGTGGAGGCAGGGGCACCTCGTACAGGATGTTGTGGATGTAGCTCTCCAGCGGAAGAGGCGGAGCCGTGTGCGAGGTCACGGCCTGGTGAAGCTGAGACAGGAACTGCCGCGAAGCTTGGAGAAAAGGGAGCGGCGTCAGGAGGCAGAGGGCTTTGGACACGTACAGGGTGTCGCGCGCTGGGTCGAAGGAGCCCGCGCAGCCGAGGCAGCCTGAAATCCCAGCCAGGGAGTCCACGTCCGACTCGTCCAGGCTGCTCACGAGAGAGTCCATGCTGGAGGTGGAGGGCGAGGAGGCGGATGAAGACGAGGAGGAGGGAGAGGAGGAAGAGGAGGAGGAGGACTGGTGCTCCACGTGGTGCATCTGACTGAGAGTGTGCATGGCAGTGATGATCTGAGGACTGGTCACCTCCTCGTAGAACGTGTGGACAAATCCGTAGGAGCGCGTGCCATCGTCAGAGCAAAGCGTAAATGAGTGGAACTGAGGATCGAGTCTGTCGGCCTGAGTGCGGAAGGACAGGCCCCTCGGCATACAGAGCTGAAGAAGAGAAGGGATGAGCAGATGAAGAGTCATCGGAAAAACTCAGAAGCAATGCGACGCGATAAATCCGTTCTCACCATGTTGACGGCATCTTTACTGAAGGGGTTCCTCTCTGTGTTTTCAGGGTAGTGCACCAGAAGCTTTGACTTGAAGGATCGTCGAATGGGACTCTGCTCGAAGCTTTCACCTGAAACACACACACAGGTGACACACACACACACACACATCAGTGCACAGCGATCTTTGACCTTCATCACTGCAGAGTCCAAATCCATGACAACAGGGGAAAAGGACGGCACAGAGGACATCTAAAATTGACAGCAGCTTGGATTTATGGGAAAAAAAAAAACTCGAACAGGACGACCTTGTCCGATGTACACGCCAAAAAAATAATAATCCGTTGTCAACAGGAGAGGCCGTTCTACAGTGAGGAGCTTTCCAGGGTTATGTAACGCAGCTCGTCACCACAGAGACAGTGCAGAGCAGTGGTGCAACGGCCCTCCTGCAGTAAGAAACGCTTCACACCTCCAGGACAAATACACACTGCTTCTCCATACAAGCACAGTGTTCAGGCCGAGGACAAAGGATGAGAGGTTTCTATGCGACAGCTACCTTGATACAAAAGGAATGACTTTGCAGAGCATGTTAGAAATCTGTATTCACACTTCACAGGTTTGATGCATTCCTCTGCCTGGCTCCAGCTTCTCCTCTTTCCATCCAGAGGAATTTTCTGTGCGAGCACGAGTGAATGGAGAGGAGCTGCTGAGGAGAGAGCAGGCCGTGGAAGTCAACTTGTTACTCGTCGTGTGTGTGTAATCGACTGACAGAAGTGAAGGAGGCGCTTTCATTATTCATCCACTTTCTGAGAGGATGCCCTCGAACGCCACTCTTCGCCGTGTTCCCCCACTTCAAGTGTCCTCAGTGAGTTCTAAGCATTAATGCAGCTTTGACTGACATCATCACAAGAACAAGAACAACCGCAAAAAGGCTGATTAGCTGACGAGATGACGCACAGGAGCCAGCGAGCGGAAGCACCCCTTCAAGTTAAAGCGTGTCCGAGTGGTAGGAGGGAGACGGAAGCGAGTAGATCACGGCAGAAAGAGGGGGAGTCAATGTTCTTTGCTGAGGGTACAAACTGGTGTCAGGGCTGAGAGGCACAGGGACACCTAGTTGCCATGGCAGCCGCATCCGCTGCAGCCTCGAAGATCAGGCGCGTCGGCTGGTATACGTCAGCCTGAGTTCCATCAGCTGATCCAGATGGAACCCACACTCCTCCTGAAACGAGCTCCCACCGCAGTTCGAGCAGATCACTGTGAAAATCAGCCTCTCTCTCTTTTCTGTGAGGGAGACGGAAGTGCTGGGAGGTTTGTTTGTGTTTCAGTGAAGCCTTAAATGGCTGTTTCATTTACTTTGTAATAAGCATGCTTCCTCCTTCTACTCTGCTTACACACACACACGTGCAAATATATATACCCGCCAAGGTTTTTCAGACTGGGTTACATTATCATTTATTGGAATAAGTCATTTTCAATATATAATTATAATTTTATTTGTCTGATGACAGCCTAAAAAAATAACGAAAAATAAATCTTAAGTTAATGTTAGAGCCAGAAAGCCTGTTTGTGGATAAACCTGATTGATTTATTAATGAATTGCATGATTATTAAAATAACATGTATTATAATTTCCCTCTCCCCATAGTGTCATTGGCACGTTACCACCATAACATTAAACTGTTAGCGTGACAAAGTGCTCATCCCAGGCTTTAGACATTCATTACAAAGATTTACTGCCCCAAATGGTTGTCCATGGCTAGAACAGAGGCACGTCATCAGGGAGGAGCGAACATCTGTCATCCTCACCATCGGTATTACTCTCACCGTCCCATTCATCACATCATTACGTGAGGATGAGGACAGATGTAAGAGGCACATCAGAATGACAGCAAGTTATTCCTTGTAGACTCAAACTGTGAATTGAAGATGTGTTCGTCTCAGGTGAATCAAAATGACAAATTTAAATTTTTGCCTGAGCCTGAGACACGGACGAACAAAGGATAAAAGAATGTTCTGACGGATTTATGCTAAAATGAGTCAGGATTTATGAGTATTTAAATCAGCTATTGTATGTTCGTTGTTTCTCGGCTCGCGCTGATGTCATCCCCCCGTGACAGTCATGTGGCCTGAACCGAAGCCGAAGCCTCGGCCATTCAGCATTCAGTCAACGTCATGCGAAATTTGATTTGGCTGCAGAAAACACAGTAGCATCTATTGAGAAGCCAACAAGAGCAGACTGTCTCCAGGGAGGCGTGCACTAATTACTCTACACACACACAATATGACCTCACAGAAACATTTGTGCACGCGTTCAGGCTCACGTCCAGGGCAAAATGAATGAGCACCTCTTGCTTGGCTGCAGCTTATCGAACACCTTATGCTCATGCAAAGGCCGACTCATTCGCAGACGGACAGTGATCACTTGAAAGCAACGCGGCCCCCTGCTGCAGCGGGTCTTAGATGACCTGCTGTTACATAAGCAGATTGGCAGAGCTCAGATATACAATAGCCAGCAGTGCTGTCACTTGCTGCAGGGGGCCGGCTATCAGAGTCCTCGCTAGTTAGTTAAGAGCACTAACTAATCTGCAGCAGTGTGTTCCAACAGAGCTCAAACTGCATTTCACATTTTCTTGCTCTGACTCATTTTTGCTGTTATTTAACACCCATTTGGGAGAAGAAGAAAAAAAACAACCACGTCTGCGTACCATCTTCCCCCCCCTGAGGAGATGCTCTGCTGCTGCTACAAAGACAAAAAGAAGAAGACAGGGTGGGACTGCTGTTTGTGCTTCACGGCTCAAACCTGGAAGTGACGTTCAGGGGCGTTGGTATTCATCACACCTGCACGGGTCTATTTCCTCACAGAGGAATGCACATGCAGGCGCCACAGATGTCTCCTCTGTGACTGTCCCCTCACCACAGCCAAGTGTCAGAAGACTCAGAGGACAGACGCACCACCTGATGTCTCTCTTTGTCTCAGCGTTATTTCTCTCCACCACAAATAGACCATCACGGGGCAGCATCACTGCAGCTGCCATCGCCATAGCAACCCGCAAATTCATCAGCAGTCCTGTTTCCTTCAAACATCTTGACCAGGAGGACAATTAGGGCCATAGGCACGGAGACAATCAGCGCTTATTCACACACACAAACAGGGCTGCGTGTAATCAGGACACATGCACACACGACCCTGTGTCATCCATGAAGAACTGCGTGAACCCGGCCACTCCAGCTCTATCGGCCAGAAAGGATGATGTTGTTGTCCACTCTCTGCTTTATCCTCCTCATGCAGCTGCAGCAGTGGATGACTTGCAGAAACCAGAGAAGCTATAGACCGTATACAGTGAAATAATTTGATTAACATGATGGACACAGGGGACAGACGTGGTGTGTGTTGTTTTTTTTTTACACACAGGCAGAGACACAAAGGAATACGGTTGTAGGACAACGCTGCATAATAATCATTTTAGATTTGATTCAAATTCATTAGACAGGGACAATGCTACTGGATGTCTTTGTTAATTTGTGGTTTACCTGTTTCATAACCAAAAAATGAGACTGTAGCCCTACCAGCCCTGCTTGAGTTATTTCTAAAATAACACCCCAACCCTACCATTAACCATCATAGAACATTCTAGTAGGAATAAATAACAACATAAACGACATTAGAATACAAAAATAATTGTTACTGAGCCATTCTACACGGGCTACTTGCAGATAATATGTTGTCAACAAGCCTGTGAAAGGAAAAAAGGATGTGTCGTCCAATCAAAACACGTTTAAATGGCACAAACAGGCCTTCGTGGAGAGTGAAAGCATAGACATGTCACCCAGGCTGGATCTCTGCGGTGTGGATGTGTTTCTCTCGTGTATTTGTGGACCATCTACCTGCTCCATCGTCCGGCTCCAGGCCTGTGTCCGCGTCCACTCCACACACAACAAAGTAGTGGGCGAAGCGGCAGGAAGCCGCCGCTGTGGCCGCCGCAGTCCCGCTCATCCTCGACGGTGTGGTTGGTGTGCGAGCCCCGGTTTATTTCTGCCAGACCCCGCGGACGGTGTTCATAGCTGATGCGGCTAATCCGAAATGCTGCCTGGCCCCCGATGCTCCGCCGCCACTTCGTCCTTTAAGCCCGGGTCCGTGCGCTCGTGACGCCGCCTGGCTGCGCGCGCTGATCCGCGGTGTGACTCCGGCCGGGATGATCCAGAGATGGTCACCTCGTCTGTTCAGAGGGGGAGGAGGCTCTGTGTGTGTGTGTGTGTGTGAGAGAGAGAGAGAAGGGTGGAGAGAGAGAGAGACAAAGACCTAAAAACATCATCATCATCATCATCATCATCATGACTGATTTTTTTGTGCCAGTTGTAGATGATCGAAAATCAAATTGAATCATGTTATATTTATTATTTAACCAAGAACATACATTTGCTAAGTCATAGTGTGCAGAAGTTGAAATATAAAATAAGAAAATCTAAACAACATACAGACACGCAAACAGCTTAGTTTAGCCTTGTATCTTACTCGTGGCATCCAGATGTGAACCACTTCAATGATGCAACTCTTCCATCCCTCTCTGGCCTGAACAAAATGGATCATAGAAGCTGTGGCTCAAATATCCAGATATATTCGAGCACCTTTCATCTTTAGATTCTTACTGTGTCAAGCTGGAACCAAACATTGTTCTGCCCTGTTCCTGAAATGATCGTGAGAAGTAAATAGGTGGATATTCATAATCATAGGTCATAGTATTTTTATTCAACCATTCAAACACACATACACGTCTCATTACATCAGTTAAATCTAGACCAACTTCATTAAATAAATACAATAATCTAGGTCAAAAGTAAACCCACATTTTCCTGATCTATCTTTTCCTTGTAAAATGATTTTTGCCTGAGAGATATTTTAGATTCGGGTTAAAATAAATTCAGTGTCCAAACATCAATAATGTGCAGCATTTCTATACACCTGGGGCGACTCATGCCATAAAAAAAATCATATTCTGAGACTTTTCATGCAAGTCAGAGGTATGCACCTTCACCCCTCCTCCATTCTGTGAATGCAAGTGAGCAGATGTGTCCACAGCTTCAGTCCTGCAGCCTACAAGGTGGATCCAGCACTTGGGACCTGTCTTATTGCAGTAAGAGCACAACCAAACATAACAAGGCTTTAATTCATAATCGCTGCTGTCATTCACAAAGCTAACAGAAATCGCAGCTATTGTCATCAGTGCTTTGTTGACCACGCAACCATTCAAGTTGTGTAACTGTAAAACAATAATCCCAGCCCAGACATCCTTTTTCCCTTGGAACTTCCTCCAGCACCTCCCCGGAGGATTCGCAGGTGGTTGTGGGCCAGTAGAGACATTCAATATCAACCCCGGTTGTATCCGAGTACAGGCAGCTGTGGTTGGTGTCGAACCAAGCACCGTAAACACGCCAGGTTGCTTTTCATAATGCAGCAAAGGCAGTGATTCAACTTCCAAACCTTCCTCATAAATTCAGAGAATGTGAGACCATCTCCAATGTGGTTCAAGCTCATTTTGTCTTTTCTAAAATCAAGAAGTTTCAGATTAAACAAATTATCTTACTATAGTTGAAGTAAGAATATGATATTAAAATCCAATGATAAATGGACAAGGACTGGAGCTGTACTGCACCCAAGTCATGCTGAGGAGTGCAGCGAGAAACCAGCTCTCCCAGTAACAAGAGTTTCTCTCCACCACAGGCGAAAGGGTGTGCTGGGCCATGCTTCACACATTCTCTAGAAAATTTGGCAGTGGTTTAGGGTTCAGAAATTTCACCTGGAAAAGATCTTCAGAGAAGGAAGGAGAGGTTCTAAGAAGGAAGGGCATCGTGGAGGTTTAACTGCGTTGGTGGCAGAAAGAAAACAGAAGGTTTAGCCTGTCTTTATACTCTGCTGAATAAATGCTTTTGTGCCTCCTGCTCGGTGTGAGTAAGTGTAAATCAGGGGGAGTGGCTGGTGAGGAGAAACAGATCATTTACTTTTGTGTGGTAATAATATTGATCTGGGGAGCCCAGTGGGTAATGTGTGTGGAAGTGGAAGCTGAGTATCCACAGGAAGCTACACAGCCTGCTCTTAATGGCTTTGGCAAAGTGTGTGGAAGCAAAAGCAGCGCATGGATGAGGAGTGCAAACAGAAAAGTCTATGTTAAGATACGAGCCACGTGGGCCTGAATCTCCCCATCGGGGTGTGAAAGCAGCTGGACCAGCCTGCTGTGGAGCTGGGACGATTCATCTAACATGACTCGGAACAGGCAGTCCTGCCTCCGCCTCAGTTCTTCTGCTACCTGCGCCGAGGGCCTCCAGGCCTTTAAGTTTCCAGCAAACGTCAGCAGTCGGAGAAGCACTGCAGGGGCTGTTCTTGCGTCAAACAGCAGCACAACAGAAGCTGGAGCCTTAAGAAAAAACAAGATTCAAATTAGGATTAATAATGAAACCTGGAGCCCTTTCACAAATGTTTGACAACAAATGCTGTTGAATTATTCAGTGCTTCTTTGTTTTGATGAACTTTAAACGCAGGCATGCAAACTATGCTGGGAAGGATTAGAATTTAATTTTCATTCCTTTATCCTTACCTGAGCTTGAACAATGTCATCCATCATATCAGGATTAGAGGATAAATTCACGAGGACTTTAGATGTTTGAACCTGAAACAAACAAAAAAAATCACATATAGGGATGTGTTAACAGCAAAAAGCAATATTATTTATATCTCAGAGTCTTAGTATCATGATCTACCTACCTGTAATGCTTCATTGCTCACAACAAGAAGAGAAAGTAAAAGCGTAATCGATTCTTTAAGCAAGTGTTGGTGTTTGTCTGTGACTGAAAGGTTTGTGAGCAGCCTGAGAGCTCCCAGCTGAAGGTCGGAATTCACCGGGGACATCTCTATCAGCTCCAGCACTTGAGGCACATAAACCTGCAAGAAAAGATCTTTCGTGAAACAGGTCTGTGGAATTTAAGATGAAATTACATGACTACAAGCATCACAGTGTTAGACTGCGTGACATATGCTGTGGAGTATGGAGACAAACCTTTATATGCTCCTGGTTCTGGATGTTCATGCAGAGATTATTTAAAGCTGTCAGAGTCTGCACTCTAACCTCTACAGCCGGATCTGAGAGGAAACCAGCTATGATAGGAATCCCTTCGAATTCCCGGATTTGATTCTGGAGAATCAAAGAGTAAAGAAATACTGAAGATGAACACATGTTAAGACAACTCAACAAATCAACCAGTTGGTTTCAGAAGGTTTTAGAGGAAGCATGCTGTTCCAGTACCTGGTTCACAGTGAAGGCAGCAGCGTTTCCTAACGTGAGCAGAATCCGACATCTGTCAGGTGGACTGCTGCTGGTCTGCAGACATGACAGCAGCATCCTCAGGTGCTGGGGCTGCAGGTTCCCAGGGGACTGATGGATGACGTCCTCTGTAAAGAACCCAAATAACAACAGGTTCTGAGTGTACTAGTTCATACACAGGGAACACAAACATAAAAGCAGCTATAAAGTGGTTAGTGTGAGTATTAGGTATTACTGCTGATATTTTTAGGTACCTGACGCAGCATCCGCATGTCGCGGACACACAACGTCCAGTCCGGACACTTTAGCCAGCAGGCTGCCCGGCTGGAGCGCACCGTGCCCGGGCTGGCTGCTCCTGACAGCAGGGCTCTCACCGGTGGCGCTTTTCTTGTTCTTCTTGAAGTTGCCAGCGCTGATAAGCTTGTAAATCCCGTAGGAAGCTCCAGCTCCGGCAACAATCCCAAGCAGCGCCTTCATGTTGCCGAGCCGGGGAGTGACGCTGCCATCGCCCATGCTGCCGCCGCTGACTGTGGCTAAGCTCGGCTAGCTAGCTGACGTCAGGCTACAGGGGCTCACGAGCGCTAGGAGTCGAATCTGCGAACTTGCTCGCTAACTACGCCGCAACTCATTAGTTAGCAAACATTACTGACTACCACTGGAAACTAGTAATAATCCAGACGACGTAATGCGGAGGGCTCCATTGCTGTGAGAGCTGTGGAAGTTCACTGACCAGCTACAGTTGTCAACAATGTTTTAGTCTGTGTCCGGGCGGCTCGCGGTGGCCGAGCAAAACCTTCCCGGAGTTATTGGCTATGAGGGTACGAACAAACCCGATGTATGTAATACATTTTTATCATATACATTTATTAGGTAGTTTACAAAACCTCTGAGGTGACCCCAACATCTGAATAAAAATATGTGCACTGAGCATTTACAGCGTGGACATCGCCACATCGACAGTTATTTGTTGTCCAACATTTAAAGATAACGGGTTTGTTACCTGGCAACGCTCAGTTTCCAGGACCATGCGGAATCTGACGACATGTTAACCCAATAAAGATTTTAAATTTACGGTCGTTTGACAGATTAAACATGGCGAAGACGCCGCCCCCTCTGGAAGAGAGTGGGCTGACCCACTGCCTGCCACAAATAGCCAAGGTTAGTTATCGTAAAGGTGTGCAAGGTCTAAGTGGAAGAGATTCATTAGCAGCACTTTAATGTAAATTAAAGATGTTTTCACTAATGTATTTAGCTAAATTATACTATTGTTGTTTTACCGTAGAGTGGTCCTTTTATATTAAAATTATTGCAAAGGTCCATTCTACAGAGACAATTGTGTGTTTTTACAGTAGTCCAAATTGGACAAACTAAATACTTTAGTGTATATATATATCATTAAAGGTAATCACAGACCTGGGCTCAGCTTCTCCATCTGTCTTTGACAACCACTATGATTTGAATCTTCATTATTCTTGATCAAAAAGTCATTATCTTTATTATCACATTCCTCCGTGACAACAGACCCTGCTGACAGCCTCATGTCTGTCACGTCCCAGTGATCCAATACAGTTTCTGAGGAACACACTTGTGGCCCTCTATGGACACGATGATCTCCAGGATGTGGAGTGGTAGGTGCACCGCCCGGTCCTGTGACTTTTCTTAAGACGAGCACACGGTGGCTCACTTTCCCAACTTTTCTTTTACTGCTGCAAGAGAAAGTCATGGCGTGCCATTAAAACGATTCAAGGGAGGTGAAAAAAACAGCTTTCACACACACATTCAATCTGTTCATTCCTCAAAATACATTAAGTGAAACAAAGGACATAAATTCCAGGTAGTATATTTTGTCAATAATCACATGTTCAAGCTTAGAAATTTAAGTCTATCCTTTTACTATTACACATTATCATTTTAAATGTATAAATAATTTACTTTTCTGAATCACTATCTGTTCTTGATGTCAATTATTTTAAGGTACAAGTTTGTTGCTGATGTAGAACAGTGCACAGCATCCTCTCTGACACACAGGACCATGGATCCAGATGACATGGTACAGTACGGTCTATTAGCAAACATGCCACTCAGTCAATTTGAATCTCACACAAATCACTTGGATTATAATGAGACTGTTCCAGTCTGTTGTAATAATTGCTGTTGTGTGTTCACTTCATTAGTTTTGCTTTAGTCTGCTGGAGAAGGCGTACCGCTGCTACAGGAGACGTTTAACAAGCTCCTGCTTCAGGTAGATCTACTGAGCTGTGTGAGCATCTGTGCACCTCATTATTCTCATATAGGTCATGTCATGTCTAGACAAAGATACATATCATAATATAGCAGATGATCTGAAAATAGTTTTAATAATAAATACAATATTGAAATATTATTTGGTAAGGTACTTATTTACTTCAAAACCAGCACAAGTTATGAGGCTTTGTTTTTTAGAAGCAATGAAGAGGGCCACGTAACTCACCTTTCATGGAATTTCTCAGAAACATCAACTTGTGATGCATGGAATCAGCTCCTATTGAGAACAAAGACATGTTCATCATCATCAGTTTTCAGGAGTTTAAAAATTAAACAGACATTTGTAATGGGGACACTTACAGTAACAAAAGGACTCCAGGGTGATTTGATCTTCAATTAAGAGCAAAGAAACAATTTTCATTTATATAAATCTAAGATATGATTCAGGATCAGCAGTGATTAAACGTATTTCCATACCATGTTCTCTCACTGAAAGTGTTGATTCTTGCTCCTCTGTTCCCCACCTCCATCTAACAGTGCTTTACGTTGTTCTGGGTCAGATTTCCAGTGGTCTTTAGTGGCCTTGTCTTCGGCCTGCAGATATGGTGAATACCGGCTGTTTGATAGAAATACTTTTCTCCTTCTATAGCTGTATCTTGACTTCTTAACATACAATTTCATATAATTCGGTGATGCCTTAGGTGGAAGCCTTTCTGTGTTTCCAGCTGACACTTTGGATGTGGACAGTGTTTCAGGGGGGTGGAAGGCCCTGGCGATGTGCTCTCTCTTTACACTGGCTGGACGCTTCTGCATGGTGTTTGGTTGTGTGAAGGTATGCAGAGGGTCAGCTGTGGTATCGCCCTCACCATTTACAGAAACACTTTGAGGGTCCTGGGTTTTTTTAGCACCATATTCATCACCAGGTGGAGAACTACCAGAACTTACATTCCTGACTTCAAAGTTCTTGGACTTTGCTTCATTGCCAAATAGTCTTGAAAAGACTTTTCGTTTTGAGTTTGGGGGAGAGATGGTTGGAGTACTTGCCTGAACGTCATTAATGTTAGATGAGCTCGCCCTCTGGGTGGAATCTAAGCCATTAGAAGGTGTAGCAGAAGCAAGGTTATTCATTATTTTTGGCTCCTGAATGTCGGACACAAGATTCTGCTTGGACATGTCTGACAGTTCAGGTTCGGCCTGAGCACTGATGGATGGATGGGAAACACTGACTGTCTGTTTTGGGAGATAACCATCATGTCTGCTTGACTCTCGAGAGCTGGGAGGTTTAGTCCTGAACAGGTAGGATCCGAGAGGCTGCTTTTTGCTGAACACCTGATCCCGGGGGTCACTTGCTTCAATGCCCATGTGACTGCTGCTGCTCCGAGGTGAAAGGTCAAAGTTGGAAACAGGCAGGTGGCTGATGTTTGATTCCTTCCCAACGGTTGGTTTATATGTCCGTGATAATTTGGCAGGTATTCCCTTGTGTTTGGATACGTCTGGGTTGTAGAACTGAGTTCTTGGTGGACTGACAAATATACTTTTACCATAGGAATTCAAAGGCCTCTGCACAGACAGGACATCAACATCAGTCATTCTGGGCGGCTCCTCTCTTTGGAAATCAACACTCTTTTGATACCCAGTAAAGGAGTCTCCACTGGTAGATGAATATGTTGGTTGTTGCAGAGTTTTATCAGTGGTTGGAGGTTTGACGATGGATTTCTTATTCAAATTGAGGCTGAGATCTTCAGACGGGCCACTTGTGGCAGGTGATGCAGGCACATGGCTCCTGAAAGAATGGAAGAAATAGTCCGGACTTTTTCGTTCAGGGAGGTTGTGACGTCTCGACTGAACTTCATTTTGCACATCAGCAGCACTTGAGAAAATATCACGGTTTTCCCCAGAAATGGCATCACTGGCCGAAGTTCCATAATCATTTAAAACTTGTTCTGTGGCTCCTAAATGATGCTGCGAGTCAAAAGCAGAAACCTGGTCGTCATAACCACTGGGAGAAATGACACTTTCAGTGGAGTCGACGGGATTAAAGACAGAGAGGCTTTCACTCATTGGTTTGTGGCTGTTGGCATCTGGTTTGCTCCCGCCTACATTTTTACTGCGGTCGTCATGGGCAGATCCATCCTGCTCAGAATTAAACACTGGAGACTCTCCATTTATCGTGTCAGCACCAGAAGTCAACTCTTTTTTCATCGTCTCTCGAGCAGTTTGAAAATATCTACTTGAGTCACTTGCTGGTTTTAAATAGGAGCTCTTCATTGTCTCTATGAACCGTCTGACATCTCTGATGGTTGGTAGGTCGATGCCCTCCACGGTTTTCACTGGTGTGTGCTGCTGCAGTAAAACTCCAAACGGATGTTGGATGCTTTCATATTTCTGCACGGCAGGAGCAGAGGGAACTCGTTCTGTGTCTGAGCGGTGTTGCACCAGATTTTCACCAAGGCCGGTAACATCAAACTGAACCGCTTCTCTCTGAGGAGAAACAAAACTCTGCTCCCCTGAAGCCTGTGTTCTATCTGTGTTTAAAGAGTGAAGCTGGTTTGAAGTTTGAGAGTTCTCATTAATAAAGTAGCCATGTGCAATGTTGCAACCTATCGGGAAATAAACAAACATTAAATTCAAGTGGTTGAACAAAGCTGTGACTATTGACACAAACATATAAATAAAATCATACCTTTCTGTGGAGGAAAACAAATGCAACCCCATAAAAACAGAGTGCAAATCTGAGAGACTCTGAAAAACAGTGAAGTTAGAATAAAAATTGAACAGGAGGGAAATTGACCCAAAGAGCCACACTTATGTTGTATTTACCCAAACAGAGGCTCCATGGAAGCGACAGCTGTTGCAGGCGATTGAATCAAAAGGACCAGACCAGGTATGAGTCAGTCATGCTCTGATCCGTCTATCTCCAGAGGACGTTTGGCAGCAGGAAGACGACGGGGGAAAGAGCAGGGAAGGACACTCAAAGCTTTCAGGCTCTGATTGTAGCAGGTGGTGCTGTGTGAAACCCCAATTAGAAGAGCAGTGGGGCATTCAAAGACTTACATTTCTGGAAACTTCCAAGTAGTTTAAAAACACCTCCTCTTAATGCCTTCATATAAATCTGTATAATTTACAAATTTAATTAAGATGCACACTCTTAAAAAGTTTTTTAAAAAACTTTGTAAAGTATATTGTGGCTACATTTTACTCTTGTGTAACAACAGAAGACATCAACTCAGGATGCATGTTAAGGACTGTTAAGGAGGAATGTTTCAATCATGGAACAAGGAGGAGGTTTACTGTGTTTACAGAATTGTGGTCACCCATCGCCATAGCAGGAGAGAGTGACTCCGGCAGAGCTTCAGGCAGAAACTTGACACGCGTGAATGAAAGTGCTGAAGATTTCCCCCGGATCAAGTGAACATGTGCACTGGGATCTTCTATTTCACAGATTCCCTTTCACCCCCAGTCATCTCTGTCAAACACCCGGCCCTGTCTGAAGTCCAACTCTGCTTCAGCTGAGAAAATCCTTAGCATAAACCTGATCATTGACATAATGATTTATTTCAGTGTTTGTAATTCTTGTCTCCCGACAGCCCGTCTGCGTGCACATCCTCTGAATTAATGATGACCTGTGTCCACAGGAAGTGGCAGAGTTTCACAGTGCAGAGCAGGAGAGATGCCACCGAGCTGGCTCTGAGGATGGACGTGACGATGAAGCACTTTGAGAGGAGACGCCAACAGGCTGCAGTCAGCAAATGGTTGCAGTGGGTAAAATTACACAAGAAGACACAGGCTGGTAGGTGTCCTACGAGTATTTCTGAGTGAAAAAAACATCTACGAGGGCGTTTGGCTCAGCTAATGTGAACTGACTGTTTTTGCAAACTGTGATTCTCGTTTTCTCGCCAGAGAAAACAAGGTCTGTGGTAAAGAAATGTGTCCAAACTCCGAGTCTTTCCTGTCAATAAGTTCTCCCACGCTGTAAACACCCACTCCTCTGACTCATTCTGTCCCCTTTACATTCACCATTAAACCTCTCGGTCTTGGCTCTATATTAAAAGTCAAATTAGTCTCTAGATTCACTAGAGTAGAACTTTGTGATCATGATTTTCGTTCTAATTTACCTCATATGTTTCCTCGGCTATAAAACATGCTGGATTCGAAGCACTTGTGTTGTAGAGATGTTTATTTTCTTTCCAACTAAGCTGCTGTTGAGAAACTTGAGAGGCTTGTAAACAACGGTCGCCTCAAACGCATCATAGCTGCTTGGCATAATGTTGCAACAGAGTCGAAGAGAAGAAAAGAATACTTCAAGGTACTGTCATGGTGGAATTTGATATGAAATATTGATTTTGAGCATTGTTCCTTATCGTTTTTTTTTCTTCTGGCAGAAGTTTGACCTGGGTTCGTCCGAAATGGGCAGCAGAGAGACCAGATCGCAGATCGGAGAAGAATGTGACAGGCTCTCCATGCTCCCTGGCAGCGTCTCATTGAAGGTAATTGGTCTAAGACCTCACCGAGTTCATGAAGTTCACAGCGATACAGGCCTCGGTTTTCAAGCATGGCTGCTTCGTGTCTCAAAGCAGTCGGTAATGAGGTCATACAAATCTGTTACATAACACTCAAAGAGAACTTTAACATAAACTTCTTTCCAGTCTCTGAGAGGCCAGTTGATCAAAGTCAGTCCCCAGCGACTCGGCTGCAGTTTACCACCAACGGCACAGAGAAGAAGGGATCCGTCGCGGAGCTATGGCTTCATGTATATTCATAGGAATATTTTTTGTACATCTTATGTAACTGTTGAAGTAATTTCATACCAGCGGATGTTAATCAAATATGTTAAATATAAATATGGTGAAAACGTGGTCTCTGCCAACGCTGATGTGTTGGGGCCCCTGTTTGCTTTGGATTCTCATTTGCTGGAAATGCAACAGCATTTTTTGGCTTTGTTTGCTCTGGAGTTTCTGTCCAACACCTCTCACAATAAATAGTGTTCCAGCATGCCTATGTTTGGAGCGAGAGAAAAGGGCTGCTTGTTCACTGTGCTTTGCAAAGTGGCAGTGCCAGAGGTGGCAATAAAAGCACCACATCTGGACGCCTTACTGTCCCCCTGACATCGGCTAGATTCTTCCAAGGTGAGGGCTGAATCTGTGAAATTAAAAACACATGGACCACATGTCATGCCGAGGGTCAGTGTGGAAGTTGTCTCACTGGTTTGTGGATATTTCACAAAATGCCCGACACGGAGGAAGAGTTATCTCTCCTCTTTCAGCTTTACCTTGGATGTGGTTTCATTGTTTGTTTCAGATCTTTCGGTATCTGGAATTGCGAGACAGGTTGAATTGCGCTGAGGTTTGTTGTGCATGGAAATCTATGATCCAGTCCAGCCGACTGTGGAGTCAGGTCTGTACAGAGATTGATTCCTGTATTTGAACAATGGAAATGTTTTTAAATCCTAACTATAGGAGGACATTTCCATCCCTGTTAGATCAACTTCTCTGTAGAGAAACACTGGATAACTGACGGCACAGTGAAGCAGATCCTGCGGAACTACCGGCCGTTTGTGATCCATCTCAACCTGCGAGGCTGCACATCGCTGACATGGCCCAGCATTAAGTGTATCAGTGAGTTTTCCACATCTTAACATTTATTTCATCATGTCCAGGTTTGTCTTGTGTGTGAACTGCAGATCATGATTTAACAGCAATAATTACATGACATTGAATACGTTGACAAATCGTATATTTTGATTACAGAGCACTGACAACACTGAAATATAAGGTTTCTCCATCTGATACAGACTGTTTTATAATAGATAGTCGGGATCCAGGGTTTATTTTCAGGACAGTCTGATGATTGAGTATTTTTGTGGAACCCTCAAGTGGCTGGGCTCCAGCTCCTCCTCGAGCTCTCCCTGCGCCTCCAACACTGTGTTCCAAAGCTCAGGGTCCGTTTGGTCTTCGTCTATTCTGTTGTTCTGTCTGTCCCTTGGGCACGCTCTGTTGTAGGACTGCACATAGGCCTCCACCTGTTCCCCGGTATGTTCAGGGGGGGAGCGACAGACGAGGCCGGAGTGCCTCACCCCTGGGTGCAGGCGCAGCCAGTACACCATGTAGTGGATGCTGAGGAAAATGGAGTCAGATTGTTCATGAGGACTTGCTTTTGTGGCTAATGTGAATCAAACAGATTTGAGCAGGACCCACCTGTAGTCACAGACCCACGGGTTCCCTCTCAGTTTCAGCTGCGACAGGAAGTACAGGTCTTCCAGAACCCCATACTGGACGAAATGGAGGCTGTTGTGTGACAGGTCCAGCTCACGGAGGTGCAGCAGCCCAGACAGGGACGCTACGAGAGAGACAAGATTCATGAGAAAGCCCAAAACATTCAGTCCTAATGCTGTTTAGCAAAGAAAAGTCAGTGGTGCAATCAAGCTTTAATGCTCTGGACAAATACAGCAGAGTGTTCCTCCAAACAGTACACGGGGAACAAAAGTCAGCAGCAGTTGCGTAACGTGCCCTTGTGTTAAAAAATGCTGCTTTTTTTTGTGCAGGCTTTAATCCCGGGTGTTCAAATATGACCCACATGTTTCAACATCCACGGATAATGATTCGCAGATTTGCGGTAATAATAATAATATAGCACACTTTTGTTGTTTTACCTGGGTCGATGTGCTCCATGTTGTTGTTGCTGAGGTTCAGGAATCGGAGGCTCCTGGCTATTTGGAAATCTTTGGCTTTGAGATGACGGATTGAATTGTTCGAGAGATCGATATGAACAGCGTCATCTGGGATACCTGTGGGCACCTCAGTTAGACCTGAACACACAGAGGGTGGCGTTAGTTAAAGGTGTCCTCTGATATTTTGCACCTGCCAACAAATAACTGAACTGCATTCACATACTCCAAAATGTATTTTCGTAATGTCTTAAAAGTATTTCCTTTCGACCATCCCAAGACTGCTCTGACAAATCAAGTTGAGTTTTGTGCTGTGAGTTCAGTCAGACGCTGTGAATATGCTCTGCCTCTATCCATAACCAGAGTTTGACATTAATGTCCAGGGCTCCTGGCAGTAGGAGACAAACAGCTGTAAAATTGATTTAGTATATTCTTAGGTCACTTCAAAATGCCTCTATATGTTTCACGACAGACTTGTTCTGGAATCGCAGCCAAACTTTGTTTAGCTGGTGCTGTCCAAGTTGTTCATGAGGTGACAAATGACTTTAACATGGAATCAGTCAGACATGGAGGAAGCAAGCAATATGACATGGAATAAAAAACACCTGCCAGGACCAGATGTGTCTCGGTGCCAGCTCTGTGTCTGGCCCTTCGGCGTCTTCAGAGAATTTAAAGTTTATTCATTCCCGTCAGGCAACAGTAATATTTCATCATGAGCAAACAAACTCTCCAACTTACCCAAGCATTCCATTTAACCCCTCTGTTCCACAGAAACAAGCTGAACCCCACAGCTCAAAACACGTGCATTCGGTCAGTCAGCCACGTCAACTCAAATAAAAGATAACGGCAGACTTGCCTCGTTTTGTGCAGTCCATTCGTATTTCTGGGAAGATGTAGATGTGGCAAGATGTGGTTATATCTGGTTTGCTGCGGAATGGAGCCGGGTCCACAGGGCCTGGGGTGTCCGTTTGGTCGCCCTGTGGGACACCGGTCGGGTCTGACTCCTTACAGAGCAACTCGGGATCAATCTTCTTCAGCTTCTTCCCTTTAAACCTTAACGGCTCTGCACACCTAGCACAGGATATAGAATCAATCAAATGTCAGTGATGACTCGTTTTCCTCTGGGATCGCAGCAGTAGATCACACTGTATCAACTTTCACCTGGCAAGGTTTCCTAAATTACGGTTGCTTGGGACCTGAAGGGTGCTTATAAGACTGTCCATTTCGCAGAGACAATTCCAGGGATTATCGAATAAACGCAGGTAACGGATGTTTGGCATGGGGATGAGGGCCTCCTCATTAAGCGTTTCCAGATGATTGTGCTGCAACAGCAGGGTTTTAAGTTGCGTCAGACCCTCGAAGGCCCCATCCTCAATTGAAGAGATCCGGTTCTGCTGCAGGTCCAGAGTAGTTAAAGTCTCATATCCAGAGAAGGTCCCCTCACGTAGAACTTTGATCCGGTTGCGTGCTAGGAGGAGGTGCTTGGGTGCCTTGGACCAGGTCTGGGCACTGGGAACAGAGGCGAGACGTCGGTCCTGACAGTCGACATAGACGTGTCCGGATTCTGTTGACTCTGAGCAGTCCGGTGATGCAAGTCTGGATGGGCGTGATCTGCTGTGACGCCCAGCACCTCTGACCCTGACAGCGTTCAGACACAAAGAAATGATCAGAAATTATAATGAGAGTCTGTGAAAAATGTGCTGTGGTAAAGATGAAATCCATACCTGTCGTGCGTGAGTTTGTGTCGTGCTCCTCTGAGGCCTCTTCCTCTTCCCGACCTTTTCATGTCGATGCTCGGGAGCAGGAGGAAGAGCAGGGAGACGAAGAGGAGACTAGGGGTCACGTGCATCCTCAGCTCTGCAGGGTTTGGTTTTTCCAATTAGAAGAGCTGGAGCCAAAGCACAAGTTTCAGATAAAACGTCTAAGAAAAGCAAACTCGAAAACAGAAGCAATGGGTCAGCAGTGTTATTGTTGATGAAACACAGCTGCTGCCTGCTCTGCACAGAGGCTCCACATTACATAAGAGATTGTAGCAGTCAGGAATGTATGTGCAGCTCTATATCCAGACCATTATATATCTCATATGTCAAATATCACTAAACACATTAGGACCTACATGTTATTCATTGAAAGGATGTATCTACAAAAGAAATAGACCAACCTATAATCTGCTCTTCTGCATTTTTTTGTACATTGTTTTTTTCTCTCTCTGTCTTCAGTTGAATGCCGAAATCTCCAGGAGGTCAATGTATCGGAGTGTTTTAATGTAACAGTAAGTAAATAATGTGTGTGTTATCTTATTATGTTTTCAATTAGGTCAAGGAACTTATGTTGTCACTACTGTGTTTTTGTTTGTATGTAGTTTGATATCGGGATAGGGTAATGATTGAAACCAATTGGACTTTTTCTGGAGGGCCTAGAGAATTAAAAATTGGTTTAATTGCCACTAATATGGGGATGCTGGATCCTTTAGTACCATCCACAAGTTTGTACAACCTTAAATATTATATGGTTATATAATATATATAACCATAAAAATATTTAGGGTTGAAATTAGGCCAGGGGTTAGAGTTCGGGTTGGGGCTAGGGTAAGGGATACATTCAAGGTTGGGATTAGGGCTCTTTTTCTGAAGGTCCTAGAAATGTTAAAATTGGTTTAATTGTTACTAATGAGGGGATGCCGGATCTATTGGTATCATCCATGAGCTTGCTACTTTTGCGAAAAACTTAGGGTTGCAATTGTTTTCCGGGTTAGGGTTATTTCCCAGCACTTTTGCCATTTTTTCTGAAAATATTTAAGGGTTGTTGGTGAAAATCAGGCACAGTTGTATTTTATTTTAATTTTTTTTATTGTTTTATGTTTTCTGCCTCAAGAAAGCCAAAAAAAATCTATAATTCTTAATGCACCACTGATCACCTTTGTTGATGTCCTGGCCAAACTTGTCCCTTTGCTCCCCTTGTTCAGGACACAATGGTTCAGGAAATTGTCTCAAGCTGCCCAAGCCTGCTCTACTTGAACCTTTCGTGGACACATGTAACAGACCAAACTGTCAGAGCACTGTCCAGGTAAAACTCCAGATGCGGTAAACCCATCAGGCATGAGGTTTTGTGATTAGAGTTGTGCTCTAATACACATCTTTTCTGGCATCAGGATTTGTTTTTGTCTACCACAGAGAAGCCCGCTGGGTCGTAGTTCATGTCTGACAGCAGTGTGTACAGCCATTACAACAATTTGGAAGAACAGATGTGGCACTCACAACAAACCTGGCTAGACTGTGCGATTGCATCATCGGCAGTTGCAATCATTCACTCTCTCTCGCTCATTCTCCCATGAGTAGCAGTGTTGTGTAAAATGTTTCCGGATATATTTCACATTATGCAACACGAGAATTTAATTAAAAACATCTGTTATATACACAAAGCTGAAACATTGATCATTTGATTCTTATAAATTAATCCAGCTTTCTATTTTGGACAGGAACTGTCTCAACCTTCAGTACCTGAGTCTGGCCTACTGCTACAGAGTCACAGACAAAGGATTCATGTACCTGTCCACAGGGCAGGGCTGCCACAATCTCATCCACCTCAACCTGTCCGGCTGCACTCAGGTCAGTTGTTGCTCTCCTCTTGGTTCGGTGTATCGTCACAGCGGTGGATAGATCCAGTCCCCGCTCTCTGCTCACACGTGTCTCCTCTCGTTTCTGGCTCTACCCCGTTTGCTCTCATTCAGCACTTTAAGCGAGCGGATGAAAAGTGAAGGAGAAGCAGAGTAAAAGGCAGTGGAGGGTTGGGTTTACACAATCACCTCTGGCCCCTCCCCCTCAAGATGTGCACACTCCATAACATAAGACACGTGCACGTCAACATAAAACACACGCTCCTCTGGGAGCGGCCCTTCATTGAGTCTGGATCCAGATGTAAGGTTTTACTTTATGGGGCCCGGAGAATGTGAGGACTGAGGAAAACAGCATCCAGGAAAATGATTCAGATTCCAACGTGGACACACATTTTCCCTTCTCTCTCCTCCCAGATGACTGTAAACGGGTTCAAATACCTTTCAGCACGATGCGCTTCACTCAGGGAAGTTGTGATTGCTGACATGCCCACACTGTCCGATAGCTGTGTCCTGGTGAGTCTGATCTTTTCTCACATCCCCCAGGTTTCAGAACGTCTTCTCTCCTCAGCTATGTGAGGGCTGCAGCAGAAAATAAGGAATAAATTAGAAAAGAATTTACTTCGTCAGCTCGTGCATAATTGTGGGTCCACGCACCCTTAACGCCTCACACCAGTGAAAAGTTTGGATCTTCCCTCATCTCTGACAGGCACTACTTGCCAGATGTCGCTGTCTATCTGCCATTTCTCTTCTGGGCGCTCATCATGTTTCCGACATCGCGCTTAAAGCCATCAGCAAAGCTGCCACGCTGAAGACTTTCAGTACAGAGGGTGAGATCATGTTGCATCTTGGAGCCGGAGGTCTACACATGGAATAATCCAGTGTTAATACAGTTGTTCTGTCTTTAGGGAACTCCCAGCTCTCCGACGTCAGCTGGGAGGCTCTGTGCAGCAGCTCGCGAGGCCTCCACCGGCTGCACGCTGCACAGTGTCCCAGAATGACCGACAGCAGTCTGAAATCTGTGGCCACCCTTAAAAACCTGCAGTACTTGGACATCTCCTTTTGCAACAAGTGTGTATTTATTTATCATCATTTGTCAAGTTTTTACCTCTGCACCATTGTCTGGTGAGGCATCGTCCACGGCTGTCATCCGTCTGTCCTCAGCCACAGACCTGTTCAATCAGGTCGTTTGTGGTCATTAACTCTGATAACAGGAAGCAGGTGTTGCTATAGCACAGGTGGTGATGTCATACGCTGCATGATGTAAATGTGTGTTTCAGGGTGAGTGATGCTGGGATCAAATGTCTGACTGAAGGCTCCTCGGTGACCAAATTGCAAGAGCTGAATGTGAGCCACTGCAGTCTCCTCACCAACGTCTCTGTCATGAGGATCGCACAAAGGTAGACAGAGCAACTACGCGCTTACCCTGTCTGTTGATGAGAGTCACACGGCACCTCCTTTGTGTGTTTGCGTGTGCAATCGATCAGGCTGCGCAAACTCTCCCACCTCAACTTGAGTTACTGTGGGAAGCTGACTGACGCGAGCCTGGAGTGGCTGAGCGGCAGCTCGATCCGCTCTCTTGACCTCAGCGGTTGCAACATCCGGGATCAGGTATCATTTCGAGTACAGTCGCACATTCCTGGGCAACAGATAAAAGACCCTTGTGCTGAACAGTTTTTGTTTTTCTTTAGGGGCTGGCTGCCGTCGAGGAGATTAGCCTGAGGAATTTAGTTCTTGCAGAGTGTGTCAACATCACAGACACTGGCATCGAGGTAAAAATCCAGCACGTGGCATTTATAAAAGCGTTGATGAGTCAGGTTACTTTTTTCCACAGTGTTGGTTCGTGTTGACCGTTGACAGGAAATAAACATGCTCGTTTGTTTTCCAGTCGGATTTCAGGAAAGTCATTATTCACTCGCTGCCTGTAAACAGATGTAGAGGTCACGCTGTGTTCGTCTTCTTGGAGACGTGGTTCATCAGCTCACTTTCGACGCTTTCATTAGAAGCTGTGCAAGAAGATGAGAGATCTGGAACGCGTTGACGTGTCTCACTGCGTGGCTCTGTCTGACCTGGCGATCAGAGCCATTTCATTCTACTGCAGGAGTCTGTTCACACTGCGGATGTCAGGCTGTCCCAAGGTACACACACACGCTTAATATTGAACCCTTTTATGTATATTGTGTTTCCCTATGTCATTAAAAAAAAAATCTTTCTTTATCCCCATTGTTTCATCCGTGCTTGCTTCCTCTCCCCCGCCTCAGATGACAGACATGGCGATGCAGTACCTGACCACCGGCTCTCAGTACCTGAAGGAGCTGGACGTGAGCGGCTGCGTGCGTCTCACCGATCGCACGCTTGGGCTCATAGAAAGGATCTGTCCTCCACTCAGCTCCATCACGATGACCTGCTGCAGCAACATCTCCAAGTAGGACACAAACTTCAAAGAGGGCCGCAACGTCCCTTGTGAGGACGCTTAATGAGAAACGTGTGTCCCCTCAGGATGGCCGCCGTGAAGCTGCGGCCTCGTGTGAAGCACTGGGAGCACAGCAGCGACTACTCTCCACACAGGCCTGGACACAACGTGCATCTGCATCCAGTAACGACTCCCGCCAGGGCTGAGGACACCTGGGAGGTGGTGGAGCACTCAGTGATCACATGAGCAGCGAGTACAGAGAGGGAATAAAGACATGTCTACTAGTGCTTTATAAATATATTTATAAATATATGATTTAGAGAAGCACATACAACGGCAGCGGAGATCATTTCAATATGAACAGCTTCCCCTTGTGTGAGTTTATCATTTCCATCTGGATACAACCTCCGCCTCAGCACAACATCTGTCACCTCCCTGACACATAATACTTGATCAGCTCCTCACACTGGAATGCCCTGCACTCTGCAGTTCTGATTTTCATTCTGCTCTGAAAACTAATCCTGGGACATCTATGATGCTCCACCTGCAAGAACCTCATTAAAGTGGAAAAGTTCAGATCCGGTGAAACAAATCCCCTCAGTCAATCCTCAGCTGCCCAGCTTCAACGACTCAAACCAGCTCTGTGTCTTCAGAGTGACCGATCCTCGGTCCGCCCGAGCTTTCACCCACTGGTCCGCTTTAGAAGCTCCATTCAGACCACCTGAGAGAATATTTGGAGGATTGAGAGAAACAGAAGGAGGCGGTTGTTTCAGATTCAGTTCATTCCTGTTGGTGTTTTTCTGCAGTACAACGCAAACACTGCTGGTCAGAGTGAAACTGGGTCTAAAACCTGAGACAAAAAAATGAACCTGTTAAATACTGGTATAAATCAAACTTATTTCTTTTTTTGCTAATTATTGATATTTTTCTCCATTTATGTGAATTTTTATAGGTATCGATGAGCATGTGCGGTTTGGTGGAGCCTGTTATTGCCTTGGCGGGAATCCTCGTTCTTTCATGAACCTTACAGTAAAATGTGAAGTAATGAAAGCTAACAATGGTTTACCAGTAACTGTGGTTTGGCCTCGAGCTGTGTGGTTTTCTGCTGCGTCCAGAACAACATCTGGGCTGATGTCCACCTTCGCCCCGCAGAGCTCCACCCGGGCTTTCAGCGAGGGTGGGACGCGCACACACACGGCTCCTGAGTACGGTGGGAGAATGACAGTGCGACTCAAAAGGTGGCCAGGGTTCATCAAATGAATATTTTTCTCATGCCGCGTGTTTACCTTCCTCGCTGTGGAGTGCAGCACTGCCGCCATCTCCCACATAGACATCGATGGCACCGCTGCGAGAGGAAACATCCAGGGAACGATTTGAACCATCTGCCAAAGCAAAGCAGGCCTCATGTGTCCAGCCGCTGATAGAAACCATACGACCGTCATTGTGTAATCATTCTGCTCACCTATGACTGTATCTCCAGACACGTTCTTCACAGAGGCATCACCTTTGAATCAAAGACAACACGAGGGCAGGATTAATTAAAACAACTAGCTGTCAGATCATTTAAGGTAAACAGGGACGTAAAGATCGTGGAATGAGAGACACGCAACCTCTCACACACGCAAATGTATCATAAACTGGAATTTCTGGAAGTTTATGGGATAATTGCTTCCATGGATTCTATGCTGTGAGGCCCAATGCTGTCAGGAACACATTAAAATTCTACGAGGGTGACGCACTCATCATTCTACTCCTCTTGTGATGGAGCCGTTTGTCTTTCTCATTCGGGCACTAAAGGTGTTTTGAAACAACCAAGCTGTTTTACAGCCGCCACCAACGCAAACAAACAAGTACAGAAAACATCGATAATTGTGAGCACATTGCAGCCAAGCGGGGACGGGTCTGGGTCAGAGCGCGGAATTCCTCACATACCAAAGTCCTGCAGCACTGACCAATTTAACGCAGCACAGATGTGTCACACTGCGCCACGTGAACTCTGTCGTCCCGGTCACAGTGACCTACAGCCACGCTCTGGAGCGCTCTCCATGCTGAATAATATACTACTGAATGTGTTCAAATCTTCAAGACACTCCGCAGACACCACTTCAGTTAATGCTCCACCCTGCTGCTAAATGTGCTCCTGTTCTATATTATCACTTTTTCTCCTCTATCTTTTCCTCCTAAACTTATGTAAAGCGTCCTTGGGTCCTGCCGCGTCCTACTGCTGTCTCACCGTGCACATGTCCCAGCTGCACTCTGCCTGAGCACGAGGAGATGCAGCTGGACTCGGCGTAGATGGCTTTGACCTTCAGAGGCCCGTGCTCTGTGGAGACATTCATCCTGGTGCCCTGGAGCTTCTTGACATCCACAGCCTGCGAACACATGCAACCCATCAGTGCACAAGGGGCCGCAGGCCGGCGATTTTAAGCGTATGTGGACAAATGAGTGCGCTGCCCTCCACGCTGGGGTGAAATGTCTCCAGCGACACTATCAGAGAAGGAACCATGGTAACAGCAAGCACAGGTTAGAGTGAATGGAAGAAAATCCTGTCTTTGCAGAAAGTGTGTCTTTAATAATCGCCTCTGCTTTTCATTAGATCCTCAGCAACACAGCTGGGAAGTCTGAGCAATTATCAACACATTTAAAGTACAGACACACACACACATGCACTGTTGACAGTTATTAATTGTGTGTTCATGCTGCTGCTGCCCTCTAATGTCTGCTGGGTGTTATAGCAGCCAGCACCGAGTCAAAACACGCTCCTCCTTACACTGTCTCCACGCGTCCTGATGTCCACATTGCCGTGGATGGTGCCCATTCCTGTGACGTGTCCTCCACTGGACAGCACCTCCACCTGATGACCCTGAGAGACATTAAAAGAGTGAGACAATCCAAAAGGACGGGGCCACACCACGTCAGTGTCACTCACCTTGACGGAATGCAACAAACAGTGTCCTGTCTGTGTCTGCACCTTGCAGATGTCACACTCCATCTTGCTCACACTCACACTGCCTCGTCCTTCAGTAGTGATGAACAGATCTGGCGCACACACACAGAAATATTATTCAGGGACAGGTGATAGTTGTATTTATGTTTCTTCAATGACTCACTGCTTTTAATGGGGGCAGTCACATCTATGGACACGCTGCTGTCCACCTTCTCTGCAGAGATCAGCAGCTCTCGGCTCTGGTCATCGTAGCGGACGTGTATGTGATCCAGACCGCCCTCCAGCTCGCCCTGCTCCCCGTGGACCGTGACCAAGGCTCGGTCCGCCTCCGGGAAGGCGTGCGGGTCCAGCGGGCCGATGGAGACGCTGCAGGGGAGCCGAGCCCGCACCGAGCTGAAGGGGCTGACGGTCAGGTCCCACCGCCTCAGAGGCGGCTGAGCCCCCGCGCGTGCGGGACACTCGGCGGGGACAGAGCGGGAGAAGGACCGCGAGGTGTGCAGAGGACACCTGGGGACGGGAAGGGGCCAGCGGCGGATTAGTCCCACAGCTCCCCGCTGAGCTGCTGAGCTCCACAACATCATGGTCCCCGAGAGATGACCCGGCTGGTCGCCGCCATGACACTGAGAGCACACTTCCTGTTTGAGCTCTTCAGAATAAGAGACACAGTTAGAATTTAACTGGGGATGTAAAGGCAGCGTTCACCACTACAAAACATGTATCAATTAAGGATTTGTATTTTTTTTAATAACGATCTTTCCTACTTTTGTTTGGAACAACTAAAAAGATTTTTTTCGGGACTCTCTTCCCACTTGACAGACCGGATGTAGAAACTTGTGAAAAGATCTGGTTTTGTCCAATCAGGATGCAGTTCCAAACAACGCGCCTCTCACGCAAAGGATCTAGGGAAATGTAGTCTTCGAGCTTCTATAATTTCAATCTGTGGACTCACCATCCTCTGAGAGGTGAGAGGATAATATGTGAATTTCAATTTTTGGGTGAACTATCCCCTTTAGATGTTAATCAATGCTCTGGTAAACACGAGTAAAATTATTAATTCATGTCATCTGTTTTTATTCATCTTCATAAAACAAACTTCATTATAAAACATCTCAAACAGCTTCATTCAACCATCAACTGAACTTCCAGTATTGTAAGAATAAAAAACATCAGTCTCTGGAGCTTCATACCCGTCAGATCCTCACAGTCTTCATAGAAACACGAGAGGGTCGCTCTCTCGTCAGGGAACAAGTTCATCTCTCTCAGGTTATTTTAAACATTACATAAAAACACACACACACACAATGTACCTGTGATTATATCCTCTGTAAATATATACATCCTCCGTTCAATCACCACCAGGCGGCAGTGTTGTGTTGATAGTGCACATTAACAGTGAGGAGAGGGTGATGAGTTGTGTTGATATTATTATTATTATCTGTATTATCTGTATTATGTGTCTTGTTATATATGAAATAAGCTCAGAGTCAGGGTGCGAAGCCTTTAGGCCGGGTCATCATCCGGACACTTTTGAAGGACCCCCTGTCACTGGTGGGGTAGTACTCTGTGGAGATGTTGGGCCACGTGCCCCAGAAGATCCCGTCCCTGACCCCACGGTACCTCCCCACATAGTACCTCCCGTTCAGGTTGGCAGCCATGCAGGCGTCGAACCACCAGCCGGAGCTGTAGTAGGCCCCGCAGTTCCCGGACGGGTATCGGTCATTGTCCCGGTCCGGGGTGGTGAACGGCCGGTGGTTGTGATCGTAGCTCCCGCTGAAGCGGAGAGCGTCCCCCGCGGTGCCGGTGTAGGCCCCCACCGTCAGCCGGTACAGCAGCCGCTCGCTGGCCACCCTGAACTGCGCGTACTCTGCGTGCTCCCTCACCCCGTCGAAGTCCTCCAGCTCCACCCGCAGCACCATGTCCCTGTCCCGGGTCAGCAGGTGGATCATGTTGTTCCCCAGCCAGAACTCCCCGCCGCGCAGCTGCCCGAAGCCGGAGCGGTACTCGGCCCAGGTGCGGTTGAAGCTGACGCTGCCGTCGTGTCTGCTCTGCAGGACGGTCCATCCTCCGCCCTCCAGCTCCATGTCGCAGAGGACCGAGAAGCTCCGGCTGCGGATGTCAGGGGTCACCAGGTACACCCCGCTGCGGGCGTCCCCTCTCAGCAGGTGGTCCGAGCAGTCTCTCCTCACTGCTGACGAGAGTAGTATCATGACAAGTTCCCTGCTCGTCTCATGCAGGTCAAGACGTGTTAGCTGAGGTCACACAAGTTCAAAGGTCAGAGCAGAAACTGCTCGATCATAGTTGTGAGGAATGGAAACTCTGCCCCTGTGTTTGAACACAGTCAAGAGTCATGACAGTGAGCGTCATCACAGGAATACACCACTGAATAATAAATCTCAAAAATAACGACCAATAACGAACTCTCATGATAACCACTCACTAGCTCAAGCTCTACATATTTAATTATAACCACTTAATAGCTAAAAAAAAATACTGTCTGATCTTTACGGTGATCTTTCCTGCACCTCGTTTTTCCCGATTGTGGTTAGAATTCTTCCCAGATCCTCAGCAGGCCTCACAGTAGATGTTTAATAAGAAATGAATTTGCTGTGATAGAATAACATAAACTGAGTGGTCCGTGTATTAATGTGTTGATGTAAGAAGTGTGTAAAGAGAGAGGAGACCAGATGTGAAGGTCCTCCTGATCTGCACCTGTGCATCCCATAGCCCGCACACACTTGAGGTTTTATCACTACTCCACATTGTGCACGCATATGCAAATTCCTCCTTGATAAACGATGATGTATGAAACAAAGATGATCTCACAAACCATACAGTTATAGTCTCTTCTTTTATGTGAGGATCATTAGGACTGGCCATGTGGGCCCTGTAATGAAATCCTGCCAGGTCAGCTAATACCAATTTACTCTTTTAACAAGAGAGAGGCACTCAGCTGCTAATGCACAACAGTTTCCCCCCAGGCTGTATAATTGTCTCCACCCAGGAGTTTATGTTTTCATCTGCATTTGTGTGTTTGTTTGTTTGTCTGATTGCAGCATCGCACAAAACTGCAGATGCTGTGAAACCCGGTGCAGTCTGATATGTGTGGGACAGAAAAGCTTGATTATTTTTGTGGGAGAATATAAACCATGCATGGTGCATGGTGTTTTGTTTGTTTATTGAGAAAGTGTGTTGTGACACTTTGAAAGTAATAGCTCTTACCTGTAGATGATATCCAAGGCGGTAGTTTGCCTCCCTGGTTGGCCTCAGGATGCACGCCACTGGGGGGAGCGGCCACCTGGTTGATTTTGACACGCAGCTCTCGTGCACTGGGAGTGGACCAGTCAGCCGCAGGGGCCCCGGGGCCAGAGGGGACAGGGGTTGTTGACCTGATGTCAGGGCTAAGTGTGGAGGTGCTGTGCGCTCCAGGGAAAGGGGCCGGAGTCGTCTTTTTATCATTCTGCTGATTCTGCCTTGGAGCCGTTTTCTCCAAATCGTGACGCGTCACGGTTTGTCCGCCGGAGTCAGCATTCAAGGCCAGATTTGGTGTTGTGGATCCTGGACTGGTGCTAGCGATAACACTTGGGAGGATCCCGTGGACGATTTTGTTTGGTCTTGTTGTCATTGGGATCGATGACGGCTGTCCAGCTGTTTGTGGCCTCAGATCAGACGTAACCCTGCTGTCTGGGCTCACGGTGAAGCCTTCAGGGAGAGGGTGGAGCGGAGGGAAGGGTCCAGGCTCGGGGCGGTCAGAGGTCACTGGACCTGGAGTGATAGTTTTCTTTGTGCTGGGGCTGAACCCCGCGTCTTGCGGGGAATGCGTCGCCCCGGCAGCATGTTTTATAGCACCAGATGGAAGTGGCACGTGGATTCGAGACTTTTGGATGCCATCTGCTGTCGTCCCGCTGACGTGACGATCTAAATCCGTTTTGGTCCTTGGGCTCGACTTTAGTTGCACTGCTGGTTTTGTCCTTTGAGCAGATGTTGCTCCTGGCTTCAGTGTGGGCACGGGTGCGGTGGGAGGCCTGAGTCTGGATTCTGTTGCAGGGATTTCATCGGGTACAGATTCTGATTTGAGGCCAGGCAGTCGGCCAGGTACAGGTTTTTTCGCCCCCTGATTGGTTTGAGGTACTTGGCCAGGTTTAGGCTTCACACTGTGTTTAGTCTTTTTTCCAAGTTCTTGACGTTTTGGGTAAAGTTTAGGGATGACGCCAGGTTTAGGGTTTGGTTTCATCACAGGGGTCTTCTTGCTGGGTCTCGGCCTTTTATCCACAGGCATTTTAATACGATCACGTGAGATGTTTAGTCCAGGTGTCGAGTCAGATTTGGACTCAGGAGACAGGCCTTCATCAGATTTTCTCATTAGCTCTGTCACAGACTCTCGGTTGGGTTCTTCGGCCTTGGGTTTAATTGTTTCTGCTTTTTCAGCTTCAGGTGTGAAATGCTGGTTTGATTTAGAGGAGGAATCGGATTCTGCTTTTTCTTTGCTGTTTGGCTTTTTCTCTGGCTTGTGCCTGGGCTCAGGTTTGTTTGTTTTGAGAGGACGATTTGGCCTTTTCTCTGGCTTTGAGCTGAGCCGGTCAGGCAGAGGCTCTTTGTCAGAACCAGTTGCGTTTGTCGATATGAGTCGGTGATGGGATGTAGGTCTCTGAGCCGGAGGTCCAGACATGAGATGAGATTTTGGTTTTGGAACACCTAACTTGTTCTGATCTGTTGCGAGGTCTCGGTCATACGTAGGCGCAGGATTGTTGTCCTCGTGTTGAAGTGAAGCTCTCTGGTCAGGTTTTTTAATTTGGACTCTTTGAGGTCTGGGTTTCTGCTCGGCTGTGGGTTTTGGCAGCGAAGGCTTCGGATTTTGGTTGTTCTTCATTTTCTGGTGCGGTGAAGGTGCTCCATCAGGTTTATGGTCATTCTTCGGATTTTTCAGCTTACGATCTGCTTCAGGCTTAATTCCTGGTTTATGCCTTTCACCAGGCTTTGGTCGAGGTTTCACTCCAGCTTTGGTGTTGGAGCTGGCGTCGTCTGTCACTGTCCACTGGCCGTGGCCTGCCACTCCTGTGGTTGTGTATATATTCTGACGGGGAGTGGAGGTGGTTGTAGTCGCTATGGTGGGCGTAGACCGACTCTGGAAGCCTGCCCTGGGTCTCGGACTAGTTATTGATATGACCCTCATGCTGCTGCTGGTTATCTGCTGTCCGGGAACGTCTAGCGGGCTCATTGGTGTTGTTGGCGCACTTGTTGTCCTCACATCTGCCTCTTCATCAGGACGTGGGTGCTCAGAGATGCCTGTCACGCCACTGCCTGTGCTTTGGGTTGTAAATCCACGAGGGGCTTTGGTCATTGTCCAGCTCATGTCTGGGATCAAACGAGAGCCGGACCCAAGACGAGGAGGAGGAGGAGATGACGTTACGGTCATAGCTTTGGTTGAGTCCCCGGCATCATGTGTTGGATTAATGGGAACTAATGGAGTCTGGCTGACTGAAACAAAGTCTGTCCCCTCACTCGCTCTGTTGGACGTTAAATCTTCATCGCTGTCTCTCTGTACAGACTGGACCACTTCTCCTGCCTCGGGTTTGATCTCCGTGCCCATCTCCCCTTCCTCCTCCCCCTCCTCCCCCTCTTTTATAGTCCTCTGTGTTGCTGAGCGCCCAATGATTTCAGTCTGTTTTGGTTTCTTGTTATTTTGCTCCACTCTTAGCTCCCTGTCCCTTTTCTTTTTCCTGTCCTCCCAGCGTTGCTCTCCCTCCTTATTTGTATGCTCATCGTGCTCCTCAGACATCTTTATTCCATCACTGCCCATGTTTTCCTCAGTTTGGTTCTTTTTGTCTGTTTCCTTTGTTTCATCTTGCCTCAAGTATTTGTCACTTTCTTCTGTTTTCTCCTCGTGTTTGTTATCACTGGTCGTCTTCCCTTCTTTCCCACTTTGTGGCTTATCCACTCGATCTCCTCCTAAGTCCTTCCTTCTATCTTTTTCTTTACCTTTTTCAGTCTCCTTATTTTCTTCCCTCGTCATGCCCTCTGTTCCTCCCTCCTCACCAGCAGTTGGCACCTTTTGCGGCTTTAATTTGTCCTTTACCTTTCCCCCCTCTGCTTGGGTTTTTCCATCTTTTAAGGCCGCCTCTATTAAGGTTTCTGTTTTCCCATTTTCTTTTATGAGCCCTTCGCTGCTCTCTCCCTCTGCTTCCCATTTCTCTCTCCCTTTCTCTTCCAAAACAGCTCTTTCTTTTGAGTCAGTGTCAGCATCCACCTCCATCTTTTCCGCTCTAACCCCGTCCTCCCTTAAGTCTTTTGTCTCATTCCCCCACTTCCTTGCATCCTCCTGTTTATCTGTTCCTTCGTTTGTCTTCACATGCTCTCTTTCACTTTGCGTTCCGCACACTTTCTCGCTTTGTCTTACTGTACAATCAGCGCACATCTTCCTCAGCTGATCCACGTTGTCCTTCAGCTTCTGCAGGTCCTTCATGATCTTCTCCAGCTCTATGAGCTGCTTTGGCAGATGAACTGTCAGCGGTGGCAGAGTGAAGAGGTAGGGGCACGTGTCCTCCTCCTGCCCCGGTCTGCATGGCCCTTCGAGCTCGAGAGTTGCAGCACAGGGCCCGTATCCCAAATCTCCCAGGATGTCTCCTTCATCAGAGCCCCCCGTGGTCCGGGAGAGGCTCGACAAGGCCAGCAGGGTCCCGCAGATGCACAGCGCTGTTAACCTCATCACGTCCCGGGAGTAAAGACTAAAGGGAGAGGAGGGAGAGAGTGTTAAAAAGATCCACCTCAGTGTGTGAGGCACAGTGACAGTGAGAGGAGGGGGCGAGGTGGGAGGGAGAAGAGGAGGAAGGCAGAACTGATGGAGCTGCTCGCTGGAACGTAAATCCCTGAGACACGCGGAGTGAGACGCCCCGAGAGCAACACAGGTGAGAGTGATGGTATCTCTGAGGTAATGGATGACAGGTGTGACACACGATGGGAGGCTCACATACGAGGCAGAGTTTGTTCACGACAGCTCGAAGAAAAACAAACTTTTAAGGCTCTGATATTTATGAGTCTGTATAATTTGGTGGGGCTTTATTGGATTGCAGTGGACTGTCGGTCCTGGGAAAGATATGCACACCACTAAGGGTGTTTGTTTGTGATTGTTTGTCAGCAGGAAAAAAAACTGAACAGATTTCCAGGGTATTTATTGCAAGGGTGGGACATTGGCTGGGAAAGAACCTTCCATTTGAGTGCAGATGCAGGAAATGTTTATCAGTTTATTTAACAGCAATCGTCTACCCCAGATATTAATTTGTGGATCTATAAGAATAAATCTGTGTTCATCGGGGACTAGTCAAGCTGTACTGCTGTCAGTGCTCTTCTAATTACATTTCAATTCATCAACATTCTAATCGCATCATTTAATCAAGACCATTTGCAATAAAAACTCCCTCCATGACGTAATGATAAGGAAATCATGGCCATGAATATGCATGTGTGCCACAGTTGCCTTGGCAGCCGCTCCTCAGGCTTCCTGTCGGTGGTCTATAAACATGTGAAGGACAGATGCGACAGGTCAAACCATGCATTTAATACAAAGCGCTGGCTGGGCCAAGAATTCGTTCCTCAGATTTGTAAGGACGTATTTCATTTTAATGTAAGCTGTGTGGTTCAGTTCAGCTTCTGAGTTAATGGAAACCAGGAATGTCAGATTTATCGGTGAAGGCGGTTTGATTTAAACGTAGTCCCCGGGGAGAGACGCTTCTCGTGTACTATTGACTCTGTTGGGACAGCGCTAACCCTTGAGTTGTGTGCAATCAGTGAGGCAATCTGTTTGTGTGGAAGCCAAATTTACTGTGTACAGGCAGTAAGGTCTATGAGGGTTTCAGTTAAGTCATTCTAAGCTAAAAGCCTCAATCTTGGAAGTCTGCATATTTACATGGACCAACTAAATCATCTGCTCAGGGGGTTGTTTATATGATGAGGCTTCAATTTTTCATATCCAGGATGTAAACGTCAGTCCGACCACAGGATATGAAGGATGAGTCATACTACGTGATGTCTGTGTTTCTTTTTCAGAAATTTGTGCACTCTTGATGCTTGTTAGGCCACTTCAGTTGTGCCATTATGCCTCTGTCCTGGTAAAAGCCAGTGGCCATTATGTTTTTGAGTTGTCTGTCCTCCCTTACGTCCATTTATCTTCTTCTTGTAAACATGATTGCTCAAGAGCGCCTTGAGGGAATTCTCCAGAATTCACAGATGAACTGATCGGATCACCAAGGTCAGAAAAACATGTTTTTTGGGGGTGTCTAAAATAGGATCTGATTATTCTGCCTTTAGGGGATTCCGTCAAAGTGTGGCCAGTTGGGTTTCAGAGATGAATTTATTAAACATCAGTGGTTAACAGTTATCCTCTCTGTGACCTCATGCGAGTCGAAGAAAGTTATTCAGACCTGCACTCGTTGTCGGAGGCGTAAGTTGAAACGTGACCCGCGTGTCTCTGGACATTTGCTCCGGCTGCACAAAGCTGGAGAGATTCCTCAGCTGCTCTTTAATAATGACAAAGGAAACCAGTTGTTTAGCTGGAGGACTGTGGGAAACATCACATCTGAAGTGAAAAAACGAGTCAAGGTGGAAGAGAAAAAGGTTGAACATGGAGAAACTCGAGCTTAACAACTCTGAATGCCACTGTTTCTGGGAGAGATCAAGTTCAGGTTTTGTGCTTGAGGAAAAAAACTGAAAACTTTGACTTATTACACCTAAAGCCTGGTGGACCACATCCAGCCCTTGCAGTGAATGAATACACACACTGCTAGCTGTCTGTCCAACCTTTTATTTTGACGCTTCAAGTTGGACCCTGCCTCTATGCTCATGCAGCCATGAGCTCATCTGATATTTGACGACAGGGTAAAAGCCAGGAATGAAAAATCCTTTCACCTTCTGCAGGCACTTCAGTACTATAACACTTGCACTGGGAAATAGTGTGAGAGAAATGTTTAGACTCTGAAGAGTGTTCCGTCAGAACACTGGGTCATATTGATTTATTATCATCGAGCCTCATCTTTAGATGAACTCAGACAGTCACAGCGGGTTAACCCTGTGCCTGAAGAATGAAAAGGATTAGAGGTCAGAATGTGGATGTGTTATAAATGTTATAAAGGGTTTATTCATTTGATGTTAGCCAATCTACATCTATCTCTATAAATCCTGTGACTCAGCTGCTGAGTACAGTCAGGAGCTCTTTTATTCCCCATAATGCCCTCTCTCCTGGCTTTACCCATTTATGGACAGCAGGTTTTTTTCTCCCCATGGTGCCCTCTTGGGATACAGTGTTTTGAATTCCCCCGGTGTACTGACTTGGCCCGCTCTCTGTCCTGGATCGTGTAAACACTGTACTTTTTTCCACACAGACTAGAATAAACTTCTGACCATCAGTCTGGTTTCGCTGCCTGGGCTTCCTGGCAGGACGCTCCATCTCCATCCACTTTGGGCAGAGGAGCCGCTGTCGTCGCTCACGTCTGTTATGTGCATAAGTGTCCCGTTTCCAACTGAGTGAACCCAGCGACTGTCGTCACGCTGCAGCGCCAGCCTTCGGTAACAGCCCGCTCAGTCGGCCCGAAGCTTTCAGACCAGCCAGGAGAATGTTTTTCTGCTGACTCACTCGTTGCCTGCTGAGAACAAATAAACATATTATTTTTTGGCAAATCACACGATGCAGCACCTGCATTAATCCTGCGGATCAGTGTGTATCTGCTTAAAATTAAAGCACGTCTCCTACTCTCTGTTGTGTCTATCATCCACACACACACACACACACATGCATATTAATATTGAGTTTAAATCTCTGCTGCCAACTCATTAATTCTTCTGTAACTGATACATTCCTTCACCATGTGTGAGAAAATTTCTCATTGGTCGATTGACCGATAGTGATTCTTTAAAATGAAGTGTCCCTCACATCTGGGCTGGATTTCCTACAGCTCACCAACACCAGATAACGCCAGGTCAATTTGTCTTTGTTCCAAACGCCTGGACCTCATTAAGGCTTTGCGTGAAATTAATATGTCAGAATCCGTGTCCCGATGAAGGATAGGAGAAGCAGACGCAACGTGGGAACAGGTTATCTGCTGCCGACACCTGCCTAAAGGAGAATGAGCTCTCAGGTGAAAATTTCTGTGTGTCTTTGTATCAAGTTATTAAACGTTTCAGTGAAGCAGTTTTTTTTTCTTTCTGGCACATTGTCACATTCATGTTCATATTGGAGCTGTGCTGTAGTCCGTCTGTTAACAAGCTGTGTGGAAAGATGGGACCTCCCAATGTGTTGACATTTCCTTCTATCTCTACCAACTATACTGCAATGGCAACTACAGGCTGGTAACAGTACTACACTTGATAGCAGCAGGCCGAATTATCCACAATATCACAGTGACTGATTTTGATGATATGGATTATCAGCAAATTGCACTTAACGAAGAGGCAATCAGTGCAAAAAATTATTGTATAATTGTAGAAATAACAGTATTATTCCTGATTATTACTGATGCAGGAGTTTTTTTACTGTTGTAACACATTTGTTAATTAAATTATCTATATATATGATTTTAGGTGTTAAATTAATTTAAAACAATTTATTATATTCTTAGATGCTTGTATGATGATGTTAAAATCTTAAAGTGCAAACTAGGTAGAAACAAAAATATTGCCCCCTGAACTTTTGTGGGATTGTATAATTTAGTGGTTAAATAAGATAATAATAAATAATGTAAATTTAGTATTTGATTGTCGGACTTGAGTGAATGTATTTTCCACCAGGCCTAAAGGATTGCACTCCTGATGCGCAGGATGGAACCAAAAAAAGAATCTTTGTTATCGTCTGATCTGTGTCTTCTTCTCCATAGCAACTGCTTTAGTGTCTGTGCTCAGTGTTACATTCACCCAATAAACAATTTGGGTCAAAAGAAATAAACAAGTCTCATTTTAGCCTAAGCCAATGTCAGCACTGATGAACGCTGTGTACACATTATGACTTGTCCTGCAGAGGCTGCAGGTTTATGGAGCAGGGAAGCATTTCAGTGGGTGAGAGAGGTCTGACTGAGAAATGGGATTTTCCACTTTGTTATGATGAATTCATATTGTTGTTTGAATTTTCTGTCACTGTAAAATGTTCATTTCCATCCAAATATCTAAGTAGTGTGTTATCATAGGGGTTTATTGAAATGTTAATCACATAATGTTTATAACAGCGTGCATATGATGACTTGTGATGCAGGGAACACAGCTGTCAGGGTCAGGGCGACACGGACGCCTGTCAATGCATTTCCACCGCTGTACTGCCACCTAGTGGCGATGTAGAGGATGTCCCATTACACACAGTCCGCGCCTTTACAACTAAGGAATATATGATAACAGCTAACAGCTGCCAAGTACCCACAATGTTTTACCCTGGAAGGGTTGGTATTCTCAATTATTTACAGCCGTATATGTATTAATTAAAGTAAAGCAAAAGATTCTCTGTGTGTGTGGAGAATGGGTCATCTGAAGAAATCTCAGTTTACTCGTATATAAAAACAATACCATCTGAGTGTTTGTAGTGGGTCGTTTTTCGAACTAATTTTTGTCAAGTTTTAATATCAGTAACTAATAAAGTTACTACGTGGTTTGGTTTAAAAACATCACATCAATATTTTCACCTTTCTCGGTCGTGTACGTGTGTTCGTCCGTCCATGCGTGTTGTGTTAGTGTGTCCCACACACAGCTTGTTGTTGTCACTCTGCCGTGAACACTCTCCGTCCTCAGTGCGTGTGACGCAGCTCGCTAAGCCCCGCCCCCGGCCTGGCTCTCACGCACCACTTACGTATGACCGTAAAAAATAGAAACTTCCAAGATGGCCGAGTCCGTGGACTCCATGCATTTCGCAGCAAACAGCAAAACAAATTCCCCCAAACCCCTGATAGCCAAACGGCCACCGGAGAGCCGACCGGAGTCTTCCAGCGACACCTACCCGCCGCCCCCCAAGAAGGTCCGGCTGGAGGAGAAGGGCCTGAAGCACCGGAGAGTGAACGGAGAGGTGTGCGCAGGGGAAAAACACAACGGGAAGCAGAGTTGTGGGAGCCCAGCGAAATGGAGTTTCGGCCCGGCCAAGGCGAGTCACTCCACCGCCGCCGCGGGGCCACCGACTCCCGCCCGGAAAATCTTCAAAATCAGCAACTTCCTCGCTTCGCCCGTGAAAGTGAAGAAGGCGAAAGAGAAGCGACACAAGGAGAAGGAGAAAGGCGGCGAAGCGCAGCGGAGCTCCCCCGCGGGTGTGGAGAGACTGAGCCCAGCTAGCTGCCATACAAAGACGGAGAACGGCGACGTGAAATCGCTCCAGAGAGGTAGGTGGCCACCGAGCGGGGCTGCCGCCGGGTTAGCTCCTCATTCAAAACCCCGCGTGCGAGGAAATACTGTGATAAACGCGGTGGCTGGATTATTACATAATTCCCTGAACCGCAGGCCCCAGTGTTTATTAGGCCCACGTAGAGATCCATACACGTGGAAATGTTTGCTCCTCAGCGATGTGTCTCCACATGAATGTTAAAGTGTGTGTCTCCCCCTCCTCCCCCCTCAGATCACCGCGTGAAGGAGAAGGACAGAGACACCAAGAAGAATAAAGAGTGGAAACATCACAAACTGCCTCCTGCACATGACATCAGCAGAGAGAACGGAGAGGCGACTTCTCCACAGAAAGGTACCGCTCACATGTTACAGGGGCCGAAGTTATTTTTCCACTGCTCCTCTGGGACTTTGAGTTATCATTTAAATGATTTGGCCACATCCACGTGCAGATGGGCTTTGCTCTCTGCCTCCTTCAGGTTCACTTAGTTTGTTAAAGCACAACCTGGTGGGATACTTTTCTATTTCGGGCTCAAAGTTTTCAAAGTTCAGCTATAATCTCAAGACGCTTGAAATTGTCATCTCAGCAGAGCTATTTTCAGACACGCAACTCTGGATAATCCACAGAAATTATCCAAATGTCCGAGTCAGAGACTCTGCACTGTCTCCAGAGTTTTTCTGTTCTGGCTTTTGTCTGAGTGAGTCCATGTTAGAATACAGCAGGAGGTTATCCAAAGGATTCCCCTCCAGCGTGTGGGCGTTTTAATCAAACAATCGATGCAAAAGTACGAAACCCAGAGAACACCAAAAAAGTGCCATAGAAGATGCAGAAGAAGCTTTGAAAGATGGCATGCGGTCTCTGCAGTGCATGATAAACATCCTCTCCTGCTTCCCGTGCTTCACCTGAAAGCTCAGGAGACGTTCTGCTTGTTGTGAATGTGTCTGACTTGTACAAACTCCTGCTGGGAGAAGCAAAGCCTGGAGAAAGTTTGGATGAGACATTTTCCAGAGTTCATGTCTGGAGACATATCTACGCTTTGTAAGAAGTTGTCTGACAAGAAAACTGATGTGTAAAAAAAACATCTTCCTCTTTCTCACAGAGCCTAAGGAGAAGCCCAAAGCTGGTTCAGAGGAGGACCTCCTGCTGAAGAAACTCAAGAAGAAGAAGAAAAAGAAGCACAAAGACGGCGAGCGGGTGAAGGAGCGGTACAGCCGACCGAAAATGTACCATCGCTCCTGCCAGACGGTGTGTTCAGGAGTGTCCCTGGGTCTGCCTGAGTTCCTCAGTCGAATTAATGGGAACAGCAGCGACGGCAGCAGTCTCCTCCACGCCGCCGCCACCGCTTCACAACAACACTACCACGATCCCTCTGTCGCAGGCGCCATCCCCGCCTCCATCTCCACCATGGTCAGGGACAGGCTCGGCTACAACTCCCCGCTCCACTGCACCCCGGCCCCGGGCCTGTCTGGTCTGGAGTTCAGGCGCCTGATCCACGTGGAGCAGCAGGCCAACGGCGGAGCGTCGGTGGCGCACGCCTACAGCGAGCAGCTCGCCGGCCTGTCTCCGGCTGAGATGCAGCGCTTCGCTCAGGAGTTTGTGACCCTGTCGTTCAGCGAGGACGAGGCCCAGGCCGCCTGTTTCGTGATGGGGATCATTCATGGAGCGGCGTCCTACCTCCCGGACTTCCTGGACTACTTCTCCTACAAGTTCCCCAACGCACCGGTGAAGATGGAGGTGCTCGGCAAGAAGGACATAGAGACGACAACCATGGTCAACTTCCATTCTCAGGTGAGTCTGTTGTTGAAATGTCCACTTTGCTTCTGTGAAGTGTTTGATTGTGTCCAGGGGGCTGCAACTCAGATTCACCTGTTACACACTGAGACAGCACGTCAACACTTTCAGGTCAGGACAATGTCTTCACTGGGAGTTTAAATCCGTCTTAACTGCTGTGTTCGGCGTGTTTCGGCGGCCGTGTTGTGTTTGGAGCAGTTAGGGTGTGTGTCACGTCTGTTGAAACTTATCGGTCTCTTGGCTGAAAACTCCTGCTTTTGAGTTCTCCGTATTGATTATTACACCTCCAGCTTGAGCCTTCATGTCAGCCTCCGAGGGCAGAACTGAAGTAGATTCAATTATGGATGAGTTATAAAATGTTATTGTGCGCTTTGTGGAGGTGCCGTCAGCCACGTCTGCATCTGGGGCTGTTCTGTCTCAGCCTTGGTCCGTGTTGACGTGTCCTGAGCCTCCAAATTTACAGATTTAGAAAAATCCCTGTCTGGGTGTTACTAAACTTTTGCTGTGTCTAATATTTGCCGATCTATGAATATGCTAATGACCCTGCTTTGAACTCCACGCGCCCCTCAGCCGCTCACCTTCAGCTCTGACTCTCCCCATCGAACACACAAACCTCTCCTTGTTTTCCGTTTCGACAGCTACTGAACGTGACAGCTTGGAAATGGTAATTAACAGCTAAATAAATTAATATTATTTTGCGTCTGTAAGACTAAGTCGACTCTGTTCTCAGAACCCCTCCCCATTATTTACATTCACAGAGGAGGTTGTTTTCCTCTGCACTTGTTTATTTATTTGTCTGTTAGTTCAGCATGATTAGAGAAAACATATAAAACATTTGGTGGAGATCCAGATCTGGGACAGAACTCACTTTCTTTAATAAATAGCAACGTAGTGTTTTTCAACATTTTCCTCTATTTTACAGAGAATAATTTTGGAATCTTTGAGTCAGACGTGTAGGCAGACATCTTTTAATATCTGCTACAAGTGGCTGCATCCTGCCAGATGTGATCAGGAAAAATGGTTCACCTCACACAGCTTGTGAAATTAAATATTTAGGTTTTAAAACCTGTCATCATTTGTAAAAATCCTGTCTTTTGTCTGTCGTACAGCTCAGTCTCAATTTAAGTGAGGCATACCTACCTATTATTAATTCCAATGACCGACCCATCTGAGGGAACACTCGTCCTAATCAGACACAAGTCAGATGATGCATTTTATCTCTCCAAAAACAAACCCGACACTGCTGTCAGTCTATTCTCTTGATTAGAGCCAGTTTGTGGTTGATGGATGCAAACACGAACACGGTGTAGTTTTATCTGAGGTTGTGTCTCTGCGCAGATGTTCAGAAACACAAGAATCAAATCACACGACGTACATATCGCATATGCACACTGGGTGTGCACAGGTAGGGGTGTGGCTTACTGAGCAGAAAGTGATTTTATATTAATTATGCATTTGATGTGTGACTCCATCTGTGTGAAACCATCGGCCTTCCTCATGTTTGCAAAGCGAGGTGCCCACAGTTCTGATATTCAGTGATATGAATGTGGCGCCCCTGTGGAGAGCACACACACACTGTAAACACACCTGTCACCATGACAATGGCATCGCCCTATTTTTAAGATGGGTTACACATTAACTATGAAGTCTTTGCTAACCTGCTACATTTGTTTTGGTCCGTGATGCCGGTGCAGCATTTAGAGGCAGAGAATATTGTGTGTGTGTGTGTGTGTGAGTGTGACCTTTAAGTTGACAGGCATGGTGTCTGCAGAGGGAAAGGAAAGTTGGTCTGGTCAGTCCTTTGCATGTAACTAATTTGAGATGAATATAAATTGATTCAGATTCAACCATACATTTTAGTTGTTGTTGTTGGAGCGAAGGTGACATTTAGACTGAAGATTTGTAGAAAACATGGTTTGGGTGACTATTAGGACTCTCCTTTGTATGAGCTGTGGTTTTCACACCTTGGTGTGACTTAAATAAATAAATAAAATAAAAAAAGGCATCACTATCTGCTCTTGTAATCTGTAAACTGTTGTTTAAAAACATGAAACTCCTGTTTCTTCTGTTGTTAACGCATCATACATTAATGCAGGGCTGGTGCACAAGCTTAGATCTCTTCACGAATTCCCCTTGAAGCTGTTAAAGTGAACACCTTTAATTAGCTGAAACCATATTTGGTCAAATAATTTCTAGATTTAATCATATAATCCACAGAGTTTGGTTGGTCACTCATTCCACCGCAGGACTGTCTTTGAGGCCTCGCAGTGATTTGTTTGCGGCCTCCATCTTTGCAATGAATGTTCTGTTAATGGTCAGACGCTGGAGGCAGAGACACTGGAAACAGGATTGGGTCTGGAGAACTGGTCCCAAATTGTCTGAACCAGTTGCACAATATTGTAAAATATGGAAGACAAACTCCGCAGCTTATTAAATTGACTGATAGACCAGGGATCAGAGATGATTCAATTTTGTCCAAATGTAAAAAGTCAGAGCGGGAGAACCACAGAAGCTGAACAGGAAGGGTTAATGGAGTCGGAGATTAAATAATGATATCATTGTCAATAAAATAACAGTCACTTCCCTGTACTGACCGTGGTAGCCTTGAGTTGTTCGCCATAACAGGCAAATTAGTAGTTAGTGTTTTTAGTGTTAATAGAAGGATTCATGGGTACCTGCTGGGTGAGGGTCTGATCTGTTCCTGTGGTCCCCCTCTGCAGGTGAAGCGAACATACTCCCAGGGAACATACCGTGCCGGGGCCATGCGGCAGGTCAGTCTGGTCGGAGCGGTGGACGAGGAGGTCGGAGACTACTTCCCAGAGTTCATCAACATGTTAGAAGAATCTCCCTTCCTGGAGGTCAGTGGCGTGAACATCTATCTTAACGTCTTCCTCGTGTATGACTGAGAGTCATTATGAAACTGGTGGTTTCTCACCCTGTGTTTGTGCAGCGGACTCTGCCCTGGGGAACATTCTCCAGTCTGCGGCTGCAGAGCCCCACTGAGAGCGACGACGGCCCCATCATGTGGGTCCGACCTGGAGAACAGATGATCCCTTTGGCAGACATGCCGAAGTCGCCCTTCAAAAGGAAAAGGTGTGTGAAGATGCGGAGTCTGTAAAAGTTTAACAGAGCACAGGGGTCAACATTGTCAGCAGATATTTCTGTTTGTGCGTAGCTGTGTCATGAGCATACTCTGACGGATGAGAATGAACGTATTCCAGGTCTACCAACGAGATAAAGAACCTGCAGTATCTACCGAGAACCAGTGAGCCCCGGGAGATGCTGTTCGAGGACCGCACAAGAGCGCACGCCGACCACATCGGTCAGGGGTTTGAGAGACAGACGACGGCCGCTGTCGGCGTGCTGAAGGCCGTGCGCTGCGGGGAAGAGTGAGTACACAGTGCAAAAACACTTTTGATCTCCCACAAAGTTGGTGCTGCTGGCTCTTTATTGTGTTGAGAATTTACTCGGCTCAGCTGACAGGACTTTATTTTTGGCCTCTCAGCAGTGACGTTCCTGCTCGGATCACCAAAGATGTCGTGTGTTTCCACGCCGGAGATTTCCCAGATGTGGTCATGAGGCTGCAGCTGGATCTCCACGAACCCCCGCTGTCTCAGGTGGGTCAGGTTTAGATCGATATAAGCAGATCCTTGTCAAAAAGTCTTTAAAACGTCACTTACAAGTAAATACGATGTGACATTTCTAAGAGAGGAAGATCCCTTTGTCATTCTATTAGCTTGTCGAGTGCATCAGTTGATCTTGTGGTGAAACTGCTGAACCGCGTGTCTCTACAGTGTGTGCAGTGGATTGATGACGCCAAGCTGAACCAGCTGCGGAGGGAGGGGATCCGATACGCCCGCATCCAACTCTACCACGACGACATCTACTTCATCCCCAGGGGAGTCGTCCACCAGTTCAAGACGGTGTCCGCTGTCTGCAGCCTGGCCTGGCACATCCGACTCAAACAGTATCACCAACACGAGGAGAAGGAGGAGGAGGAGGATGAGGAAGAGGAGGAAGAGAAGCATGCAGATAGGGAACTCACACTTGATATGAAAGAGGAGGAGGAGGAAGACGATGAGGATGAAGATGAGGAGGTAGAAGGAAAGGAGTGTGACCCTGCTGCTCAGGCGGTGATGAAGCTGGAGCAAGAGGACATCGAAAGAGGGGAGGGGCCACCTTCGCAAATGCCACCACATTTTTTTAAGGAGGAAGAGAAAGAGAACAGCGCTGAGATGAAGGAGCTGTCAGTGACACAGTCTGCTCCTTCTGTGAAGAAGGAGAGAGAAGAAGGTCTCCTCTCTCATCCACTGATGGAGCCTAAAGCTGAGGAGGATGAGAAAGACAAGGGGAAGGGAGGGGAGCACAGAAGTGCAGACACATGCCCGACACTGAAGAAAGGCCACGAGGAGGGGGGAGTGGACAGTACACCCTTAAAATCACTACAGCAAATTAGGAAGGAAAATAATGTGGAGGAAGAGAGCCAGCAAAAGACGACAGGTCAAGGTCTAAAAGAGAAAACTAAAGATAGTATTATGACCTCTTACAACACGCCGATCAAAAAGGAAAAAGGAAAACGAGACAGAGAGGAAAAGGTGAAGGAGAAGAAGGAGAAGGATAGAAGTAAAGAAAAGGAGAGGGATAAAAAGGACAGGCCGAAAGACAAGGACAGAGAGAGGGACAGGATCAGAGAGCACGAGAAAGCGAAGGCCGAGTCTGGAAGAGAGGGAAACCCATCAGCACAGCTTGTGCCACAGATGAGGAAAAAGGAAGAAGAGGAGCGGACAAAAGAGGGCAGCAAAGCCTCTCAAACCTCCCTGCATGCCCAGAAAGACGAGAAGTGGGCCAAGGAGTGGGACTCAAAGACGCAAGGCCACGTCAAGAGGGAGAAGGAGCACGAGAAAGACAGGGGAGGTGGACACGCACCATCTCACACGAGGCCAGACAGAGAGGAGGCTCGAGACGCCTGCTCGCATAAACACAAGTCTTCACACGGGAAGAAGGAGAAGAGCGGGCACAGGGAGGGCAAGGAGAGCAACGCGTTGAATGTGCAGGCCAAGCTGGGGAGAGAAGATGGGAAGACCGGCGCTCCTAAACCTGTGAACATTCAGGTTAAGAAGGAGGGAAAGAAGGATAAAGACGAGAGGAAGAAATCATCTGGTCCTCCGCCGCCGGAACACAAACCACCACGGACGCTCATCACCTTTGACCTCTTTAAGCCGATGGACGCTCACCAGACTTTCGCACTTTCCTTCACAGACAGTCGGCCTAAGGCGCACCACCACAGTGACTCTCGAGGCTCTTCCTCTAAGCCTGGATCTGACAGTCGGACACTCGTGCCCTCTAAAGGGCCAAGAGTCAAGGACTCTGTGCAGGGAAAACCTGCCACGCCCCTACAGGACACGCGGCCCCAGCAGCACTTGTTAAAACAGCCCCTAAAGACACACACGCCCCAAACAGAGAAAGACTTCTTACTATGAATGTCTCGGTGTCTAGTCTTCTATTTTTACTGTGCAACGTTTGCTTCGGCTTTGTTAAAATATTTGCAACCGTATCCTTCCGTTAGACATGGACCTGTCTTTCTAATTTGTAATTAGACGAGCAGGTGCATTCCATTACTTTGCTGAGACGGCCACGTTACCCCGGTGACGACGCGAAGCGAGGTGCAGTCTCAAGTATTTTAACATTGCCCAAGAATGTAAGCTAAGTAGCTCACTTCACGTCTGTTAGCGAATGTACGTAGGCTCTATACAAAATGTAATGTGACCCGTGTGTCAGTGCCTGTGCACTACTTAGCTTCGCTCTAAAAGCACCTATTTTAGGTACTGGACTAGCCAATCTGAAAACAACCATTCTCACTCCCTGCTGTAGGAATTACCTGTGGTCACCGTTTGAGAAACAATGTCAGCGATTCACACCTCTGGCTGAATTCCTCTGCCGTGTTGCTTCAGACGGTCGGGTCTGTCGTTTCTAACACACCAAAGCAGAGGGAGTAGTTGTTTTCAGACTGGACTCGGACTCACACAGGGCTGTAAATGATACTGTATGTACCAAAACTGTACAGTATAGATGTTATTAGCACCAATGTGAGAAAATGTATACAGAAATTGCATATATTTTTTGTAAAACAAGTTTTATTTTCCATAGAACTTATTTATATTATTTACTGTCTGTTTTTATTTGAAACCAATGTATGTGAAGATTTTGTTGTAAATACATTTTATTTCCTAAGATAAGACTTGGTAGTGTGATTTATACTCTGATCAGAACCTCTCAATAAATGGTTCAAAGTAAGGACGGAGTCAGTGTTAATGTCTCTCCTGCTTTTCATGCCCTCCATGTTTCTGTATTCATCTGTTTAGCCACATTGTAGTTTGGAGATGAAAATCACTAGATGTGGTGGCTCTGTTAATTTCTTAATCATGTCAGGATATCAGTATTAAGTCCCATCAGAATCATGGGAACTTTGATTTAAATGCTACATTATGTTAATGGAGGATGTTAAGATTTTCACATGAGCATGTCATGTTGAAAGAAACTGTTATCGCATTAGAAAAACATAGGTTCCACCAATAACAGGCTGAGCAGCACAGAGATGGAACTAGACCTACCTATCATAAGTCAGCTCTGACAAGTGTCTTTAAGATTAACGCAATATAACAGTTAATTCTGAGCATGGTCTCAGCCATCAGAAACTGCATTGTCTGTATTGCATAATTATGTTTTGCATTCACAAGGACAAAAACTACAATTGTACTGCACAGTGCAAAGGACTTGTTTCAGATACCCAGAGAATGTTCTGGATTACATTCAAAGTGAATTGTTTCAGTGGCAGAGGGACAGTCGGGGATGCACACATTCATCACATAAAGAAGTTTTGAGATTTCTAACTGCTGTGCAGAAATATAGAGATGCAACAGTGATTCAATTCACAGCAACATACTTCATTGTGCACACTGTGCATGCTAGTGCAGTGAGTGTTTTCATGTGCCCCTGGTATTACCTGGACACAGCAGCCGTGGCTGTGTTTGTGTCCTGTCTGTGTGTACCCTCTGCAAAAGGAGCGAAGAGGTGAATCGTTGACAAACATTTACTGTCCAAAAGAGCCAGTGCACACATTTCTATTTCTACTGTGGAAACACCAATGTGCAGTAATGTGAACGTTAAAACAATGCAATGCTCTGCTTATTGGATTTAACACCTGTGCATCAGTGTGTGGAACTCTTTAGGAGCCCCTTGAGTCTGCTGTAACTTGCTGAGGCAGAAACATCAGACTTTACGACGACGCTGACAAATTAACAGCATTTAAAGTGGATCGGTCGCATCAGCCTGAGACGCAATGTGCTTGAAAAGGTCTGCGTCCGCTCTGATGCCAAGCCAGTGGATCAGATTGGCGCATCCACAGCTTGAGAGGCCTCAGAATAAAAAGTTTCAGTCCTGTTTAAAATCAAGTATTGTAGGGTCCTCTGATTCAGTCCCTCCTGTAGTGGAAAACACTGTGTCCCAGCTCCACCAGCGCCCCACCCAGCAGCACCCAGAGCGGGACGCACACCACACTGACCCACATGTCAGCCAGCCTCTCTAGGTGGGAGCACAGTGTCAGGCAGAAGGCCAGCTTCAGCAGCAGGGCCGTCAGGTACCACAGCCTCCTCTTCAGGCTCTGCTCGCCATCCCTGGGGTCAAAGTCCGGCTTGCAGCGTCCTGCCATCTTCACGATCAGCATGAGGATGAGGATGGTGTCAAAGGTCCAGATGGGGAGGAAGATCAGGAACCAGTTCCAGTGGATTTTGGAGTCCAGCTTGAGGACCAGCATGATGAGGAAGAGGAGGCCAAAGATCCAAGAGAGGAGCACCCGCTGGGCCAGGGACATCTTCATGGACAGAGGACTGGCAGAGAGCCAGTGTTACCCACCACCAAGAGACAGAGGAGAGGACCACAGACAAGGTGACACACCTGAAAATACACGGCCACAAACATGACCCTCTGATGGATGTGAGGAGCAGAGGAGGAGCAGGGAACAAGTCTCACATCTGGTCTGACATCGACACCACCTCCTCTAGAGACTGTTTCCACCTAGCATTAGTGCAGGGCTGAGGCTACTAGCTTTTAGAAGCTAGCAAGCTCCAACTAACTTTGAAACACGAGTAAAGACACCAGTGAAGACTCTCACCTCGTTCACCAGGACGTTTTCTTACAGCCGAAGTTAAAAAAAAAAAGAGTCTTCGACAGACAGCGCGGCGGCGGCAGCGGAAAAAACAAACAAACCATACGCGGACACAGCAGTTAGCTTTAGCTTCAGCTACTGACACACTTCCGTTTGCTGTCTTCAAAATAAAAGCACGCCGTTCGCTTATATGGGTTATTATTATTATTATTATTATCGGAGTTATCAATATTAGTGTAGCTGTTATTACTACCACTGCTACTGCTATGGAACAATACAAACACACTCATAAATTCCAGTCCCTGATTCGTTTCATCAAGATCTGTGTATTCCTCTCTGAGACGCAAATGTAAATGTTAAAAAGTGGCCTGTCTTTTCACAGCAAAATCCAATGGTATCTTCCTGGACCTGTTTAGTATCATTTCAGTGAGTTTTATATGAGGCTGCAGGGGGGGGTCTTTCCATTGGGGTACTTTAGACTCATGACCTCAATATTTTTAAAAGCGTGGTTATGGCTTTGACTTGAGGTGGTTTAATAGAGCATCACTAAGTTAAAAATCTTAAGTGCCTCCTCTCTCCATGAAGACCGACCTGTGCTGTGTCAAACTCTTCTCACACACAACATCACTCGGAACAAATCCTCTGTTTGCAGTTAATCAGCTGTTAAAATAGAAGGAGATAACTCTGTTTTTTTAAACATTACTAAAATGTATTTATTTTTTTTACTGGGCTAGTATAACAAATTAATACAAAGTACAACTCCGTAGACATCATAGATTGTCAAAAAGTAAAGTACAAAACGCTTGAGGTAAAACATCATTTGAAAAAGATTCAGTTAAAAATCCCTTATTAAAATTCAAGGTAAAAGCTCGCTTTACACTAATTAGCTGTCCTAAAAACCAAAGATGCAGTTTTATTTACAGGGTAGTGGTGCAAAATACAGTGTGGGACAACATTCAGTCAAAATATTCATGTCTTTGTCAATTGTAAACAATAAACATTGGCATATGTCTCAAGCTCCTGCTGCACACAGCTAATACCGAAAAGCAAATGCTGTCACACTGATGTTCTAAGAAGAGAATTTTGCATTGAACCTCTTTATGGTGCGGCTGACAAAAGCTATTCAACATTTTCAGAAGGTGTCGTACAAAAGTGAGACGTCCTCACTGTGTTCCCTCGTGATGGCGTCTCAGACATTTTTCAAATAAAATGGAAACTGTGAAATTCATGTCCTCAGAAAAGATAAGGGAAAACCACATAACTCCCACATTGATTGTTTTTTTTTTGTTTATATTCAGGATGCAGAGCAGGTAGACCACTGATCAGAGGGTTGGAGGCTCGATCCTCCTCTAGTCCATGTGAATGCTGAGAGAGTTAATGTGTGATAAAGCAAGGCACATAAAACCGCTTTACAAATGTGCGTGTGAATGTGACTGGTGGTATAAAGCTTTGAGAGGCGAATAAGACGAGAAAAGCACAATGTAAATACTGTCACTTTACCATTTGAAGGATAAGGTGACCCTCTGTCCCTTTTTAAAGGACATGATTTTTTTAAATTTATTTTTGCAGAATATCCAATGAATGATGTACTGTCTTTGACAGAGCCATTTGTTTCTATGGATGATGTAAATATTTATTACATCTTCTATATTTATTGTATTTACTCAACAAGTCATAATCTGCTCCCTCTCTCCCCATTTCACAGCTGAACTGTCCTGTCAATAAAGGCAAAAATATTTCCAATAAATAACAAAGATAATTTAGTTACCAATAGGGCCGGACACAGAGTTTTCAATTTCAATTTCTTTGTAGAATTACAAGGTTGTCCCCCACCACTTTAAATCAAGTTGTTGTGGAAACCCTCCACGATGACAACAGTAAATAAGCAAGATGGTACCCATTTAATGAAGTGGAGTTTCCTTTTATCTGCATCCCAGGCTATTGATGTGTGTACCACATGTGCTCCTGAAGGCGACCACAGCTACACTGTGCTCTGCCTGCCTTCAAGACTGTACCCCATAGCTTCTGATGAGTGAGAAGGGAAATCGATAAATATCCCATCTGAGTCTGAGTCTGCAGACTCCAGCACTTGTCCAATTATGGTTTCAGGGCTGGATGATTCGCTGGGTGGCGAGCAGGACGCGCCCCTACTGAGATCAGTCATTGTTGTGGTGGCCTCAGTGCCATGGAGAGCTCCCGAGGAGTGGAGGGGATGAATGGAAGGAGACGACAGAGGCAAGTCCATGCCACTGGCTCCAGCTTGAGCAATACCTGTGAAGGGCAACAGATTATTACAGATCACATTATGATTACTGTTCAACATAATAAATGACAATTGTTTCATACCATTGAACTGAGAGCCCACACACAGCCTGTTGGAGGAGGGGCCAGACAGTTCAGATCCTGGGGCCAGGTCAGTGTAGGCCAGTCCTTGTTCCTCCATGCAAGATATAATCTCACAGGCCGAGTGGCGTCGAATTCCTCCACTGCCAACAGAGCTGGCATCTGGGTCATACTCAGCCACCGGGGTCAGCAGCAGAGGGATGTTGTAGCTCTTGGATCGTACCACAGGGTTTTTCGAAGGTTGATCTGCAGTCTTGGGCCAGCCCCAGGGTAAACGCTTCTCTGAAGGACCAGAGGAAAGGAAGGAACAGTGCTGATAAAGAAACGTGTCTCTGTGTCAATACCACTGCTTTTGGGGTTGCGTCCACACCGTCTCCTCACCGAGGACACAGCAGTTGGCCTCTTCTCCGTCTCCTGAGTAAAGACCGTGGGTGCCCAGGTACGGAGAAACCACCTTCTGGACCAGAGACTCCAGCCTCAGGTATTCCTCGTTCACACCACGAGACTCATGGACCCCCTGCAAAGAATCACAGTGAAGAGGGCGTCAGAAAACCCCCCCAAATATTTTGAAATGGCAGCAGAATGTGAGGATGTGATGAATTTGTCTCGTCTAACTGTTCCATGTCCTTTTGATTTTCTGAACGTCAGTCACACACTAATTTACACTACAGAGCTGAACAACAAAAGGAATTAAATCAAATCCAATGCCAGCATGGGCTCTGAATGCGAATCGCAGCCTTGCAGTGATCTTGTGGGAACCTTTAACCAAAGTGGTGGAGCAGCAGGTAATTATCGGCTGTGACTCACACACACACTTGTTTTCGTGACCTGTGATTATGATGTGTGTTTTCCATTTTCAGTTATTTGCTTGACCTTGGTTTCTCGGTGTTTTCAACCCATCTGAAATGTGTTGTTAAAACGTGATGTATTGTTATTATTATGAAGCAACGAAGGCCCGTACCTGTAGGATAAGCAGCATCTGTGTAACAGAGGGGGGAACACGGGCCCGGGGTCGAGAGAGGGCGTCCTCTAACTTTACACTTAAGACGATGGTGTTCCTGAAGTGAAGCAGCGCCAGCTGTCGGACTGAGGGCTCTTTACCCTGCACATGAAAAAACATCAGAATGGTTTCAAACCCAATTTTTGGACAGCAAACATCAACCCAGACAAGCAGCGTCAGTCTGAAGACGTCTGTTTACCTGCACCGGATGAAAAATGGCCTGCAGCATGGAGAGGACGTCACAGAAGAAGAAGTCCCACGTCTCTGCCAGAGAGTCGAGTAACTTCTGACCTGCATCGATGAAACATGTAGTCAGAACCACAGTTTAGTTACGCTTCGATCAGTACAATCCAGTGTCGGACGACGTTTTCAAGAAGCCGTACCTTCGTAGAACCTTATTTTGTCCCGAAGGATGACCATGCCTTTAGTCAGCAGCTGGTTCTGTGAAAGGAAAACAATCATTACCTGAGGCGCCGTCACAGTTGAGCGTGCTCTCTATAATACTGTTGAATTTACCGGGGAGTTTCATGCGTCTGAATAAAGCTTGAATTTAAAAAGCAGAGGTGTGTTACCTGAAGGTATTCAGTGAAGAAGGACCCCAGCTCGGTCTTCAACAGATGCCTGTGAAAACCAGACAGTTAACAGCGTCAGTAACAACGCGTGCACGTGTTCATAACCTGCAGTGGATGGAGAGTGGTCAGACACCAAACACCATGTTTCCCTGCGGTGTAGTTAAGAAATGTGTGCATGTGTGAATCCTTTTGTGGCTTTTGTGAACATGGAAATGTGTTTACTGAGCTGTAACGGATGTGATGGGAGGAACAGATCTGGTTTGGTGAGATAATGAAATATCTGGCTGGACCACATGACTCCCCCTGGCCCACACACACAAAACAACATCATTCACAAGAAATCATTCCGTCAGGATACACAGGACAGTTTAATTATAGCACAGGATGACATCGACAGTCTAAAATCAGGAGAGATCTCCCTGTGCTTCGTGTTTTTCTACGACTGGACTCACCGGACACCTTCGTTGAGGACATAGAGTTCATTATCTGCCAAACCTTTCTTCTGGAAGACGGCAATGACGGCGTTGTGGATGCTGTAACGTCAGAGACACACGTGGAGTCGGTCTACGTCACGAGTATTTAAACGCAGCCTGCGTGTCGGTCTTCCTACCTGTTCCAGGTGGCGTTGGCTCCTGCCCTCTTCTGCTTCTCCCCTCTGTCCTCCGGTGAACTTTTCTCACTCTTGCCCAGCTCGCTCAGGCTGGGGGAGCTCATCAACTTCAGCCGGTGCAGAGTCCTCATGAGGGAGATAGAAAGAAGGGGGGTTGGAGAAATGAGAGAATGTACAGGCTAGGTGCTGGACAGAAGAGAAAGAAGGTCAGGTGCTGACACACACTGAAGACAAGAAGAAGAAGGAGAAAGAGGAGGTAGCTGAAGGGGAGAGGAGAGCACAAACAGCGTGAGGGAGAGAGAGAGAGAGAGAGAGAGAGCACACAGACAGAAAAAGCACAATGACAAGACAAAGAGTGGCTGGCGACAGAGGAGGAGAGAAGTAGGACAGGATGATGCGTCGCGAGAGAGGGGCAGCACGTTAAGAGCAGGATGGGTGGAGCCGAGCCCAGAGGTGGGCCACGCTGTCGCCGCGCCACCCGAGATCTCAGAAGAGAAGAAAAAACAATAGCACAGGCACCGTTGGAGGCCTCTCTTCCTCCCTCGCTGCCTCCCTGTCGGTACAATACAGCCATTGATGCAAAATATTTATGCAGAACCACAGATGCCGAACGATCTGCAGGGTAAGCAGACTGAGGCAGTTGAGAGGATGTGGAGGAGGAAGTCATTCGGCTTATTGACAACAACAGGGATAGGAAGCAGTGACACAATACAGGACAGTTGAGAGGGTTTTCCTGCCCTCGGGTTTACACACACACAGCTGCTGCAGAACAAGAAGTGGAAAGTAGAACAATACATGAGACCGGCTGATACTGTACTTTTTGATCATACATTTTGATGACCACCACTACTTCCTCTTTTTTATTCCCTGAAACAGCTTGAAAAAAAAAATCCCTCTCACTGTTTCACATTCGGTATCTGTGTTGTCTGAACTGCTCACGAAGGCTTTTCCCTCATCTGTTTAATCTATAAAAATAAAACTATTCTGCTATATAATCTCATTAGAACCACACCATATAATATTACGCTATATCTACAAATACACGTCAATAGATGAGCTTGTTTTCCTATTCTTTAAATTACCAGCAGCATTTTCAGATTCCTAATTCAAGAGATTTAAGACAAATCAGGAGATCTGTTGATCCTTTCTGGAGCTGAATATGGCAAAAAAATTATACATCTGCAAGAAGCTGGCCGCTGTTTATTGGGCCCTTTGTGTTCCATTTTGGCTCTCTGTGTGACACATCCATTCGTCTGAGTCATGCAATTCTGCTACATCGTGATTCACTTCACACAGGTGTGATGAGAATTCTAAGTGGACACTTTTAATGCTTCCTGTACAAAGAAAAAGTCCTGAGTTCAAATTCATGGAGAAGAAAACACTGTTTGGGTTAAGGAGGAAATGATGACTTCAAGACAAACAGCATTCTGTGGGGCTGGAAGCAGGTGTGCAGACTGATGAGATGTCGAGTGAGGAAATGAGTCAATCAAACCGCACTAGGAGTTCATTATCATCAGGTCAACATGTTGCAGGCAGAGCTCCGATGGTTAATGAAATCTTCTGGGACCAGACATGAGGGGATCTTTTTTTTTTTTTTTTTTTAAAAAGCTAATGAATAGTTCATGCAAATTCCCAGATGCTGCTGCCATGTTTTGAAATGTTAATCCCAGGAAGTGAGCCTTACCTCCTGATTGGATGCCCGCCGCTGCTGTCCATGTCCGGGCTCGGGGGAGGGGCGGAAAAGGTGCTGAAGTTGAGGGACAGGGGTCGGGGGGAGGGCCTGGAGCCATGCCTCCTCCGGAGTCCATCAAGCATCTGAGCATAATGGAGGAAATGATGGAGAAATGCTTACTGAGGTTCATGTTAAAGCAGAAACAGGAATCCAACAGCATTTTTCATGGATGCGTGAGACACATTCGGGATCTAGCTGCCGCCTCTTTACTCTGAGACAATGAATGAAATGAAGAACTTCAAAGCGCTACCACATTAAATGTAGAGTAAATCTCAAAGTCGCAGGGGCACAGCAGAGAAACACAGAGTTGTTCTGTGAAATGAGTCGGCGGCTTTTGGTTTTCTCCGTCACTGAGCGTTATTACAACACCATGGAGGAGTGTTTTGCAATCAGAGCTCAGCCTATGCTCCAAATTTACTATACAATCTCACACACAAAAGCTTACAAAGCTGAACTTGTTAGGACACTGTATCAACTTCTATTCATTGTCCACAACCTTACCCAAACATTGACCCTAACCCTGACTGATTTATGCCTAGTCCAAAATTTCCATTTTACTCCTACCCTTACCAGACTACACATAATTCCATTATTGTGACTAGGCTCTGATGCTTAATAGGCCAACTTGTCCTGACAGAGTCAACGTTAGTACTGGAAGAGATCCTAGAGGCAGCAGAAACAAGTACACAAACAACGTGTGAACGTCTAAGAGGGTTAGTGAGGACTCGTCAGTGTAATACATTCCCCAGCCGCAACCTCACCATCCCAACTAAATCCTTGATCCCAGACCTAACTCTCATCTCAACCCCAGAGCAGGTCTTAATCCTCAAAGGGCCCTTTGAACAAGGGCGGACCTGTCAAAATGTCCTCACCCTGTGAAGTGTACGCTCCATATGGTCCTTACAAAGATATAAGCACGTGTACACACACACACACACACACACATTACATCAGGGAAAAATGCATGTGTGTGCATGTCGAGTGTGAGTGGGAGCAGATTATTATTCCTGTAAAAGCCACGTAACCACGCTACTCTCTCTCTCTGCATGTGTGCGTGCGTGTGCGTGTATTTGGGTGTCTCCCCATAGAAACCTACTGTACACGGTGGAGCACCATCCCCTGGTCAGAGGGGAGAACAACAGTCTGGGCTGTTGTCACTCTTCAGACAAAGACACAACACAAACCTGCGTGCGTGTGTGATCAGTGACTGACTCGTGTGTCCTATCTGTTTCATTAGACCGATATTACACCTATACACACACTACACACTCCATGCACACACACACACACACTGTACACCCGACATGCCACGCCAGTCTGGGCATTTCTGCTTTTGTTCACCCCTCCTCCTCCTCCACCTCCTCCTCCGTGTCTTTTAGGGAGGACTACACTCCATTCGATTCCTCTCCCCATGTCCATCAATCCCCATCTGTCCTCTGTCCCCCTGCTGCAGCCGAGCCACGCGTTTATTCGACAGAACCCAGGTGATCAATCGGCCAGACGCGCAGTCAACAGTCCACGTTAGGGGAGGACTGTGCGAGCAGTCGTGCGTACGTGGAGCTTTCCCCCTTTTTTCACCTGCGTGGATGGAACGAGCGTGGCAGTAAACAACGTGGACGCCTTGTCAACACGCGCACACCGACGCAGGAGCAACCTCTGCGTGAAACCTGGGCCAGCAATGGCTCCTAAAGTTGCCGTGTGTCATGCGCCTCTGCCCGCCCACCGCAGCCCGCACTCACCGTGGCTTCTCCCGTCGACTGGTTCCTGGTGAGGCGTGCGTGTTCTCATGCAGTCCTGCCGGGAGACGACCGCTGTCCGGGCTCATCGGCTGCGCTGCTGCCCCGCCGGTCTGCGCGCACACACACGCGGGGTCTCGGCGGCGGGATGGAGGGGTCCGGGCTGCGGTGCTGCCGGAGGAGAGGGACTCATTCATGAAGCGTGCACCGCCGCTCGCCCTGCTCGCTCTCCGCCGGCGCGCCCCCGCTTTGTTTTGACGAGATGCAAAACGAACCTGGACGCGTGCACGCGAGCCACACGTGGACGCGCCTGGTGGTTCAAGCGGTTTGCCAAACGGGTGTGTGTGTGTGTGTGTGTGTGTGTGGGGGGGGGGGTGTCTATGAGAACATAACATAATATTCACTATAACTCTCTCACACACACACACACACACACCATCCCATCCAGAGTGAAGTCCCAGACACCCACTGGAATAATGCATTCTCTAGGCCGCCAATACAACAATGAACATCTAAACGTATCCTTAACATAACCTTTAAGTTTTTTAAATGTTAAAAATACCTTTGAATTTATGAAGACCCTGTCCAAATGTCCCAGTTTTCCAAAAAGTCCAAGAATGGTCCTCACAACGATATAAGAACAGGAACACACAAGGCCTGTTGACAACAGAGCTGCAGTAGTTACAGTACAGTCGTGTGTATGGATGTCCATACGCAGTACATAGTATAGGAGGCAGTATAGTACCCACTGACCCTAATCTATGCAGTTGTGTCTTTGCCATCTGCCAGCGCAGGCATTTTGCACATTAATCCTCCATTTGCACACGTCTTCATGTAAATAACTGAACCTCGTGTGGAAATGACTTAAAGCACCAACGTGTGTGTATAGGAGACAGATCATGCATGCAGGCACTGTCAGTTAATCCACAAATAGATGGAATATGACTTTTGTTGTAATTGTTGCTACACAAATAGAAACCACAGTAAATAAACACATGATGACTCTCATGTGCATGTTGTGACAGTTAATCTGTTGGTGAGGTTAATCTCTCTCATTGGATCAAGGAGACTGCTACTAACAGAACCCATAAAAACATGTGGGAAACAATGAATACACAGTTGAAGTAAAACATTTTTTTTTTAATGTAAATATAACATTTACATAATTTTCTTATCATAATTGAATATTACAATTAAATGCATTTACTTTTATTTCTGTCGTATCCAAATAAAATACACCATGTGAACATTTACTCCTCTGTACAGAAAAATAATAATCTCTCAGTAACTGGATATGGTTTCTATGGTAACAGCAGAATGATGAGGCTGCATCACTGAGAGGTGATAGAGGATAAAATCCCCCTCACCAAAACTAAAGCATCACAGACACGACATTGAAAGTAAAAACTGCCAAAGTCTGTCACCACAACTAAACCTCACGACTCAACACTACAAAAGTCCAATACAAAACCATTGTATTTTTTCCGACGGGCTTGAAGGCAGCATGAGCTCCGCCCTCTTTTGCCTGAGCGGGAAGTTCAGAAAAGCGTTTAGTTCAAGGACTGCCACTTAAACCAGTTGAATTCAGATTGGTTGAAATGTAGCACTGCGGCTGATTTATTCATCGCTGAATCCCCGTCTGAGGAATATTACCATGTGAGTTTGGATTTCTATGTTTACATAAGCATATTTACACGTGTGTCGTGGAATTAGCGAGTGGATTGCAGCTAGTTTAAGTCACTTCTGTGCGCATTTAAAAATGAGCGTCACTTCCGGTTAGCTTCCAGTGAGCAGGCTAAAGCAGCGAAGTGTTGGTGGTCAGATAATGTTGCTTAGTTAGTTAGTTAACTAGTTACTTAGCTGTATTAACTAGCGCTGTCGTCCACAGCAGAGCTCAGCAGCCATGTCCGGCACGGAGGAGAAGAGCCCCTCTGCAGGCAGGAGTTTCGGGCAGGTAGGTGGTGGTTGTTTGTGTGTGCGTGTGTGTGTGCGTGTGTGTGTGCGTGCGCGCGCGCGCGCGCGTGTTGACACGGTCACATTATTGGGAGTTGCCTTTTGGCCCCCAACATGTGGCCCAGTCGCATGTAAAACTGTGCCAAGGCCCCTTAAATCAAACAAGATATCAGTCCTAAACCAACCAAACACGTCCCCTCACGTTTCATGGAAATCTGTCCTTTTTCCTTGATGTGTGTGTGTGTGTGTGTGTGTGTGTGTGTGTGTGTGTGTGTGTGTGTGTGTGTGTGTTTTGACAGTGTACCTACACAGCCGATGAGTACCAGGCTGTACAAAATGCTCTGCGGCAGAGGCTGGGTCCAGAGTACATCAGTACTAGAATGGCTGGAGGAGGACAGAGGGCAAGTCTTTGTTTTTCTCTCCAGCTGTGAAACAGAGTCACACATTGTCAATACAGATGGTCGAGCTGGAATAAAACCTTTAAAGCCAGTAGTTGCACAAGAGCACCTGGCTTTAACTCTGCTGACTCTGGTTTGAGCAGGTCTGTTACGTCGAAGGACATCGTGTCATCAGTCTGGCGAATGAAATGTTTGGATACAACGGCTGGTCTCACTCCATCTCGCAGCAGAACGTTGGTACGATTGTGGTGATGCTGCTTTGTCGTCTAACCCGCCGCACAGCCAGAATAACAGGGACTGTTTGTGTTTCACAGATTTTGTCGACCTTGTTAATGGGAAGTTTTATGTCGGAGTCAGTGCGTTCGTCAAAGTGCAGCTCAAGGTTTACTCACAACATTTTGATTCTAGCAAAATAGCCACATGGCAGATCTTCTCATCAAAACTTCAGATACAGATGTTCTCTGTCCTTTACCCCCTGTCACCATGTCCTGCAGGACGGGGCATATCACGAGGATGTAGGCTACGGAGTGAGTGAGGGGCTGAAGTCAAAAGCACTATCGCTGGAAAAGGCGAGAAAGGAAGCTGTGACTGACGGCATGAAGAGAGCACTGAAGTACTGAAATTTAAATCTTAATACATTCAATATAAAGAAAACAAACATTAATATAAACATCTATGTCCTTTTTTGTTGAGATGCTTTGGTAATGCCCTTGGAAACTGCATCCTGGATAAAGAATATCTGCTCGCCATAAACAAGATCCCCAAACAGGTCAGACTCAACATTTAGTGTTTTTAAATTTGTTCAGATCAAATCTGTGGTAGCTGAACCTTCATTTCTCTTCCACACAAAGCCTCCTCCTCCTCTCGACCCAGCCCAGACCAAACGCGCTGCGGGGGAGCCTTCGGTGGAGAAGGCCCGGCTCTCCAGCATGGTCCGGGAGGAAAAACCCGTATCTGCGACCCACGCTTCCAGGGTGCCCCTAGAGCCCAGAGTAGTGCCCCAGAACCAGAACTGCTCAGATGTTCACACTCCCAATGCTGGCTCTGCTCCTGACAGGAAGAGTGAGACCATGGGCACCAGGTGAACAGCTCTGCTTTCAGATTTTAAGTTTTCCATTCCGCAGGGTCAGCTTTTAGGGAATGTTTATACACAGTTTATGTCTCAAAACTGTCCGCCATGTTGTTCCACCAGAATTCTACTGCAGCCTAGAAACAAAATCGTACACCTCCTCTGTATTTGTCACATCATTGATAATATGTGTCCCTGTACTCCTCTCAGACTCTCCATGGACCCGATGAACGGTGATGGGTCTGAAGTGCACACCGACCCCAAACAGCTGAGGAAGCTTCGACAGCAGCAGCTGCAGCAGAAGTTCAGGAAAGAGATGGAGGAAAAGATGCTACAGCAAAAACAGGATCCGGCAAAGTCTGAGGAGGCGGAGGTTCCCATTGGTCGAGGATCAAGTGGTGGTAAGGGTTTCACGCTTTCAATAATTCATCGTTGGAAGCTGCGGCCTCAAACTCATATTACCTCAGGCTGGGCAGATTTTTGTTTTTCAAAACATTTCATATATGAACCGTCTTTTTTGACCTTTCATTCCTGGAATCTTATTTTTTACCATTAAAAAAAACAGCACATTCATGCCCATCTTTGAAACTGCTCGCCTTCCAGTTTCTTCACCTCAGCTTTTGTTAATTTAGAAAGAGGCTAAGGATGCAACATCCCAGTTTCACCCCAGAGTCTCTATATTACGGCAGTTTAGTGAGCATGAGCCTGCAGTTGGTCTATTGGTGTTTCTGTTCTCAGGTCATGGAGCTGGACCTGTGATGAGCAACAGCACTTCAGCCAGTCCCAGGAGCAGGGATGAGTATTTAGCAGGTGTTGTGAGCCACCAGCAGAGGGCTCAACTTACTTAGACAGTGTATGAGGTGAGGTCACCTGCCTTTGTTCAGCTTTTACCCTCAGTTCCTGCTCACTTCTGTTGTCTCCCCCTCTGCAGACGATCCTGACGCCTGGGACTTCACTCTGGATGGGATAGAGGACCTGGACGTCCCCACGGGTGCGCCGCCGTCCGACGGGCTCAGGCCCAGCACGCCTGGGAATCATAAGATGCAGACCCGCAGCAAGACCCCGCAGAGAGCCCAGAGCAGACCATCGGAGGTGGGCTCGTCACACAACAGAGGACAGGGCAGGGCTCAGGTCACACCTCAGTACCAGAACCCGTATCAGGGGCGGCCAGGTGAGGCTTCATCAGAAGTCACCTTCTGTTAATGAGCGGCTGGATGTATTTAATGCAGCAGCTTTTATTTCTTATGCTTTCACCCAATAGGTGAATCCTCCAGTCCGTACAGACAAGGGCAGCACATGAAGAAACGCAGACTGGACACCTGAGAGTTTACGCCCTTGTTAAGCCATGTTAATGTATTTTGTGTTTATATTCTTTTTAATCTGCACATCAAGCTAATTTAGCAACTTATTGCTGCTGTTACCTGTTTGTTTAATAAAGAAATACTATGTCAAGTTGTAAACAATATTTCTAAAAATGTATTTGGAGGAATGCTGAACGTTTCTGATCGAAACACACTAAACTTAAATAAACAAAACAAAACAAAATGTTTCCCTTTTTGTGAACTTTATCTCATTTCATCAAATATTTCAAGTCAGAGAAACGTTTTGAGGGCCTATCAATGTAATTTAAATTATAGTGTGAAAGTTAAATAGCTATAAAAATCCTGGCTGAATGTTTAGTAACAAATTACTACATAACAATGGCACACTCAGCACGTTTTAATGACAGCAATATACATGATACAAGTGCTTTCATGATATTTTTATTTGTTTTTACATTTTGTACAATGTGGAAAAAACATACACAAAACAGACACTGAATCACAGGAAGTCTGTAGGGAGGGATCAGAGAGGAGACTGACAAACAGCACTGCGCGTCAGGAGCTTCCAGCAGGACCGGTGGAGCTCTGCGGGCGTTACATCGTAGCGTATGGATCTAAAGCTTCGTGAGCTTGTGCTGTGCAGTGGTCAGTTGTAAGATTACACACCAGTAAAGCCAGCATGCAGAAACTCATACACCAATCATCATCTGATATTGATAAGTTGTCTGTGATATTGATGAATGGCAATTGAAGGTGTCAACACATTGTGATGACTCAGGAAGGCAAATAATAAAAAGATCACTAATATTCCAATATCAAAAGCACTGAAGTCAGTAACAACCCTCATCAGCATGCAAATGTTTTCCATTCCCCCTCAGTCCTTATAAAACTTTGAACATTGCATATTCTGCATTGCAGTAACTTATTTTTTTCTCTAGAGAAGTTTTACTATTTATCCAATCTACAAGCAGACAAAGGAGTCACAATGACAGCATGGCAACCGAGTGAGGTGATGAGAAGCAAAGAGCATGAAGACTTCTGAACTTTTATACAGCACTCGCTGCCTGAACAAGTGCTTCCACAAAACAGTTTTTATGATAAATCCACAAAAATAAATGCCAGCCAAAACCATGTACGCATGAGCCAAATATAAATTCACAGCTGATTACACAACCAACACAAAATGTAACTAGAGAGAAAGAGAGAATAAAAATGGTTTCCACATTAGTCTGTGCTCTTTGTTCTGCAGTTCTGTGTGTGTGTGTGTGTGTGTGTGTTACATCCTCTTGAGTTGTGTTGGGTTGTGTTGTGTTTACAGGTTAAGTTTTTTCTTCTGCAGCACAGTCACAGCTACAACAGGACTAAATGAATCTGGAACTTGTCATTAGTGAGGATGCAAGGCACTAAAGTGTTCCTCATGTTTATAGGTTAGAGTGCATGTGCATGTAGACTGGGTCACCACAAGGGTACGCTAGTGACTCGAGCGTTACGTGAAAGCACTTTCTTCACATGAACATATATATACACAATAAAATAGAAAAGGGGGGGGCAGGGTAGTTATAGATAGAAGAGCTTAATAAACCCCAGGATATACTCCTGTGTGGTGAGAAGAATACCAACAACAACAACCCTGCAATTGCACTTTTTATATTCCTTTAACTACATGTTGTTTAACAACCTTTAATAATAATTACAGTGAAACAACATCAAAATCTGATGGCTGAATACAGGTCCATAAAGAACATTTGTTTGTTTTATTAAATAACGCATACAAAAACAGACCACAGGAAGAGAACCGCAGACACTTGTGATTTGAGAGGTGACGGCTAAATGTTAAGAGCGGAGATATTCAATGTGGAGACCTGTTTATCTAGAGATGATCCTTGTAAACACCTGGGTGGAGGGGCAGAGCCCCCCCCTTCACCCCTGATTCAGAAAATTACAAATATTACTATTACTAAACCCAAACTCTATCATTATATATGCTGAGCAGACGCGTGATGATGAACTGCTCACATCGCAAAGCTGATTCTAAATGAAGTGGTTCCATGTGTCGACTTCTCAACAAGGTTTCATTCCTGTGTAAATAAAAATAACGTAGACACCCGAACACCCACTACCCAGTCTGTGATCTACAGCAGCATCACCTCCTCAGTTTTCAGCTTCGAGTGGCGGTCAACACCAGGACAACGCTTTTTAACGTGGCAGACCCACTGGCTTATGTGTCAGACGTGAAGAATAAGTCAGTATGATAATAACTCTCAAAGATAAGAGACAACTCAGATCACTACGACACCGGACTCTCACAGGGACATAAATATGCTAAACATGGAATCGTAACCCAGTGAGGACATTTCTATGTACAAAGTTTAAATGTGTTTGGGGATTAAGGCCACAGTTACAAGGGACAGTTCACCTACTCTTTGCCATTATTGCATTTTATTTAATAGGTAGCCACTGGGATGTGTTCGTACTCCGACCCCCTGCTTTACATTCCAGCTTAACGTACTCTGTCTTTCTTCTCCTCTCTCCCCCGCTCACTCCTTACTGCTCCGTCTGGAACAAACCAACTGTCGCACTATCTTCCACTTCCTGTACATTCTCCCCTCACTCTCTGTGATGACATAATCTACCACCCCAAGTCACAACCAGGTCAATGTTTCGTCAGGTGTGTGTGTGTTGTGGTGTAAACTGTCCTCAGTGAAGACAGAACCAGTCAGGATGTCCCCCAGAATCCCTCCTCTTCAAAATAGGAATCGTGACATTACAGCGTCTGCTTGCAGAAAGACATCTTTGGCTGCAGTCGGCTGTGCCTCTGGGTCGTTACATCGCCAGACACAACCAACTCACTCCTCACAGCAAATTTCCACAGCTAATGGCAGGCTAAGTGTGAGACTCATGTGCTGCGGGTGTGTATTGCACTCTCCCTCCAATAACAGATTTTTGTTCTGTCTGAGAGGACACAGGTCAACTCAAAACACAAAATGATAAAAGAAATAAAAATAAAAAAAGCACATCCAGCTGACCAGCAAAGAGAGCTAGTGGTTCTCAATCAGCGACTGTCTGCGCTCTTGGCCCCGTGTGGCCCTGCAATCTCTGCCTGGACCAGGGCTCTGACTGGGCTACGTCGGCCTAACGTTGGACCCTCCATGGCTGACTGGTTTCTGGGATGCTGGTGTTGTTCCCATGTGGTAGCCTTGGTGCATTGTGGTCACTGAGGCCGTCGTAGACGGCTGGTACTGTGTTAGCGGCTGCGCGGGATTAAGCATGCTGACCTGGCATGTGCCTGTGGGTCCTGCCCACTGGGGAGCACTGTACGGCGCCGAGGAATATCCGAACCCGGGAGCGACTGGGCCCAGGGAGCCCTTGCGGGGCCCCAGAGCGACGGAGGGATTGGTTGGGGTGGGGAGGTAGGTAGGGGCGGTTGACGTGGCGTTGGAAGTCGTGGGAAGCGAGGGACAGAGGTAACCTGGAGCCGAGAATTTACGACCCATGTTGGCTGGGGGAATTAACTGTCACAGTGAAGAAGAAAAATAATGTTACAACTGAGAGCACAGGATTATTCTAGAAAGTGGAAAACAAAATCAAATCATAAAATGCCAAGGATCATTTTTGCAAAAAGTGAACGCTCACATCATGTGCCTGTGCTCCAGTTTTAGGGCCTCTCTTGCAGTGGGAGAGGCTGATGGCGTCTCTGGCCCAGTTATCCACCAACTGGTGCAGGTCATCAGTGAAGGTGCCTTTACCCTTCTGGGTGTGCGAAGTAGAGGGAGTGGGTCCAGTCGTCTGGGCCAAAGGTGAAATGTTCTGAGAGTGGCCTGAACCGTTCAGGGAGCTGGTCCCAGTCGATCCTGGCAAACGAGAAGACATGTGAGATGTGAATGAGGAAATGAAGTCGCTGAGATGAGAAAATCTCTGTTCTGACACAAACCTGTGGAGTAGCTACTGAGGCTGGGCATGGACGGAGACGATCGGAGCTGCTGTGTGGACGACTTCTCAACTGCCTGCGATGCCTCTGTTGTCATTTCTGAGACCTCTGGTGCAGTGGGAGCACTTTGCTTCTGAGGGGATCCTGGGGAACCAAAGCACAGGCTTCATATGCATGAACCAAAGTATTGACCCTGATGTGGACAGTGAATTTGTCTTGTGGGTCAAAACAGAAACACCACAGCCTGTCCAGTGAACTCACCCGAGTGCATGGGACTGGGCTGTGCACTGCTGCGAGCCGATTTGTGGCTTTTGCTTTTCAGCCTACGTCGACCTCCAGCCATGGCCACAGCAGGGGAGAACACAGAGGGAGGAGCATTTTTGCCCATGCGTGTAAACAGAGCCTCAATCTCCTCTTTCTGACGAGAATGTAACGCCTGAATCTCGCTGATGTGTCTGTGCGCAGGAGAAGAGGAAAATTAATACTTGTGAGTTGATGAAATAGTGCAAAAAAAAAAAAAAAAAGGAGAACGTGATATACTTCTCTCTAAGATGGCCAATTTCCTTCTGCAAAGCCTCGTTGTCAGTCTCCGAGTCGTCATCATTGTCGCTACTGTAATGCGTATGTGCATTATGTGGGTCAGGGGTGGTGGAGGAGGAGGATGGTCCGTTCTTTCTGCTGGAGCCGTGTGATGGGCTGGAGCCTGTCGCTGGAGTCACTGAGGGAAATAAGACACATGAGGTCGCTGCAGCAGAGATAATTTTTAAAAAATGTAATATTGACATCAGTTGACATTCTGTGTGCAGGATTAGGGAAAATATTACACAGATCCAAGGATTATCTGATAATATGATGGAAACCAAATGTATTTTAAGCCCAGTAGATAGCAGGGTTCACTAAATGTCTAAATTCTATCAAAGCTCTCATTAATAATTCCCACTGCAGCCCCTGCCAACAGAATATATTTACAAATAATTCATGAGGCAGAGAAAAAAGGAAGGAAGGACAGAATCTGGATCTATTCAGTTTAACCACAATGGTAGATAAGATTCAACAAATGTGTCGCACCACTTGTGTGGAACGCATCAGCAGGGCTCTGGCAGTCTCTGTAACTCAGGTTGAATGATGTGCTGTGAACCTGGTACACACCTGTGACTGAAAATCTTCCCACTTTCGAGCCGGTGCCTGGTTCAGATGTGGCGTTGCTGCTCGTGGACACTTGGAAGCGTCCGATAGAGGTGGGCTGACTGGCCCCATCAGCACAGAGAGATGAGGCTCCGTTTATACCGTCAATTTCAACAGCTGCTTTACACAGAGAGGACGACCGGTGGAGGGTATTTTCTGGACTTGAGGGGGAGGACGAGGAAGAAGAGGAGGATGAGGAGGAAGTGGTAGAGGACGGCGTGAGAGAGGAAGAGGAAACGATGCTGGAGGGATCCGGAATGGATACCTGAGAAAGAGGAAGGAGGTCAATATTATAAAATGAGACCAATAGTAACAAAGAATTCACCAAAAATAAGCAGAAGTTGTGTGTGAAACTTACTTGGAAACGTCCCAGAGTGAAACCTGCTGCTGGAGGCTGTGGTCTGCTTCCCCCCTGAACCGTCTCGGGACTCAGAGCTCTCCTCAACTGTGCATCCAAATTACCCAGAGGTTGATGAGACTGTGGAGTTACACAAATAGGAATTGAGGAACAGGCTAAGTGCTTCAATAAACAGTGCACTTGATATACTTAGAACCGTGTGCTCTAGAGGTCCAGGGGTAGGGTGTGTTGCATGTAGATCTCACCTGATTTGGTCCAGGAAACGGTGGGATGATATCAGAGGGAGGTGTAGCAGCTTGATCAAAACCAGTAGGTAAAGTCTAAAACATACAAAAATCAAAATTTGTCATTCATTATTGTAATAATCTTCACACTGGAATCATTATTGGATGTGTCAGTTCTCACTAACCTGTGCCCTGGGCTTTGTTGGGGGGGTATGGGTATGTCCTCCTGGGGTCATACTCTGCCCTGGGGTGGTCGTCGGGCCAAGAACCCCTTGGACCCCAGAAGCTAGAGGAAGGTTTGATGGAGGCACCATGACGGTTCCCGGTGGAGGGGAAGAAGTCCCAGTGGGAGGAGAGGAGGTCCCTGTGTTCTGACTCGGATCCAATGACGTTGAGGAGGCGGTGCTCTGGTCTTTGAACAGGGACCGCAGCTTCTTATCTAGAGCTTGGATGTCATCTCTACCAGTGGCCTTTGACTGGAGCTCAGCCCCCTCTCCCTCCACCGGCTGAGCTTGGACCTGATTCTGAGCTGTGGATGAGGAGGGAGCGGGCTGCTGTGGTGGATGGATGGATGAATTCATGGGCTGATGCTCTGAAGCAGGGGCAGTACTAGTGCTGGTCGATGGAACTCCAGCAACAGAAGAGACAGAATTACTACTTGGCTGAGGCCCAGGTACTGCAGGGACGGAGGGCTGCACCGACGGAGGAGAAATGGTGGAGGATGAGGGAGGGATGTTGGGAGCTGGTGCTGGAACTTGTGAGGAGGGTGTTTCATTAGAAGAGTGAGGGGGTGGACTAGGGTCACTGGTGACAGCAACGGGAGCTTGGGTCTGCGTGGATATAGGTGGAGGGGAAACCCTCCCAGTGGAGGGAGGCAGTGGGGACGTCACAGTAGAAGGTAGAGACACAGCGGGGAAGGTAGTGCTGGTGCTGGAAGCTACGGCTTCCGGGGCAGGCGGGATATTGGTAGAGCTCGGGACGAGGCCAGCCTCAGTGGACAGGATGGTGGCTGGCTCTTGCTCAGATGAAGGGGGGTCAATGGTTTTGCCTCTCAATATACGAGACTGCTTAATGTTACTGAAGGCCTGCTGGAGTGTCCCAGAGGGAGCAGACAGAGAAAGGCCCAGTGTCATGGGGAGAGCTAGAAAAAAAAGGGATGTTATTACTATATATAAAAACCTTTATATACATAGAGAAATATGTAGGGACTGGTTGTACTCTCACTAATTTGAATGATGAAAATAGACATGTATTTTCTACATCTGATTTCCAAACTGAATAAAAGCAAACCCTCACCAGAGGCAGGTTCATCTCCAAATGATGTATTAGCAGAAGAAACTCCAAAGAACTGCTCTTTAAGACGGGACTCTGGCACCGGACTGACGATGAATCTGCGTCCTGCTGAATGAACTACTTGCGCTGTCGTATTGGGGGAAATACCTGAGGAAAGGGTAAAAAAATAAATAAGAGTCAGATATGAGGCAGGAGGGATATCAATGAACATTCAACTCTGTAGGTCTGGATATTGGCTGTTTACCTGGCAGCATGGGGACAGACAACTCGGGCTGTTGCTGGAGGTCACATATCTGCAAAGAGAAAATGTGTAAGTTGTCCTGTAGGTTGAGCCGGTGCAGATAGGAATTAGCATGGAGGGTGAACAAGATGTGTAGTGAAGAATTACCTGTGGAAAAGCTTCCTTGATGCCTTCTCCTTTCTCATCAGCCATTTCTATGACTTCACGGACCTGCTCGATGAAAGACTCCCGCTCACACTCCAAGATGAACTCGCTCTCAACCTGGAACAGAGGACAAAATGATCAACTACCATGACATGTTCTGTGAGAATGATCCACAGAATGGCTGCATCTTTGCCACGGTTATTGTCAATGGTTGTGGCAGATGCTGTGAATGGTAGCCATGCAGAACTGCATACATACAAGTGCTGAATCTTTTGCACAAACATTACATATGTTTATTGACCAATCACACTAGTATTACCATGATCTGTGCAATCTCCTCTGGATTATCCCCATCAAGGTCAAATTTGAAGGTCACCATCTTCCTGTTGTGGGTTTCCAGCTGACATTCTGCTACTCTGTCACCCACGTTAGAGATCTGCAAAACCAATCAATGATATTCAATTAAATCTTAACTTGACCGAGGGATGACCTACGGAAAGGAATGAGCATGATCAATTCAGCTCCTTACACTGAGAACGTTCAGCTTGGCCTTTGCAATCTTCTCATGACGGGAGCGGCTGCGCACGGATCGTCTCTGGTGACGCTTCAGTGAGCGCCCCTCGTGACGTCCTCCTGATGTAGAACTTCCATCATTGCCGTCACTAAGACCAGAGGCTGCATCTGACAGACAGCTGAGAAAGACATGAATCCATGAGAGGGGGTCGGCCAGGGTGTGTGGCGCTCATGAAACCTCCACTAAAAGAAAGGAAAGCATTCTCACCTTTCTACAGACGGGAGAACCAGAGCTGAAGATCCAGCTGGCAACTCGGCTGGTGTTGACTGAGATACACACACAGAGGCCTGAAATAAAAAGACACGTTCTCAAAATCAAGCCCATATATATATATATATATATATATATATATACACACATTTTATGATGTTTATATTTTATAAATATCTCTAGAGATTAGAAAAAAGTAAATCAATTATTGTTTGTATGTTTTTCATTCACCATTTTTTAAAAATCTTTTATGCTGACCTACTATTTGCAGCAATGTAATAACTCAAACGGGTTCATCCACCAGATGGAGCTGTTAAACCCAGTGTTACCATTATTCATCTGTCAGAGAGTAAATATGAGGTTGAGAACATACAAAGATTGAAGGCACGTGTTTAGTATGAGGCCTTTTCATTGGTGAAGTACTCTTGTTTCAAAGTACAGAATGTTTTTTTGCCAGAAAGACTTTGGGATGAAGACAGATGAGATTTGTTGGACTCCATTTTACTATCACTCAATAAATAGGAACAACATACTGCTCTCTCCCTGGAACACAAGCCTATAAATAATAATGCAAAGCAGTTTTTATGTCATTGCTGTGCTATTTAAATTATTATTAGTTAGCGTCTCAGATTACTGCTCCTCAGATTACTGTAATAATAATGAGCTTATGTATTACATGCTCAGCTTGTATGATAAAATCATAAATGAAAACAAATACTGTGAGATGCCCTCACACTTTAGTGGGCATTTTGGGAGGTGGTTGTGTAAATGTAACAAAGGAGCAACAGAAACATTTTCAGGTAGGAGAAACTGTATAAGGAAGTTTGAGAGACATGCGTCACACCTGACCCAAATACACACATACACACACACACGTGACTTTTGTGCTCTATAGTGTACCTGCAAAACAGAGAGGCATGAGGCCTGATAGAGGAAATACAGATGCTCTGCGTTGATTGGAGGAGACAGGATGGGCGTACTTGGATCACTGGCCCAAGACTAAGATTCATGCAGGATTGAGTAGCATGCAGACGCAAGAGTGGGAGAAGAAAGTGGACAGAAATAATGTGTGAGAAAAGGAGGAGAAAAGAGATTTAGAAAAACAGACAGTAGGAAATTCATAGGGTAGTATGTTAAAGTGATGGTGGGAAAGATGAGTTCAGGACAAACATGTTCAAAGATAAGAGCACGTTAAGTTTGAACAGCAGAGGAGTGTTGGGCACCTGGAGCTGTTGGGCTCCAGTCTGAGCCTGTGGTAGAGCAGAGCTGCTTTCTGGATGCTGCTGTTGCTGTTGCTGTTGGGGGGCAGATGACTGAGACGATGGGGGGATCATCACTTGCTGGGTGGGAATCTAAGGGAAAGAAGAAGATGATTGAGTGGTAGAAATAATAAATTATTGAATCAACAGACTCATTTTTTCCATCGCAACAAGGGTAAAGCCTAGAAATCAGATAATCTCAATCTGTCTGACTGTGGTTTTGGTCCATAACTAAGACACCATTAGACCTACTCTACATGGACAACACCTGAGTATAAACTAACCATATGGAGTTTATTTCCCCCCCAGGACATGATATATGAAAGTCTTTGCGTATATTTAAATTGGCAACAGGAAATGGGACATTTCATCTACCTGAGGGGGGAGCGATGGTTGGTAGTACACTCCGTACTATAAGAAACAAAACATATCACAAGGTAAGAGGAGGGAACGTGAGAAAAAAAAGAAATAAAAGACAAGATAAAAACTGGGACTGGGAACACGCAGCTACTTTTAACGGAGCAGCCACAGGCTATAGGCTTTAAATGTTAACTTAACACCACCTGACATTCCTGTTTTTGCTGACACAGGCTGGTTGAAGTTCACAGTTGCTGCAGTGATATAGGAGGAGTGTGCTATAGGTGTGTGTTCAGGTAATCTTGACATGACGGCTAGACGTATTGTTTAGGGCACAGGGTTCGACATTTCCAACATGAAGTCAGTGGTCAGGGCCTTTCAGTTGGTGTTGAGTTGCTCTTTAAATCTTATTAAGACACAGAGGACAACATATACCTGTGGAGGTGCCCCAGGTACAGACTGGTTCGCAGGTGCGAGAGGGACAACTTCAGGCTGGACACCTTGAATCTGGGGTTGAACCTTGAACACCAGAGAGAAAACAAGAGCACGTGATGAAAATGAGACAGAGATGAACGTAAACACAGGACACGTGTCAATGCACAGGTTAAGCTACCGTTCACCAAGACCCCAGGGTTCCATTGCTTAACATAATGGGCCACTTTTTGGGAGAGAGGTTAATGTCCATTTTGACCACCTCACACACAACTGGGACTGCTGTGACTGTATAACTGGGCATTGCAAGAGAGGGCAAACCAAGCTAAATGTAATACACAGAAATGTCACCTGTATGTTTTTAAATGTATACTCAATGCTAAGGAATGACTGGAAATACATCAGATTGTCTTGAACACACAGACACGTTGTTAGACAACCCTTATGTCCTAGTTTAACGATGACTCACCACTGACAACTGCTGCTGTTGCATTTGTTCATTTTGTGTCTGCAGGCACGACACTGGGGGCTGAGGGTGCTGACTGGGAGGGGAGCTGTAGGATATTCCAGGCTGGGGAGGCTGGGCCTCAGGCAGGATGGTGGAACTCGGTAGTCTGTCTCCAATGTGACCGACTGAGGGGCACATGAAGGTGAATTTATTCAACTCCAAATGCACTGATGTGGCTGTATGTGTATTTGACCAGAAATCATCTTAGATACAAACCTCCTCCAGGGTGCTGAGGCTGTTTGTGTTGGTCGGCTTCAGGCTCCTCTGACTCCGGCTGGATGGTGGCCACATTCTGACCCTGAACTGGCACTTGCCCAGTTGACTGGGGCACAAATGGGATCACTTGCGCCATGCCAGTCAGTTGGTTTGATTGAGTAGCGCTGTAGTTCGAACTGGCAAGGCTCTGAGATGCAGGTTGAGCAGACATTTGTGGGTTGTGCTGGTTCGGTTGTGGAGGGATGAAAGGCGCGGGCACCGACTGGGGCTGAGGCACCTCCGTGAGGGCGAGGTGGCCTGGCTGCTGTGCAGGCGGCAACTGACTCTGCTGCTCCTCTTCCAGCCGTCTCTTCTCTTGATCTTCTCTGACCTTGAACACGGTCGATAAAAGTATTACAATTTCTGAAGAGGCTGTTACAAGGCAAGTCACATGTGACCCTCCTGCCACAATTCCATGCAATCTATGACAGATATGATAGCATATGATACCGTATGGTTAGTATGGACACACCTGCTGCCTCTGCGCTCTCTTGCGGCTGATAAGAGACACCCTGTCCTTTATGGCCTTCGCGATGGTCTTGTGATCACCTTCACACACATACCCAGACTCAACCTGCAAAGACAAAGTAGAAGATAGTGGTGACAACAAAACTAGTCTTAACCTTTTCTTTTGTTGGGCAGGATTACTTTTAAATTAAATTCACCATTTCCTGAGCCACGTCTTCTGGGACATCTTTGTTGAGGTCAAAAGAAAACTCAATGGCTTCGTTGTCTTTGTACTTCCCCTTGAGTTTTTTCACATCCTCAATTCTCAGCCACAACTTGATCAACTCCATCTCTCCATCATCTTCTTCTGCCAACTCCACACGCACCCCTGTGTCCTCCTGGAAGAACGCATGGTTCAGAAGGTCCTTGATCGAATACCTAGAGGAGAAAAGCAGTGAATAAATAGGATTTCTTCAAAACCTTGATGGCCTTAAACCTATAAAATGTCTTGTTGAGTTATAGACCTCTCATCTTTGTTCTGGCGAATGCAGCCCTCGATGATCTCCTTCACTTCGGGAATGGCCACCTTATCGAAGCTGCCTGGCTTCACCCCCTACGGGAAACACAGAACTCAGAATGAGAATAGTTTTCATTCTCATTTGACTTTTTTTTTTTTTTTTTTGGCCATTATCCCAGAGCTCAGTGTTGTTTCACTTAACCTGACCACATCCTTCATATGTGTTTTAGCATGAATTTGAGAGGGTTGCCATGTACAAATAATGTTATAGGGATGTTGTGCGTTCTATCTGCTGGCACTGAACGATAAAACGTCAAACGATGGGAAAAGGAGGGCACGGTGGAGATGAGAGTTGACGAGAGATGATGTATTGGGTCAATAAGCAACAGGAAACTGCATGGTTTTACAGGAAAGAGGACGACGATGAATGGAGGAGAGCTGCACAGCTGCACTGAATAAAGAAAATAGGAAGGACTATATCCCTAAGGAGAACTACTGTAAAAACAGAGGATGTGTAGGCTCTACAACACAACATCACTTTGCTTCTAAACTGATCAAGTGTGTCTGGTGCTCTACAGTATGAGCTACTAGCGGCTCATTAAGAAAATAAAACAGCTCAGTAGTTGGGGGAATGCAAACGTTCTGTGGAATAACAAGGCAAAGACATCTACATGTATCCTTTTGTAGTTAATGATAAACTGACAAACTTTCTAGATAACAGCCTGAGAACAGGTTAAACTTTTTGAATCTATGACTTTCAGAGCTGTATGAATCATATCAGTGACTATGTATTCAAAGTATGAGCAACGCTAGAAATATGTTGTTTTTCCTTGCTGGTGATTTCCCCTTCAGCAATGAGACGGAAGACTGAACTGTTAGAGAAACTGCAGGGCTGTGCTTGATCAGTGCCTTATCATTCATGCACACCTCATGTCTACATGTTTAACCAACATACACCACATTGCAGAGGAAAAGAAAAAGAAGAACAGTATGAGGTGAAGCAAAGACGCTTGTTGTGTTCATAAAATATTTTCTATAGAACGTTTTTCAATAAGGCCGATGGAAAACTATTTGAAAGATTAAGGGCTATTCAACTTAAGAAGTGAAATAGAACACTGGAGGACAGCAATGTAATATGAGCTGCATAAAGAGGTATAATGTAGATCCTATACATTGATTCCAGAATGGGAGACTAGCCTTCTTGGCACATAGGAAGAGGTGAGGGCAGGGGCTTAGGGGTGACATGGATGGTTGAAAAGAGAGACTTACGCTGGTAACTCTGCGGTAGATCTGTGCAGCATTCTGGCACTCTGAGTAAGGGTACTCTGAGGTGGCCATCTCCAGCATGCACATTCCAAAGGCATACACATCCACTGACTCGTCGTACTTCTCCTCATACATCTCAGGCGCCATGAACTCAGGGGTACCTTAAATCAGAACAACTATTCAGAACTCTCGAATCCCTTACTGATTGAGTGGGGTTCTCACAACCCTTTGCCCCTCTGCTCCTCTAACCCGTGAGGGGTTGAGGAAGAGGAGGTTGAGAGGAGTGACCAGCCTGCTGACATCTCTGGGGGTAGAACCTGTGAGGTGAAAGTTGGAAGACAGAGAGAGAAAGAAAAAAAGAAAAAGGGGAAGGAAAGCAAAAAAAGAGACAGAAAACAAAAAAGGAGGGAGAAGCCGGGCTCAGTTAGACTGCAGAGAAGAAGGCACGTGTTTGTCTGTGTAAGACCTTTACATGGTGCAACATAATGTGACTGAGGTTACCGATATGCAGAACACACTTGTTAGCCAGAATGAATGTTGTTCACATTCAAGGGGGAGCTTTGAAATTGGGCAGTTTACATCTGGGCCAATATACAGCGTAAATCCAAAAGGATGCCAATGATGTGGGCAGGAAATTATGACTAGCTATGGAAATAACTTTTGTCAAGGCCTCACCTTACAACCACAGTAACATTCCCTCTTATATAACACTTACCTTTGGAAGTCTGACTTACCGTCTCTTCCTAACCTGCATGAGGAAACCGTTATGGTCAAGGCTGAGAGAAGCAGGTCCCATAGCTAGTTACCGTGTTGAGCAGTGTGTCCATGCATATCAGTTTGGTTCTATTCATCATTTATCTTACATTAAAACTCAGGTCTTACACAGAAAAACTGATTTGGTTATTTGAATGTTGTTGTTCTTGATATTGATGTGTTACAGCACACTGTCAGACTTACCAGGCCCATTAAAGTTCATACTTACTCAATGACCAGCAGTACCCTATTCATTCCAAACAGCAGAATGGGGCACAGCTGAGGCTAGAGCCTACATTTTAAAGAACATACCCAAGAATGTGAAAGTAAAAAATAAAATAAAATAAAATAAATAAAAATAAAGGAAATATTAAAAAAAAAAAAAGCAAGAGGCTGACAGAGAGAAAATGCGGAGAGCTCCCTGGACACAAAGGAGCAAAAACATTCTGCAGCCCTGCAATATTTTAAAAGACAGTAAGAGACAAACACTAGTGGCAAAAAAACCTGTTGAGGCAAATCCATAGAAAGAGATGTTAAACATAATAACCGGCAAACAGACCACATATTTCCAAACCACAGTACAAAGACCAGTCTACGACAGAAGCAATGGCCATACCTTTAGCCATGGCCAGGTTAGCCTGCAAGAAGGCATGACAACCATTAAGATACTGATATTAATATTTAACATTATGAGAAATGTTTGGCGCTACTTACATTCAGTAGTTGCCTGGAAAAAAACCCTCTCTTTTTTTTTTTTTTTTTTGGAGAAACATGGAACAGAAATATTCTGTACAGTGACCAAACTTGATACAAATACTGTTGGAGTGCAAAGAGCGAAAGCCTTGTGGTTATCTGCCTAAGATCACCACATTATTTGGCCTCCATTTGAGCTGTGGTTTGAGAGACAGCTGAAACGCTGTGGTCTGTTTTTGAACCACATCGTCAGAAAATGCAAGACAGAGGAAAATACATTCTTTACAACACCATCATTGTCAATTCAAACAGAACACCGTGACCTCAGAACAGGTACTGTCCCAAAGCAGGAAAAAGACAAGGAGATAAAAATGACTTCGGAGTCGTACCTATAACACTCTTGGCAAAGGACGCTCGCTTGAGTGTGGCCAGTCCCAGGTCTCCAATCTTGACAGATCCTGTTGGGCCAGTGATGAAGATGTTGTCACACTTAAGGTCCCTGTGGATGATTGGGGGAGCCCGAGTATGGAGGAAGTGAAGACCCTTGAGGATTTGTCTACACCAGCTCCGTAGCACTTTAATTTTCATCACTTTGAATCGCTTCAGATATCTGTAGAAAACAAGATCGTAATTTTCATCTTGCTGCATTTTCCCAAAGTATCAAATGTAAAACACAACAAATAAGGATAGTCTTTCCTAAAGATTTCAAAATAAAAGCAACTAATCTTTTTTTAACCAATTATATTGAAGTTATTCCATTTAAAGCTAATTTCTGAAACTTTTTAAAAAATGGTACGAGTCCTGTATTGTGTGTTATTTCAGCCCAGTTTGGGACTCACGTTTTCAGTGTTCCAGATGTCATGAGTTCCGTGACCAGAACAATACACTTCCTGCCTTTGGAGGGTCCCTCCCAGGAGTCATAAAATCGGACAATGTTGGGATGCTGCAGTCCCTTTAACATCCCCGCTTCCTCCTTAAAGCGCTGCCGCTCGGCCTTTGACAGCTTACGATCCTGCAAGGGGCAAACAGAATACAGAGTATGAGATATTTGAAAGTTTCACACAACTTGGAGGGCAATGCTTTTTATGGATGTGTTATGAACAGTATCAATGGCCATTAAAGATTTTCTGATTGAATTCATACATCATAATTCGGTCATCTTGATAGATGTTAATGATTATTACAAAAAACAGGCCTTCAGATACATAGTATGTATCTGTTATGAAGCTAATGTTGTGCTCCAGAGATTCTTTACTCAGTATAATGATATGAATGGTATGAGTGGACAAATGTGTGGCAGCTGTTGGTTTTGTCATTTTCTCACAGGGAAATGTATATAGGCCTGATAGCAATCTGCCCTGATGGATTTAGCATTCCACAAAAGGACTGAAGAATAAAGATGGATAAGGCAGAAATGCCTTGTGTAGGTTTGGCGTCTTAACACAAATCTGGAATGCGTACAGCCGCCCATCTCATGTTTCCTGAGTGATTACTGGTATGGCCTACATTCACAACATGCATGAGTTATGGCGAGGCAGTGAAACCCCACAGCTAAAGAGTTTCCTTGAAAACCCTAGAGACCTGGCCGTTGTCCAGGCTGTCCAGGAAAATGAGCCCATCGGGGCCCTGTGGCGAGTAGGTGTTTGACTTCTTATGCATGTCAGCACCAGACTGAAAACTTTCCAGTTACTGACAAGTCAGGCAATGAAATACATTTTTGAGAGTGCTGTGGCCTTCGCTGGAGGCGCTCTGGAGGTTTGAGGTTGAATATTTGCCATTTCTGAGACATGGCAGGAAAAACTCAAAATTGAAAAGTTGATTGCAAACTGGTAAACAATTAGGAGAGGAGCAGATGACAATGAATCAGAAGGAAATGCTGAGAGCTTGAGGGAATAAAAAAAAAACAAGTAATGGTGACTCCACCATGCACTTGGTTCAAATGACCTACTTTCCAGGGTATTTATCTAGTGGGGCAGTGGCTCCCATTTGTCTTTCAGCGCACCATGTGAAAAAGCCATGCAGAATATGCACAGCAGCAGTCACAGAGTTTGTGGCCTCGGGGTGCAACACCCGCACGCACTGAAGTGCTGCGTCAGTGAAACCTTTTGCCTATACATTCACTGACAAGTCCAAACCAGTAAAAACTGCATTACCTGTGAGATAACATCTTTACTTGCTCATCCTACATCTACCTTAACCTCTGCAGAAATGGACTGAGGAAGATGCAGGCATTTGTGAAGTTGCATGCTAACACACTGCTGCGACTAACAGCACATTTCAGGATCTATACTTAACAGGTGACTCCGAATGCTTTCTGTGCCGAGACCAGACACAAGCAGGTTTTACTTGACATAGATCATAGGATAACTTTAGACTGTGCTGGTGCTGAAATGCTGTCAGATAATAACTTTTACTTTGTGCACAAGTGACCACTAAAAAAAGAAGCAGAAATATTTAACTAATAGATACGTTTACGACATGTAGTCATCACTCCTTGAAAGAATACAGGGCCAGTAAAGTAGAGCAGGCCCCAAGACCAGTAAATCTTTAAATCATGTACATCACACTCCCTATCAACTGACACTTGAAAGGGTTTGTCCCGACTTAGCTCTGTGCATGTGACCTGCTGTTGCTGTCACGGTTCCCATCTCAATCCACCAGCCCTAAGCAGCCAAGCCAAAGGTTACCTATCGTCTTGTTTCGTTCTGAAGCTTGAAACTTGTATATTATCTCCCTCTCGTTCCATCACTTTACAAGTGAAAAAGCAAAAAATGTTTTGTGCAGATTTTCTTGGCTGACAGGTGACTCAACCCCTTAGTTAAGGTTATCCATCCTTTATTTAGACTCTCCCATAATTTAGACTTCGGAGCTCAAAACATTAGCAAAACCGAAAATCAGACCGTGTCCATTTTTTTTCTGCGGACAACAGTGTGGTCATATTCTGCACGCCCCCGTGAGGGAGAGGCAACAGCAGCTGCAGTTAAACCAGACCAGCTTCATCTTACTGAAGTCATTTTTCCTCCGTTAGTCGTTGGGGTAGTGTTACACACTGTTTCCACAGATCACTTCCAACTGGGCGCTAAACACAATAGTTCACTCTCTGTATCAGGGATAATATTAAATACACTGGAAGGATCCACTGGCCCTTTCCCCAATGGCAGTTGCCATAGCAACCAAGGTCAAAGCACAAACCCAAATCCTGTAGAAGACACGATAAACCCAGCAAGCTGTCAAAGAGAAAATAATTGTGATGTGCCTCTTTTAAGCCTCAGTGTGAAATTATGATTTGCAACAAAAGCTCTGCTCTGATTGGTCAGCTCACTCGGCGGTGATTGGTGCATTACACAGCTCACTCTGTCAGAGAGGGGAAAATATCAGATGTGAATATTACTATAGAACTTAATCATTGAGCCCCAGCATTATTTGCATGTTCTACAACATTAAGGTTTATAGGCCACTGTGCGACACGTGTAAAGCCAGTTAACTACAGTATGACCAAAGAGGTGCAGAAAAATACTGCTTCTAGGCAATGGCAATCATAAATAACCAAACAACACTAAAAATAGAAAGAGGGAGAAAAACATGTGATCATGCCAAGGGCTGCCTCTGTCAGGTCTCTGCTCTGAGGCTGATACTGAGGGCTCGACGAGGCCCTTTGGGAGACACTGGTGGAGATCTAAGTCACATCTGATGGCAAAGAGGTCATGTTAAACAGTTCCTTAGTTATTGGATTAAGCACAATGTGTCTCTGTGGGAACGACTCTGGCACATGCCAGTGAGGTCAGAGCTCACAATGACAACCAGAGAAGTCAAGAGAATGGATCCAATCTGTTTCACCCCAGCCTGTGTGACCAACCATCTGATTTTAATAGTCTAAAAGAAGACAATGTGAAAAGGCAAGGCCAAGGAAAGCCCCAAAAAAACCACACACACAAAAGTGAATGTGTTCTCGTTGTTGATGGCAGGCAGGAAATGTTCATGTTTTGCTGAGAGTGACTTTGTGGATCTGTATGAATCATCAGCTTCAATAAATATTTCTCAGAGTCAAGGCTTCTCCAGTCATCTTTTTCTTAACACAGCCTGCACATGTGGACAAATCCATGGAACTTACTGTATGTTTAACACTGTACTAAAGGGGACATTTGTTCCTATGTCAAACAACTAGATCTCAAATGCTAGTTACCTCAAAGAGCAGAAATAATGGAGAGTAATTACAGATGAGTCATTCTTTTTAAATATAGCATGTCACTCTCAGCAGATACCATGAGCCAGCTGGACAGGCAGCTCCTATAGCTTCTGAAGGATACCTGGGGGGGGGCAGTGAGTGGAATATGACATGGTCGAAGACGGATGAGTGAGCAAGAAAAGGGAGGCGCCTGAATGTATTCCTCTTTGGTCCTCAACTTCCTCTGCGTGGTGACCTACTTATTGTTGAGACATGCCTGCAACGTGACAGCCGAAACAAATGGGTGGGTTCATGGGTGGGTGAAAAAGGGCGGACGCCTACAAATTCTTGAAAGACTTGACAGATGGTCCCTCACACTTAACCAGGGACGTTTCATTTAAACTTTAGACACTGAAGTTTTTTTTTTTTATGGTGTTCTTAATATCACTGTCTCTTCCTGAATGTTAACTTTTTCCAAAGAATAAAAGTGATATATTAAAAAGTATAAAGTAAAGATGCTTGATCAGTGTGGGGCTCTGCATCAACATTGCATGACATCCTGAAAGCACTGCCAGTAATGGCCTGGATATTTTTGCCACGTTTGAGGGAGATTTAAAGATTTAAGAAGGGAAAACCTGCCGAACTGGTTTTCTAAGCATACCAGTGCAGAGTTCTGCTGCCGCTGACACCAAATTCTCAATGAACAAGCAAGTTGTGACTTTCTCTACCACTGATTCTTGCATCAATGGGAAGCACGGCATTGCAGAATGAGCCCACACTTCTGTCTGAGAGCCACTGCAATCTCATAAACTGTCTCTGAATTGATTTACTTTGTAGAAAAACATGCATTTTTAATAAAGTGCCCAAAATTCTTCTAGTGCTGTCAAACAGCACCTCGGCAGAACTGGCTCAAACTGCATGATTTTTTTTTTTAAAGTGACAAAGAACTACCGAGAGTTGAATAAAAACAAATGCATACTTTGTTTTTGAGCATTATAATCTGAAAATATTATAGAAATGTGGCCTCAGGATGTATGTGGAATGTAATAACAGTAGAGTGGTCATGGGACAGCTTTAAGTGCCACATGTTAGGGGATTTCTGCTGCTGTGTATGCAGCTGAACCATTTGTAGTACTGAAACTCTTCACAGAGGAACGGAGGGGGAATGAGAGTATCATGTTACATGTTCATATTTCAGAACAGACCACGAGTCTTAAACAAAGCTGGTTCTCATTCAACTGTAAGAACTGCAGTAAATCTCCTCTTTCCACTGGATCGAGCCCTGAATAGGAGCGGTACCTGACACGATCCAGCTGAATTCTACACCGAGGGGAATCATTTGGCTCAAGCGAACAAACAGATGGACGGGGATTTTATCTTGCCTTTTTTAAACTGATTCAAGACCCAATCACAAGTCAGGTAATAGAAGTAGAAAAGAAACGGTAACTAACTAATTAGCTGTAGCCCCAACCCTTAACTGAACCTCTTATTTTTAATATCATCTTGCCATAGAAGAAATTAAAGTACTAACAAAGAAATTCCTAAAATATGAAATGTGACCAAAAATGAAAAATAGATAGTTAAGTTTCAACTAATAAAAAAATTACAGTGTGATATATATATATAAGCAGGAACTTGACAAAAAAAAAAGAAAAAGAGTTAAGAAAAAATTAAAAGCTAGGAGTTGGACCCAAGAAACAGGCCTTGGCAGGCAGGCCGGCCTGCTGTGCTTCACACAGGAGATTCCTCTATCAGGAATGTGACCCATTTTACATTCAGACGAGCGGCCGGCGCAGAAACAAGCTGAGCATGCGCGTGGCTCGCTGTGTGAGGGGGGAGGGGCACGTGCCTTCAATCTTCACATTGTTCTGGGACCAGTGTGCATGAGCTGAGGCTGTATGTGCTGCTGAGTGAGGCCTGTGCCTCTCATGACGGGGGAAAGCGTGACAGTAAAAGCAAACATTCATCTGGTGAATGAGGTCAAACTTTGCTATGGGCCATGTAGCCAGAGCTGCTTTGGCAAAACCGACAGCGGATCTGGGACGTTTTTACTCAAAATAAAAAATAAAAATACAAAACTAAGATAAAATAAGGAAATGTTTTTTAAAGGGGGGGGGGGGGCAACTTTTACTGAAAAACTACAAATGCTCTTTCTAAAACATGTCCTCACTTTGATAATTCTGCATGTGCGGAAGAAAGTTATCATACTTTTATTTCAAAAAGGCCCATAAAGTAACTCGCTACTGTGGAGGAAATCATTATCATTAAAACTATGAACTCCCAGTGCAATTAAAAAAGTGTACCTTGATGTCTATTGCAGGGTATTGTCCTGTGTCACAAATGTTCATTCATTGCCTCGTTATAAACATTTATACAAGCCTTAATAGCTCCTGGTAAGTCTGACGACATGTGCAGTCACTATGACCACTGGTGACCGAGTTGTACCAAAAACATTGACTCTAAAGGCCTTTGCTATGTTTTTTTTTTTTTTTTTAAATGCAAACCTAGGACATAATAGGCATGTTTCTCAAAGTTTTATCTCAGGTAACAGCATGGAAGAAAATTACTTTGGGTTAACAGGCAGAAGCAGGCCTGAACATGGACGAGGTGGCTGGAAGATCATGAGTAACTGATGTCCTCATAACTGCTGTGTGAGTCAGTGCACAGAATTCTAGTTAAAATCTACTGAAACAAAAGTAAGTGATGGTTAGATAAAGGGAACTAAGGGACTCTCCACTTCATACCTGCAGCTCACACCAAGCCACCTCCACTGTGGTCTCAGTGTCCAAGCCCTTGTAGACTGTCTTGAATGAGCCACGTCCAATTTCGATGTCGAATTTCAGGAAACGCCCATCTGGTGATGTTCCTACTGCTTTGGTCTCTGCCTCTTCGATGTCATCCTGCACTTTCTTCTCAGCTTCTCTCTGCTCTGCCTCTGCACGTGCCTTAGCAGAATCCTTATCTTCTTCTTCCCCTTCTTCTCCATGATGTGGCTTCACTTCGGCAATGCCTTCAGTTTCTGTATGGCTCGGCAATTCACTTGCCAAGCTTGGCACAGAGTGGGACGCGACCACCACCTCTCCGTCACAGATATCTCGTACATTGGCAGGCTCCTGTTCTAAAGGCACTACTTCCACCTTAGCTACTTCTATGTCTTTTCCTTCCACTACTCCTCTGCCACTGTCAGCAGACTTTTCATTTTGAGCTAAACTTGTTTCAGTCCGGGGCAAATAAGCGGCAGGAGCCTGCTGCCGCTGAGAGACGGCTTCGCGTAGGTGAACCCGTTGGGGAGCAGGGATGGGGATCTTGCTGGGTAAAGGGAGGGCCAGTGCTGTGGCATTGGAATCACTGATGACGCTGCGGCGCAAGAAGCGGTGTTCAGGGTTGCACCGGTCACGCTCCATGGTGTGATGCCGCCGCCTCACATCTGCTGGGGGGCGACACTCACTCATCATTGAATCGGAACCAGAACTGGGGCCGTTTCCACTTTTCTGGGGGGGAGCCAGGAACTTCACCATTTTATCATCAGGCTTTTCCGACATCCCACCTCCCACACCAAGAGTAAGGGGGTACAACTACTGAAAACTTTAAAAATGGGATATTTCCATGTCCGTCATATAGCCTTATATAATCAATATTTATCTCAGCTTTAAAAAGAAACAAGATAGAAAGTCTTCCAACTTCTATCTCTGTGTCTTTTTATTGCTCAGAGTCTTTATACATATAGTACAGAGACTGGAGGTGTAGGATGGGAGGTGTTCTCTTGTAGATAGAAAAAGATTGAACACCGCAGCAAGAGGCTGTGCATCGATGTTGATTTACGAGTCTCTTTAGGTCCACATCATCCATCCTGTCAGACTCAGGGTCCAGGTTCTCTCAAGCATAAGGAATCACTGGTGAGGAACAAATGCACAATCCACGACAGGCACCACACGTCCTACTGCAGGCAAAGACAGGATGACCGGACACTCCAGATTTGTTCCAGTCCAGTTTCACTGCAAGAGAATAGAGGAAAAAAAAACAGAAGTTGACTGATGTGCTCTGTAAAGTAACCAGCATTATGTCAAATGTCAACAAGATTTGTAGGAGACCAGCCTAAGTGTTCACACCTAGAATTTACAGTATACATAAAGTTTAATAACACTGCTTTACACGTAAGCACAACTGACACAAACCATACAAGCAGTGGCTCAGATTAAGTCTAGTTCTTGTCTACATGACCATTAACTGTGTGCTGCACTGAAGCAACTTTATCTAGAGATACACTCCCTCTCTTTGATAAGATTTGGTGTCTTGCCGAAGGACATGTCATGCACAGTAGGGCACATGTTCTCCTTCACCATGACCCCGCTGCAGGTCCTACACTTTAACCATGTCCCACACAGGACAATATCAGTCAGCTGAGCCCAAACCATTACAAACATTCAACTGATTATCAAGCCAGACATGTGTATCAATATAAAATGAAAGCACTGAAGGATAAAACGGGACCAATTCCAAATTCATCTACCAGCCCTCTGCAGTGACACAGTAACCTCTCAGTGCCCCGCGTTTGTTCAACAGCAGAAATACCTAACTGGGCAGAGATGACAGCTGATTTATTCCCAGTGTCTGGCACTAGGACGACAGCATACACAGAACTACGCCTGAAGTTAATGATCAGTCTGATTAGCAGAGATGAAGTGCATTCTCTCAACTACCTCCGTGCATTACAGACAGAAGCAGCACAAGTCGTTCACAACATTCACACTGAAGCAGCAGCAGCAGCAGCAGCAGAAGAAGAAGAAGACAGGCGCAATTGCAATCGTTAATGCGCCTGCAATGACAAGCTTATTACTCTTTACCCTATCGATTCCCTGACACGGCTGCAGCCATTTCCAGCGCAGGAAACCACAATGTCAAAGCCAAACCTGAGCCGGGGCTAACGACAAGAACATCCCGATACACAGAAACAGGCAGATTGGTTAGCTTCATATTTTAAATCCAAACACGCACACCCACCTATCTCGTTTATTTCCTCGCCGTCTCCTGCGGAACACCGGCTCCGTCTGATACGGCCACATCGAGCATACAAAGCGAGGAGGAGCAACGGCTCTTTGTTAGCCTGCTAAGGGCTACAGCTAGCACACATAGCCAGTTAGCTGTCGTTAGCTAATCCTTAACCAGCCATGAACGCTTTCCACGTCACGTCTTTGAAAAAGCAGACCCCCGGCTGTGCCGAGAAACCCGAGGTGCGTTTTAATTCCACGCAGCAGCGGCGGCGGCGGCCCCAGCGTTATCACGTGTAGCACATTTCTTTTGTAAAGTTAAATTTAGCCTTCGGGGTGTATTGACATCTCTGCCGTGTCAAGCCCGAGCTTCCGCCCCTAATTGACGAGCATTACACGCCGAGCTAAAACAACCGGATGCGTTGGCCCAGTGTGACGCCGGTTGGAAAGCTACCAGGCAGCGAGAGCCAGCGCCAGAGCTACACGGCGAGCTAACGCTAGCTAGGCGGGTCGGAGCAATGGCCTCCAGAGCCAGGCCCACCTCCCGGCTAAGCCCCATTCAGTCGGACTGGATGGTAACAACACCACCACCGGGTCTCGTTATTGCCCAGCGTGTAATTATTATTCAGAATGGCCGGACATGCCCGACTGGTACCGGCCACTTAAATAAATAACTACTGTGTATTTGTGTGAGTTGGGTTAAGGTCGAAGCAGCTGTTGGCGCCATAGACTGTAGATCACAGGTAGACACATGTAAACAGGGCGATACAAGTTGAACAGGCTCCCCGCGGAAGGTGATCGGTTTCTGGCAGACGATCACCTCCTCGGCACGACACCTGTCGGCGGACAGACAGCGACCTACCTCCGTGTCGTATCCACAACGCAGCTGACCGACGGGGGCGATCAAATCCTCCGCACAGCGTGAATCCGTCTCGGCGTAAATGAAGAAGAGACACACATGGATGTAATCCTCCGGCGGGGAGCGGCGTTGAGGTTTGTGAGCTCGCTCTCAAACAAGCGGAGCTGTTGCTACATATTGACCCAAGAAACTGGTTCCTCCGCAGGGCGCATGCGCCGCAGAGGGGTGACGTCACCATCACACGCACACATTCATGATATCATCCAGTATTTTTTTTTTGAGGTAAATGTCGTTCAAAGAATTCAAACCCAAACATTTATTGCGCAATGTCTACTGAGTGATAAGATGAGTGGTTAGAACGAGGTAGACGAGAGGTTAAAAACATTGTAATAGTACATTTGTACATATTATGAACTTGTGGTGGTTGGAGTATAATAAATAAATAGACAGATACAGTATATCATTTGGAGCCTCTTAATCAAGACACATTTAGTCAGTGTCTCTTTGTGGAAATTATCCTGAGGTGAAGCTGAATCCTGCTTTGATTTTTCTCCAAATGTTTTATATGAAAACGTTTATTTATATAAAAAACATTTAAGAACTACTCCAGCATTGTGTTATTTTTTCTTGAGCTGCTTCTTAATTTCCCTTATCTTTCCCACTATGCTTTTAAACTTGTATTATGCACCAAAGCAAATCCCTTATATGTTTAAAACCCACTTGGCAATAAACAATATTCTGATGCATAGACATATTTTGATTGAAAAGTGTTTGTGACGAAAATAAAATATTACTATAAATACCGAATCACGTAATTATTTTCCTCACGACCTTATATATTATAGAAGATCTATATTTCATAAAGTATCATATATCAGAAGAAAACTAATACAACAGGCCTGGAACATTCAAATGTGTCTTGAGTTGCTTAACAAATACTTCAGCACATTGATATCTAAGCTAATGGATTGTTTATGACTCAAAGATTAAAAAAACAACAACAAATTAACTGAATTCTTTGTGTTATTTGTGTCAACCATTTCATGGGGTGTCATTGTCTTATAGGCAAGCACTGCCCTCTGCTGGAATGTAGTGGCACTCCACTAATGAGGACAAACGTATGTAGTATTTACGAATATTTGTTGACCTTATTTTCAAGAGAAGAAAAATAAAACAGCGATTCACATTTAAATAAAAAGGCATTTTGTACTCGTGGGTAAATGCTGACGTGCGCGCTCCCTTGCTGCCCAGTCCCCTCCACTCCACACTGCCTCGTGACCGCGCTTTTAAAATTCACGCGTGGCGAGGAGGGCCGTCGTGAGCGCGCGCAGCAGGCTTGACGTCATCGAGGCGTCCTGGCTCTGCGCTGAGCCGCTGGAGAGAAGATGGTCCAATCTGATCCACGTCTACGGCGCGATTAACGTAAAATGACCGCTGCTGTAGCCGATCTCCACCCGCTACACCGAGGATCCGCCACCGCCGGCACCGGCCTGAGCTCCACCCGACACCGACAGAGGTACATATGCGCGGAGCGGGGTTTTTTTTCTCTCCTCCAGCGGCTGTTGTGTTAGCGAGGACGGGGAGGAGAAACACACACATCAAACCGGACGGGCTAGCCTCCATATGTCGCTAAAGCTAACCGTTATGTTGTTGCTGTGACATGAAGCCGACTCCCAGGCTTGAAACCCCGGGGAGCTGAACACGAAGCACCGCTGAGCAGAGGTGGAGGAAAATGGACCTGGTTTGATTCTGGGTGTCTCCGGAGCAGAGGCTGTCGACAGGATCGAGCCACACGCGTCAGATCTGCTGTAATGTGAACATCTTTGTGTGTTAAATGCACAGCTTGTGTAGCTCCCCTTCGGTTTGCATTCATTTCTTCAAGCTGTGACTAAATTATTTTTAAACATTTAATTCCCCTTTTTGCAATGTCCACCGTGGACGATCCCCCTGTGCCTCCCTGGCTATTTCTTAATCCACGGCGTCAGCACACTGAGGAGGGAAATGACTCAGAGATGGAGGATTTAGACTCCAGAGAAAATGTGTTGACATCGGCGTGAGGCTTAAACGACAGAGGTTTGAGGAGAGCGATGATTTCAAGGTGGGAATGTCAGCGTTTCCCCGTTAGCCGGCGTTAGCCGCTAGCAAGGCCACGCAGGCTGCCCAGTGAAAGGTCTTCAGTGGGAAATGTGGTGAAAACAGAAATACAGGCACACACACACACCCGTGACACGGTTGATACCTAAAGTGAATGTAAAGCAAACATCTCGACGCAGTCCTGTGGATCCATTTGAATAAACCTCACACTCCACATCTGTGTCCCTCAGCACATCTGTTACAGGTCGAGTAGGAAACGGTCTGTGCTGACGGATCCCATCTGAGAAGAATTATTGTTCTTAGACATGACTTTATATACAGTTATATAACCGTCTGTACAGCAGGGAGGAATCCAGCTATGAGGATGAGAGCAACACAGACTCCAAACTGTTCTTATTGTGCTGGATATTAGACCCTGAAATGTGATATGACTCATTTACTGAAAGCAGAGTCCAGACTGCGTGACGAGAATGTTCAGACAACGTCCAGACAACTTTACATGACCTGCTTTGTTGAGAAACCTAAGTATGGGGACATCTGTGTGGCTTCCTTTGCAGATCGGTGTCCTAACTTGTTGCTGCTGCTGGAAGAGTCAAGTCTTTTATTTATTTATTTTTTACCATGAGCCTCGTGGTGTCCATCTCCAGTTGAAGCAGCGTCGCCTCCACATCCTCCCAACCACAAACTCAGCGAGGTTATAACCCACGCCCCGGGGGTCATAGTTCAGCCTTTCACTCCGTTCGCCCGTTCAGCTGAAGATGTACAGCAGCGCCCGCTCTGTCAGCAGGGGGGATGCCAACCACAGTGGAGGAAGAGATGGAGGCGGTACCGGTAATCAGAGTTCCGGCCGTTCCCCTCGGCTGCCCCGCTCCCCTCGAATGGGACACCGCCGCACCAACAGCACCGGAGGCAGCGGAGGGGGGCCTGGAGGAGCCGGAGGCAAGACGCTCTCCATGGAGAACATCCAGTCCCTCAACGCTGCATACGCCACCTCGGGGCCGATGTACCTGAGTGACAATGAGGTGGCCATGGCAGGGGAGCACATTCCAAAAAGTGGAGGGACAGTGACGACCATGGGGAGAAATAGGGTCACGTATGGGTCAAGGGGCAGCAGCTGTGGAGTAGTGGCTGCCAGCACTCCCAACATCTCCACCTCAGTGCCCGCCAACGCCGTGCTGCCACCGAGCATGATGGCAGGGGATGCTCTCGCTTTTGGGGACCACCACATGGCCTCCACCGTGCCCCATTCTCTGAGACAGGCCAGAGACAACACCATCCTTGACCTGCAGGCACAGCTGAAAGAGGTATTTTATTTAAATGTCACCATCATGGACGTGGCCATTCTTTAGATGCTGAGGGTGGACCCGTCATGCACTTATTTACACGCACGCCTCCTTTGTCCCGCTCTCTCAGGTTCTGCGCGAGAACGAGATGCTGCGGCGTGACGTCGAAGTCAAAGAGAGCAAGCTCAGCTCCTCCATGAATTCTATCAAGACCTTCTGGAGCCCAGAGCTGAAGAAGGAGCGAGCTCTCAGGAAAGACGAGGTTTCCAAGATCACCGTCTGGAAGGAACAGTATCGTGTGATTCAAGATGAAGCACAGGTGAGCGTTCGCCTTTTATTTGTTTTATTGGATTGCCTCAGCGGTTTCTTATCTCCTCAAATCACTGGTCTGAACAGAGTCATTGATCTTCTAACGTATATGACCGGGGAAATGGGTTCCACCGTGTGTCAGCTTTGGTACAAGTAAGCTGCTCTGCCTCTGTCTCCTCACTGCATAGGTTATGGGCAGATTTTGAACCTCTAGTTAATCCTCTTATACGCAGCTATATGCTCATACACTATAGATGAAAGAAGCCATAAGTCTAATGGCTGCATTATCGTCTCTGTACATTTCAGAAATTGCTGGATTTGGTGAACAATATAAAAGAAAGTAAAGTAAATGTGTAGTAAAGACTGGTGTGCTGCTTTGAGGTTATACTCTTTGAAGATTCATCATATTTTGCATTTGTTTTTATACCTCAAAATGAAAGGAGATATTTGCATGTTGTATATTTGTCTTTCAACGAGAATCGATACCCATAGCCAAGCACCAGCTGCTGGAGGCCAGCCGGTTGAGATGGAAGGCAAACGGCATGAGTGTGACTTGTTGTCGACTGCTTTCATCAGTTCGTCTTTCATTCCATCTTATTTTAAAGATGTGTGGAAAAAAATCCACTGCTCACTTTCACTTTGATTCCCTGTAAAACTGATGTAATGCTCTCCTGGATTTGTAGAGGTGAATATATGTTGCCATCCATCTAACTGGCCTTTCCATTTCTGATGACAAACGCAAAAACATCTCAAAAAGTCAGAGACCTAAGCTGAGCAGCGTTCCCATCAGCCTGTGTCACCTTAGACACATATTTTTAATTGATGGCAATAACTGAATAAAAAGAATCACCAGATCTTTTTTTAAAGCCTCTAGTCTGTTGTGTGAACTGTCCAAATTAGGGTTCAGTAATGAGGAGGAATAGTCTTTGTGATTGTTAATGGAGAGGCCGACCTGTGTAATTTGCCGTTTTCACTCCTGCTGAGTCACAGAATCACACTGAGGACTAATTCCCAGTAATGTCTGACTACACAGGGCAAATTAGTGGGAGCTTTAATTTAAAGATTTCTGCTTTCGTGTATCAAGTGTCCACCTCCCATGCTCGCGAACATGCAGCAGAAAACATACACACACGCGCGCACAGACTCGCACATGCACGCTGAAAGGCATCTGATTAATTATAGCCTCAGTGAAACTGCATGGCCTCCTGGAACATTGGCCCAGCTGGCTCTGCCTACAGCTGCAGTTTTGTGTTTGTGTAGTTTTGAGGCATTTCTATGCTTTCTGTACTTATATGTGTACAGTGTTTCTAAATCTACTACATTTATCTTTGAGATAGTACGATCAAACACTGTCATCTTCCAATTTCCATAAAAAAGTCAAATGCTCACTTAACTGTCATTAGGTGTCTTGCTCATACATAAAAATCCCATTTATCATAGGATGTTGTGAAATGCAAATTTTATTTATTGACTAAAACCCAATTCTGGGGCTGTCGGATATAAGGTTATAATGGTGCGATAAGGAGAGGAAAGAAAAAGGAAGCATGTGTCACTCACTGAGCATCTTAATTTGAACTTTGTGGTCTGGTTGTGTGTGCACTGTGTCCTCATGAGCTGTGGCTTATTGTTTGGTTAGTGCATCACGTATCGTATGCTTTGCACTCTTTCAAACGCCAGACTTGTTATCGCTCCTCCAGCAGAGAGAGTGAGAATATGGGAGGGGAAGGGGGAAGGTGTTTCAGAGTGTGTATGTAAGTATGTGTGTGTGTGTGTGTGTGTGTTGTCGCGCTTGTCTGTGCATGCATCTCGCTGTGCGTCTGTGTTTCTGATGGTGGCCCTGTGCAGTGAGTCAGCCTTAGTCAGGGGGTGGAGAGGTTGACGGAAAGGGAGGGTTGGTGAAAGGTGAGAGTAGAGGAGGGAAGGGACGGGGTGAGGGCAGGGAAGGTGGATGAATAGCGTCTGCTGGTAGAGGGAGCGAGTGACAAAGGAGAGGGGAGGGGGCCCGGAGGAGAGAAACGAAGGCAGACACTGACTTCTCTCTTTGTTCTGTCGTCTGAAAAAGGCCACAGCTGGTTCAGACCAGAGCTGTCGCGCGGCAGCACTACCAAGTGTCTGTGGCGTCAGATGCCACAAACAATGCAACGCTATACTGGGCTGATTGTGTTTCACCACTTGTATTTGTCTGGGCATGAAATGTAACACTGACGCTGATGTTGGGGGGTGCATCTGCTAAATTTTCAGTCATGATTAGATGCTGATTTTTTTTTTTAACTGGCTGTAACACAATATTACACCAGGATCCATTCCACACGTGTCATGTGACGTCCCTGTAACGTGTAAATCATCAATCTAATTTGCGATCTCGCCCAAGTCTGCAAGAGGAAAAACAGATGAATGATTCTCTGTGTCGCTTGTTTGTCGTCAGCATCTCCAGATGACTGTCCAGGCTCTCCAGGATGAGCTGAGGATCCAAAGGGATCTGAACCAGCTGTTTCAACAAGACCCCTCCAGCCAGGGCCGGGACCTGGCCCTGTCATCTGAACCCACAGAGGAGAACTACCGCCGGCTACAGGCGGAGCACGAGCGGCAGGCCAAAGAGCTCTTCCTCCTGAGGAAGACCCTGGAGGAGATGGAGCTGAGGATTGACACACAGAAGCAAACCCTGGGAGCCAGAGACGAATCCATCAAGAAACTGCTGGAGATGCTGCAGAGCAAAGGTAGCTTTTGCTTTGTTGGTTTTTAAATAACTTCCACAAATAATTGGGTCTCAAAAGATGTTGGTCTCAGGCTGCTGCTTCCTGTTCCCTCTCATCTCTATCCAAACCATTTCCCCCTTTGGCCAAGTATGGCTTTCTTTTCCTCTCTCTTCACATTGACCACAGAGCGTGCTTCACAAACCCAACCATGGTTTGAGGGCTGTCTCTCAGAGCAGTTGCATGTTATTGTCTCAGGGGCACAAAATCGTCAAAACATCATAGTTGAGAAATTGGGGCAAGCAGTACACCAAGAAAGATTTCAATTCAAACCCCGACCAAAATATCTAGAATATGTGATGTGAAGATATATATTTATAATTTGGTTATTTGGTGTCAGCTTTTATGTTCAGCTATGTGAGCCTACAGTTTCCATAGTGGCTTCATCATGGTTACATGGTTGTCCTGTCGTCTGTGTCAGGTCCATCTGCCAAGGCCTCAGAGGAGGACCAGGAGCGGACCAGGAGACTGGCCGACGCTGAGATGCACAGGCATCACCTCGAGAGTTTACTGGACCAGAGGGACAGAGAGGTCACGGCACTAAGAGAGGTAATGTCTTGTGCGAACATGGGAGATGTAGCAGGTACAGACATCTGATGGCTCACGTGGGTTAACACAGACAAGTAACCAACAGCCTCATCTGACCCAACAGGAGCTGCACCGTCGCTATGAAGGAACTCCAGAGTCCACCAAGACCAAGGCCCTCCAGACTGTCATCGACATGAAGGTGGGGGATATTGAATGAAGGGCTTTGTGTTATGATGAGTGTGGGGTGTGACGCGCGTTGACTCCTCTTCATTAACCTCAGGATGCCAAAATCAGTTCAATGGAGCGAGGCCTGCGGGACATGGAGGAGGAGATGCTGATGCTGAAATCAAATGGACTCCTGAGCTGTGAGGAGCGCCAGGAGGAGATGAAGCAGATGGAAGTTTACCGCAGTCACACCAAGTTCATGAAAAACAAGGTCGGAGGCGGCCGGATGTTTAGTTTGAGCCGACTGCTGTAATTGCACCTCACCTCACGCTCTGTGCCTTTTGTAATTCAGATGGAGCAGGTGAAGCAGGACCTCTCCAGGAAGGACTCTGAGCTGCTGGGTTTGCAGACCAAGCTTGAGACGCTCACCAACCAGTTCTCTGACAGCAAGCAACACATTGAAGTCCTCAAGGAGTCTCTCACGGCCAAAGAGCAGCGGGCTGCCATTTTACAGACAGAGGTACAGTGAATATACACACCCTAATGCTTTGTTAGAATAGCCCTTTAAAGCTTGTACTTGGCCCCCTTTTTTTTTTAAACGATCAGGACACAGTTACAGTTTGTCTGCTGTTTCCTGTTCAGGTGGATGCCTTACGCCTGCGCCTGGAAGAAAAAGAGACAACTCTGAATAAGAAGAGCAAGCAGATCCAGGAAATGTCTGAGGAGAAGGGCACGCTCAACGGAGAGATCCACGATCTCAAAGACATGCTGGAGGTCAAGGAGCGCAAAGTGAATGTGCTGCAGAAGAAGGTGATTTGGACCAGGAGCCCTTTTAAAAAGATCTGTGTGTCGCAGCGTGTCGCAGAACGTTTCCTGTCGTGATGTTTGTGTCCACTGAGGGTTTTTCCTGTTCGCTCCGCAGATCGAGAACCTGCAGGAGCAGCTGAGGGACAAGGAGAAGCAGATGAGCAGCCTGAAGGAGAGGGTGAAGTCTCTGCAAGCGGACACTTCCAACACTGACACCGCCCTCACCACGCTGGAGGAGTCTCTCGCAGAAAAGGTGAACTGACGTCTGCACAAAGGCAGTGACTGGTGCCTGGACTTCCTTGCAGTCATGTGTAGCAATGCAGCCGTGAACACAGCGTATGTGCGTTTTGTTACCCAGGAGCGCATCATCGAGCGTCTAAAGGAGCAGCGAGACAGAGACGACCGGGAGAAGACGGAGGAGCTCGACTGTACCAAGAAGGAACTGAAAGAGTTGAAGGAGCGACTGAGTTTACTGCAGGGAGACCTGTCGGACAGAGAGGTGAGGAGTGGATTCAAGAACCCAAACTCCCATTAAGATATGCTGCCAGGGGGGTCAGATGTATGATGTGTTTGCAGTCTCTGTCTTTGATACTTTACACTTGTGTTCCTTGTGTGTCTGAAGACATCACTGTTGGACCTGAAGGAGCATGCATCGTCCCTGGCCTCCTCTGGGCTGAAGAAGGACTCAAAACTCAAGAGCCTGGAGATCACACTGGAGCAGAAGAGGGAGGAGTGCCTCAAACTGGAGAACCAGCTCAAGAGAGTGAGTTGCATCACCTCGAACTCTCACCCCTGCTCACTAACCCGGAAAAAGAAAGGACAGCGTATTGATCGATTCTCCCATCTTGTCCTCTGGTCAGGCTCAGAATGCAGCCCTGGAGGCGCAGGCTAACACCGAGCTCGCTGAGCGCATTAAGAACCTGGAGCAGGAAGTGGCTCGCCACAAAGAGGATTCTGGGAAGGCACAGGCTGAGGTGGACCGCTTGCTGGAGATCCTCCGGGAAATGGAAAATGAGAAGAATGACAAAGACAAAAAGATCAGTGAGCTGGAGAGGTGGGTGGCAGTGTCACGATTCTGTCGTTCGCAGGCCCAGAAGTAATATCTGTAACTTGTTGTGTCTGTGTCATGGAGGTTTTTAATGACTGAATCTTTCATGTGAGTTTTTTTTTTTTTATTGCTGTTCAGCCCCAGAGATCCCTTAGCTCGTCATTTTGCTCTTATTTGCTGCAAATTGTCCTTCAATGACTTCATGTTGTCCTGGAGACTGTTGCCCTTGGCGCAGCAAATGCAGTATTGCTTTAAAAGCAGAAGTGGTGAATGCCATGTTTTAACAGAAATCCACACACAAGACCTCTTCCATGTAGTGTGTTGTCTTTTCCTCACGACCTGGTGAATGTTGGGACCTTGTTAAATCAGAGTCGAAGACCTTAAGTAATCGTTACAATGACCCCCCTCCCCCCTCCTCTTCTGAGTCTGAGTTTGTTTTTCTCTTAACTGCTTTCTTGTCTTTACACCGGAAATCTCTCACCCCACCAGTTTGGCCTCCAGGTTAGTATTAGTTCTTTTCCTCTTTCTCCCCCCCGACTCCTCCTGACTGTCTTCTTCTCACATTTTGCTCCCTTTGTTTCTCCTCACCTCCATAGTCCGTGGCGCTGCCTTGTCCTGACGTATTGAACTCTGTTTCTTTTTTCCTCAACCCTCATGCTCACTTTTCCTTTCTCACCTTGTTAATGCTCTGTCCTCCACCCAGTCAAATCAAGGTTTGACTCTTTGCAGGGCTGACAAAGATTTTGCCAGAGCAAGTGTGTATGGCTGCGATTGTGGTTGCCATAGCTTTTCATGGAGTCTCATCTCTCTTAAACTTGATTTATTTGCACGTAAACACCCATCTTATTTTCATCGCCTACATATATTTATCGATGGGAGCCAGTGACTGGTCGGTGCATGGACATAACTCCTGTTCATCCCATTGTGTCCCTTTAGGCAGAAGCAGGACCAGACGAAGAAGGTGGCGTCTCTGAAGCACAAGGAGCAGGTGGAGAAAAGCAGGAACGCTCGACTCATGGAGGAGGCTCGAAAAAGGGAGGACAACTTGTCTGAGAACTCTCAGCAGGTGAAGGTAAAGCTTACGCCTGGCTCATTGGGACCGTATGTACCCTGCGGCAACGCGGATTATTCTCTCACGCTGCTCAACCTCTCCCGCGCCGAAGGACACCCTGCGTCAGAAGTCGGAGCGCATAGAGGAGCTGGAGGAGGCCCTGAGAGAGAGCGTTCAGATTACTGCTGAGCGAGAGATGGTGCTTGCGCAGGAGGAGGCTGCCAGGTCGCTGCAGGAGAGACAGGTACACGAATCCCTGCCCTAACACCCGATCACGACAGAGCAATAATGTTACAGCCACAGGATCATATCTTGCAGTACGTGCGTATCTAAACACATCTAGATACAGGCTAAGAGACCCCCCCCCCCCCCCCCCCCCCCCTACAGGCTAAGAGACCCCCCCCCCCCCTCCCTCCTCTCCTCTGGCCTCGTCCTCTTCTCTCAGTTCTTTTATCTTTGCTTGTGGTTTTCTCTTTGTTTTCTCTCCGCTACACACCGCCCCTCAGAAGCATTCACTCAAACCAATGCATGAGTCGAACCTCGCCCACATTAAGTGGTCCAAGGTATGAGCCCAGTATGTGTGACCTCTGTCAGTGAGCGGCAGTGCTTACATGGGGTGGATACAGCAGCAGTAACACCTCGGCAATTCATGCAGTCCCGTGCAACCGGCCCTGCCGTGAACGTGTTCGTGAAGTTTGGCCATTTGTTTGTGTTGCTGTGTTGTCGGACTGCATGTCTTTACAAAGGGTTGCTGATGTTTCCAGCTCATGTAAAAAAAATAAAATAAATAAATTTTGTTTACCCGTTGTTTGCTTAGAAAAACATGCTTGATTTGTTCGAATATAAATTTAAAAAAGATGTATATTTCTATTTGGGGATGAATGCTCTGCAACAAAGGAGCTCATGTCTTTTTAAGTAAATAGCAGGTAAATAAATGTAGTGCTGTAGTACCTGTGTTATAGTCGATCTCGAGACTTTCTCTTAAAGCCCTCAAATTCCCCCTCTGCTTCTTATTAGAGCACTTTATTCTGGCAAATCATTTCAAAAAGTCCTCAAGTATAAAGCCCCATGCTTTCACTGAAGGATTTAGACGATCCCTTCTTATGATTTTCACGACTGAATTGTTTGTGTGCGTGTGTGTACCTAGATGGAGGAGCTGCTGGGGGCCATGGAGAAGGTGAAACAGGAGCTGGAGTCCATGAGAGCCAAACTGGCCTCCACCCAGCAGTCTCTGTGTGAGAAGGAGGCGCACCTCACAACCCTGAGAGCTGAGCGCAGGAAACACCTGGAGGAGGTGCTGGAGATGAAGTAAGACACACAAACACACACACATACGCTCTACACTGGATTATTATTGATTGCTGCATTCATTTTGTAAAATGTCATCCGATTCTGGCCTTCTCCAGCTGGCAGGGATGATTTTGTGCAATGAATTATAAATGATAATTGGGCTATTTACTTCTGTAGTTAAATGTCACATTGTTCCCTCCTCCTCCACCCAACAGGCAGGAGGCACTGTTGGCTGCCATCAGCGAAAAGGACGCTAACATCGCTCTCCTGGAGCTGTCCTCATCTAAGAAGAAGAAGACCCAGGATGAGGTGGCGCTGCTGAAGCGGGAGAAGGACCGACTAGTGCAACAGCTCAAACAGCAGGTAGATGCGGCCTCGTGTCCACTGAGGAGGGGCTGCTTGAAGACATTTATGCTCTTTCTTACATGCTATATGTTCCTAGGAACTGTAGAAGACTTCTTTTTTTTTCATGCTCACTGCTTTTGAATCAACAGACTCAGAACAGGATGAAGCTGATGGCAGACAACTATGAGGATGACCATCTGAAGACGGTCCCTGACCACACAAATCACAAACCCTCTCCAGATCAGGTAGCTCACCAGATCACATCCGTAATTCATCCACAACAGCTTTTCCTTTTAGTTCTGCCTCTAATTGTTGATTAACAAGTTTGTTTTAAAGTCGGTTGAAGTGAAACCTGGCTCCTGAAGAGAACCACTGTTTTTTAAACGCACTAACCAAATGTTCTTTTCTAATGCTGCACTTGGCTTACGTTGTGGCTAACAGGATGATGAGGAGGGTATTTGGGCGTAGCCGACCTTTTGCCCTCCCCCTCTCTCTCTCAGCATTTTTGTTCAGAAAGGGTGAGCTTGTGTGAAAAGCCAGACCTGTCCCACCTCTCGTCCCTGTTGCTGTGCGGCATGTCTGCGTCTCTTCCATTCATTTGTCTCGTCCTGTCGGTCGTTGATCATTGCTGGGGTGTCGCTCGCCACTCATCCGCGGCCTCGCGCTGTTTCGTTGCCGGCTCGTGGGATCGGTGGCGCGTGTGTGTGTGTGTGTTTTTTGCATGCACAGGCTAAGAGGATGAGCAGTTGCCTCAAACAAAAGCATCTTAGCTTTGCATGCCGCTGCCCTGACACTGATGAATAGTGATGAATTTCCACTCACACAAACAGGTGTTGCTTTGGATAATGGTTTAATCTCGAACATCATCTGTGGTGGGTTTAGTCCCTTTTTGAGCTGTACATTATAAAGAACAAGCACACATTTGTTAATAATAATGTGGATGTGAGTTGGGGATGAGTTCATGCATGTGGATGATGATCATGTTTTTGTCCCATGACAAATGCACCTTGCACCTTGTGTCAGTCGTCATGTTCAACCGCTGAAATGAGCAGAAAAGTTGTTTTTCCTGCACAGCTGACCTTTACCTGTCATGCCTCTTCACCTGCGCAGATGATACCCCCTCTTCTAGCCCTGTCCCAGAACCGCAGTAAGCTCAAGCTCTACATCGCCCACCTGACAGACCTCTGCCACGACCGAGACCCCAGCATCCTCAGCCAGCTCACGCCGCCCTCTCACTACCATCACAGCGACCCTGAAGACTGGGAGGAGGAGCTCCAGAAGATGAGCGTCCAACAGGTAGCGGAGAAACTCTTCCCTCTTCGCTCCGTGCGCGAGAAGCCTGCCGCGGGATTCAGGTTTGACTAACGCTGTCTTTTGTCCAGTTGGAGCAGGAGCTGGAGGTGTGTGAGAAGGAGAGCGGGGAGCTGCAGGAGTACGCCAACTCTGTTCTCCAGCAGATCGCAGACTACTGCCCTGACATCCTGGAGCAGGTTGTCAATGCTTTGGAGGAGTCGTGCTGACGACTCTGACCTCGGACACAGTCCGGCTGACTCCTGGTGTTTGTACCTGCAGCTGAGCCCAGGAGCCCCTACCTCCACACAATGAGGCTCCGGGAAGAAAGAACGGAAGAAATGGGGGGGGGGGGGCGTTGTCGCAAACCCACTGAGCTTGAATTCTTTGTTCCCTTCGTCCACCCTGGAACGAACTCTCATGACCCTTTAGTGCTTCCCTGTCTCATGTGTCTGTACTGTCAGGCCGGCAAAACTCAAATTAGGGATGTTCAAAGTCTTATCAAACGGTGGAAACATGTTGGAGCAAAATATCATATCACCCACTCAAGTTACCCACTGCAATCTGAGGTCTGATCAATTAATGATGGCCGCGGCAGATGGTGGGCTCACGGTGGGAAAACCAATCTAGACATATGAACATATGTCACAAGGGCAAGAGAACACAGGAGGTCATTCCAGAAGGGAAGCATCTCCCGCTTTCCACTCGTGAACACACCGAATTTGATTTTTGCCGGTAGGATACTTGCAAAAATATCACTGCACACCTGTGAGTCTGGGACAGGTGCGTTGGGAGAGAAAGGATTTCAGATGAAAGGAGCAAACTTTCCGCACAAAGCCTCGGAGCACACTGCCAACCTTCCTCTCCCTCGACGGCTCCGTTCACTGCAGGAATCGCCAGATCAAGCACAGTTACCTCACCCACCTTTGTCTCAGTCTTTTACCCCTTGGATTCCTTTCACAAACCTTTAAAGTTCAAACGGGGAACTTGTTCCTCACATGGGGCAGGGAAGCACTTTGAGTCCTGGGAGATCTGGGGAGCTGCTACATCTAGAGGGGATCAGAGACGAGCCGAGTTCAGTGTGTGAGTCACGGAGCCATGTAGATGCTTGTTTTTGTATTTTAGTCTGTGTTCCCCGATTATCAGGTTGGAACCCAGTCACTAGTTTGAAAAAGAAAAAAAAAACAGCTGCTGCAGGCGGATCATCCCTTTTTTTTTTTTTTTTTTTTAAACCAAATAAACGCAGCTGTTGTCCAAATGTCTCTCCGGCTCAGAGCTGTGGTTCTGTCCATGCAGTCAGGATTAGGTTGCAGGTACATTTGATTGTGTCGACGGTGGCTGGGTCTTCTGTTTGAGGGGCGGGCGGCCCAGGCCTGACCTTTGACACATCAGTGGTCAGAATCTAGTTACACTTCAGTTTTCAACGGATCAGAGAGAGAGAGGGAGAGAGAGAGGGGAGAAAAAAAAATCTTTTACTGCTGGTGATGTATTAATGTGTTTGATGGGTTTTGCACACAACGTCCAGTCGTTTGAGGTATGCAATGTTTCTTTTGAGAACGTTTTAGTGGCCTTGGAGCATGCACAGAGATCAGTACTGGACCTAACGCAGGGAGATTTGCCCCTCTGTAATATTGGTGCTAAGGCATGATGTAGGGATTTTTTTTTTTTTTTTTTTCATCCGATCCAATGATCGTTCAGTCTCATCCAAAGTTCCCATAGTTTTTACCTAAAGCCCATTGGTTTCACTGGAGAAAACAAGTGATGACCCCCTTTTTTCCCTCTGTTTGTCTGATCACTTTTAAATACAAGTGATGCCTCCTTTATTACCGTATGTTTTGAATTCTTCAGGGCTGAGGTTTTTAATTACTAAGTGCATCTACATTGACGAGAGATGAAAGTCACTTTTCAGCAGATTTGGACTTTTTAGATCAGTTTGTAAATAACGTGATATTTAACACGTACAGTGACTGAATAAAGGTAATTAAGTGGAAGGTGTTGTGCATTCTTAAAAAAAAATTACAAGCAGTGCAGTTTGTGTTGTGTCTAATTTTGTCATCAGGACAAAATGTGAGTGTGTGTGTGTGTGTGTGTGTGTGGGTGACAGTACTGCCATTACTTGCGGAAAGTCATGTTCTATAGAGATATATAAATATAATACATATATAAAAAATGTTTACTGTATGGATATGCATTGAATGTTTGCACAGAATCTCAAGGAGCAAGCTGCTCTGAACAAAACGACAGTCGATTTAGTGTCGTCCTCAGCGGAAACTTGAGGGAAGAAGTGTCCAAAAAAATAGTGTCAAAAATAATGTATGAACTACAAACGTTTTCAAACCGTGACTGTGTGATGGGAGAGTACGTTTCTTGCATTTATTTCTAATTTTTTTTAATATAAAATATATAGAATTTCCCACCATGCGATGTAAATGTATTATCCTGAGATTTACAGTGTTGTTGTCTATTATTTTCTTCTGACCTGTCCCATTATGATTGATGTCAAAGGCAGATGGAGCCTGATGGATTAAAAAAAAAAAATTCTCCAACCATCTTCTGCTGTTTCGTAAGAGGAACATAATGTAACAGAACGCACAGTTAAACACTGCGTCAGTACGTGTCTAGATTAAAAAAGTTTTCTAACAAACTGGGTGAGAAACTGATCAATTTGAGCGTCTGGATTTTCAAGTAACACTGACAACAAAGCACATCTCTGGTTTTGGAGGATGTCGGTTGGATGATTGCTTTTGTACTTCTCATCTGTAAAACTTCTTTGAGCGAGGGTGTATTTCTCTCCATCCCTCGTACCGACCGTTTTTCATTGTTTTCATTTTCCTCACCGTGGCCTGTGTGTCGCTGCCCTTGCCTTAATGTCTCGTCACTTCTTTTTCTTGACTCCTTATTGAGGAACTCAGAGCCGATTAAGGGGCTTCAGTCCAACTCATGGTATCTGTTTTCTTTCTGGTTTGGATAAGAAATGTACTGCCTTCTGTCTGTTTGTGTTAAGAATCAAACTGTTAAAAGAAAGCAAAACAGACTTGTTTGTGAGTTACTTGGATTTTGTATGTATGTAAATAAATAAATTATAAGCCCTGGTCTCTTGTCTGATTGTTTTTTGGACCAAACTAGAAATTAAGGTGCTGCTTGTGCCTTAGAAAAATGTGTTTGTTTCACCTTAAAAAGCTAATTCTTATCACTTTGTGGATTATCTGTGTTATTGACTTGTAATTAGGATTTTACCTGATATATGATACATCTTAATAGTATTGATGTCAAAGTCTTAAAACGCTTAATCCTGTGTAAATAATACTAATACAACACAAAGAGCTGTTCTGGACCTCAGGTCTCAGTGCTGTGAGCTCTCAGTAAAAATATGAAAGATACCAACTTGCCAGATAGTTTCTGCAATACATGTTGTAATATTTTAGGTTTTATTAATGCCAGTATTTAAAAATACTCCCACTGTGAGAACCTTTTGAAAATGACAAATGATAAACATCAATGATGTGATGTCCGTTTGTTAAATGAGTATGAGGTGTGACCTGCCCACAGCCGCTGGTGAAATATCAGGTATTAATAATTTGTATCCTCCCCTGTGAAATAATTAATAATCCTCATTTACATGATTCACTCCAGATTTTATTTAGTGGCAGCTTCCCCTGAGATACTGAACATAAGAAATCAAAAGACCCTGCTCTTATTTTCTCGTGCAGCAGACATGTTACCATCATTAATAAAGCACTGGAGGGGAGAAAAAAAAAACAATTAGAAATAACTGACAGGATTGAAACATATTTGCCATCTTTATTCATAAATATCACTACTGTATGAATATAAAACAATCTTAAATTACTGCTTTTTTTAAACAAATACTCTGACACTATCGTTGGAAGCTCCTCAGGAGAAAACCCACTGGTGATCAGTTTAAGGTATTGCATAAAGCCTTGGCAGCATGTTAATTACTATGCGTTATTGGAGTCGTGTTGATGAACCTTAGACAGAGAAGCATAGCGGAACATCTGATACATACTTGTTTCCTCAGGAATACGAAACGTAGCCAACTATACATACGTAAACAATGACAAACAGGAGTGATCCACCCACTTCAATTTGAAGTACAATTTTGTCAACAACAGTCGTTCAATACAAAAAAAAATACTGGTTACAAGTAAAAAAATACATTGGACGAAAAAAAAGAATCTATCAAAACTTCAATCCAAGGTTCTCCAGCCTTTCTGTTAAAGAGTTAAAATGACTACCTAATATTCTGCACTGACACTTTTCTGAAATATCAAAACCTCCATTGGTGGGTGAGTCACAAAAATAAGCAATGTACTCTGGTGTTCAGCAATCATAGGCACTCCTGTGTTAGATGGGTGAGGTAGCTAGATAGTAAGAACTGAACACCGGCTGAGATTAAACGATGCTCCTGGAGAGAGAGAGAGAGCACAAAACTGAGAAAGTCAGAGTAAAGGTGGATATTGCAGCAGAGGTGAACAATATTCCAGTGATCGATGAGTCCCTCTCCTTGTTTTTAGTCACAGTTTAGAAATTCAAATTAAGAAACTGAGCGCTATACACAATGAAACACATGTATACTAAATTAGATTACTTTTCACCTCACTCTCTCGCTCTCCGTCATCTGCCACAGTCCCAGGTTTAACACTTTAAGGCACGGGAGCTGCGTTATCCTCTCCAGGCCCCTCTTGGTGATCTTGGTACACCCGTACAGATCAATTCCCGTCAGCTGGGTCAGGTGGTCGGCTATCAACTCCAACCCTTTGTCTGTGATTCTCACACACTGTCCAATGTTCAGAGTTTTGAGTTCATGCATCTGGCGCACCATCCTGTTGATGCCATCATCACTGATGTGGCAGGAGCAAAGAGAGAGGGACTTGAGCTGGTACAAGCCCTGGGCGATGTACGCCAGGCTCTGGTCCCCGATCTTATCGCAGAAAGAGACATCGAGTCCAGACAGCCGGAGGGAGCCCATGGCCAGATGCATTATCCCCGTGTCGCTGATGTTATCGCAGGAGCGGAGGTTCAGGCTGCACAGGTGGGTCATGTGTGACAGGTGGATCATCCCGGCGTCTGATATCCCTCCACAGAAGCTGAGGTTGAGCACTTTGAGTTTGTTCAGGCCCTTGGAAACGTGTTTGAGGGACAGGTCGGTCAGCTTCTGGCAGTCCTGCAAGGTTAACTTCTCCAGAGACAGGCAGCCCTCCGCGGCACTGCGGGTCATGCCGGACAGGTGACCGATGCCCACATCCGACACATGCCTGCAGCTGCGCAGATTAAGACTCTTGAGCCTGTGCAGACCCCAGGCAATCAGCAACAGGCCGGTGTTTGTGATGTTGCTGCATCCCCCAAGTTCAAGCACCTCCAGGTTTTTGAGGTACTGGGCAATCCGGCCCAGGCTGGAGTCTGTGATCTGTTTACAGAGGCTGAGGTTCAGCACCCGCAGTGATGGGATGTCCTGCACAAAGGCATGTCCGAGTCCGTTGTCGGTGAGGTTGAAGCAGCCGCACAGGTTAAGGCTTTCGATGTGCGGCATCCCCTGAATCACGTAGCTCAGGCTTCTCCTCAGGCTGAGGATCTGGACCTTCTTGATCCCCCGGGTCTGCAGGCTGGGGAACAGAGACGGGTTCGCTCGCCGCAGATGGAGCTTGGCTTCCACCCCCCGCCACACTGACTTGTGGTAGGACGCGTCTCTCCAGGCCGCGCACACTTGGGCTACTCTCCCTTTGTCTTTAACGTCCAGATAACTGAAAATAATGGCCAGGATCTCTGGGAAAAGGCACGAGATATGTGTCTCCATTTCAAACATGGGTGCAGGCGGACGGCTTCCAGCAACAGATGTGGCCCGTGGGCGACAGTACGGCCGTGGTTAGCTCGCCGAAACTCTGCGGTGGAAGTTGCTGGCTGGCCGGCTCGGCGATGTTAGCTACCGCCAGCTAGCTAGTATGCTAACAGCCACTTAGCTTTATGTGCAACGCAGGAAAAATCCACCCATCTCCGAAGAGCGAGCCCCACTGTTAAACCCAAAACAACAAGAGTACACCCCGTCTTCTGCCGGCGTGGATCCGAGGTGGACGACGCGGGTCCCAGGTCCGACAAGGCGGCGTATTTACCTAGCGAGCGAGGCTAATATTATTAGCTTAGCGTTAGCATTAGCTGTCTAAACTTGTGAGCGTCAAAGACGAACAAGCTCCGGGTCCGAAGCTGCTCTAAACACCCCGTTCTTCACTCCACCTCCTCGCAGAGCGGGTCCAGGGACGTTTCTGCTCGTACAAACTTCCAGAGACGGAGCTGGTGACTTGTACAAAGGCGGCTCCCAGGCTCCTTCAGGTCCTGAAGCATTTCCAGCAGCGGCGAAGCATCCCGGTCTCCCACTAATGAGAAGCCGACTGTGGGCGCTCAAAGCCGGTTCACCCTCTGACCAGCGGCTCCTGCTGGAGGTAGGTGGAACAGATGGAAGGATGCTCCCCAAGCCCCTCCACCCACGGCAGTTATGTAATTTTCAGTGTTGAGAATATTCACAGTATAATGAAATCTATCTATCTATCTATCTATCTATCTATCTATCTATCTATCTATCTATCTATCTATCTATCTATCTCTCTATCTATCTATCTATCTATCTATTCTCACACACATTTTTATTGTTTTTATACTATATATTTGTTTTATGATCTTAATTTTATCCCATCCTATCCTTTTCTTTCCTATCTGATCTTATTTTATCTTTTTCTTGTCTTAGCTTATTTTATCTATATCTTACCCTACATGGGAGAGTATTTTTGCACGTCGCCAGCACCAGTTAAATCATACCAACACTTTACCTATTCATCCCAAGGTCCACCACAGGCTGATCAGAGCTGGGCGTGTGCTCCTTCCTTCTTAGGACCTAGTCTATTATATGGTGTGGTGCAGGGCTTGTATATGGATTCCCAGAGCCAACTTCCACAGGGCGAACTATTGTTCTGCCTCAAATGCCATCTCCTGTAGGATGAGACTGCACGATGCAAAAGATCAGCAACATAAATATTTCAGTGTAGAAACGTCTCCAGAGAAAACTGTCATGTCTGTGTTGTCCCTGAGGAGAGGATCTAGAGCAGGAGTCATGTAATTATATTTTCACAGACTACAGACAACCAGAGAAGCTGCCTCCTCCTCCTCCTCCTCATCTAGCCTGATCAGATGGAAACCGTCTCTATGAATGAAAATACTACTCTCCACTCACACATGCATCATCAACCCAGAGAGAAAGAGATAGAAAGAGAGAGAGAGAGAGGCCTTTATTCATAGGAGTGCTGTGTAAACCCTCGCCCTCATGTGTACTACTCGGTGTAAATGTCTTTGACCTGGCAGGAGGCCCAGAGTGACTGCAGCGAGCCGTTCACTGACCCGGTCATCTACGGTCACTCCAAAGACTCACACTGAGTGCTTTACAGTGACAGGAGAGGCACAGTGGCTCTGGGTCATAGATGCTCACACAAAGCACCAGGCTGGGTGCAATAAGTGGAAACTGCATAGCCATCCGTGATTTTGATAAGATTCATACATACACACACACATACACCAGAATAAATATACCTTTTAAAGTATAAGTCACCTTTTCACTTATTCATTCCTACTTCTACTCTACATTTCTACTGTTCCAACTAAATGAAGGATCAGACCAATCTGCAGAAAAATCATCCAGTTTAATTTGCAGAGATTTAAAATTACATATAATGTGATGACCTAATCCGAATGAGGAAATGAAATTCCATGCAGCAATTAATTCAAATGAATAGTCATCACTGAGCCTCAGAACTTTCCTGTCTGGTCTCTATGGATATGATGTGATGTTAAAAAAGTCTTATTTTACAAGTATATTTTGTTATGTTTCAATGAAAATATCTCCGATTCCATTCACTTGAAATTAAAGATATTACTAACAATAAAATACTTGACATTTTAGAAGAAGGTTTTGAGCCCATGACAGAGAAACCTCCTGTTTTTCAGTTGTAACAGGGCATGATCTTAGTTTACGATTTGAAAGTATTAAGTTATTTCTTAAATCATCTTATGTTGGTTGAGAGCATGATTTTCAAACTGCAGCCCAGTGGGAGATTTAAGTCTGTAAATATTTATATTCCCTCTGCTTTTATCTATTTTCTTTTTTCAATTTTCCAACTTTTTCTTTTATATTTGAGATTTTAAAAAAGTGAAGGTGAAACACGATGATGACATTTTGTGTGTCAGTATCATTACTCAGTTAATCCGCCTTAACTCAAAGAAGATGAATCAGTCTCTGCTCCGCTCTTTTCTCTGTGGAATTAAATGCTGGTCATTTTTGTCTGGCTCTTTCATCTCTGTTCAGCTCTTTGATCTCAGGCTCAAATCTGGCCAGCAGAGGGCAGTGCTGATCTTAAGAAACAATGCATACAATACAAAAAGACCTCCACTCTCATCATTTCCATTTCAAACGCCTTTGCATAGAACCCAAAATGTCATACATACAGTTTTTAAGATATATATTTGTAAGTCTCTGCTCTGTGACGTGAAGAGCGTTGTATGACAGAATCTGAGAGGTTCGATGACGGGTCATCAGACAGACACAAGAGAAGGATTGGTGGTGAATGTGGAGCAAGAGGAGGAGAAAGAGAGGAAAACTAAAGACGGGGGGGGGGATAGTGAGGGATGGTGATCCCCCTCTCGGCCTCCCCTGTGGCTGGACTTGTCTCTGCTAATGACCCTGTCTGCTGGCTCACACAGACAGATGGTGAATTAACTCCAATTAGCCCACTCTCACCAGATCCTCTCTGACAGCACCACACACACAAACACGGGACGACACAATAAATAATTTGAAAAGGCTAAGGCAGAGAGATTTTTTTCACTATCATCTTTAGTATAAATTTGAATATAATAAGTATAATTATAAAATTAAATCTTAAAATGCAAATATATATTCTAGCAAAACTGCGGAATAATAGAAACTGTTGAGTCATCAACATATGCACTATTTCCCATGCTTTTTCAGACCCACAATTGCCACTGTGTGACTGTGACCTCCTGTCACCGTGTTCGGCGTTAGTGAGTTGTGACCAGTCATCATTCATACAGTGCACAGTGTGTGAGTGACTGAACTCACATGACATGTCAAACAGAGCGTGGTGTGTGTTGTGCTGGGTCTCCACAGAGCTGTGTGTGGCAGTGTGACTCCAATGCATTTCTTATCACGCTGAGGAGAATATGTCTCCTACAGGATGCTGCTCAGTCACTGTGTGTGTGTGTGTTTGTGTGTGTTTAACAGGTGTTGTCTCTGCTGCTAAAAGAGCTCCATCTGGGGGTGTGCTTGAGCAGCGACCCCTGCCCTCATCTGTAAAAATGAGGTCGGCAGGTGCTGCACACAGGGCAGATAGGTCAGGAGGTCGGCTACTACGTGACAATGACATTATCGAACACACAGAGGGAAAATAAACACTCGTACTGCAGCATTATGGCTGTCCACGAGCCTTTAGGCTGCGAGGTGTGCTCACGCATGACGTGTGTGTGTGTGTGTCAGGTTTGTGAGGAGGGGTGTGCGAGCAGAAGGGGCGTAATCCCTTTAAAGCTCCTTAGCTGTTCTGATCCATACTTCAGTGTATGAGGGCAGTATGGACAGCAGCTGCCTGTGAAGAACGTATGACCCCGGGCAGCCCAGAGGACACGGGGGGATTCTTAACTCAGCCTGACCTCTGACCTCAGCTCATAGAACAACGTACATGCAGTGTACTGTAGAGTGTGGATTAAATTAAACTCAGTCACTGTGTGCAATCACTCCAACTCTCTCCTTCATGTGTGTGTGTGCGTGAGTGTGTGTGCATGCGCAGTCCTCCTGTCAGCATGATACTGAAGTGAAGAGACAAAGTGTCACCGAACCATTATGTCAAGAGAAAGGGAGTGAGAGGGGACTCCAGAGAGAGAGAAAGGAGAGATGGAAGGAGATAGCTGGGAAGAGACAATCGTGACAAATGAGGAATGATGAGCGAGAAGTGGGCTGAGATGTAGAGGCGTTGACATGCGAGCGTATGAGTGACTGCACTAAAAGGAGAAAGGGAAGATGGAGGATGGAGGGATAGAGGAGGGAGGAGTCGAGGTGATGTGCAGAGGAGGGAAAGAGGAGAGCCTGTGATCAGTCAGATCAGAGCTGTAAGATGATTCAGTTCTTTTTCTTTACAGCCTCTGTCTCACTTTTATAGATTTGTCCTCTCGGCTGGATACGACTGCATCAATAATATTGTGCTTAACAAAGTAACGGCTGAGATCCGGAGAGGCACAGTGACGCCGCAACTGCTCAGACCAGCAGAAGAAAAGAGCGGATAAGGTCAGACCGTAAAGAAAGGAGGAGTGGAAGAAAAGGTGCTGAAGACTCTAATAACAACCAGCTGAGCTCGGTCATATCTGAGGAAGGAAACAAGGTGGAGATGTTCAGGCAGGAAATGACACAGAGCAACAGGGTTGAATGTGGCACCAATGATATCAAGAAAGAGAATAATAGGATTCTCCAAGGGTGAGGAGGAAAATCATTTCCTCCAGCGTTAACATTTACTGCACAGAGACGAGAAGTAGGGGACAGAAAGAAGTGACGATCATCACTCTCTCATTTGTTTTGCTCCATGTGTGGAAAAGTAATTGCTTATAGTAGTTTTCAATAAATTGATGGGTTCTCATATCCCCCCCCCCCCGCAATCTCTTCTCCACTTGTGTGTATTTTACCGGCACTGCACTGTTGCTGCTGTTGTTGCTGTAGTGCCTCCCCCTCCTCTCCTCCTCCCCTCCTCCCCTCCTCTCCTCTCTTCATTTGCTTCCCTCTGGGGCTGATGTGATTTAGGGCCGTGCTTGAAGAATGAAGACCGGGCTAATATCTGCCCGTTATTGATGCGAGCTGTAACTCTCACCTCCACACTCCACAGGCGGACGGGGAGAGAGAGAGGGAGCTGCTCTGGAAGGAGGCGAGGAAACAGTGGAGAGATAATACCAGCAGATTGATGGCTCTCTCTGTGTTGTTTCAGACTTCAGACTGTGCCCGTTTTTCATGGAGCCCTGTTGAACTGGAATGGCCCAACAGCCCCTGTTATGAAACCACATGTAAATTCCCTCGATCTGGGTTTTTATTTGGATCCGCACCAAATTACACCCCCTCATAAATATCAGTCCCCTCAACATGCCTGGTACTTTTCATCAAGCTCCATAAATTATTCCCTGAGAAAATAATGACGCCGCTAAAAAAGTATCCTATCTTGGCAAAACTGATTCCTGATCTGACCCCTGATCCAGATCCACACCAAAATTGAATGTTTTTTCTGTCATCCTGCCAACTAACAAACAGACAGTGACAAAGACATTGTCCATGTTATAAATAAAGAGATTTCACTTCTTTATACTGTTTCCTCCACCCTGCGCCTTCCTCCCCTCTCTTCTTCCGCCACTCCACCTCCTCCTTCCTCCCCCCCTCGGCTCCCTCCATCTGTACATTATGTAGATGTCAATAATTTAACGCGGGATTCAAGAACTCAGCGCTAAACAACAGGTTACGGTCTTTGCTATAAAAGCCATAAAATATGCATTTGTGAATAAAATATGATTCTGTCTCTTTCAAAGCAGCTGAAACCTGTCAAGATTGCTATTTGCTTTCTGACAATATCGCAGTGAAGTGACAGTTCAAAAGCTGGGGGTTTGTCTTTATCTTGGCAGGTTTTCAATCTTTGCTCTATTTCTGCACACCGCGCCGCATTATTTTGTATCCATTGTTTTGTAGCTCGTCTTTCATCTCCAGGGCTTTGTTGTTCTCTCACTCTCTTGCCGTCTCTCGCGCTCTCTCCCCCTCTTACGTCGTGACTTCTTTCTTTTCCAGTTTTTTTTTTTCCCTCCCTGCTCTTTTTTTTTTTTTTTTTTACAGTTTCCTTTGGTATTGTACAGTAACAGTGGAGGCACATAAACAGCTCACACATTCCACTCTAACTGCCCCTGAAAACCTCCAATCACCGGCCTCATAAAACCGCCTCAGCTCGAAATACTCTGGGACTTCCTTCTGCTGCTTCCTATTTTCTCCTGCTGTCCTTTCTCCCTCTGCTGTTCACCTTAGCACCACCGCCACTGACACCCCCACCAGCCTCCACCGCCTTACCCCCCGCGCACCCACCCTGCACCCCCACAGGCCAGGAGATGGTTTCTTTGTTCCTGACATCTGTTTTGTTGGGTGATTAATTGAGATGAGCATGCAGGGTGAAGGCCTGTAGAGGGGGAGATCAGACCCCCCAGGTAATGTGCGTGTGTGTGTGTGTGCAAACTGTGTGTGTGTTGGCAGCTTCAATAATCCTTGATCTGGTTAGTTAGCTTAAAACTGCCCGGCTCTCCCCACAGAGTCATGCACGAGGAAGCATTTGAATATGTGTTGTCTTAATAAGATGTGGATAAAAACGGCTCTGCCCGGACAGAAACTCTCCCCCCTGCTCGTTCATGCGTTTTAATTCAGCAGCGTGAGATGTTAACTGACAGTCGACTGACAAGTGCCGACGTCAGCTGCACAGACACCGGTATCCCAGAGATCCCCGAGGGCAAAACACTGATTTGCAGGTAACGACTAGTACGCATCACTCGGACACATCTGTCATATTTTTATAAAGAGGCACTAACATCTGTAACCACACTGAGGACGGGGATATCTTTGTTCAGACAAGAGAAATTGAAAGCAACTGTGGAAAATTTGGGAGTGAACAAAACATTAAGATAATGAACAATAAAAATACAGTTATAATCTTCTATGTTATGAGCAGAATAATAAATGCAATAGATCAATTTCAATTTTTCCAAAGTTCTACGGGAATTCAAAGAGCATATTAATATAAAAACTGAAACAGTTTTTAATTTTCACTGCCGAGAAGGAAAATATTCTAATATTCACTGAAAAATCTGAATGCCTCACCATTCTGACATTACCAGTCACAATTTATTCAAATGCAAATTCAAATGCAGTTGGAAAATAAAAATAGGATTTGACATTTCATTTTCAAAGACATAACCTGCTATATGCTCAAAATAAAATCAAAATGATTAAAACAGTGCCCTGCAGTCTATGGAATTTACATGTCATTACTTTTTTTTGTCAAAATGAAGATGAAAGCCCGACCCCTTTCCTCGTGTCATTCATTATCAGTGGGCAGATGTACCATTATAGTGTCACATGCAATGCTACTACACCTGCTTCCACCAGCGTATTACCAGCATCACCAGCCTGCATCTTAAATCGTGTCTTACCTCTCGTTCTTCCTTCACAATTATTTTACCATTTCAATTTGTTCATGTGGTCTGAGACATCCATAGAAGTGTGTAGAAAAAAACAAAACAGATACCTTTTAGTTTCTAATCAACCAATAAGTTAACACATGTGTTGAAAATAAAACTGCTCTTGTGGAATCAGAATTTCAATCTTCAAGTCTCTACGCTGTCCCTCTGAGAGGAGTTCTGTAAACACTGGCTGTTTACCAACAAGCAAATTAATTCAGTAAAAATCATCCACAGCACTCAGTCTGTGTCTGGGACTGTCTGTCGGCATTTAAGGGAGTGATTTATGATCCTGTGAAGTCCGACAGCATCAGATGCAGGTTTAGAGGTCACAGAGCCAGAGGCCAGAGGCCAGAGGTCAACTCGGTGGTCAGGGGCATGTGCTGAGAGAGGTTCACAACTTTCCTGGGGAGATAGATGGATGGATGGATAAATAGATAGAGTAGTTAATGTCCCAGCAGGCTAATTTCCCACTCAGTATGTGTGTGGCTGTGCTCTGTTCGTACTTGCAAACACAGATGGACAGGAGAGTGAGAAAGAGAGGGAGATGGAGCGAAAGAGAGAGAGAGAACGGGAGAGAGTGTGTTTGAAGGTGAAGAAGTACAGTGAAGCCCTGTGGCTCAGGCCCATTAACAGTCATGATTTATGCTGCTCTACATGCTGTGGTGGGACAGCGTCAGCCTAGTGTGTGTGTGTGTGTGCTGATTCAGGGCTTCAGCAGGCCGCACTGTCATAATACATGTCTATGAGAGCATGCATGAATGGCGTGTTTGGGATAGCTTCGTGGCGAGACAGGCACCAGACAGCCGGAGTCCAGAGTTTAGCTTGGGGGCTGAAATTAGTTTTTTTTTTTTTTTGGTGGTGGTGATGTGTGGTTGTGTGTGTCTGTGTCTGTGTGTGTGTGTGTGTGTTCATTCTCTTCAGTTTCATCCTCATCCTTGCTGCACACACCACGCAGACAAAGACACACAAACCAAACCTTACGGGCTAAATCTCCCAAAACCTCAACGTGCTTCCAGTTGAGGGTGTTATTAGTGAGCGTCTGAGGCTGTGTCCCATGTCTGGAGGAGAGGAGACAGTCCTGTGATTGTGCTGCTTTCTGCATCATTTCTAAGTGTTTGCATCACAGGCCAATGCTGGTGGTGATGCGGCCTCTCACGCTTTCACATCCTGGCAATTTAAACTTATTTTTCCTGAGGTCACAGTGAACCCAACAGTGTCCAATTAAATCCCTGATGGTGAGGAAGACACCCAGGAGCTGATGAAGAGAGAGGAGCTGGGGAATGATGAGAAGGATCGCTTGTAAGAAGCGTGCTCTGGGTTTTTTTTTTCCACGTACAATATGTGACAATTAACTTTGATCCACGCCGTGCAAACCCCCTCCACCCTCCCAACCCCCCATCCATCTCTTTATCCCCCCCCAACACTTTATCCTCCGCTCTCCCCATCCTTGATTCACTGCCTTTTAATCTTTCTTCGCTACCTCTCTGCGATGACGCCTGTCCTCTCTTTAAGCGTCTTTCCTGAGTGTCTTCTGGAATGACAAATATATTTACTGTTACACACACACACACACACACACGCAGACACCCGTGCTATGCGAGTAGATACAGAGTGACTGGGTAATGAGGCTCACTCACTCAGGGTCAGTGACCCCTGAGATGGGGAGGGAGGGAGGGAAGGAGGGAGGCTAAGGGAGATGAGAAAACAAGAGGGGAAGGAATAGTGGGAATAACAGCAAGATAGAAGAGGGATTTCTCTCACTTTTCTCCCCCTTTTTTCGTCACATCGCATTCCACGTGCTGCGCGAACGCAGAGGGAGAGAAGTGGGAAGTAGCAGAGAGAGAAAATGTTTAAGTGCTGATGGCAGCCCCTGGGTGCTGCTGGGACCCGGGTGTCATCTCTTATTCTGCCACAGCATGCCTCTGACAGGCAAATGATAGAGAGAGGGAGCGGGGAAGAAGAAGAGGAGGGGGGGGGGGTGGGTTATTGTTCTTTTTCAACATCCCATCTTGTCAGTCGTTGAACAGATCAAGAGCTCCAATAAGGAGGACGGGAGGAGCAGTGGGACGGCTGTAAGGCTGTTATGATAGTGACCACATCGCTGAACTCTCTCCCTCCTCTTCTTTACATCATTCCTGTTTTCCCTCCCTCCCCCACTCACTCCCCTCCCTCCTTCCGTCAACGTCCGGTGATAGATTGAGTTATACTGCTCCCTCGGTGACAGGCATTCCCTCACGTTTCCACGGCAATGAGGTCAGAGGTGGACGCTCGTTATTGGCTGTTGTCTGTAATCATCGCACATCGCGCTGCGTGTTTGTTTGGATCCTCCTCCCTCTCTTCTCTCGACCTCGCTGACCCCTGCCCCGTGCAGTAGAGTGTGACCCCCGGGGGGCCAAAGGGGTCCCGGCTGTCTCGACCTAGAGGTCAGGGGTGTTTACAGAGTGTGTTGACGGGTGTGTTTACGTATGTGTGTGTTTGCGTCGCAGAGAAGTAAACAAATAAGAGTTTGGTCAGATCAGACAAAAAACCCCCGACAGGAAATAACTGAGTATTGTCTCCCAAGACACACACACACTTTCTCACTGCCACTACTTCCCTCTCCACCACCCACACAACCACTTCTCCATCCTCTTTGCTGTTTCCGTAGTATTCTTTATCTCCTCTCCACAGTCTGCCCTCACTGTCAGTTTGTGGTTGGCTGATGTTTCACAACTGTTCTCACAGCTGTTGATGTGTGTGTGTGTGTGAGTGTGTGTGTAGCTGACACTTTGCACCCTGGCTTGCATTCCTAATGTGAATCTCTGTGTGTGTTCACCGGTGTGTGTTCGCGGCCGTATAGGTGTCTAACATCTGTTTGTGTGTGTGTGTGCTGTGCTGTATACAGTGTGTCCTACAGCAGTCTCTCTTCATTGATTCAGTGGTGACAGACGGGGTTATAGATAGCTCTTTGAGACCCTCGCGATCAATCTTATCACAGAGCAAACTCCCTCCTTGCAACTCACAGAGGAGAGAGGTTAAGAAAAAAAGAGAAGAGACGCATTGAAGAGAAGGAGATAAATATTGGAGGCGAGGAGGAAAACAAAAAAAAGATGAAGTAATGGGAAGAGAGAGGTGAAATAACCGAGACAGCAACAAATAACGCTATTAATTTTGAATAACACGTCTGTGTCCATTTACATTCTTATACTCGTCTGCATGTGCAACGAAGCAGAAGCTGTGCGGCTGTGAGGCTGCGTGCACCATATGTGTGTGTGTGTGAGAGAGAGAGAGAGAGGAAGTGACAGAGAGAAATGAAGGCTACTGTGTGGAGATGGAGACAGTGATGGAGCAGCCATGTTCCTGCAGGCTGCCATGGACACACACATTGAAACCACAAGCGGCAGAAAGACGCCCCGATTCGGCACCGTTGACATTACACCACCTCGGAGCTGGAACACCACATGACCACCTCAAATAATTGCTCCTAATGGCAGATCATTTCCCTGTGATGCAGCTTGGTTAGATGATGTACGTGTGAGTGCGGGGTGGCGGGGGGGGCAGTGGTTATAGCTCAAAGAATTGGGTCTCACCGACAGAAGATGGGATGTTAGCTCGCCAAGAGTGGACAGTAATTGATGGAAAGCTCGGCTAATGCGATGTGTCAGACATATGAGGCCTGTCTAATCAATAGGAGCATGTGACCGGTTTGGGGGCCTGTGTGTGTGTGTGTGTGTGTGTGTGGATGATACAGTTATGCTGGTCACATCCCCTGCATGTCTGCGATCCAAAGCTGAGGCCTTTTTTTTCAGGACCGGAGGCTGAGAAAGAAGAAAATAAAAGGAGATCTGAATGAGGCAGATGCTTAAGGGCAGGTTTTAACCCCACCCACTCACCCATCCAACACACACACACTCACACACTGTGCTTTCCTCTCCCTTCCTCTCTCTCCCATGATGAATCAGCTGTCACTCAGGCACCAGTCCAATCTACTGATAATGAGAAGTGCATCAACACCCTCTCGCCTCTCGTTCTCCTCCTTCACTCTCTCTCTCTCTCTCTCTCTCTCTCTCTCTCTCTCACACACACGCACACACAAGCACAGGTTGTCATACGTCACTTTGGGGGACCTTACATTAAAGCTGCAGCCTGCAGTTTTGTGGAGGGGCTGGATGTTTGAGGCTGTAGATCAAAACGGCAGAGTGAGCCCATGTGAGAATGTTGTTGATGACGTTTCTGTGCAAACAGAAAAGAGTTCTATTATCTCATGGAACTTGACACAGGCGACTATGTCATCATGGAAGAGCAAAGAGATCGACGGACTTTGGCAATGCGACTTGACACTGGTGAAGAAAAATGGGATCTCTGCAAACGGAAGTGCAAGCGTCATGTCCCGCCTCTTCACAGGCAGCGGCACCTCCCTACACGTTGTTGTGAATGGTCCGGACCTAAACAAACTCCCGCTGTGTTTCCTCATGTCACTGAAATGCCTAGACCCTGAAGATTCACCGAACACTCTGACCATAAACCACTGACCTTAACTGAGGACAAAAGGCTGTCCTCAATTAAATGGACTTTATTCTGAAATTTGTCCCATAATGTGCTCAATGACAGAATCACACACACACACACACACACACACACACACACTCGGGCAAATCATCCCTCCTTCTCTCGCTCTCTCTCTCTTTTCTTCACATATCGCACACACACAGACCAGTGTGTGTGCGTCACACTCACACAAACTCATTCATCTCTCCCTCTCTCATCCGTCTTATGATTCTCCTCCCCTCTTTTTTTCCCCACCTTCCTCTCCACTCCCCCCCCTTTATTTTCTCTCCCTGGTTCCCTGCCTCTTCCTCCTCCTCTCTCCTCCTCCTCCTCCTCCTCCTCCCGTGTGCACGCTGAGCTGAGCAGTCAGTGGTGGGACTCAGGCAAAGGAGGGAGGATAAAGCAAGAATAGAGACAGTGAGGAGAACAGAGGCAGAGAAAACAGATCATTATACAGCAAACGAGCAAGAGGCCGCTGAATGAATAACAAGGAAGGGATTACAAAGCCCAGGACTGAAAAAAAAGAGGAGAGGACGCCGGCTGGAGACTCTCTCCTCTCTCTCTCTCTCTCTCTCTCTCTCTCCCTCCCCCCTCTATCTATCCTTCTTGTCACCATCCCAACTCTCAGAGGCTCTTCCTCCCTCACTGCCTCCCAACTCTCCCTTCTCTTCTTTTTCCTCCTCTCCTCTGCCGCCCTCTCATCACTCCACCTGTCTTCGCTCTACACAGGGTTCAGAGGAGGGGAAGGAGGTAGACAGAGTCTGACCTCTTCCCTCCTCCTCTTCCCTCCTGACACCCGCAGGGCCTAGAGAAGGCGAGAGAGAGAGAGAGAGAGAGAGGGAGAGGGAGAGACAGCCGGAGCAGGGGGCTGTCTGATGACTTGCACCAACAACGAGCTCCTTAACCCAGCTGACCACAGCCCGCTCCCCCTGCCCACCCGCTCGCGGCCCCCGGTCACCCACCCTGTTCGTGTCTGAGTCTGTGGAGCAGGGATCCGGGACCATGTTTGGATTAAAGACGCCTCACTTCTACCTCCCAGGTTTGGACCGTTTCTGATCGTCAGTGTTTGCTGTTTGTGCGTGCGTGTGGGCAGTTTGTGTGGTCATCTCTGTGCTGGTATTCCTCTCACACTGTGACAGATTGTGGGCCGGTCACATGGCTGCAGAGTGGATTTCACTGTCATTCAGGCTCTTCAGTCTACACATAATTAATAACTTGAGTGGAGTCAGATTTACTGTCATCTGCATAAGAAGAGTTGCCCTGTGTTTGTGCCTGGGTGCAATTATGTTTAGGTTTTCTTTTAATTTCATCAGTTTAAATTGGAAAGATGAACTTTCCCAGTCTGTACATTTGTATTTGTCTTTATTCATTGTGTTATTTAAATTAAAATATATATTGCGTGCCTTTAGATATTTTCTATGATACACTATAGACCCCAGTATTATTATACACATCTTAAAACATCTTCTGATTATAAATTATAATTTGATTGTAAGATATTGTGTTTGGATTTAATGGTAAGACATTTTTTTTAATTATCAAATACTTCTGACGGTTTGTTTTAAAGTATGTGAACCATATGATTCATTGTTTATTCAAGAAAATATGTATATTTTTAAAGTCATTTTTTCGAGAACCTCAGGTGCAACCCTAAAATGAAATGACTGCAGGGTGTCATGATGAGGTCTGGGCTGTAACAGCTCCAGGTCTGACCCTCTGTAATGACCCCGACGTTTATCTCCCCTCTGCTGCCCCCCATTAGTCAAACAGCATGTACTGTGCGTCCATTGTCTGCAGCTGTGTGATAGGCGAGAGAAAGCGTGGCCAGTGTCAGTGCGGAGACAGGTGTGAGGTTACCTGAGAAAGGTGCTTAAATGTACCTGATGGCAGGATGACAGGATGACACCAGGAGGCGAGAGGAGGAGGACAGAGAGAGAGAGAGAGAGAGAGAGAGAGAGAGAGAGGTCAGTGTGAGGAAGATGGTCACTAGAGAGGAGGTGAGGAGGAGAGGAAGGAAAGGTTGTGTAAATGTTCATTCAAAGGAAATGATTTGTTGTCTTAAAAGCAGACTGTCCCGATGTGTCTTTCCACTGACCCCTGACCCTGATCTCTGACCTTTCAGCTGTCTGGGTCAGTCTGTGGTCAATGATTAAAAACCCTGCTGTGGCAGAAGGTGAAGCAGAGAGGAGAGAGAGACGGGGGGTGAGTTGAGGGGGGATTGATGGAGGGAATTAGAGGGCGGAGAGCAGATTAAACAATGTTCTTTGCCTTGTGAATCTTTCATGCTGGTTTTTGAATAATACATCTGCTTTCATAAATGATTGAGTCAGGGCGATTATGTGCTGCTTTGTCATTGTTTGTATATCTCCATGTGTGTTTGTGTGTTTGTGTGTGGTGTGAGTGTGTTTGTGAGGGTTCGCTATCTATGTGTGCGCATGTGAACAAGAGAGGAAGGAGAAGAAGAAAATCTCTTCAGGAAGCAACACCCCCCCCCCCCCCCCCCCCCCCCCCCCCCTCTTCAGGAAGCAACACCCCCCCCCCCCCTCTCATCCCTCCCCCCTCTCCACTCTCGCTTTCATCCCCTTTTTTTTGGTTTCCTAGGTCTCACTTAATGTGTGTGTATGTGTGCTTCTGAACGTCTGCGTGTGAGTGTGTACTACTGATTGCATTATTGTGCATGTGTGTAAATGTTTTTTGTCATAGCTGGCTGTGTGTGTGTGTGTGTGTGCGTCTGTCTGTCCCTCACCGTGTCTGAGTATGTGTGTGTTCTCATCATTTACACACTGGAAGAAACCCCAGCCCCCCTCCTGGTCCTAACTGCCGTTGCTGTGGAGACAGTGTCAGCCACACGCTCGGTCCTCAATGATCATTTGACAATGTAGGGGGTGAGGGGTAAAGGGTGTGTGTGCCTCTACATCTATCTTTGAGAGGACCAGTTTGGCCCTTAGACCTTACACCTGAGGACATGGTGGGATATTGAGGAACATTTTACCTACAACTTCAAATATCTCATTTATGGTTAAGACTCGGTTTTAAGGTTCTGGATAGAAACGGGTCTTGTCTTTAGGTTACGGATTTTGTTTAAGCTTCATGTCAATCAGCGTCCTCCCAATGATTGAAGAAGTGTGTGTGTGAACAATGTGGAGTGATTACTGTGTGATTTAAGAGTGGAACAGAGTGAGGGTGAGAGAGGCGGCAACAATAGAAAATCTGGTTGATGATACATATTTTCTCCATGAAAAGCTCCTATAAAACTATTTATGGGAAAGGAAAAGAGAGTGAGACAGAAGACAGGACGTGGCGTGTCAGTTGATCTCCAGCCAAAATTCTTTTAAAGAAATAGAAATGTTCTGTGGAGAAATCCCCAGAGAAAAAGATTCAAACCAACAGTGTGGTGGTCGATCTCTCAGTAGGTTCTGACCTCTCTGCCTTGAGTGTGGTTCCCAGGCTCAAACCTGTGTCTGAAAAGATTTGAAATGTCATGTATAATTTTACAGAAACAGCTCGGCACTATAGTGTTTAACAGATGCCAGTTAAAGAGCAAAGAGAGGGGAATATGTTCAGTTGGGGAATAACACACGCGTCCCTCTGTGAGCTATTGCAGGGAATGATTCACGCAGAATAAACTAGCGTCCCTATTCATCATAAGGAATAACTACAGTGTGGGTCTGTGATGTGTTTTTAATCGTGTTCAGACAACAACGAAGCCTTAAAGCACAGAGGAATACGTCACACCAGGCTACACACACACACACTGCAGGAGCTTCAGCTCAATGTTTGATTTATTGACAATAAGAAAAATAAAGCACATAACCAGATTTATCCTTTATTATTATTATTTGCAGAAGCCCAGCAGGCAGAGATAATTCATCTCCAGGTTTCACAATGTCACCAGGTCAAACCAGGATCAGATGTCTCTCTCTCTCACACACACACACACACACACACTGTGACATTTGTATTTCTGTCCATGCATGCACATGCACGCGTGCACACATTATCCATGACGGGTCAATAGTGTGAGAAAGCCAGGTTGTTGACGTGTGTATTACCCCGCCATATTTATTGGCTGCTGTGGTATTTTCGGGGGCTGGGTGGCTCTGTTCAACTTGACCTCTGCATTGATTTCCATGATACATGTTAGAGCTGCAAGGACACAGTGGCTTTTGATTTATGGCAGATGTCACATGAGCACACACACACACGCACGCACACACACACAAACGCACACACACGTGCGAGCGCCTTAGGCTTTTGGCATTTGACAACTTCACTCATAGTATTTTCACTCATATATTTTTTTTATGCAATCCATAGCAGCTGCAGCAGTTGTGCTGTATATACAAAGAAAATATGTTTTATTTAATGTTTGTGGATGTTGTGGCAGAGACTGTCCTTCACCCCGAGTCCTGCTGGAGTCACTTTGAGCAGAAACAGAGGAAGAGAAAATGGAGTTCAGAAGGGCAGAAAAGATTTGATTCAGAGATAAAACAATCAAAACAAGTGCAAACTTATTTCTATATTAATGACATCCAGCATGACTGGTTATTTGTGGAGCCCGTGGTCTGAAACTGGTCCTGAGGGCCTGTAATGATAGATTGAAAATATCTCGGTGGCAGATGAGTGTCCCTTAATTTGACTCCCATTTTTATGTCTTTTTTTTCTCGCTTCCCTGTCATTTCTTCCCCCCATGTTTTTCATTTTACCTTGGTTAAGTGGGCTCTCCACTTTATGTGAGACTCTGAGCTGTAGCAGAGCCAGAATCCATCTCTCATTTCCAGTCTTTATTTTATGTGGGACATGAAATTGTGTGTGTGTGTGTGTTCAAGTAAAGCACACTGTATACATATGCTTATGTTGTAGTAGGTGGAGGAGCTGCTGGCAAACACACACACACACGAGTGTGTTTGGCCATAGTTCTGTCCAGCATGCATGCGTGTGTGTGTGAGGAGAGTCTCTGTATTCATGTAGGAGGCTGAGACGGGTGCTGCCACAAAGGAAGCTGCTGTCAGGCTCTCCTTTGCTGTTAATTGTGTGTGTGTGTGTCTCTCTGTCTTTGTGTGCAACTGCGTGTGTGTGCTTGTTCTCACTAGCATGTGTGGATGAGCGGGGTCGTGAAGCTCCACCTCAAGGGCACTGTTATTAATGAGATGAATAAAAGACCGTGACAACAGCTTGATAACACAGAGGAGATAAACACACACACACACACACACATATACATGTACACAAACATCATATGGGAGCTGGGCGACTTTCTCCTGCCAAGACAAAAAAAAAAAAACAAAACAAAGAGAAAAACAAAAGTGCAAAAACAACCATAATCTATTTTTTATGTTTTCTATCCTCCAGAGACGGTGGAAATAAACCAGAAGAAAGGGTGCTAGAGAAAAGGAATAAATAAAACAATGTGTTTAGTAATTTCTCAACCAGAAAACAAACAAGCGAGCTGGTAAAAACACACACATCCTAATTGGTCAAAAGAGCTGGTGTTGCTAATGAGCTCTTAATTAACAGAGGACTCACTTAAAGCGCATGTAGACACAGCAACACACACACACACACACGTTTTCATACATCTATCTTTGTGAGTGCACTCATTGATATAATGGATTCTCTATAGCTCGTTCCATTATCCCTTAAACAGCCCTTTGAATTTGTGAGGAGCGGCCCGAGTGTCCTCGCAGTGGTGATACTGAAACAAAATAACTAAATACAGCGACACGTACGCTCAGATGGGCAAACATGCTCTGGGATGTTTACATTCATTTAGAGCAAGCATCAAACTTTGATGTGAGATCTAACATGCAAGCAAACAATCTCCCTCACACACACACACACACACATTGACATATACGTACATGCCGCCCGCCTGCTCACTGAGCTGAGGAGATTGGGATAAATGCCAACTGATTTTGACCCGAGGTGATAACGACAACTCCTGGTAGCTGGCTCGCACACGCACACACAGTTATGACACTCGCTCACTCAAAGTGCACACATAGAGCGACACGCATAGAGAAACTAATAAGTAGCTCAGTATATGATAACAAGCAGATGGCAGGGGGATTAGCCAAATGAAAGCACAGCAGCTAAGATTTGCCAGCATTAATAACGTTTCGGAGAGGCGGGCTCGTTGACGTGCACGGCAAACACACAGACCTGTACATGTACAGGAAACAGTGAGGCAGAAAGAGAGAGTAGAAGAGAGAGAGAGAGTCCTCTGCCCCCGCTGGTCCTGCACCATCTGCATGTTCATGAACCATGTCAAAACATAATTGATTGAATGTGTCAGTGTGTACGTATGGTTGGTGTGTGTGTGTGTGTGCGTGGGTGTGTATGCTTGTGTGCAAGAGAGAGAGCAGGCCTCTGCAGAGAGCTGGTTAACAGCCGTTATATGGCTGTTAGTGTCAGACAGGGCATGTATGCTTCATAATGCAGATGTGTGTTTGCACATACTTCACATGTGAGGTGCCACAGTGTTCAGCTGCACACGCACACACACACACACACACACACACAAAGTGGTGTAGCTATACCGAAGAGCCTGTTGATTACCCATGGGCATCGCTCTGTCTGCCACCTGGCTGTATCATGTTAGCAGGTTCTCACTGAACTTGTTCATGTGACTATAGACGCGTGCGTGCACACACACGCACACACACGCTGGCTTCCTGCCCTCTCCTTGTCATCTCATTAACCCTTCACCCTCTCAGTGAGTCCAATTCTGTCTCAGCAATAACTATGGGATCATTTTCTTCACAAACTGATTTATTTTAAAGGGTCAGTTCACTCTAAAAAAAAAAGAAGAGCATCGGATATCTTGCAATTAGGGAGCTTATACCACTTTTCTGATGATCACGTAAGACCACTTGGGGGGAGAAATAAATAGATTATTAACTGGCTGATTTGAAATACATTTCACTAACAACAAATGATGAACCGTGCAATTGCTTTCTTCTTCTGTCTCAGTTAATCCAAATGACAGGAGTGACCTCGCTCTTTCTGGAATAAAATGTCAAATATGTCTCACATTGTGTTGCATATAAATCCACTGACACATACACGCACACGTACGCACACAGGGACGGTTACAGGGCAAATGTTTCCTCACATGAAATCTCTCCACCTTGTTCCGCTTCTGACTGTGTTTGCATAATCTGCATAATAATGCTGACTTTAATTGCCCACGCCCAGGTAAGGGATCATGTGGTTAAGTGGGAGATGATAATTATGCAAATAATTGGCCTGACCACAGCAAGCTGCTGCTCTCTGCCACCCATCTGGAGAGAGAGAGGGAGAGAGGGGGACCTGGAGAGAGAGAGCGAGAGAGAGAAGCGACAGAAATGGAGGTGGGGGGGGGTTAAGGTGGGAGGAGTGGGAAAGAAAGGAGCGACAGAGCGATGAAGGAATGAGGACAGTTTGAGAAGAGGGCGGAAGGAAGTTCATGCGTTGAGGGCGATGGATAAGAATTAGACAAAAGGAGGAAATGGAGAAAATGTGCAATAGTCTGAATGTTCACTTGTATTTTATTACGAGGTTTCATTTTATTTTCTTTGATCCAATTCTTTTCCCATGAGAGGAGTTTATCTTCAGTTCTCTTGAGAATGAAGACAGGACTCTGTGCTCCGGACAAACTTAAAGGTCAAGTCTAATTAGTTTCACTTTTTATGGAAATTCCATGAAATCTCCCAGTTCAACAGTAAATTGATTCGACAAACAGGCCTCAGACACTGATGTGTTTGTGCCTTCGAGCATCGCTGCTGTTTTAAGACGTATCCGAACTTCATACAACTTGAAGCAAACACAGGTTCACAGGTGTGAGCGAGGACTCAGCGTGGACACAGACGGGATAACAGCCACAGCGCAGTCATGGTGATTCAGCTTCAATATCCACACAAGTCAGAAAATGATCTGTTACACATGTAAACCCATTTTATGGAGGATATGTTTTTTATGTGAGTTTTAATGCAGACACAAAAAAAAACCCTTTTCAGTGGGTTTATTAACAAGGTAACTGTCGGGACTTGCCTTGCTCTGCTGAGTGCCATTCTGGTTTAATTTGGCCTAACAAAAACTTAGATAAGATAAAATCAAATAGATTACATCACCAAAAGGATTTGGATTGTGCTGTTTGAAATGTTAGCAGCTGATAAACATCATATGATGTCATCAAAAGACCCTGATCAGCTGCTGTTTCCAAGACTGGAAAAAAAAACCCTCAAGCACCAGAGCAGCGAATACCCATCATTAGAGTTGTGAGGACTTTATATGAATGACATCTATTCTCTCAGCCCTAAACCTCAGCCGTCAAGCTGAGGTGAAGCTCACCAGTGACCTTCGATCTTAACCGTCAGTATAAACTCCACAAAGTTTCCCCATTAAAGACATCAGATGTTTTCATGTGACTCGTGAGGTTTGGTGCCACAGACACACACGCTCTCACACAAACAGGAGAGACATACACATCTGCCCCTGTATCCGCTGCACAGATGGTAAAGGCAGCAGCCCCTTCACACAGACAAAGGGAAGGTAATTCTCTCTGCAGGACATGAACAGAGCTGGAAAAGAGCAGCACACATCGACACTCCCCTCCCTGTTTCCTCGTCTCAGCCCCAGGCCAACAAACATCACAGGAGTAAACTGACAACGTGAGCACTTGTGTTTGTGTGTGCATAAAATGTGTGAGCGTGTGTGTGTGCGTGCTGCTGAAATAGGCTTGAGGAGCAGAGACGGGAAAAAATAAGAGAAGAGGGGAGAGAGGGAGAAAATGAGAGAGATAAAATGAAAAAGAGAGGGAGAGTGCAGAGAGGAAGGAGGTAATAAACAGGATTAGGGCTTATCTTTACAGCACTGTGTGTGTGTGTGTGTGTGTGTGTGTGTGTGTGTGTGTGTGTGTTTTGCCTGAGGACAGAGTGACTGACTCCAGCATTACCTTTGCCAATGTGTCTCCATCCCCAGGTATCTCTTCTCTCTGGACTCCCTCTGCTCTGTGAGCTGGTACACAATGTACTTTGTGTGTGTGTGCATGTGTGAGTGAGTGTCTGTGTGTGATTGTGCGTGCCTGTGTGTGTGTGTGAATATGCACGCAGGCACCTTTATCGTTGCTCTGGCAAAAGTCTGTGTGTTTTGAGGGTGTGAACTTATCCATGGTGAATGAATGAGTGAGAGTAAATAGGCATGTGCGTGCATGTACGTGCGTGTGTGTATACACTCGTGTCTGTTTGAGCACAGTGTGTTGCACAGTGCCTCTGATCCCACAGGCTCACATCATTGTTTTCACAGCTCATTCATTCTTTCTCTCAGGGTTAGAGGATTAAGAGTGCAGGGTAGAACGAGGGTTAAGGTTAGGATTAAGGTTAGTGTGAGGTTCAGGACACTGTTTAAGGTCAAGCACTTAGCTGTGGTGGTTAAGGTGAGGGAGCAGGGGGCGGGGATCTCTGTTGTAACAGTGGATTTAGCCACAATTACAATTCTTGTGCGGCCACTTAATATTGATAATGTTTGTAATTTCCTACCTGACCAGACCTAACAGGCTGCTGCGGCGTCTCACTTTCACTGCATGGGGGGGAGGGGGGGAATACATTGGGGGGGGGGGGGGGGAATACATTTAAATAATCAGGGGTTTGGGTTCATGGCTGATATTATGCCTCGCTGCTTTTGTAAATGAGCATCTGTGTGCGTGTTTACGTGAGAACGAGTGCATCTGTTTTCAAAGACATCTGTGGATGTCTTGGTGGATTGTGTCCCCCAACCCTGCGCTCTTCCTTCCCAGAGACGAACAGACACAGAGTCAGAGCCGGAGACAGAGACACAGTACTTGTGCTTGTGTGTTTGTGCATACAAATGTGTGTATGCTTGTGTGTGATGGATAGAGGGCTTTATGAGAGAGGAATAGGCTAATGACCAGGTCTCCAGAGGCTGTAAGATTCCTGGAGCTATTACTGCCGGAGTTCATAATGGCCTCTGTGCTCTGCCTCTTTTACACGCTACTTAATGGGGGATCCGAGCGTCCACTGCCAAGTATAACCCACCCGGAGAACACACACCGCTGTGCGCTTTGACCCTGACGCTGCACACAAACACACAGAGCAACACCTGATGTATTCTAAAGGAGGGCTCAGCTTCACCTCTCTCACATCTCATGTGCACAATTTACAGTTTGTCTTTCCCTCACGCGTGCACACACACACACACACACGCTGCGCAACCTGTATAGGTCACAAAGGATGGAGGTGAGACACCCACCTCAGAGAAAACTGAGAGTCTGCCTGCAGCCCACAGCCAAACCATAAATCATGTCAGGCTACACTAGTCTCTGTAGACACACACACACACATGCACTCTCTCTCTCTCTCTCACACACACACACATTGCTCTCCCGTCTTTTCTCTTTTCTCTTGTGTAGGTTTGAGTACAAGAGAGAGGGATTTGGGGATTATAGGAGAGCCTCACTTTGCTCTTTTCTTTTTGTTGCCTCCTTCAGTTCTTCTTGCTTCCGTAGGGAGAGAAAAAGTGGGGAAGTAGGGGGCTGCTAATCTGCGTGTCTGTGTGTGTGTTTGCATGAATGTTTAAATGCGTGTCTATTAGCGTCTATATACCAGTTTGTGTTTGTGCTTGCTTGTGTGTGTGCCCCTTTCATCACTGAAAGGATCTCGGAGAAAGACTTGAAGGAGACAGTATATTCATTGAGGAAAACATCAAGGCTGTTTGGCGTAACTGTGTGTCTGGCATCTTAGAAATGCATGAGGAAGAGAGGAAGAGGAGGCTGGAGAAAGGAAAAGTGAGTGGGAAGAGCAGGAAAGACAAGGTAGAAATCTGCACTCGGAAGCGCAAATCAATGCAAAACAGCTGTTAAATAGCTGCAAAGTGGAGCAGCTGCTCGGGAGCTGAAGAGAGAGGGATGGGGAGATGAAGGGATGAATGATCAAGAAAGGAAGAGAGTGAGAGAGAGAGAGAGAGAGAGAGAGGCCCAGGGGAGATGTTGAAATATTAGACTAAATGAAGCAGGCTGAGGGAGCTTATAGCGCATGATGACAGATGAATATTAATAAACCTGTTTGTGACTTTATATTTCTTGGAGTATCCCACAGGAATTTGAGTGTAAAGACACTAAAGTTTTTCTCAGACATATGTGGGTGGATTGAAAGGTATAAAACAACTTAAAAACATAATTATAACATGTTTCTTGTTCACTTATTGTTTTACCTGAATTATCTGAAGCTGCAAAATCACATGTTCAACATTGATAATGGATTCAACTTTGTCAACTCGGATCAGCTCTATCAACCTCATTTAATCAAACAGGGCTCAACAGTCCAGGCCCATACTGTAAATAGATCAATGGTAAAATCAGTGTTCTGCCAGTCAAAGGTAAAAATAGACGTGGATTAAAACGACACCATAATGGAAGCGATATCTCTCCTTTCATCGCAGAACAGCGTCTCCTGGCAAGAACAATCGTGATATTACTACTTTGCATTGATCTTGTGATTTACTGCCCTCTAGTGTCCACAGCTAGCTATTTTTTTAGAGGCTAGGTTGACTGCCAGCCGGCGCAGCTATTATTTCTATTGTTAATCCACAGTTACACATTCAGATTGTGTGAAATCCTGAGATCTTTCTGTCAGGGAGCTCAGTGTGTCCAGACCAAACCAGACACTAATTATATCCAGGTCCTTCCATATTGGTTGTCCAAGATGGCGCGGGTGTGTCCAGACGCCGTCGCGGTAGCTCCGTACAAATTGTGCATTCTCTTCTTTATCTATCTCTTTTTCTTTTTTTCTTTTCTTCTTAATTTTAATTTGTTTTATTCCATCTTTCATTCTTGTTCATTTGCACAATTGTGAGCTACTGCACCTCCATTTCACTGTCATTGCCTGCAATGTCATGTGACAAATAAAGCTTCTTGAATCTTGAATCTTGAATCTTGAATCTTGAAGTGAAGTCATAGGTTGATGGCCACTAGAGGCCACTAAATCTCACACACTGGACGTTTACGGCTGATTCACTTGCTCTATTTCGCTGCTTGTCTTTAAGAAGTCACTGCACGCCACAGGACATTGTTGTCGACTGATTGAACTATAACTATGTAATAAAATACCTGATTCCTTTAGTTAACCAACCATCATTTAACCAGATGAGTAAATATCACTGTTAGTTTTGGTGATAGAAATACATACATAGATTCTCTGGTTACCTGTGCTTGCTATAATTAGTGAGTGAAGGTAAATTGCAGTGTGTGTGTGTGTGTGTGTGTGTGTGTAGCAGCAGGAGGGGGAACCAGCTTGAACAGACCTGAATGTCTCCTGTGGACAGTAAACATGTCCAGGCTTTGAGGTATCAGGACTCTGGGGCCACATCTTCTTCTTCTCTCCATCATCCCTCCATCATCTCTCCAGGGACATCAGTGGAGCAGGTGCTAGCCCCCCTCCCCCTCCTCCTCCTCCTCCTCTGATACCCCGCCTCTCTCTCTCTCTCTCTCTCTCTCCCTGAGGGCAGTTAACGTGTCGTCCTCCTCCTCTCCACATCTCTGTGTGTGTGTTGTAGAGCTGCTGCTGTCAGGAGGCTCACACACACACACACACACACACACAGAGCGGCTGTAGTTTATCCACACGAGGATGAGCAATAATCGTGGATTGTTTTCTCTAAAGAGGAGGTAAGCTTGTGTGTTTATTGATGTTTTAATAGGAAATATCTCAGGGCTTTGCTTTTGAATAATCGTCTGTGCCTTTTAAAGTTCACGCAGGGTTGAGTGAGGACTGGGTGACTGCGGTCTGTTCTGCTGAGTGTTGACTTTCTTTAATCACCCTAAAGAGGCTCCATTTAAAGAACCGGGCCAAAGCTTATTTATTTATGCATGTATTTATTCAATTAATATAGTGTTTTAATGGACGCCCCGACGCGATCAGATGGACAGTGCGTGATTGAACGCGTCCGGAGAGTGTCGGGGGTCGAAGGAACTCGCGTCCGGTTACCTCCTTCAAACTAAAGTACCATTCAGCACGTGTCTCGGCGACTTGCAATGACGTCTCGGGCGGCATTGCAAAGAAAGCGCCAACAGTAGCGCGGGTCGTAGCCCATATTCGCAAAATCATATATTCTTAGATTGACACTCGTGGGGAAAGCATCGTGGGCTTTTATTTTCCCGTCAGACCAGTCCACTTCCGGTTTGTCCGAGTTGAGGACGTGTGTTTGACGCAGCAGCAGGAGGTGTGACGTCACAGCTCCATTGTTGTGTTGTTATCTTTCTTGCCAAACTTGTCGCTGATCAAACAGTCACTGTGCAAAGTGCTGCTACCGGAGGAGGAGGAAGAGGAGTGAACCCACGGGATGACGGAGCTGTGTCACCCTGTGGGTGAGCCCCCCCCCCCCCCCCCCCCCCCCCCCCCCCCCGGGTGAGCCCCCCCCCCCCCACCTCCCGTTAGTCACCCAACAGCACCCATGGGATTTAGAGGAGTCGCCCTTTAATCCGGGACCTTTAACAGCGCCTGTATTGTTTGGCGGAGGTAGATGCCGCCGGGCGCATTAGCAGCAGTCAAGCGGATCACGTCGCTTTTGTGTGTGTACACAGCCCGCAGGTGGAGTTCAACACACACACACACACACACACACACACACACTGGATACATGCACCATGTGCTGCCCCTGACCTGCCGTAGACCAGCTGCTCAGCAGGGGTCACTGAGTAAACCTCCAATCTCTTTAATTACCTCCCTATCATATAGAGAGGCCCAGACTACACACACACACACACACACACACACACTGCACTACTGAAAGTATACAGTGTTGGTTTAGTTTCATATTTGACTTTTTATATTAAGCTCTTTACACCTTAATTTTATTGTAATGAATGCTAAGCGGGTAGTTTCTGCTTGTTCAACAACTACCATCTGAAACTTGATCCTGTGTTAACTTGCTTCTGATTAATACGCACCTTCCCATTGTTCAAACTATTTGTTTCAGATGCTGTGAAAGTTGACAAACGGTGGCTCAGGGCGTTAGATAGGGTTATCCAGGAACCAGGTAGTTTGAATCCTGTCTCCTCCTGTTGCATTCTGGAGTGTCCTTTAATCCAGACTTTGAATATTGGAGCCCACAGCAAAGAAAATGAAACTCTCGCGACAGATGAGCTGTTCTCTAGTCACTATGTGTTCTTCAGCTTTGGGTCATGTTTCATCTTTAGGCCAGTTTACCTGGAATTAAAATATATATATATATGTGTGTGTGTGTCTTTCTACTGTCAATCAGAGAAAGCAAGACATTTATAGATGTCGACTTGGACTCTCGGGAACTAGAATGCTAGAATGGGTTTTCCCAGGACAGAGAAGATTATGCAGGATTATAAGAGGGAGATTAATAGATAATTAAAGTATTAATTACTTTCACCCATGCATATGCTATTGAATTAGTATAATCAGCGTCATTTGTCATTTCCCCATGTTTAAGAAAACACAGGAAGACGAGTCAGATGAGCAGGGTGAGGGTTAAAAATGACTCACTCTGGTGGAAATTACTTAGTTACAGACGTAACAGACTCATGTTGCAGTCACAAGAACAAACTCCTCACATGCAATTCACAGCCAAATGGCAAAGATTCGAATTGACACACAGGACAGAGGTGAATCATGACAGTAATAAATCCTCAGCTGAGGTCCTTTTCCTTACTGGTCTTATCTACGCGCTGATAGTTTATGAGGAAGTAATCCATAAAAACGCTTAAACGTTAGTTTTTTCACAGAGACTGCAGCGATAGCACACATCTCAAATATCCACCGCACTTTGTGCCCATCCAGCACCTGCGTGACAGTCTTCATACACCTTTTTTACACTGAGCGTGTGTGTGTGTGTGTGTGTGTGTGTTCTCCGCCCTCATTGTTTGTTCAGATAGTTGTGGTCTAGCCACTGTGGTGTCGGCACCTGGTGAACAGAGCCAGCCTCAGGCAGGAGGAGAAACTGTGTATTTTTACCCCCCAAATGCTGCACACACACACGGGTGGGCCTAACCCTAAATCTAACCCTCTAACCTAACCCTAACACTAACTCTAAACCCATTATCCTATAAACTAATTCTACATCCACCCCTGCCCCCTACTCCATCCCTTCACCCTAAGCCAAACCACAGGGGTCTCGTCTCATCGGTCCCACAGGGTCACAATTAAATCTGCGTCTTTGCCTACACGTAACACCTCTGGGTGTTCGGATGCATCATCCCTGATGCCACTGTCCCTAAAATCAAGTTGTACTCAGTTAACTGAATGGCAGCCTATGACAGAGCACGCGCAGCAGATATAAACCCGTGGGCGGTAGAGGCAGCCCAGCGCCCGAAACCTTCACTGAGACACCGTGCGTTATCTTTTTACATCATCTCAGTATCAGACGGAGACGAGCCTGAGCCACACGCTGCCGGGGAGATCGATGACACAGAGGGGGAAAGCAGAATGTAGCCAATGGGACTGGAGAGGCTGTGAGTGGAAGGAGACCAAAGAAGAGGTCAGGAGGAGGAGGAGGAGGAGATGACAAGGCAAAGGAATGATAACATAGACAGAGTGAAGGATCTGGGAACACATAGATGTTGCTCATGGACAAGTTCACTGACTGGAGAAACAGAAGGTTTAGTAAGAAGTCAGGAGGAAGAGGAGGGAGAGGGCAAAGGGAAGGGAGGAAATCTGTTTTGATGTAGTCATCCCATTTCTGCTGACGGGCCACGTTTCTACTCCGAGCTTTAGCAGCGATAGTTTATGGACCTTTCACTGACACCTCGACTCTGTTATGATTGCTCAGTAAACACGGCTCTGCTCTGGCGGATGTGCTGTTTAATATAAAACTGAGTAATGGCCGCTGCACTTCTCGGACTTTCAGAGTTGTTTCTCTTCTCGTCGTGTCTTTGGATGTGCTTCCTGTTTGTTTGGATTTTTTGCTGGAGGTGTTGGTTATTACACCATGTGGTTTTTCTGCTCCATTTATCCCGAGACCATAAATGCATGCTGGCTGCTCGGTCCCCAGGAGTCACATGCATATGTTTCCTGACGCACAATGCACGAAATCTCAAATCAGCTAATTGCTTATCTTTGCTTTTAGTTACACAGACTATTAAGATTTGAGTGTTTTTTGTTGATGTCATTGTTCTGTCTTATCTAATTTTTCTGTTTTCTTTCTTAATATGCCGATTCCTGTGTGTGTGTGAGAGAGAGCGAGAGAGACTCTGGTTTGGATGAGTGTGTTCGTTGTTTATGGATTGTAAGGAAGTGTGAAGTGTTTCTGTGCGAGCTGCAGAGTGACTGGAGCTAGTAAAGCCATTTAGCAGCCCCTGGAGTAACCCTGGAGACTGCTGTGTTGACGCCACTCTGACTGCTATTACAGACAAGTTTAAGAGGCTGTAAAACATTTGGCTACTTTCCTCTGTGTGTGTGTGTGTGTGGGGGGGGGCAGAGAGAGAAAGAGAAAGTGTGTGTGTGTGTAATATTTGTGGGGGACCTGAAACAGTTCACACCACACGTAGTAGATAAAGACACATCTCCACTGGGATGATTTTGGGGTTTTGGAGGCGGCGCCTCCACCGTGGCTGAACTACAACCAAACTGGTAATATAATAAGGAGGCGGGCTTTAGGGCAGCACTTAATGAACAGTTTATGGTTAACAGTTGACACAGTCACATCATGGGCGAGTCCCTATCATTTTCAGGTTCAAAGTTCAAAGCGTTTGTTGTCATGTAAACAGCCCTGTCCAATGAATTTCTGTCCACCACAGATGCCATGCTGTATCACGTTGTCCTTGAACGATGAGGGTCGGTCTATGATTAAAGTGAGAGCACGTCTCCTCTGAAGCCATGGAGACAAGTCTGTGTGTTTGTCAAAGGTATTTGAAGAAGTCAGCCAGCTTTACCAGTAACAGCCGTTACAGCCCCCCCCCCCCCCCCCCCCCCCCCCCCCCCCCCCCCCCCTGCGGCCCCCGTCGTTGTTCTCACAGTGTATGTGAGCTTGGGCATGTGTGTGTGTGTGTGTGTGTTGTGTGTTGAAGACATGGGTCTCAGCATGTCGTATGCCACTGTACTCCAGGCAAAGCATGATTGTGTGTGTGTGGACAAATGGCATCACACCCAGATGCATTAGACACCCAACCGAGTCCGGACACACTGAGCTGAGCATGAAGGTGCGTTCAGATTTGATGCAAATGTTTCTGATGGCGTGTAAGCAAAGATTATCTGTCAGATTGTTTGACAGCTCCGACTGGTTTCAGAACCAACAAGACATTGCAGCTCTTCCTGTTTTTTATTTATCCCTGGGGGTCTTTCATTTCTTCTCTGTGCGTCCATGAAATGGTTCAGTTTTAGCTGAAGTTGAAATAGTTTCAACTCTTTTGCTCCCTTTTGCTCTTGTCTTCCTGTGCAGCTGTACAGCTTCTGAAATCGTCTTTGTGTTCAGTCTGAACCACAGACTCTGTTTAAAGATGGACGACACAATGAAGCTGACATATCCCAGATATGGGTGTGGCTATCAACACCAATCATGACCTCATCCGTGGCTATGGTTTGCCCGAGTTACATCAGGTAGACTTTCATCAGCAGTGGTGTTGAAGACAACAATCCCCATGAACCCACTCAGTGACATGATGTCATCAAACAAGGTCTCTTGTTACTGTTTTGATTGAGCGAAGCTCGAGTGAGGATCACCCACCTTAATGCTGTCGAGACCCTCGCAAGCTGGGAAGTCCCAAAATGGCAACTCCACACAAATACTTGTATTCTTTGTAAAGGGGCCAAAGCCGTCTCTCTGTTTCTCCTCAGTCCGACAGTTTACTGGTCTCCACTGAACGTCGCTGCTGGTGTGGCCTTTTAGTCGTGTTTACTTATTCAGTCATCACTTTAAAAAAAAAGATTCCTAAAGGGAGTTAAATGTCTTAATTTGTGTAAAGCGTGAAAGGGTGAGAGGTCACAATCCACCCCCCCCCCCCCAACCCCCCGAACCCCCCCCCCAAACCCACCCAGTACACACACACACACACACACACACACGAACAAGCTCACCCCTATCCCCACAGCAGACAGAGCTCAGTAGAAGAGAGACAGCGTGATGGATGGAGGGCTAACACTAGCCTCTGCCACACACACACACACACACACACACACAGCTCAAACCACACACCCACCCTCCTTGTCATCCCCCTAACCCAGCCCCTCCTCCTTCCCCTCACCCCCCCACCACCACCACTTCTCAGCCACCGCCACCCTCCCAGGAGTGAGTGAGCCAAAAGGAGGAGAGATGAAGAATGAAGAGAGGAGAGAACACGACACAGAGAGAGAGAGAGAGAGAGAGAGAGAGGAGGGATGGCTCTGTGTAGAAAATGTGAAGATAAAAAGAGTGACAAAAGAAGAGAGGAGGTATAGGATGGAGAGGGTGGTGGATGGAGAGGGAGGGGAAGGAGGAGGGTGGTGGATGGAGAGGAGGAGGAGGAGGCGGCGGAGGAGGGGTGGATAGAAAGGAGGTCACGTGACCACGTAGCAGCTGCAGGGCTGAGAGAGAGAGAGAAAGAGTCTCACAGAGGAGCAGAAAGACGACGAGCAGGAGGAGAACAGTGAGTGGGAGGGTGAGTGTGTCTGTTTTCATGTCTGAATTATGTGCACATGCATATGCTAGTATGTGTGTGTGTGTGTGTGTGTGTGTGTGTGTGTGAATGACATGGATAAATATCAGAGGAATAGCCTGTAAGAAAAGATTGTGGAAAGAAGGAAGAAAGAAAGCAAGAGACAGAGAGGAGATTATGTGTGTTGGCTTTTGTTAAATAAGCTCCAGTATGCTGAGATAAACGAGAGAGAAGGAGTGTGAAAGAGAGAGAGAGAGAGAGAGAGAGACAGGAAGGAAGGAAAGAGTGAGTAAGTAGAGAGGAGGGAGGGAGAGAAAGAGTCGATAGAAACTGTCTTATCATCGCTCCCTTGACTGCTGGGCTCAGCAGAGACAGAGATACAGGCACACGCTCACACAGCCTGTCAGGACCTGAGCTTTTACTCTCTTCATCTCTCGCTGCCTCTCTGTCTGTCAACTTCAATTTCAATTTGCCTGACATGTAAATACGTTAGTGGAGCTAAAGACATAAACAGGAAACAGAAAGTAAAGAAGGAAGGAAATTAAATAGAAACTAGTAAAACAAGAAGAAAACAGAGAGAAAGAGAGAGAGGGTCTTGTGCAGCCTTTAATCTTCTCATATCAGAAGCCATGTATGTACATGTGTTGGAAGCCACATGTAATCCAGTGCAGTTACATGCAGCTTGAGTTATGATGATGTTTTGCAGGCTTTTTAAAAAACTTGTTTTCAGTTCTAACGGTTGGTTGTAGGAGACATGCAGGGTGATGTGTGTGTGTGTGAGACAGTGGTTGCAGGTGTGAGAGGATTTCGTGTCAGCCTCCACCTCATGCTCACTTCACTTTAGGGTTTGGCTTTTGTTTCTCACTCTCCCCTTCTCCACACCTTCCTCTCTCGCCCCGTGGCTCCGCAGCTCCCTCTGCGTGTTCGTGCTCACGCGAGGCTGGCGGCGGACGACGTCTACCCCTCCCGTCCGAACGCACACAAGATTCATCGCACGTTAACAAACTCGGAGATCAGACTCTCCCTGATTCTTGCTCTCCTTAGGAGTCGTCCGTGTGATGAGCTGAACATCCACTAATGGTGTTCAATGCACGTATGAATTTTTCATGAGTGTGTCCACTGCTTTGGCTGTTTGTTTGTTCCTGGTGGGCTGTATGTGTGTGTGTGTATACTTGAAAGGTGGTTGTGTGTATGTGTGTGTGCGCGTCATGCTGGTAATGAGGTCATTGCTATAGCAAGCAGGGGGGCTGCTGGCTATTTCCAGCTGTAATTAACATTAGTGGGTCAGTAAGAGGGTAGAGGGTGAAGACAAAGGTTACTCCAACCACGTCTGCGTCAAACTCTGTCCACTGTGCAGGAGATCAATACGCGTTACTTAGTTCCGCGTGTGTGTGTGTGCGCACAGTGTGTAAAAATGCAGTGATACCAAACATTGTTTGCGTGTAGACGCTCCCGAGGTCTTAAGATGTGTTGACTGGCTCCCTGGAGGAAATGGACATGTGTGCGCTCATGTGTGTGATTTGCTATTAGGGTCACTGCTCTATTTGACACAGCTCTACTCGCTCCACTTTGTCTCTAGTGGAGCTGACCCAAGCGTATATACTCACTGTCCAGACACAAAGACAGGAACACACACACACACCGTGCGTTTGCATATAATCGGATTCAAACCATTTTCATCATTTTAAAAACTCGAGCCCATCACCTCGTCACTACTTGTGTTTACACTCTTGACATGAAACTAATAAAGCTGCTCACGCCTTCTCCTCCGTCTCCTCCTCAGGTATGAACCATGAGTCCAATAAATCATCATCATTAGGAATGATCTCCACGGCAACCCGCACCACGGCCACTGTCAGTCCCCTCAGCCCACTAACCAATGGGAACGCCGTTGCCCAATCTACGAACTCTGGATTCGCTGCTGCTCTGCGTAAACTGGCCAAACAGGCTGAGGATCCCAGAGGTGAGCAGTGATCTAACGTCCGTTAAAAAAGAAAAAAAGCAGAGCCCCAGCGGCTTCACACCCTGGAGAGTGAGACAGAGAGAGAGAAAAACACACACACACACACACACACACACACACACACACACACTGTTCTACCACTGAGTGAAAACTAAATTAAAGGAATATGTGAACATTTGAGGGAATATTCCTTTTTTTAACACTGAGCCACTACTAGTGTTCATGCACTTGGAAACAAACATGGTGTCACCTGTTGATCACTCAGTATCACTGATCCTGGGAGATGAGTCTTGTTACAGTATGTTTGCACCGAGCCAGACTCACTCGCTGCTTCCCCCAGAAAATGAGACAGTTTACTGCAACACAGCGAGAGGAAGTGAGCGAGGAGCTCGTTTAAAAGACCAAGGTTGTGTTTTGTCAAATAATCTGAACTGTTGCCTACTGCCTGGGAGATGTGTGTGAGTGTGTGTGTGTGTGTCTTCGCTCAGCTCGTTGGTATCCTAATGAAGGTGTTGGATAAGAGCTGACCTATTCTGACCTCTCCCTCTCTGTCTCTTCCTTCATCCATTTCCATTCATCTCCTAATAATGAGAATCTAATTACAGCCAATTATAACAAGCCCCCCCCACACTCTATCACCATCTTGTTTTCCCTTCCTCGCTCTCTCTCCCTGCAGCTCTTTCTCCTCCTCCCCCCCCAGCTCTCCCCTGTCTCATTATTTCTCCTTTCTAACCGTCTCCGAGTGTGTTCGAGTTTCTGCGAGTGTACACTGATTAGCAAGTGTCACAGTAATGGAGTAACGGAGAAGTGAGCGTTGAGGACACAACACACACATTTTCTCTCACATTTAACACCTCCGCCTTTGCCATGTCACACCACAGCCTTTTTAACACTTGCATTTATGACATCCTTCTTTTGTCTTCTATATCACACACACACACAGGTTGTTTTATCTTTTTATACTTTCTCTTTATTTCCGTCACATTTCAGTAGAATCTGCTTCATCAGGAAGGGTTGAATCTCTGCTGACCTCTTCGCAGGCCCAGCGCTGACAAAACAGTCGCTCTCTCATCTCGTGTGCCATCTGTATCATGTCGCGGGGGGCATTGTTTGATTCTGAAATCTGTCTAATCTGATCAGCTGTCTGATAGTCGTGGCTTATTCCTGACTCTTCCGCTATCGTTCACCCCCTCCTCTCCTCAGGTTCTGCCCTCAGCGGTGAGTCGTCTCCGGTCTCTTCCCCGGCCACCAGCCACAGCTCGCCAGTCACCACTCCGAAGCGGGGCTCTTTAGGACCCCTCCTGGGACAAGCCAGGAGCCTCGGTGTCCCCAGCACTCCGCCGGTGGTCACCATTGCTCCCACCAAGACCAGCAACGGCCTGTGGAGAGCTGACGGCCGACAGGTGAGGGATGAGACTGCTGGTGGTGAAGACCAGTTTGAGAATGGAGATATGCTGGGTTCCCTCTCCATTCCCCAGTCTTGTTGGCTTATCCTTCCCTCATCGCTCTCTCATTCTCTCTCTCTTGCACTGATGAGACGTCTGTCTCTTTCAGTCTCCCTTTATCCGTCCTGCCGCTGCTTCCTCCATTAAAGAAATGGTCCCAGTGCTTGTCAACATCAAACTGTCACAACCATCCATCCCTCTGTGTCCTCTCCTTCTCTCTCCCTCTCTCTTTCTCTCTTCCTTTCCTCCTCTGTCTTGTCTTATCCTTTCATTCTCATGCTTTCACTCCTCTTCCTCGCACCCTCTTCTCTCTCCAATAAGTCTGTGTCTTTTTCAGCAACACATGGGAGGTTTGTAAAGAAACACTGGGGGCCGCAAAGACTGGCACCTATTGTGCTCAGCTTCCTGCAGTGTGTGTGTGTGTTAGCGTGTGCGTGCATTCGTGTGTGTACTTGACCCTTCGCCACAAAAGGCTTTAGGATGTGAAGAGGGACCTGTGTGCATGTGTGCATGTGTTTGTGTGTCCGTAGATGTGTTTGCTTGTGGGTGTGTGAGTGAATTTAAGCCGGGGCGAGGAACCAGGCCCCTCACACAATGCAGGGGTTAGCCCCCACAGTAGCCACTTCCCCCTGGATCAGAGCTGCCTTTCTCCCCCTTCACAAAGAGCACTCTGTGGCTCTGCCTGCCCGGGGCTCCCATTCAAGACATTCACAGGAGAAAAAAAAGGAGGGAGAGAGGCTGGAAAATAGAGAATGGGATGTTAATAAAAGAGGGGCGCGAAAGAATAACCAGGAGAGAAGAGAGAGGGAAGAGCCAGAGCCCTGACGATTTGTGTAATTAGTCCGTTCTGTACGCAGCTCATCACAGAACAGAGACACACAGGAGCAGGAGACTCAGACTGTTTGTATGTTTATTGCTGCTTCTGTGAGGCTGCTGCCTGCGGGGTCAGAGGTCAGGGAACGTGATGCCTGCTCGACAGACACTTCCCCAATTGGTTCAGTGCTGGTTAGAATCTGCTCTCCACAAGTGACACATTCAAAACTATTCAAACGCATTCAAAGCTGCCGCATTTCACTGCATGGACGATGCTGCACGGAGCCCAGGTAGCAGGTTGGATGTTGCTGGCAGTGGTGCTTTGTTTGCGGTTTTGTCCATGGTCTTGTTTGACCTGTATTGTTGTCTGTTACTGTAGCAACAACATTTGACACACACATAGTAGATTTTGTATCAGTCCATGTCTCCCTGTCTTTAAGACTAAAGTCTAAAGCTTCCTGACAGTCTCGTTCTTCGTCTGTGTATTTTAAGATTCTCTCCAACGTTTATTCTTGGTCCTCGTGTTACTATTAAAGATAATGTTGTCAGTCGCTCAGTCCATATCATAGATTTATAAAGAAGAGACCAGCCTGGACAATATCAATCAGTGGTTTGAGGTCCCATCGACCAAATTTGTGTCAGTCATTACTTTTCACTCTGTATTTATAGCAACAATTAACTAATAAAGCTGACTGGACCACTTGGAACATAAGTCAGCGTTATAAGAACTGCATAAAATGACAGAAACCATCTGCGGTGTCATTTGAGGGCTTGAATTTTTACTACAAGCAATCGGGGATCAAATGCAGCTTTTGTGTCGACCAAAGAGTGTAAATCTCCCCGAGAGAGAAGAGGGAGTGATGAAGGAGAGAGCAGTTATTAGGATCATTTTCCCACTTTGATCCTGACCTGTTATGACACATTAGACCCACTTCCCTCTGCTGGGTGCAGCCTGGGGGGTGGGGGGGTGTTCACCCGGTCGCTTCTTCTCATTTTCCTCTGCTCTTTTGCTGAACTTTTTTTGTCCTCATCAGTCGAACGCAGCCTCCAACCCCTCAGATGAATGCGCTGTGGTCATTTCTGCTCTCACATCTTCTGCCTCCTTGCCAGGTGGAGCCGGGGGTTCAGGGACTCAGCCGGGAGAGGGTGGGGGCTGAGAGCACCCAGTTTCAGCAGGACAAGAGGACTCCACCCACCCAGTCACCTCACCCGCTGGCTCACCCATTTGGCCTCACTCCCAGCTCCATCATGCAAAACTCCCGAATACAGAGCCTTAGGTGAACTCACATTAAGATTTTATTTGATAATAAACCTCCCAACCTTTGTTTAAAAGTGTGATATTAGAGCCAAGGTTAACACCGTGTCACGTTTCAGCAGTCTGCCGGGGCAGATGCACCCTGTGGTTCCCTCAGGCGCCATCCCGGAGGAGTACCTGAGAGCGCTGCGGCCGTTCGCCACCTCAGATGACCTCCGGTTGACCTCTTTACCTCTGCCCCTCGACCCTGCTGCGGCCGCCCACGCTGCAGCAGCTGCTGCTTACTATCATCCTGCCTACCTGCACCACCCTCTGTCCTTACCAAGGTAACACCACCCCTAACTAAAATCATTTAAAAAACCCAATGGAGTTTGAAATTGGTGCGTTGTTACCTTTATAAAACAGATAATATAGTCCACGCCCAGCCTGTGCAGATAGCACTGTGTGAGTTGCACAATAATCTGATGGCTTTGTCTCTGCGTGTTTGTCATAGGATGGAGGAGTCACTGTGTCTCTCTGCGCTGCGGACACAGTTCTACTCTGTGCCTGCAGGGGGCGCCTTCTCTCCTCTCCACCCCTCTGCCCTCCACCTGCACCTGCCTGGAGGCCGCTACCCTGCAGAGCTAAACCACACAGCACTGGCTGAGAGGTAACACACACACCCTCCCGACCTTCCTTCCTTCCTTCCTTCCTTCCTTCCTCCCTTCTTTCTTTCCTTCCTTCCTACCCTCCACCTCCCTGTTTGCAGGGCTGTGCAATTTCCCTCTGTTGGGTCGGCACTGGTTGCTGAGTGTGTGATATTTTTAGCACACACCCCACAGAGCCTCCTATACACTCATCACACTCACTGCCCTTCACACACACACACGCACGTGCAAGCTTCTGCATATACAACAGTCCTCACACATGCACATGAGGAAGTAGGAAGTCCTAAGCTCCCTCTCTCTCTTTCTGTGTGTTCCTTCCTTCCTCACTTTCACAATACGCATTGTTTTCCTGAGGCTCGAGGCACAGGGAAATGTTTGTTTGAAATAGATGGTATTTATTGTCTGCTTGTGTAATTGCTTCTGCATATCTTGTACATTTGTTCGTCTGCTATTGATTGCTGGTGAATGTGTTCTGCTCTGTGCGTGTGTGTGTGTGTGTGCGTGTGTGTGTATGTGTGTGTCCTTTTCCTGTGGATACCTATTAAGTGTTCATCTGCTCTTGCTCAGTCATGCTGCGTATGGATTATTTTCCTCATGGTAAATGGAGAGCGTGTGTGTGTGTGTATAAATCTCTGTCTCGGGTGTGTGTGCGTGTTTGAGCAGAACTGTTTGTGTGAGGTTCACCAGTGTGTGGTTAATATCTGCCTCATGTTGGGTGTTGCATCTCTCACCTTCTCCCCCTGTGCGCGTGTGTTGTGTGTGCATACTTGTCAACCTCCCCCACAGGCTACAGATGGAGAATGAGCTCCGCCAGCGAGAGAGAGAGCAAGAGCGCGAACGAGCGAAAGAAAGGGAGCGCGAGGCAGGGCTGGAGCGAGAGCGAGAGAGGGAGCGGGAGAGGGAGGAGGAGAGGGAGCGAGAGCGGGAGAGAGAGCTGGACAGACAGAAGGAGAGGCAGAGGGAGAGACAGCAGCAGATGGTCAGAGCGGCAGAGAGCCACTACCTGGCTGAGCTGCAGGCTCGGAGGGCACCACCGGAGGACAGGAGCAGGCCAGGGGAGAGGCTGACCCCAAACAGACTGGGTACTTACACGAGAGCACACACACAACCAGATACTCAGAGACACTTTGTGAAAACTTCAGTGTAAGATATAGAGTATTTCATCATAACATGTTCAAGAACTAATTATTGATTTCTGTTATCATAGCAGATAAAATCAAGGATTCTGAGCATCCCTCCTTCCCAGCACAGAAACCGCTGCTACTGCAGACAGGCCTCCACTCCTCCAGGGGCTCAATCCCACATTCGGTGCCCAACCTGATGCCTTCTCACCTGGGGAAGCATCCTGCAGCTGCTGCTGCCGGGGGGCTCCACGGAGCTCTGGCAGCCGCCATGACGAGTCACAGAGCCAATGAGGAGGCCTGGTTATCACGGCAAAGGGCGCAAGGGCAGGAGAGGGGCGGTCCGCTGGAGCTGGGCCTCAGATCACCAGGGAAAGGGTTGGATTCAAGAAGAGACGTCCACAGGTGAGAATGCAGAATAAACTATTCAGGTAACCCTGCAGTGACACACTGTCGCTGGCGTTGATCTAAATGTGTTGTCCTCCCTGACAGAACCAGTTCACTTCACCACAATCCAGGAAACAAAGATGGACCCTCCTGCCTAGGTGCCCCCCCTCCTCTTATCTCCCCTAAAGGTCACCATCACCCCCCTGTCCCTCCCACTACCCTGTGGAACCCAGCGTCCTTCGTCGACACCCCAGCAGACGCTCGCAGAAAACTCAGCCTCCCCACGCCACCGAGTCGGCCGCCTCCGGGACTGACGAGAGCCGACAGACCGCCGGTAAGCTGGGGGGACAAGCCGGAAGATGGAGGCAGGAAGAGGGCAGAAGGCCCAGAGAGGTATCTGTCTCTGAGGGGAGCTGGTTTACAGGAGTCCTGGAACAGGGCCGAGCAGGAGAGAGCCATCCAGAGTCTCTACCACCAGCACCACATCAATAACCTGCACCAGAGATCCTGCACGCCGCAGTCCGCTCCCAGCACCGACCCGGGGGGACGGTGCCAAGAAGCCTCTCCGTCTCCGCTGAGGGAGCGACAGAGTCAGGCGCCCGACAGCACACTGGTGTATGATGAGGTTTTGCAGCAGCACCGCCAGCTGCTCAGCAAGCTCGACCTGGAGGAGAGGAGGAGGAGGGAGGCCAAAGAGGGAGGTGAGCAGGCTGATGGAGGAGGACGAAGGGAGGGAGGGGGGAGGGAGTCATCTGCAGAAGATATGACTTCAGGGAATGGTTGCTTGTGCCATTAAAAAATAGCCTCTGGGCCTGCAATGTATTTATGATGGACGATAATTCCTTTCTTGCTGCGCTCTTATCAGGTTATTACTACGACCAGGATGAGTCATACGACGAGAGCGATGAGGAGGAGTTAAAAGCCCATTTGAGGAGGGTGACAGAACAGCCCCCGCTCAAACTGGACACGTCCTCCGAGGTGCGTGAACATCCGCTCGCACGCGTGTTTGCAGCGTTGTCCGTTCCGACGATATTCACCTGCTCACGTCTTCTCTTCAAAGAAAGTGGAGTTCCTGCGCCTGTGCGGCCTGACCACGCTGAGCCACCGCGACGAGCTGCTCACGAAGAAGAGGAGGAAACGGAGGAGGATGATGAGAGAGCGTAGTGTTTCTCCGCCAGCCGGCCAGGGCAAGAGAAAGTCCGCTTCACCTTCAGCACCTCCAGCTCCCTTAACTACCCCGTTCTCTGCTGAGCAGATGGACAGCACCCCCGAACTGGAGGAGAAAAAAGACTTCCTCCTTATGTTTAACCTCTCCCATGTCAGCCCGCAGCAGAGGAGAGGTAACAACCTGTTTAGTACACCCCCCCCCCACACACACACACACACACGCACACACGTCCTACGTTCTGCTCTCTGCACAGGTTGTCCTCCTGAGTCCCTGTGGGAAAATGCAGCATTCACTTTCCCTCAGTTTTGCTTTTTTATCAAGAATGTAGGAGGGATGAGAGAAAACTAAAGAGACGATGAGAGGTGGTTGTAGCAGGGTTTTCTTCTGAAGACTGCAAGCGCAGATTTTAGTTTAATGTAGTTCTTTGTACTCGGAGAACGTAACCACCTCGGAGGAGATAAAGAGCAGAACGAAACATTTAGAAGGATTTGCTGTACGTTTCAAACACAAGCCAGAGTTCTACCTGACACTGGCTCGACAGTTGTGCCCTGGGTTGAATATACACAGGGTTCATTAGCTTTTATTTCCATTCATATATTTGTTCTTGTGTGATTTTTTTTTCTTGCTTTAGCAGAGTCACAGTCTTTTAATCAACTTTAATTTTGAGGCTGTGGCGTGTCTGAGGTGGACACTATCTCTGACCTTTTTCCGTCAGCTCTCGGTGCCCGTCAATTCTTTAAGTCTGCCTATTTTTACAGGTGAATGACAGCTGTTCTCATTCTGTCCTTCTGTCCTCTGCAGATAAAGTGAGGGCAGAGGAGCTTCTGACGGCCATTCAGAGGAAAACTGTGACGTTAGACACCCTCAGATATAATCCCTTACCTCCGTGTAGCAGTCCTCCTGCTCCCTCAGCTGGTGAGACACACAAGAGCAGCTGGACATCTACATCCAAGTACAAAGTTTCCTCCCTAATGATGCGTGCACATTCATTTGCAGGTGACTCCTCCTCAGCCCCTGTGAAGTGTCAATCAAACGGACACGTGTACCCAGACTCTCCCAGCCCGTCGCCTCCTTTCTTACATAAACCCAGGCACCACCTCACCACCCAGCTCAAACACTCCATGGACTCCCAGCTGGCCCACGCCCCTCCACCTCTGGCCTCCCACCATAAAAAGAGTGAATTCACAGAGGCTCAGGCGAACAGGAAGCTCCAGAGCCTCCAGAACGGCGTGGCTGCTTCTCCCCAGAGAAAGGAGCCTGGTCCGGTGCACAATGGGAGTAACCGGCCCTGGGAGAGGTTCACACCTGAGGCCTTTGCTCAGCACTTCCACCAGGCTGTGCTGCAGTCCACACACAGCACGCTGCAGAGCAAAGGTTAGTCAAGCGTCCTCATAGGTGAACTGCGTTGGAAACATGGCGATGCTCTGCCATCTAGTGGCGTTTTTCTGCTGGGATGCATGAAGCGTTGTGTCGGGCGGTAAAACGACTCTTTCTCTTCCCAGGAGTCTCAAACTGCGCCCCTGAAGCTGGCGTGAAGGTCGAGCCCTCGCTGCCCCGCAGCTCTCACCCAAAACACGCCGACCTCAGCCACGCCCCTCAGCACGTGCATGTCAACGGCCATCACTCGCACACTTCTGTAGCCAATCGGGACGCCGCGGCGCCACGGGAAAACCTGTCCGATGAGGATGAGGAAGAGTCTTGGCAGGAGGAGGAGGAAGAGGACGAGGAGGAGGAGGCGGCTGAGGAAGCTCCGAGGAAGTGGCAGGGGATCGAGGCTATTTTTGAGGACTACCACGAATATGTGAATGGTAAGTTACGAGTTCCTCATTTGTATGAATAACCTGATTAGAATATGGTGGTCAAAGGTTAAGGTCCCTGTGACCCCATCAAGCTTCCTGCTTTGCCTCATGAATGGACAGAACCATTTTCAATCTGTCCTAAATGTTTCCCTGGACTCACAGATTCACTAAATAGATTTTGGAGGTTTAATTACATTTGAGTGGTCAAAGGACCTGAAGCCACGCAGGTCGATGGAGGTCATAAGATCATTGTGGTAATCCTAGATCTTCCGTGTGCTTCTTCCTCCTCAGAATGGAGCTTAGAGAGGGAGGTTCTTCACACACAGTGTAAACGACTTGAAGCACAAAACTACAATCTGACCAGAACGGCGGAGCAGCTCTCTCTCACCATGGGGGTGAGTATCTGACTCTTTGTCTCCGTCAGATTTGTGCACGTCGGTGTGGAAGCAGCTCGGTGCTGAGAGCCTCTGCCGTCCTTCATTTATCAGGAGCTGGTGACTCAGAGGCAGAAGGTGAGAGAGGAGCGGGAGAGACTGCAGGCGCAGCTGGAGCATTTCAGGAGGTGTCTGACACTACCCAGCATTCACTGGGGCAGGGGCCAAGTCAACGGGCACGCGCCGAGGTGACCTCTGACAGGGACGCTCCGACGGATCCGTCTCTGACAGCAGAGGCGACGGGAAGACGATGGACTAGAGCCAGACCCCTGTGGGCGCTCAGAGGAGCCAGTCTATGTCTTGTTACCTCCCCGGCCAATCAGTTATATTATCTGACTGGCTCCAGATCCAATTGATTACCTGCCGTGTTTGCCACGGTAACAGCGATCCATCGTGAGGGCAGCCCTCCCTCCCCCCTCCCTCTTCCCTCTCTGTGTGTCGTTGGACTGAAACAACACTGTGTAGGTCAAACCGCGTCTCCACAACCACGCCCATCATTCCCTGCCATTGAACTCATGTCAAAACACCTTTTCTGAATAAACTTTATTGATCCACACTAACAGGAGGTATGGCACAAATCTGTAGCCTCTCTGGAGCAGGGGGGGGCGGAGCCTGTGCACGGGTCACCTGGTTAAAACCCAGACAGTGAACGTGGAGGAATCGAAGCACACCTCAGGCCTTAAACTTGACAGGATGCACTTGAAATGAAACGAGAGCAGATACTTGAGCGTCCTCTGTGTGCTGTGACGTTGTAGTGTCTACTGAGTACAGTCCTGTGTCTGTACGGTGGCGAGGCGGCGTATGTGCTGGTTATGGTTCCACAGAGGATAGGAGACTTCTTACAGATAATATCTATATAATGGAAAACGGTATCGGTGAAGTTTTTTTTTCTTTTTTTTCATTTTCTGTTAACGTTACTTGTGATTGACAAAGAATTTTGTATGTTTAACCATTTCTCGTGAGAAGCCATATGTCGCGTTTGAACTGCTGCTGGTCAGAATCAAAATGTTTAGAAAGTAAAGGATGTTATTTGAAACAGTTGTCACGTGATGTCACGGTGTTTGAAGATAAACACAACACTGGGTGGGGTGGGGTGGGAGGGGCGTTTTAGATGAAGCAGCAAATGTCTGTCTTTACCTCAGAACATCATCAAGCTGTCGCCATCGCTCCGATGGCCGAACCCTGACTCATGTCCTACGCTCTTCACATGCCTATAAATGTTGACAAAACTTGAAGATAATAAAAGTTCTGCTTTGATTTTATTTATTTGAAGGAATTCTGTTGAAAATGTCTACACGTTGTTAGAGAACCGACATCGTCAGAGTTAAAGTACATTAAGACTGTTCTGTTCAACCTTAGTAATATTTTCACCTGAAGATTATTTCCATCATCATGATTTTGCAAAGAACGTCCCACAATGGCACACACTGAGAAATCAGTCCTCTGAATACGCTTGATTTATTTCATCAAGATCCATAACATATTCTCTGGGAAAGCAATGAAAATGAAAAGCCCTTTCCTGAAATAATTACAGGGAAGGGATAAAAGAAATGTATCCACCTCCTGATCTGGATCTTCACCAAATTGAATCAGTTGTTTCTTGACTAATACCACATTAGGTGTTGTGGTAACCTGTCCAGTCAGAAAGATTTTGTCTTGGTAGACAACATTTCAAAAATGGAAAATGCTGTTACCTCTTTTCACATAAAAATAACTACAAAGTACACCCTTGTTTGCTCTCTGGACGAGGTCTATTTTTGTTAAACTGTGTAACACATAATTTTTGCCTCTTGGCTTCTGAATATTGGAACTCGTGGGAGTTCGCTCCTCTGCCCTGAAAACACCTGACCCCCCTCAGCTGTTCACTCTCCTCCACAGATCTGCTGTGAGATCCTGCAAATTTGTTTATCAGGCACTTGTTCTGTTCTGTACTATTTGGGCTGTACAATTGCAATGGATTATTTATTAACATATATATTGCTGTACATTCTGATGGAAATTTACATTAAAATATTTGTAAAATGTCTTGAATCTGTGATTGTTTGAGTAGGACAAAATGTGCACAGTTTAGATGAAACACTAGTTTAACATCAAGCTTCACTCATCCACACAAACTCAGCTTTGTTATACACCTTCTTTACATGTATTTATTGTAAGAATACTGGGAGCATCATGTTTAATTTTTTCATGTTTTCACTTAAGGCACAGACGTACTCAATGTGATGTCAACTCCAAACAGGGAAGGGGGGAACATGCAGCACATAAAACAAAAATAACACAGCACAAAAAAAGAGCTGTTTGTCTGGATACAGCCACACCAAGAACACCATGTGACAAAACTGTGATTTGTGGAGATGTCCGGCAGCTACTCACATGGCTTCTGGATGACTATCAGCAGAAAGTCATTTTCTGTGGCGAAATGAAGAAAGAACAGGATATATGATTTTTTAAAAACTGCCTGGTGTGCAATGTTTGTTCCAGTGGTCATTATAAAGTAAAGAGTAAACATCCATGTGACTCACCCAGTGCCACCATGATCTCATGTTTCTTGGTGCGGATGCGGAGGAAGGTGAGGTCGTTCTGGGGGTCGAGGTCTCTCACTGTGCTCCTGGCCATCGTGGTGAGCTGACGGAAGAGTCCTGCATACTGGACGGTAGTGGAGTTATCTAAGGTTGTTCTGATGGGGATACCTGAGAGGATCACATCAGAATCAGAGGGAACCACAGGACACTGCTGGGCTCACATACATAGTATGTCGTGTCTTACCTGCTCCGTTGACGACGACTGTTCCAATCACACCTTTGTGTGCTTCAATCCTCTTCAGTGTGTCCTCAACGTCAGCCTGCAGGGCAAAGACAACCCCCCAGGACATTCAGATTTGAAATAAAAAATATTACGATTGAAACAGTGATGAACACAAACTTTAAAGATGGCAGGTTTCCTTCTAGCCTGGTTAAAGGATGGTAAAGTTACCCCACATGTGGCAGTTTACATATCTAAAGCTTCAGCGGAAGTTCTCTGGGATAAAAAGTCTATATAGGAATTAAAAAGAAAATGAGAACCGTTTCATGTCAGACACATTTATAAAAACAGACCAGCTCGTTCTCACCATGTCGCGACTGCGCCTCTGCTGCTCCACGCGTCTCTCTGTTGCCAGGGGAAACGGAAGCGACGTCAGACGCAAGGCGGAAGTGTATGGCAGTGCGTGGCGTAGCCGTCATTGTGTGCCGCTGGTAGTTTGTGTGCTGTTCACTGCGACAGAAAATGCCGGAGTTAGCGGTGGAAAACGTGGTGGTTCATCCACTAGTCTTGCTCAGCGTGGTCGACCACTTCAACAGGTCAGTGTCCCGGGTGGAGCCTCTTCACCAGAGCCCGGCGTTAACGCGTCCAGGAGGGGATCGCCGCCGCTAAGCTAACCTTAGCCCTGCTGAGTCAGAGTCCCGTTGAGAGTGAACGCAGACGTTAGCACGCTAGTTAGCTCAGTGAAATCGCGTTAAGCTCATCGCCTAGCTCGTGTGCGCTAACAGTATAGCACTGTTGAACTGTCAGATAAGTCGACAATAAGTATTCCATGGTAACATTCTCTCGAGCTATCATGTTGTCATTCATTTCGGTAGCGGCTGAAGCTGTAGCCATTAGCTTAACTCACAGCAGTACATATGCTAACAACTCATTCTGTTTCTAAGTTCCCAGGAACCAGTATGTTGAGGGTTCTTGATAATGTCACTGTTCAATCTGCAGGATAGGGAAGGTTGGTAATCAGAAACGAGTGGTTGGTGTTCTCCTGGGATCATGGCAGAAAAAAGTTCTTGACGTCTCAAACAGTTTTGCAGGTAAGTGTTGACACTCTTTAGTCTCGTTTAGTCGTGGAAGCATCTTCTTTATTTGACTTATAATGTACAACTTCATATAAGATAAAACTTCTGCAAACATTTTATAATCATAAGTGCCACAGACAGATATTTTCAGTTCTGTCATTTTCCCCCCAGTGCCGTTCGATGAGGATGACAGGGATGACTCAGTGTGGTTCCTGGACCATGACTACTTGGAGAACATGTATGGCATGTTCAAGAAAGTTAACGGTAATCTCCTGCATACTTTAACATAATACTATGAGACTTACACTTCTGCATTTTCCTGATTTTGAGCCCTGTGAATAACTGTCTCTTCTGGTTCTCAGCCAGAGAAAGGATAGTTGGATGGTACCACACAGGACCCAAACTACACAAGAATGACATTGCCATCAATGAACTCATCAAACAGTACTGTACCAATTCGGTGTGTATCTGCTTTCCTTTTCCTGGTCAGCCTTTGTTCCACTCACATTCATTCTGGTGTTTAACAACTAATATTTCTCTGTAATCCTCCCTCCAGGTGTTAGTCATTATAGATGTGAAGCCCAAAGATCTGGGTCTACCCACAGAAGCGTACATCTCCGTGGAGGAAATACACGATGTAAGTAAATCATTAGTTTGAATCCAAACTAAAGTTTGGATTGTTGGGATTTCTGTTGATTGGGGTGTTTTTCTAGGATGGCACCCCAACGTCCAAGACATTCGAACATGTCACCAGTGAGATTGGAGCAGAGGAAGCAGAGGAAGTAGGAGTGGAGCACCTGCTCAGGTACTGGACAGCATAATAACCAAGCATTTAGTCATCTCAGTAAGACATTGTCATCACAGTCCAGATTTTATATATGATGCCATTAGAGTAAAGCTCAAAACATCCAAAAAGCAAATGCAAACAGACAGAAGCAATCAATGAATGTCAAATTCTTGTTACTTGAATGAAACATACATTTAAGCATGTGTACACTCACTCTCATTTTCCTCTCATCTGCTGCATCCTGGATACAGAGATATCAAAGACACCACAGTGGGCACTTTGTCTCAACGCATTACAAACCAGGTCCATGGCCTAAAGGGACTCAACTCAAAGCTGCTGGACATTCGCTCTTACCTGGAGAAAGTGGCTGCAGGCAAACTTCCCATCAACCACCAGATCATCTACCAGCTGCAGGATGTCTTCAACCTGCTGCCAGATGTGAATTTGCTGGTAAGTCGTTGCATTTGTGTTGTCCCTTCATAATTTACAGTCAAGGAACATGTCATTTGTTCATTTCATATCTTATACTTAATGTGTATGATACTTGACTCAGTGTTGCTTCACTTATTGTTTCCTCTTTGCAGGAGTTCACAAAAGCCTTCTACTTGAAGACCAATGACCAGATGTTGGTGGTCTACCTGGCCTCACTCATTCGCTCGGTGGTGGCCCTGCACAACCTTATCAACAACAAGATTTCAAACCGAGATGCAGAAAAGAAGGAGGGACAGGAAAAGGAGGAAGGCAAGAAAGAGAAGAAAGATGACAAAGAGAAAAAAGATGACAAGGACAAAGACAAAGAAAAGGAGAAAGCAGATGGTGCCAAGAAAGATGAGAAGAAGAAAAAATGAGAGTTATCCCTTTGACGTCTTCTCTCAAATCACGTCATCTTCATGTGGATGGTGCTCCACTTTGTGCCCACGGCTCTGTATGTGGGTCTCAGGCTAAAAGTAGGGCTCTATATAGGGAATGGTGTCATTTGAGATTTGGCCTCACAGTCACAAGTGGCACTCATAAAGACTCTTATTATCGTACAGAGATGATGATGTTTGCTTCTTTGCCGTTCTTAACTATAAGAACGCATTAACTGTTTTTGGAGTTGCCCATCCTCCTGGTGCTCTATAACACCTGGTATTGCTTTTTTTGTAAGATGGAGAAATGTTTTTTCCTGTATCACTTATTAAACCGGGATCCTATTAAAAGTTTAATTTTTTTTGCATTTTTCACTTTTGCTGTTCTCTCTAAATTTAAAATACTGTTCCCTGTAGGTGTATGTTTTAAGATTGTGTATGTGCATAAACCCTATCAGTACTTAATTTCTTAGGTCACGTATAAGATTAGAAATTGACATTTACACTTTTTTATAAATCCATTGCAAGGTTTCCTTACTGGCACAGTCACAATCCAGGTTAGCATTCTGATGGAAGAGGTTATTCATGATTAGACATTTTAATATTGCACAGTAGCAGCACAGAATAAATGTCATGCTTATTCAGTTGATTCAATTACATACTCAAGGGACTTAACACTCCATTTATATAAAATGATAAAGGACCCTCCCACAACTAGCCAGCACGTGGCGGCAGTGGGGAATAAAACCTACAGAAGCAGATTGAGTGAGACCCGGTGTTACATGTCTACTGGCACATGCACCTGAGGGATGTAAACTCTGCAGAGGAAGTGGAGTAGTAGGGAGGGGGGGGATCTCTGTATTTATATAACTGCGTCATCTGCACGTACAGTCACCACAGCATCACCATCATCACCCTCATCACCATCAAGAGCAGCAGAAGAAGGAGGAGGAGGAGCAGCGGCAGTGGAAACCAGTGCGGCACGTTTGGAACTCAGGATGTGTCGAGCAAATCAGATTATTGTCATGGTAAACTGGATTCTGACGTAAAGGGTTTAACACACACACACACACACACACGCGAGCATCGTCTGTAGCTGTGTGAGAGGCTCGTGCTGCACTCACCCATCCTCAACCACCGCCCCCCCGCCCCTCCCCCCCCCCCCCCCCCCCCCCCCCCCCCCCCCCCCCCCCCCCCCTCTCTCTCTCTCTCTCTCTCTCTCGACCATGACTCCTCAGACGTCTCGCCGACACTGAGCGGAACACACCACCACCACCACCACCACCATCTCCGCCACCGCCAACATGGCTTCCTACCTGCAGGTGAGTGTGGCTGACGTTGTGTGTGTGTTTTGGTGGCTCCGGTGAACTTGTCGGGGTGTGGTTGGCTGCGCGTGCTGCTGCGGGCCTGTTTGAACACAGCAGGTGGCGCGAGGAGCTTCTTCAACCGCACACGGGCAGCGGTTCGATGCGTCGTGTGTGTGTGTGTGTGTGTGGGGGGGGCAAACAGGTGGTTGAGTTGAGGGTGGGGAGGCTGGGGGCAGCCAGGGTTGCTAGGAGATGCACTGTTGATGGAAGAGTCCCTGACAACCACTGCTACAGAGAGAGAGAGAGAGAGTGGGGGGGCTTATTCACGTTTGGAACTCAGGATGTGTCGAGCAAATCAGATTATTGTCATGGTAAACTGGATTCTGACGTAAAGGGTTTAACACACACACACACACACACACACACACACACGCGAGCATCGTCTGTAGCTGTGTGAGAGGCTCGTGCTGCACTCACCCATCCTCAACCACCGCCCTCCCTCCCTCTCCCCCCCCCCCTCCCCCCTCTCTCCCCCCCCCCCCCTCCCCCCTCTCTCTCTCTCTCTCTCGACCATGACTCCTCAGACGTCTCGCCGACACTGAGCGGAACACACCACCACCACCACCATCTCCGCCACCGCCGCCGCCAACATGGCTTCCTACCTGCAGGTGAGTGTGGCTGACGTCGTCCCGGGTGTTGTGTGTGTGTTTTGGTGGCTCCGGTGAACTTGTCGGGGTGTGGTTGGCTGCGCGTGCTGCTGCGGGCCTGTTTGAACACAGCAGGTGGCGCGAGGAGCTTCTTCAACCGCACACGGGCAGCGGTTCGATGCGTCGTGTGTGTGTGTGTGTGTGTGGGGGGGGCAAACAGGTGGTTGAGTTGAGGGTGGGGAGGCTGGGGGCAGCCAGGGTTGCTAGGAGATGCACTGTTGATGGAAGAGTCCCTGACAACCACTGCTACAGAGAGAGAGAGAGAGAGTGGGGGGGCTTATTCCTTATGTCTCGTTCCAGATCGCTGACGATGAGAAAGGACACGAGCTGGACCTGTTCTGCGTCCCCAGACATTACGAGAACGATCTGGACAAAGTGATCATCCCCCATGGACTCATCATGGACAGGTACGCCAATCGGCTGCCGGCGGGCTCGGCTCCAGAGCCAATCACTGCCCGGTTCCCCCTCAGGTCCTCTCACTTTCGGTCTGACCCCGATAGGCGTCCATATCTGTGGCTTATGATCAGCCTCCACACCATGACCCTCACTGTGTTGGCTTTAGAAATCACTGCGGTGCGGTTGTGAAGGGTGGGGTGCGGTGCAGTAAAATCAGGTGACAGCATCGTGTTTTGAAAGATGTCAGAATCTCCTCCACCTCCGCTGTGTTCACACAGGTTCAACAGACACTGGATGACTGCGGTTTGACTGTCAGACAATCGACGGTGACAGCTGTTTTAAATGTGAATCTCAGTTACTATGTAGAATTCAAACAAATTGGAAAGTACTACAAGTACAGACGGGCTGTCTGTAGTTCCAGAGAGAATAACGTGAGAATCCAGAAGTTCAGTGGATGATAGAAAGGTCCAGATCATCTGTAAGCTTCGTCATGACAACCGTGTGCGAGGTGGACATCAAAGTATTTTTCACACTGGGTGCTTTTGGTCATGTGCCATTATTTTGTTGTCGTTTGTTCTGTTTGGGCTCCATACAGGTCTTCAGTCACATTGAAGGAATGAAATGAAGCTGTGTTTTATGAGGCTACTGTTTTCCTTTGTGCCCCCCCCCCCCCGCTCCAGGACAGAACGTCTGTGTTTTATGAGGCTACTGTTTTCCTTTGTGCCCCCCCCCCCCCGCTCCAGGACAGAACGTCTGGCCCGGGACATAATCCAGGACATGGGGGGACACCACATTGTAGCTCTGTGTGTGCTGAAAGGCGGCTACAAGTTCTTCGCGGACCTCCTGGACTACATCAAAGCGCTGAACCAGAACAGTGATAAATCAGTCCCTCTGACAGTGGATTTCATTAGGGTGAAGAGCTACTGTGTAAGCAGCCTTTCTCCTCCTCTTCATTTCCAGGAACCACTTGTGCTGATGTGACGTGTAGCAATATTGACTTGTTGCCAAAGTGCAAGGAAAATAATATTTTTAAATCAGGCACGGGCCACTGCGGTTGCTCGCAGCTGCACATTTTGGAAATGGTAATGTAGCGCTGAAGGTCTTCCACGTCGTTAAACACGAGTGCGACGGTAGCCACGGCGAGATGGACAATGTCGTCTCCTCTTTGTGTCCCCAGAATGACAAGTCAACAAACAGTGTGAAAATCATAGGAGGGGATGAGCTGTCCAATCTCTCAGGCAAGGTCAGTGTTGGGATGTTTGTCAGGAGGAAATACCGACGCCACACAGTTGTTTTCTAAATTAACTTTGTTCATTTCTCCCCGCAGAATGTTTTGATTGTTGAGGTAAGAGAGGTTCCCTTCCTTTTATGTCCATTTGTCATCAAATTAGAAGCAAGACACAAGTCCCCCGTGTTGCACAAATGTCACGATTCTGTCGCATGTTCGTCCACTTTATTGTGACAACTTCCTGTGTGCTGCTCTGTTGAAAGGACATCGTAGAGACGGGAAGGACGATGCAGACGCTACTGTCCCTGCTGAGTGGGTGTAATCCGAAGATGGTGAAAGTTGTAAGGTCAGCACCGTCACGCAGCATTCTGACATGGAGTGGAGGGTTCAGTCTGACTGGACCTGAGGCAGGGGGCTTTTAGCTTGATGACCTCACTCGCTCCTGTAGGACTGTATTAGAGATGTAATGTAACAGAGGGAGTGAGCAGCTTAAGAGTTAATCTGCCATACTATTAACAGCACTGCTGATGGAGGAAGCCTTTCTCGTGGATTCCTGAGAGCTGCTGGTTGGAACAGGAAGTGCGTGGAAGCTGTGTGGGTTTCCTCTGACGCTGCATTAAAAGACAGCAGGCAGCTGTGTGGTTGTCTGGGCGGGATCGATTGGAATTGCTCCGACTGGTTGTTCTAGACTCGGAATCTATTTCAATAACATTTATAAACTAGAATGGCTCTCAATGGGGCTCAAACAATGGTTTTATTTCCTCAGGATCATTAATTTAAACCCCAAACATTTCAGTCCATACAGATGTATCTGAATGATGAACGTGCAAGTGTTTAAAATTATTTATCTGCCTGTCACTGATACTTTTTCTTTGCTCTTCGTTATCATGTGAATATTTAAAAAAAAACGTGTTGTTTAAACGCTCCGTGAATGCAAGACCTCTGTTTTACAGCGTCCATGCTCTTCCCCACACTTTGACTTTGACACAGCACATGAACGCACCAAAGTCAGAACGACTTCACAGCTCCACTTCCCGAGGAGCACGTGAATGCGCAGTAGCACTGCACCCATGCTTTTTAATGAAGCTCCACACACAGTGCAGTGTGTGTGTGTGTGATTAGGCGTCAGTTTGGTGAAGGTGCACCGAGACAATCTGTGGCCATCTGTCAGGATTAAAACCTCCCAAACAGGAGGCTGTAGTGACAACAGTCATTTGGCTTTGATATGTTAATTTCCTTCTTAAAGGCAATGGTCTCATATTTCCAGTATTTTTTTTTTCCTCTCCTGTCATTCCAGCCTTCTGGTGAAGAGGACCCCGAGGAGTTCAGGGTACAGACCAGACTGTGAGTACATGTTCACCGAGACATTGTTATCTCTGAAGTGCTTTACTTCTGGTAGAGCTCAGTTGATGCCTACTAGTGTGTGTGTGTGTGTGTGTGCGTGCGTGCTTGTGGTTCTTGTTATTTAATAAAGCTGTGTATTCCATGCCGGACATTCATTTCAGGAAAATCTTCTCCAAATGTAGCCAAGCTGGGCACTTACAGCACTAATGCAGGCCTGATAACCCCTCGCTCACACTGTCTCTGGTTATGTAATGCTTTTAGGTCTGAGTTGGATAATCTCTTTAAGATTGTCCCTCAAGGACAGCTGTTACTGTAAGCGTTTTGACTTTCCACTACACAGCGCTGACAGCTTAAGTAACACAGACAGTAAAAGAGCAGCGTCTGTTATGTTAACACAAACTCTTCCTCTGACCACGTCTCAGGTCAGCCGATGTGTTTTATTGACACTGCATCTGAAGTGGATTGTCGCGTCTTGTCTTCACATTAGCGGCGTTTGTGTTATTTCAGACATCGGCTTTGAGGTACCGGATGCCTTTCTCGTGGGCTACGCTTTGGACTACAACGAGTACTTCAGAGATCTCAGTGTGAGTTTATTGCCTTTGAATACACGATAAAACAAGACCGACATCTTATGAAACAAATGACAGAAATAGAAATCTTCACCCTCAGGATTCATGTTTAAGAACAAGCTTAGTGAAACTGTACTTATTAATTCATTCAAACATGATTCAATGTTTGAATAATTTCAACAAATTGCGTCACAAATGTGCCACGTATTCAGAAACTAAACGAGGGACATGACCTCAAGTGGGGAATTTGATTCCAGGAAAACAGCGATGCATTTGATCGTGAAACTAACACCCTTTTTGTTTGCTTCTCCTCAGCACATCTGCATACTCAACGACCAGGCCAAGGAGAAGTACAGAGTGTGAGGAGACGGGGGGCTGCAGAGGCCCCGAATGAACCGATCTGACCACTGTGACGACCCTCCTTTAGCTCTGCTGTGTTCTGAATCGTATTTATTTTTCTACACGAGAATCCACAACGTGTGAGCTGTGGGTTGTAAATAACTTTAAGAACTTTTCAGTTTACCCCCCCCCCCCATTGAATACATGGGATACACTTATGTATATTGAGAATTGGTTGTTAGATTTTTATTTATTTATTCACCTCTGTGTATAGACTCCATTGAATACATGGGATACATTTATGTATATTGAGAATTGGTTGTTAGATTTTTATTTATTTATTCACCTCTGTGTATAGACTCTACCTGTAAATTACAGTTTTATCTTGGCGATAGAGAGAATGACGTTATTTTTGCTCCGGCACATTTATTGAAATCACAGGTCTCAGGCTCTTGTTTTATTTTCAGTGAACAACCTTCTTGGTATGTTTTGTTTTTCTCATTATGCCATAAATGACTTGGAATGTACTGTAAGTTTAATTTAAAGATGTTTTCATGGGTGACCTGTTTACAGCAATACACACACCCGTTCAAACCTGAACTCCTCAGTTTGGATTCCTGCTGCACTTTGACACTTTTCCCAGAAGAGGGAGACACGTCACATGTTTCCAAACAACATGGCTACTCTCCAGTTGCGTTCTATAGAAAAACAGTGTCGCAGTTGTATTGTATAATTGTATATTTTTTTTATTGTATAATTTCCTGCGCACTCTCATCACTGATACATTACTTATTTTTCTCATGTTAAATATGTAAGTGTCACCATTGCCCTGCGCGCTAACCTGCTAATTGTCGCTGATGCCTGTCGCGTTAATATGACGACACATTTCCGGGTTGAGACGTCAGGCTTTATTAGCTTAGCCGTTGAATAAATGACTAAACTAAAACCAGCAGGGGTTTAATGGAGGTCCTCGTGGTAATATCTCGACTGTGTCAGAGCGAGTGGCACATTTGTCGCTACGTAACCTACAGTTTATATTAGTGTTAGCGTTTGTGCTAACGCTAGCTAGTCGCCTCTGCTTGTGACGTGCAATTCACGGGACGATTCCGGTCCCTCCGCGGTTTGAATCCTGATGTGAACAGAAGTTAACTCCACATTTAACATCGCGAGTGAACTCTCACAGTGTCAAGCTGTAAAAACATGTTGAAGCATGTTGGCTGTTTTCATCGGTGCGTCATCTTCCCGAGTCTGTTTTGAAACCGACCCGCCACCATGCTGACCAAAGAGGAGACTGTGGCCGTGTTGAAGTCGTTCGACATCGGAGATAAGTTCTCAGGCCTGCCGGTGCTGCCCAGAGCCTCGGTGCTGATCCCTCTGTTCGCGAGGGCCGGAGAACTACACACCATGATGACCCTGCGCTCAGCGGAGGTAACACCAGCATGAATGACGCTGAGGTAATGAGCTAATGATGCCAACCTGTGTGTTGACAAGTTGTCTCCCTTCAGCTGAGGACCAACGCCGGGCAGGTGTGTTTCCCCGGTGGGAAGAAAGACCCCGAGGACAGAGATGATGTGGACACGGCTCTGAGGGAAGCTGAGGAGGAGATCGGTCTAAGAGCTGAGGGTGTTGAGGTGGTCTGCAGACTGTTCCCCGTCATGCACAAGGTATGACATTACAAGCTACTGACACTCACAAGACTTGTCTCTCTCTCTTAAACAAACAAGCTGTAATACATTCCACACACGATGGATATCAGCAGCCCAAACATGACTAATTTCATTCAAGATCCAGGGGGTAAATAACACGTGGTGGGGTAATGACTCTTTCTTGTGACATCAGCTGCTTTGAGTCCATCTTTTCCCCTCCAGTTGACACCCTATTATCTTCTAACAGAGCGGTCTGTTGGTGACTCCGGTGGTTGGATTCATAGACGAGTCCTTTTGTCCCCGTCCGAACCCAGCTGAGGTCAGTGCCGTGTTCACCATCCCCCTGGACTTCTTCATCAACGAGAAGGGACACAGCTCTGCCCACGGCGCTGCTGGGACGGTGGGGTCGTTGCACTCATTTTATTTTGTGGACACTGATTCAGGAAGCCAGTATCACATATGGGGGATGACAGCCATGTTGGCCATACTGGTGGCTGCACTTGCTCTCAGGAAAAAACCGGAGTTTGATGTTGGGTTTGACCTTGAGGATCCTTTATCCTTCTTCCATGAGATTTTGCAGAGAAGAATTAATAAGTTATAGCATTTTATGTAATGTATTCGTGTCAGCACCTAATGCCTGGAGCAAGATTTGTTTTTTAACTTAAATGTATTAATTTTTTAATTATAGGGCTGTGTAGTGGGAAACGTGAAATATTTGTTTCAAAAGATTAATGTAAAGATCGATTTGCACAACTTTTGACTGTTAATGTCTACAGTTTAAACTCTTAAGGGGAGAAAAGATGAAAATCAAGATGCTTATATTTTTATTAATTCATTTAATGTAGCAGCAGGATTACAGATATAAACAGAAGAGTATACAAATGTCCAGACCAAGGCAAAGTACATGTTAATAATAGTTCAGATGGATGATAACACACTGGGGCTGACCTTTATCCCTACTGCAGGGTCTTAAGGCTAGATACTAAAGCTCAAGCTACACAGAACGGATACAACAGAACTGTCGGAGAATGTGAAATAGAAAGCGAACTAGGAAACGTGAGCAAACTGATTACACACAAGATACAGCTCACACTATTGGCAAGTAACGGTTATCATGGTTGCTCCATTTGATCAAGCAGTTCACAGCAACAATAGTAATGTTGACAAGCACATCAGTACAAGAAAGCTCCCCATAAAACAATCTCCACTGCCTTGTCCCTTTTACCTCAAATCTACAAATCTCATGAGGCATGGAAAAATCATTAAACAGACAATAATGAACAAGATGACAATTCACCGGTGAAGCTGCACAACGTTACGTTGAGAGTACTCGCTTTGATATCTTCCATTTGATTTCCAGAGTGAAAATGTTAACGCTCAAATATCGGTGTGGGCTATGGTTGCACTTGTGTCGTCGCAATAAAACTATCACTGAAAAGTATCCTGATGTTAAACAGTCCCCAAGAGTAAAAAGGACAAGTTGCCAAATAGCAGTGACACAAAAGGGACATCAGTGAACACAGCAGAGTAACGGATAAGTTATCAAGGCACACAAAGTTCTGTTGAAAGCATCACAATTGAAATTCAAGATACCCCTGCAGTATATTTCACATTTAAATATACATGGATATTCATTTACATGACTGACGGACAAAACAATATCGTGTCGAGATTTGTGTGCTGTCTTCGGCCACCGCTAAATGGATGCTTCACGTGCTTCAGTCAGGTGGAAGTGGCTATTTGAAGAGTCAGACTGAGCATCCTGGATCGCTCACGATGACAGGACAGGGCGCGAACGACATGACATCACACCACAATCCAAGACAAAGCAATCTGACAAATGTACAGTGACACGAATGACGGTTGGTGCCCCGCCACCCCCACTCCCCCCTCGGCCTCCAAATAAAATGTTCTCTGAAACTGTAATTGGTCCAATGTTTGATGTAGAGCGAGCTGTGTCCACACCATGAGGTAAATTTTACATTCATGAAACCGAAGTCACAGGTTGGCTTTCTGTGTTGGTATGGCTTTAAGAGGCATTACTGTTCTGCACTTCCTCTGCAACGTTATGTGCTCTTTAACTCCCCTAACCCAAGAGGAATGGAATGCTTGGATACATCACTACTGCGCTCTAACCTGATCTACAGTTAATGGATGAGTCAAAGTGCCACTGAGATGCATGACATTAAAAGAATCAGGAGACATCTCGCCCATTTATCCCAAAGTACAAATTGGCCAGAGTCAACGTCAGAACAGTCAAAGGAAACTAATTTGCTTGATGTCCACTTCACTACATTTCTAATTTTAGTCATATACTTCACAATAAACCTGCACTTAGTTTCAGGATAACATACCAGCAATGATATTCTGTGCTATGAGCGTAAACCAAAACTTTAGTTTTACAAAAATACTCTACATTTTGATACATGGATACAAAATTCTAAAAAAGATAAGTTACTTTAAAATGGATCACTAACAGCTGCAGGACAAAATAGTGTGACTATGAAATGTAAACAGATGCTACTCCAAGTTAGAATTATTCTGAAAATTGACTTTTCTGATAACGCCAAATTGGCTACTATGATAGATAGATATGGAAAATACAGTATTACTTTGCATCAAAAAATAGAGCAATGTCAAGAGAACTGCAAAATGGGTTGAATTATATGATCCATGAAACAAAGTACCATTACATGTCTATTATAAATGTTGACTTAAAACAAAACAACATGCTGAAATTGCTAACCATGTAAGAGCTGCATAATTTAAATGATTAGGTAGAAATGAGTAAACACGATGAGGGCATTTGAAAGGACAAGTGTGGGACAAGATGAGGAGGATTCACAACAGGAGCTTTGGTTTGCCCGGGTGCACTCCAGTCTGACCCCACAACAACAGCCAGCTCTCTGGACTCGACTCTGCTTCACGACTAACGATTGATGTCAATGCTATTGATTTAAGTAGGAACGGTTTACGTAATAACATCACATCAGAAGTGCCCGTCACTCCTATACATAGCACCATAGATAGAAACAACATGGCGGCCTCTATGTAACAGAGATTTCATTTACCAGCGAGCCCCTGTTCACAACACAAAGGACGGCTAACTGGGTGCCAACTTCACATGGTGCCAGCCTGCGCACGATACCAACACAGACAAACTTAAATATCTAACACAACACAAACAGTCTCAAGTGACAGACCGAACAGTAAATAGTACAAATAGCATAACAATGAAAATCCTTCATTTCAATGCACAGAATGCATCTGAATGAATCCATATTTTAGGTGTTGTGTCCGTGCACGAAGGCCCACTTACCACTCCAACACTGAAACATGACAATGCTTTTGTGGGAATGGCTGTTTTTGACAGACTTGACTGGACCACTGAGACTGAATATAAAAAAAGGGATCAACAGTGAGCAGACATTCTATACAAAGTTGTCCTAGACCTCAAAAATATTCTGACATGAGAAAATGTAAAAATGTTTGGTTAAGATGTATTTACTTTTACAAGACAACTGCTTTCTATTTTTTTGTTTGTTTTTTTTCTCCAATTTTTTTTTGTTTGTTTTTTTTTTTTTAAGTGGACGTTTCAGAGTACAAATTCAGCTGGGTCAGTAGAGAGCTGTGGACGGATATAAGGATTAGCTGGTTACACAAAAGAGGTTATAAAGTGCTTGAGATAAACTGTTTATAAAAACACAACACTCCATTTTCACGAGTGGAAAGTTTCGCTCTATCCACATTAGATTGGTAAAGTTACCAACTTCTTTAAAACAAAAAGATACACACACTACAATGCTTCTTAAAAGTTCACCAAGAAAGCTGATGAGGCCTAAACATATGAAAACACTGGGAGGTGCCAAAAAGGCCAAGTCACATTATTCACTAGGTTCAATCTCATTTGCGAGTGTTAAATATTCTCTCCTCTCTCTTTCTGCTGCACACTGGGGGAACCACCTGCTACACAAATATGAAATGATTCATTTTAGTCAGCGAGAAATCCTCCTCCTGGAGCGTCTGCTCAGGTTATGGATGCAAAACATTCTACAAGTGTGTCATCTAACCATCTTTGCTCCTTACATATTACGTCAGTCAAACCGCTGAGATGTGCAAACATGAGGAGTTGATTAACGGCAATAGATCTGCCAAGATGACGATATTCACTCCTGTTTTTGTGCCAGTTAATTTTCCCCCAGTTTCCCTTCCATCCCACACGACGGACAGACTAACGCAACTGTCCCCGACTGTCTCTCTGCGTGAAATTAGTTTACACTCACACAATGAGATTCAGCTTATATCGGACACTTATGCGCTATGTGATATCCACTCCACGCCTGACTGTTCCATCTTCTCCGCCTGCTCTCCACCACATCACTATTTCCCATTTTACCATCAGCGACATTCTTTATCCCTTTCCAGTTTCCCCATTAAAACCTGATAGATTTTAATCGATATCATCTCTTAGGCTCACATTGTTAAAAACACTCTGACAACACTGCATTTCTGAGACTGATAGATAAAGCTGTCGTTACGGCCCTCTCTGATCCTGCAAGAGGGGTAACAACAAAGACGGACTCATCAATTCAAGGAGAATGGATCTACGAAAGCTGTAATGAATGATAAATATTCCATAAAAACAAGGGGTTACGTGAGCTCATAATTTGGTTTTTAGGTAAAAGGGGCATTTAATTCTTAAATATTTAAATTTTTTACATTTTGTGGCACTTGCACAAAACAATTGCGCCACCACTTTGTTGATGTTAGGATGTATAACTAGCTACTCGTCTCTCATTCTCCTTAGAGACCATTGTCCAAATATTTCTCACTACTTCTGTAGGCTTTCCAGTAGGTCCTCGATTTTATCCATGCTGGACGACACAGATAAGGATGCCTGCAGTGGATTCTGTAAGCTGCTCTGTATCTGCATCTGTAGATTGGTCTGCATTGGAGTTGGCAAGCTCGTTTCTATGTTTGACTGTAAACTAGACTGCAGGGCATTTTGCGTGTTTGTCTGCATCGCGTTTTGAAGGCTGGTCTGCATGGCGTTCTCTAAGCTGGACTGCATCTGTGCCTGAAGGGTGTTCTGTAGGCTGCTGTGCATGGGGGCTTGCATTGACGAGGCAGCCTGGGCCATTGGTTGATCCAAGAGAGGCTGCATGTGACTGGAGGTCTGGGACTGGTTCTGGGCAGGCAGGGTGGATCCGGAGGAATTGAGCAGCTGTGGCGAGTCTGGGAGGAAGATAAACATTGTGATGATCACGGTAATCAAGCAGTAAAGGATGTAATTATGACATTGGCGCAACTCAGGAGGTTTGATATGTTTAGCTCAGTGGGTGAAGCATGGCAGTACCATGGAATTCAGAAAGTCAAGGATTCTACGGACGCTTAACTCTGATTTTTATAATTAGGAGGTGGAGAAGCCCCAATCTTCTTACCGTTCTGGATGCCAAACATAAACAGGTTGGCTTGTCCTTGAGGAGCCACATTCCCGCCCACAGTTGTCTGGAAAAGCTGCTCTGGTGGCTGCTGTCCAGGGCTGGCTACGACGCTCACGCCACCTTGAACAACAAAGATGGTTGTGCCAGGGGCCGGAGCCTGGTTGTTCAGCTCCTGTGAGCTTATAGTGCTCTGCAGGCCAGACAGAGATGTCTGCGGTAGGAACAGCTCTACGGGTTGACTGCTCGGGACGCTGCTGGAGCTCGGGCCTACTTGCATTGGCTGCTGCTCCTGGAATAAGCTTTGCTGTTGGTTCTCATTGGATGTGGAGCTGTTGCCTGAAGAGCTCTGGTCTTGGAACGACATGGGCTCTGCTGGGTCTGGCTGGGGGATTCCAACACTAATGCTCCCTATAGGGGAAGGGCCTTGGGTCTGGGTGCTGAAGAGAATAGTCGGGGGAATAGCCTGCGGGTTAAGATCCGTCGTACAGAGGAGCAGACCCGTCTGCTGGGGTTGGGACAGTTGGTTCTGGGGGACAGTGTTAGCCTGTGCGTGGTTTGGAATACTTTGGAACAAGGAGCCCTGCTGGCCCATTGGAAGCTGCTGTTGGTTCTGCTGTGCAGACTGCTGCTCCTCCATGGGGGTGCTCTGTTGCTGCATTTGGGAGAGTTGAGCTTGGGGTTGGTTCTGAAACATCGTATGAGACTGGGGCTGGTTCGTAGACGGTTTCATGGACGAGATGAACGCCAGCTGCGGTTGTTGCTGTTGCTGAGGAGGGTTTGGGGACAAGTAAAGTGCGGACCCAGCCGACTGCTGCTCTGAGTTGAGACTGCCGCTCGTCAGGACAGTCAGTGTGTTCTGGAGCAGGGCAGCCTGGACCTGCTGTTGGGAGCCCTGGGGCTCTGCAAGGGGCCTGGGTGATTGGAAGAGCTGTTGTGGGGGGGATGTGTGGGATGGAGGCTGTGCTGAGAAATTGGTCTGAATGGTGAGCAGCTCTCCAGCCCGTTGAAGGAGCGACACTGGCTGCTGCGCTTGCTGGTTGGAGTGGATCTGAGGCTGGAGCAACTCAGCCTGGAGCTGCTGCTGTAAATTCTCCAAGACCTGCTGCTCTTGCAGTTGCTGTTGCTGCTGCATGTTGCTCAATGCTTGATTTTGCTGCTGCTGCAGCTGATGTTGTTGTTGTAAATTGCTAAGTATTTGATTTTGCTGTTGCTGATCCTGTAACTGGATGTTGTTCAGGACTTGCTGTTGCTGATTCTGTTGCAACTGCTGCTGCTGCTGTTGAATGTTCTCTATGAGCTGCTGCTGCTGCTGTTGTAGTTGCTGTTGGTCCTGAGGCTGTAATATTAGTTGCTGTTGCATCTGAATGTTGCCAAGGACTTGCTGTTGCTGCTGTAGATGTTGCTGCTGTTGTTGATGCTGAAGGTTACCAAGGATTTGCTGTTGTTGTTGCTGCAGTTGCTGATGCTGTTGAAACTGTTGTATTTGTTGTTGTTGCTGTTGCATTTGCTGCTGCTGCTGTTGTATTTGCATCTGTTGCTGTGTAGACAGTGAATTATCGGCGTTTCCTAATCGAAGGCTGTTCATGTTTTCTTGGACGTGCTGTTGAAGAGAATCTGCAGAGGGTGTGGGGCTATAGAGCACTGAGTTTAGTTGCTGCTGGGCTACAGCCGCCTCAAACACCTGCTGCAGCGTGGTGTTACCTCCAGCTTGTAGCTCCCTTACTGCCCTCTCCAGCTGGGCGACCCCTTCCTGGGGGAAGATGGAAACCTGTGTTTGTTGAGGCTGTGGCTGAGATGGAGTTGCTATTTGGGGCATAGCAACAACAACAACTCCTCCACTACTGTTGGAATTCTCAGGTGGCAGGTTGTCCTGAGGGTCTCTGAGGAATTGCTGAGGGACATCTGGTGTCACAGGGGGGATTGTGGTGTCTCCTGGCACTGGGAAGGCGGTTGTGGGGGCAATCTCTTGCTTCTGTATGGTACTTAGAGACTCTAGGCTGGGGAAAACAGGGGGTGCCTGGGAAAGCTCCACATCTTCAGGTTGTAGCGGCATTGGACTCTGAAAAGACTCCCCTCCTGGATGGGGACTGGAGCTAAGCTCCAGGGTCTGCTGCACTGAGACAAGAGGGTCAGGGGATGTCTAAGAAAAGAGGAAAGAGAATTGTTACCAACTCCAATTCTGTAGTGCGGTGGGATCAATATGGTCTTGACTAGATGTTTTTGAGTGAATTATATCGTACCTTAAAGACATCTGTGGTTGGTGGATTGCTGGACACTTCCATTGGTGTGTCCTCTTGGCGTTTGGAAGGCTGACCAGAGCAGTTGGTTTGCTCAGATGACATAGATTTCATCTGGCCATCAAACATACATGTCTTGACTAGAGAGGGTCCCTCTGTTTTTACCGTCAGGGCACTGGAGTTATCGGCTGAGGGTGAGAGTAGAGCACAGGACAACCTTGAACCAAATTTTCTCTGAAACCATTTCACTAACATTGAGATGAAGTTGAGATGTTAATGCTCATGGCTGTACCTGAGTCTGGAGTGTAGGTGAAGGGTTGAGCATCATGAGATCTACCAGCATTGGTCATCACAAAGATTCCCACAGACACCGGAGAAGTGATTGACTGGTTGTGGAACGGAGGCACAGTCACTATCAGGTGGTTCTGGAAGATTCAAAAGAATAGTCTTGTTTTTAGTAGAATTTCACATGTTAGGTTATTAGAAAGACTTGGAATAGTCACAGTTCTTTTACCTGATGGAAAAGGTCCATGTCAATCTTTGCCTCGGCTTGCCAGGAATTATCATCTATGAGTAAAAAAATGGAGACATGATTGTTTCTATTCATTGGAAAGTATGAAGGACAATGCTGACAAAGCTGAAAAAACCAAGATGGCTACAACACCTGCAACGTTCTCCTGAAAAATAACTTTGGTTCCTTTGAGGAAGTTCTTGCCAATGATAAAAACTTCCTCTCCTCCTCTCACTGAGCAGCAGTGAAGACTCTTCTTCAGGATCTCTGGCACGCCTGCTGGCTGGGCTGGAAAACAAAAGGAGAGGGAAAGAATTAAAACTCCCATGATTTCTGACTTAGTCTCTGGCAGAGCGCATGGACAATAAAACAGTCCTGATCCGATCATAACTGAGAGCATGATCATCTGGCTAAATGCCATATGGCGTAAGAAGCCAAACATCACTGGAGCCACATCGTCCACATTGAGTGTTGGACTGTTTTTCGGTTGTGCCTGATCTACTCACTGCAAAGGACCGGCGATGAAGGGACCTGTAGGGTGAGGGTGGATCCATCTGGTTGGGGGATGTTGACTCTGAAAGCCAGCCTGGCACGGGTGCTCTTTTTCTTCGATCCTGCAACACCGATACGGGCCTCCACATCTGCATTACGCAGCTTCAGAATTCCTACACAGTCCACCCTGAGGATGGAGCACATGATGGAGGAAAATTTAACAACACAAGACAAGGATTACCGCGTCTCAAAAAATCCACAAAAAAAACAGCCCCTTACGCAAGTGTCATATCACTGCTAGGCTCCAAAGGGATCTCAATAACAATGGTGCCCTCTATGTCCACCTCCTTGCAGGCGGTGGTGTTGCGTCCCGTCACTCTGCAAGCCTGGTAGAACCCGTGGGGCTTCACTCTGCCTGCATCATTTGCTACAAACACCTGCAGCACAACTGGATCATTCACACCCTCCAACTGTGGACAAAAAAGAAAAAAATGTAAACGTAATTAACATTTGCATTGACCTTCGCTAATAATAGAAAGCACAGTTTTACTAAATTATAGCTGCTCTAAGCAGCGATGGGTCTGGGCCAGGCATTTTGAGGAAGTATAGGAGAAAGAGGAAAGTGAGCTATTTCTGCTGCGGTTTTGATTGAATAAACATTGGACAGTTTCACACTTGAAACTGACTTCAGAAATGCAGTTAAGATGACATGATTACACTCTCTCATGGAGGACATATAAAATGTATGCAGAAGAACAACTCCTTATTAAAGGTGTTCATATTTGTTCTGTGAGATGAAGCAGTTGGTTGGACTTCTTTGTCCAACCTTGACAGTGGGAAATCCCTGCTGTGTGCGGTCTTTGACGGAGCCTCTGCTGCCCTCAGTCAGATAGCGCGCTCTGTGCTGGGTCTCTGGCTGCACCAGGATCTTCAACTCCTTCCCATCACTCCTCTGGGGAAACTGAGTGGACAGTGACCCGCTCTTCATTGCGGTCCCTGGCTCAAGAGAGCTGCAGGGCAACAAAAATCGCAAGATGGCATATTAGGACTTTTCGGAATTCAATAACCCCAAACAAAACTAAATTAAACGGCTCTCTGAAGCCCAAGAAGAGACATCAGTAACATTAGTAAAAATGCTGATGTGAGCATATGATGGACAGTGGTCACCTCACCTGCCTACTGTACTGGTCTTGTCGGTGCCAAGCTGGGACAGGACAAAGTGAGGGGCTTTGGCGCTGTCGGCATCAAACACATCCATGCTGTCCTCTGGAGGAGCAGGCTTCGGGCCAGGCCGCTGGCGAGGGGTGCGTTTTCTGGATTTGCGTGGTACCTCTGTGTTGTCATTGTAGGACACAGAGCTGATCAAGCTGAAGTTGGAGACTGAGTCATCAGCCCACATGCTGCTGCTGTGTTCTGAGTCTGGACCCGTTGGACCAGATACAGAAGGCTCCTCTTGACAAGACATCTGGCTGTCGTCAAACAGGTCCTCAGGTGGTGGGGATATACTCAACACAGGCCTCCGTTTTGATGGGGTGTTCTGAGGCTGCTGGACTCCTAGCCCTGACATTCCTAACACTCCTGACCCTATGTCTCCTGAAGCAGTGTTCGGCCCACTGCTGCCTCTGCTGGGGGCAGATACAGCACCCTCCACACCTTGCATCTCTGAAGCTCCAGCTCCTTCTCCTCCAGGGGACTGGAGATGCTGTGGAACCTTGAGATGGTCTGAGGATGAGGTAGAGGAGCCAGTGGATGGTGCGCCCATGGCCAGGGAGGAAGAGGCGGAAGGGTTGGAGGTGGAAGAGCTGGCATCTGTAGTAGCATACACAGGTAAATGAGTTAGTACAGATGCTCAGCACAGAGCAGGCTAGCAGTCCCATTCAAGCAGCTGAATTTGTGCATAATTTGGTATTGTTTTCCCCTCTTCCCAACTCTAATTTCAATAGACTGCTGTGGGTTTTATGCTCTCACTGTGCATGCGAGAGCTGTCAAGCATTGATTCAATACTCTGAAATTAAAGTTGAGAAGGGTACAAATGGTCCCACAATGTGCTGATCCCTACAAAACCTTTCTTAATTAAAATCAATGTGACAAAACTGACATGCTTTGTTTACAAAAACAAAAGCAAGCTACAAATTGTTACATACACATTGCCAGAAAAAACAGAACAAAATCTGGTCAAACTTTCTTATACAGCCAAATCTGCAAGCTGGAACTGTGCTGCCAAATTAACTTTGCCAGGGTTACAATACAGTTTGTGCAATGTGCATTCAGTAGTAAACAGTAGTTTGCGCATGCCAATTGGAAGATTTGGTTGGGACTGAGCGTAGCCATGGAGACAGAATAAACAAGCCTCTGACCTATGGAGCAGTGAACTGCAGACCATTTTATATGCAGACACTCCCTGCCTCAGAGGGAACTTCCTGCAATAAAAACGAGACAGCCAATGAGCAACAAGAGAGCTGATCATTCAAGATTCTGTCAATCAGTAAACTGGATCAGTTCATATACTTAACCAAGGAGTAACTTTTGTAGTTGATCATTTATAGACACTTTAAAGAATGTGGATTTGGTTTACAATAATAATCTGAAAAATGTCACAGTAGTCATGCTTTTGATCAGCACTGTTTAGGACCAGCCGGGTCAGACAGGAAAGTACAAAAGTAGCATTAGCAAAAGCGCTCTCTCCAACGTGGACTAGTTAGTTTGCACTTTGGATGAATGTGAAATCTTGATTCTTTCAGTTATCTGATGACCACTGCCCTGAACCATAATCCAAGACCAGGCAGTGTTTTTTTTTTTTTTTACTTTGCTGCATGTAATTTAAAGTCAGTTGACAATTGGGGGCAACTTCACTTTTTCAAAAAAATGTTTCATATTAAAAATACCTAGGCTAATTCCATTTAGCTGCAAACACTTCAAAAGCTCAGATGGCCTACTGCTGTGTGTGTGTTTGAATGTGCATAGGCTGTTTCTGCTGTGGTACTTGTGAAGCCTTTACAAATTAAGCCTAATGATACTGACACCACCAGCCTGATGCATTAAATCAAGAGAATATAAAGTCATATGGATAGCACTGGTCGACACTGTATGTGGTTTTACGGCGTCTCTGGTCCTGTTCAGACCTGGTATTTCCATGCGTCTTGAGTAATCTGATCACAAGTGCACAGCTCTGAGTTAGTCATTTCCCACCTGGCATTAGAATGCGTCTCGAGTGACCACTTGTGTTCACATCTCACCTCCCCCATACATGCAAACACACACGTTCATCATTTCTGTCTGCAGAGACTGAATGATGTTGAGCTTATTTGATACACTACAAAAATATAAACCCTATATGTGGTAGCAGCTTGAAATCTCTGGGTGTTAGAAAACTAAGTCTATTCAGAACTGTCCACCTGTGATTGAATTGCTTGTAATAGATGTTAATACCAGGTCTGAACGAGGGCATCTGAACCTGGACCACCCAAATTTCTTTCTTTTTTTTTTTTTAAACTGCCTAAAGGCCACATGGCAAAAAACATTGAGCACAAGCATCACAGGGAAAATAGCTGCTGAGAAATAAAAATGAGTGAAATGAGAAGGAACAAGCTATAATGCCATGCTGTTAATGCAAACACCACCAACATTTCTTAAAAGTGTTATTCAGTGTAAAGACCAAAACGTAAATACTCTGTGTGACTCTAAGTACGTAATAAAGTTGGGTAACATCAAAGCCCCAACACACAACGTCATACTACTGCAAAGGTTAAACTGTAAACATCTAAAATATTTATCATGGCCCCATAACACAGTCAAAGTAACCAGGGAATCCCCCAGTATATCCAAAATGAGACCTAATGACAATGCACTGTCATACCAGCTGCATTCAAAAACCCTGGCTGAAATATAGATGTTATCCTTCATAATCTCACACAGTCACTAATGTTAACTGAACTGTGAAGTTGCCCCCAGACACACGATACCAAGCCCATATTGGTTTCTCCAACCTTACTGACTCTGGGAATAGTTCGGGAAAGGGAAACTGATCCCAGATCATGGTTTCTGTTGGTTGAGCAGGTAGCTCACCTGAAGCCAAAGCTGCAGTTGGCGGAGGTCCAGGCTCTCCCCCACTCTTCTGGCTCATGGTGGGTGGTTCGGTCTGGGTGGACGACGGCTGGAGCTGGAGCTCTTTAGGGAGGAGGTCATATACCGACTCTGCATTAAAGGAGGAGCAGGAGAAGATAAATTAGGGTTTTAAAAACATTAATTGTTTTCCAATTCAAATACAAAACATTTGGTTTTGATGTTAACCCAGCTCACTGGTTTCACAGTTTCAAACCTATAGAACTTGTATCTCAAACATGGGATCTTTAAATACAGCCAGTATATTTACCCTCATATGATCGCTTTCTCTTCTGTTAAGGAAATCTCAGTACTGTATCTTATTCAGGGTGGGTGTTGTTTCCTTTTTCCCTTCTCAAAAATAAAAACCATGCAAGTGGAATCAGACCTGTGTCTCATGATCCACATTTCTACTACATCTACAAAAAAAATCTGCAGTCAACACAAACACAACACGGGGTATCTTATGATGAACTAAATTAGGCTCCCAAAGGGTTTAGTGTAATAAAGCCTGCAGAGACTTTCCCTGATATTTGATGATGATGAGCCCTTGAAGCATTGCCGCAGTTGCCCTGGCACAAACCGCATTTGATGGAAGATGAACACGATGATTAGGTAGAGTGGTTGCTATGAAACACGGACCTATCAACACCCTGACATGGATATTTCAGCTGAGCATCAGGGGCACTCAGCATGTGTAGTAGTCATCTGATACACAGCTATGACTTAGCACCGGCAGAATGGTGAAACTGACAAGACACATGATCTCGCACTTCTGTGACGTCAATGATGCTGAGCGAGTTGTGAGACAAAGTCACCACAGTTCGCAGAGAACAACAGAGTGCACTAATTCACAAACAGAGACAGGGAAACTAAAATGCTGCGAAGAGGGCCCACTCTACTCTCCATTGCTTATCCAAGGAAATGTGTCTTTGTTCATGGTGTGAAGAGAGGCAGTCTTTGTGCTGTGGTTGTATTGTGGACAGACTCGCAGCTCGACGTGACCTCAGTCTTGACTTTTCATACAGTAGATTTGTGCATAATTTGAGTCGACTGAATGTGTGTTCAGCCGGCCTGGAACCCACTCATGTGTCAGGCATTCATATGTAAACAAATGCTGTCCCCGTCCACCAGCCCCTGATACATTTGTGACAATAGTCTATGGCGTATGCATCCCTACCAATCAATTGAATTATATTACAAAGTAAAGACAACTGCAGATGTTACGATACCGGCATCAGTGATATCTCTGACTCTGCCAGTTTGGGTATTGGCAAATACACAAATCCAAGTACTGTTCAGAATCGCTTCTTTGCAGCTCTTTTGTTTACTTGTATACCAGACTGTCAACAGACAGTGTACACACACTCACTGAGCATGTTATTAAAAATACTATAATACTAGGTAGTTTCTCGCTGTATTCTTAAAGCAGCAGTTCAACCGATAAAACATCCTTTCTATGCATGGATTCTTTGAGAAAATGTGTTTGAGATTTTGGTCCATGTTGACATATTGTGTGATATCATTTATCCAGATTTGTCAGCTGCACATGCATGCTGCAAAGCTCCAGTTCTACTCTGAGAGGCCTCTGAAGTGCACAGAACTCATTGTCATGTTCATAAAACTAGTTTGACGCATGTTAGCTTGGTGAGAGTCTACACTGCCATGCCGCTGTGGCCATACAAACCATGAGTGATTTTAATTGAGGGGCTCAAAGTTTCCAAGAAAACATTCCTCACACCATTACACCACCAAGGGCTCAACATGGCAGGCCAATGTTGGTAAGCCTGTGCCCAAGGCAGCCTCAGATTTCTCTACTTGGCAGGAGACATTGTGTAAACATTAAGTGAAGATCCTGACCTCTATCTGCTTCAGGGATGTTCATAGCAACTCTAATGAGGCGCTATCTCTGCATTCCTTTGAGATTGGTACCATCTGAGGTAGTTCTCTTCCCCTGGGTGTTACAGTTAACTGACCGCATGAGGACTAAGGTCTAAACAGCACTGAGTTCGCCTTTTGGTTTATTTTATGTTAAATTGATAGCAGCACTGCAGGTTTATGATGAAGCCACATGATTGACTGATTGGATCTTTTGCGTGAATATAGCACAGAGGGATAAAACTGGGGTTTGGCTTGTGGATATAGAAAATTGATATTGACTCGACCTTGGTTTTTAGTATCAATATCAAAATATCTGAAAGGAGTGTTTGTGTTTTTCATCTTTTTCTTCTTATTTGGATTGAATGTGTGCTTCCTGTTACCCACACATTATTCCAGTAACTGAGCAAACACATAGATCTTCAGTTACTGGAGAAATATAAATATTTAAGCCAGACCCTTGTTAATAAGTGATTATCAAGATTATCAATATTAAGGAGGCTTCAGTTTACTTCAGAAAGAGAAAACATGTAAAGTAAATCTTAACAACCTCTGTTGAAAAGGACACTTTTAAATTCTCTCTGTTCTAAAACAAATGAAAATCATGGAATGGATTTTAATGTTTGTCTCAATTTACTTTTTATAGAAGTCAGATGACATCTGATGACCTCACAGATCTACAAGCCTGCCTGAATATGCCAGAAAAAGTAAGCTGAAGCACACTTGCGAGTCAGGGGGCGGACAGAATTAAACCTAAACTTAGAACAATTAAATTACCTCATATCATAGTTATGCACTGCTCACATTACACATGCCTTGAAGGCTTTGCCAAATGGCAAGGCCATCAGACCATTTATATTTTTTGCAGCTGGCTTACGGCTAAGACTAGGGCCGACAGATAAATAGAAATTCACGAGGACAGTGTTTTTGTTGCAAATGAGAAAATATGCAGACCAAGAATGTGTCAGAGCCCAACAATGACTGTTTCAAAGACTCTAAACGGAGGCTCCGGCCAGAAAACTGTCTTCAGAGCCACTAACTGTGCTTTAGACACATAACATCACTTTTGGCTGGAGATTTGCAGCGTCTCTTTTTACCTTGAAACTAAAATGTAGGAGCAGAGAATACTTAGATGTACTTGATGTGCCTGTGCATTCAGATTACTAAATGAAAATAACAGTACAAGGTTATAACTATGGTTAAAAGTGAGTAACTTGCTCTTTCACAGAAGCAAGTATGTAACTTAAATTGAGAGCAAAGCTTAATCCCTGATTATTCAGGTTTGGAGCAGGAGAGATCCACAGAACAGGTTATTTTATTTCTACTCTTATCAGCACAGTTTCATTTCACTTGATTTTATAAAGGCTGCATAAAGAGTGCAGCTATACCCAAAGCAATGGAGGGAAATGGAGTTTCTCTTTTGTTGTATACACATTTGAAAGCTGAAATTACTGTGACATCTTAAATCCACTTCCCCTGAATAATCCACATGCTACTTTAAATATTTCTGGAACAACTTGCTCTGTAGTGCATGACCTGTTTGTGACTCTCTCACACAATGGAATCTCATCAAACACACTGATGTTATAGCACAAGCTTCTCACTGGTAAGTTGATTTCCCCCCCTCACAATGGGACAAAAAAAACTCTTTTTGGATTGTCTGTTCATCTAAAAGAAAACACTTACGTAAGCTGTGTGATGCAAAGATAAAACATTGATGAAATATAATCCCATTACATGTTTCCACTTGAAGTTCAGCAAGTGTACGGACAGCGCCGTGGTTTTTCTATTTTCTATCTATCTATTGGGAGGCAGACTTAGTTTCTATCAAATGTAAAATTACTCTTAACCTATGAGTGTGCCATTGTTTGTGCTTTAATCAAACAAAACAGACTTGTCCTAATAATGGATAATTATCTTGTGACTTTGGCCATAAAGTAGAAAAAAGCTCTGAATCAAAACATACAAACACATTTAAAACCATTATTAAAAAATGTAATGGAAGAGTGCAGTTGAAGAGTGGACAGATTTTTAATACACAGTTTAAACTTTTATTATTTGACTACTTTATATTCAGATCCTCTTTTTGATTTACAGTGAAAATAAGTGACCATGAAATCATTGGCCTTTTACTTCACTCTCAGAGCTGGTAGACTACACATGTCCTTGCTGCTGCTTCCTGTATGTCACACTTCGCAAACAGGCTCTCATGCATCCGAGCTAAAAGCAAATTCACATTTCAATAATTAACATTTTGACAACAAATCGATTAAACGGTATAACATAATCAACCAGGCCAAAATTCACTGATGGCTGTCCCCTCTCTCACTTAGAGCCTGATACGCATGAGGTTTCTGACTAGATCTTTAATGAGCAAGTCTGCTACCTTGACCCCGATGTGAACACCCACCCAATTACTGGGATATAAATAAACAGCCATCATGTGATACAGTGTGACCATATGGTAGGCTCAAATGTGCCTTTCAGGGTCCATAGAGCAATGCTTTCTGCGAGCCCAATATACATAACAGCCGGATAGATGTGAGACCAGCAGGTCAGAAAACCAGCAGGTAAAAGCTGTGTAAGACATTATTGCAAAAATATCTGTTTTTTTTTTTTTAAATTACGCATCAGAATATAGACTCCAGCTGAGATCAGGGTGTAAAATAAGCTACTTAGGAAGCTCTGTCATCGAGCAGCAAAATGCAGAACGCATGAATCCATGTGTCTCAGGTTACACTACACAACCACACACACTACACAATTCTTGCTCTTGAATAAGCTCAAGAAATAATCAAAACTCTATTTTATCCATATTATTCAAATGATACACTTGCTAACATTGAGGATGTTAATTTATGCTGTGTGTGTGCTACTAAAAACCACTAGAAGCCATGCTAACCATGACAAACATTAACAGACTATGATCTACATGATCCAGCAACACCCTCTAGATAGATAACAACAGTTGGCTGAGCCGTGTCAAACCACTGTCACAGACGGGGTATATTGTGGCACTTGACGCCCCTGTGGTAGCAGCAACACCCCCACACGCCCCCTGATAGGGAGACTGAGCTTTGCCCAAATGACAACAACTGCATTCTTTCTGTGAATCCAGGGAATGTGAGGAGGACGACTCTGGCTCTGATCCACCCATGAGGCAAAACAACACAGTTCTTTAATTCACATGGCACAACTACACAAGAATACACCCAACAACATGTATGTGCAGCTTTTCTATGGGATCCTTTCACGATACAAACACAGGGGTGGGCAAAGATACAGTAGTAGAATATGGGAATAGAAGGTAAATATCCCTTGTACATTTGAAGGTCTTCTGCATCTCAGTTATGCACTTTAGTGTCATCAAGTGTTTTGGTCTTGTAATCAACGATGCAGGACGAACTTGAGGGAACACTGAGGCTTAAGGTAATTCTGATCGGGTACTAACTTGTATGGCAACACTATGAAAGCCATGTGCCCTGCTCAGTAGATCAGACATCTGAGCCTTTTTAAACTCAACCCTCTTCAGAACCATTGACATGTATTTACTCTGGGAATGACACCTATTGTTATTTTAGAACAAAGGTTGCAAAACTGCCCTCACCAAGTAACACACTTAAGAGTTGTGAGCATCAACAAACACCAGTGGTGGATGGGAAAACAACCTGTTGTTTGGTGGCTTTGCTGCACAACGTTGATAATGACAATAAGGCACAAAAGACAGGTGCACTTACTGAAACCATCTCTTTACATTATCAAGTAATGTTTTCCCACAACTCTGAAACCTTTTTTACCTGTGCACAACTGATGAGAAAATGAACACAGGCTGAAAGTAGTAATACTTGAATGAATAAATAAACTGTTAACATTTTAAAATTGATGACCAACACATTGGTCGCCTTGTATTTAATCTTTGTGTCTCCCTTTGTGCTGAATTATCAAGTTTCTCTGCTTTAAGTTCTGCTCACAACAAAACTAGGCAAATTACACCTACAGGAGACACCTTATAGGCTGCATGCAATGATTTTATTTTCCATGACAGCATCCCATAGATGCCTCAGGAAATAGTCAGCAGTATTCTATAACAAATAAAAATATATCTATAATAAAAAATACACATCAATGAAGTATTTTGATACACATTGATTTGTATCAAACCTATTGAGTACAAATGACAAAATACTATTGGTATTGGTATTCATACACACACACACCTCCCCAGGATCGGACTTAAGTACGTTAAACCACTGAACAATGTGGTGGCTGGAGATCGACCTCACGTAGCTGTGGCTAGCTAATAGAAATAAATTACCATGACGCTATTTACCACCAAAAAATCCCACATAGCACATGTAACCAGGTCGATGGGTTCTCACACATCACTGACACAATCACACGAACAGCCTGATGTGTCACGTCCTTCCACGCATGTGACACAGACGGCTAACCAACCAGGTTGTCACCAATGCACAGGCAGCTAACTAAGCTAGCGAGGCTGGCTGGCTAGCAGCAGAAAAGAAGCTAACTACAGCTAGCTAGCAGCTTAACGTGATCCATCCAGACAATTCCAAATTTCCCCCGTTTAAACCAGGACAGAGCGAGTTAGTAGCCTTAGCTTAGCAAGCATCTTACCTTTAGAGTACAGAGATTTGGGGGAATTGAGGTCGAGATCCGAGCTAAGGAGGGATATAAAATCAGAGGGCATCGCAACGCTTCATCGAGGGGAGGGGAAGCGGACACTCTTCAGAAGAAACCAAGTCGGCTGCTCTTAGAAAATAAATACTGCGTTTCACAGGCGGAATGTTTAATGAACAACATCGAAGCAAAACAAAACTTTCAATAGCAGGAAAAAAAGCCCGTCAGCTTGCACGTCTCACGTTACTGTGTGTGGTGCTGCTGAGAGGACGCACATTTCGTGCTACGTTCACACACACACACACACACACACACACACACACACACACACACACACTCTTGCCTACAGTTGGTCGGCCCCTCCCCTGGACCCTCCCCTTTCTGCTGCGTCCGGGCATGCGCAGCAGCCCTCACTTCCCCTCCATTAGTAGATGCACGATCCCAGCAATCATAGAGGGGAGTAATCTCATTATGTCCTGTCTGGTTTGTCCCTCCCTGAGCCTGTGGACTGGCAGGGACACTTAATAAGAACTGTTAGAAAGTCACACAGCTCTATTTAATCAAATGGGATGAGGGGGAGGGTGGCCCTTGCCCATCTGGGCCCAGGGGGGCAATTTTCTCACAATGTGACCCCTGACATTTCAATTATATACTGGCCCACCAGCTTTCACAGCTTCCCAAGGAGACTTCCTCAGCTACCTCCATGAAAAAAGTCAAATATACACTTCCTGTCCAGTGCTCTGCAAACCACACTTGTAAAAGAAGTAATAGACAACAACATCGATGATGATACAATGAATGACCATGAAGCAAAATGTACTTCAAGTTCAAGCTTTGATGTTGCACTGCAAAACGAACAGGCTGTTTTATTCTTGGTCTGAGGCTGTCCCAGGTGGACACCCATTGTTTTGTACTGTTTTCCTGTGACTGATACTTCCTAAAACTTAGGGAACTAACAGCATTCAACAGAGCACATAACTGCAACCCTTAAATTTAAACAGGCTACGCCAAATTACGAACTCTCAAATACTCATTCAACTTTCACAATGAATTCCTTATTCCACTGGAAACTGGTGGACATTTGCATAATCTTGAAAACAAATAAACAAAACAACCAACAAAGTAATGGACAGGGGTAAAAACAAAACCTACTTGTAGGAGGTACATACTGGGTAGATTCTCGCATGGTCCACATATTGTGTTGATATCAAGAGGTTCATGAATGGATATCTTCTTTTGTCTGATGTTTCATGTGCAAATATAACCACCGTAGGGGTAGAGTGTTATTGGAGTGGAGACCCATATCAGTGACATGTCCAGATTTGTTCATCGGGATTCAGTTGACTGGGGGCTGTCTGGTGTTTCATATTGTCACTACAATGGTTATCTACTCAGGCTCCAAAAGCCCAGCCTGACGCGTGTGGGAGGCCACTTCAATGCTGTGGATTGTACTAAATCAGCTGCCAGGCTGAACAAGTGTCAGCAGATTCTTCAAACTCAGCATGCAAGTGTCTCATATTTCATTTTTCCGGGAAAGCCAGTAGCCAGAAGAGAAACCACACTCACTATCCTCCACCTGCTCATTCAAAGCTGGAGTTAAACCCTCTGCAAGAGCAGAAGGAGTGGTTCAAGGGGAGCTGACGAATATAAAAAGTGTGAAGGGCAGCTAATCTCTGCAACAGTTGTCTCAGCTCACGCAACAATGTCGGCACCCGACAGTCGTCAGGCTATATTGTAAAATGGGGGCACAAACGTGGACAATGTGTGTGAATAAATGAAAAGGCTTTGAAAGGTGAAAGGGATCTGTTTTCAGAAATTGAATATGAAATAATGTACAAACTAAACACTTTTTGAGTTTCTATGACAACTGAAAGTTTCAAGAGGTCCTCTGTCATGTTTGGAAGTGGAGGGTGAGGTTTACTTTTTTTTAATCTCACAGTTTTCATTTGCCTGTATTTCTAATTTGGAATAAAAAGGCTCATGCCACACAGACTCACATTATGCTTATACAGTGAAAATAAATATCTCGTGGTCATGTTATTATAGGCAATAATCATAAATTCACAGCCAGATAATTTCCCCTTATCTAAACTGTATTATTCCACAACTTCAGCAGCTGACTTTAGCCTCTCTAGGTTTAAAGGGATCACTTTAATTAGGAGCTAGCACTGATTGCAGTGAACAAAGGGTGTAATCGTCGGCCATGCTCTCTGTACTGGTTTGACGTTGGAACGGTTGAAGGTCAGAAGACTGGAAATCTCATCATGGAAATTCCGACCCTCCCACTTTGCATGCGGTCGCAGCGAGTTTGTGGCGGGGGTGAACTACATTTCCCACAAGGCCGTTCGGCAGTCGTCACCGTGTTGTTGCGGAAGTGCTGGAGATGCTCTGCTCTGGCAGTTGCTTCCATTCCTCTGAGCATATTTAACTCACCGATCTGTGGCTGTAGCCACGTCGTTTCTATCCACATAGAAAACAGCTGGAGTGATGGCGGCTCTGAAGTACGCGGGTATGGACGATACAGACAGTGAGGACGAGTTACCGCCCGGCTGGGAAGAGAGGTCCACCAAGGATGGTTGGGTCTACTATGCGAAGTGAGTGTGACACCGCATATTGGATACAAATACTAGCTTTACCACCCATGACCTTAACTTATACTCTTATTATCTGTGTGTGGCTAACAAAGCCTGCTAGCTCCACCAGGTTAGATGAAGGGACACGGGTAAGCTAACAGGTCTGAATGTATGCAGGGCTCTCGTGGCTCAGTGACACGTATTTAATGTCTTAATAAGTGGTTGAAGTAATGTCCCGGATTTGTGCAGTCTTGTATCTGAGTGACTGAGATACTCTTTAATAAATACAACTCACTAGTAACTGTAATTGTATAATTTCACGCCACATGCACGCCCTGTCCCTGATAGACAGATGACCGTCTTATCGATATCAATGATATTTGGCACATTGATTTGTGGACATGAGAAACAGAAGAATGTGTGATGGTTTGACACAGAAGGATCTTACAGTACTGCACCAAGGCCACAAGAAATGGCTTCCTTTTGTCTCTGTGTATCAACAGCCATGACGAGATGAAGACACAGTGGGAGCACCCTAAGACTGGAAAGAAAAAGCGTTGTGCTGGAGGTTTGATTTATTCACTTGTCTTTTTGGTAATTCCGGGGTTGTTGTAGCATATGCCAGAGTATTTTACTTAACAAAGATGGGATCAAAATGATGTAACGTTGTCTGCAAAAGTAATCCATAAACTCCAGTCCAATGCGTTCTGTCAAAAAAAGAAGATGTCTGTCGTTTCCTACAGATTTACCATATGGCTGGGAGCAAGAAACTGATGAAAAAGGGCAGATCCTTTATGTCGAGTAAGTGGACTGATAGTTGATCCTCCCTATGCTCAACAATGGAAGCAAACATCTTAGTTGTGGCTTCATGTTGTGCAATTGTGGAATGATGTTCTATGGTAACACTCTATTTCCTCTGTCATTTCCAGTCACATTAACAAGCGGACCACATATTTTGATCCGCGTCAGGCGTTCACAGTTGAGGATGTGGTGGTGAAGCCAAAGCGATACGATGGAAACACATCTGCTCTCGAGATCCTGCAAGGTCGAGACTTCTCTGACAAGGTTGTTGTCATTACTGGGGGAAACTCAGGCGTCGGTGAGTTTGATTTAATCCTTGAAATCCTTGTTTTTTCCATGGATGTGGTACAAATCCCCAGCATGCAGTGAAGTGTGTTTCTAAACAGAGGCCACTAGGTGGTGGTGTGGTATCACTTTATTAGTCGGCATCTGACGAGGGTGTCTCTGTTCCCTGGGAACACCAATTCCTCCACAGTCAGAAACATTCATCAACATTAGCATTCAAAATGATACACTTAGACTCCACAAATCACTCCTTAATACCAAACATGATTGTATTGAAGTTCATTAGCTGGGCTGAATTGGATGTCATTGTTAACTGTAATGAATGATGTCCATTTGCACCCAGCAAATGCATGGCTCACTATATAATGGTTTGGAAACAAATGCATTTCCTCTTTCCTTGAGTTTAAATTAGCACAAGTAGTGACCATTTGTTCAGACTCGCTGCTTTGTTCGGGAGAGATAATGACAGCATGAGGGAAATCAAATAAACATAAAATTGTTAATTGTCTTTATATTCAAATTGTTTGTCCCTAGAAAAGTCACAGCAGTGTAATTGCTGTGTGTGTATATTATGAGCTGCAGCTAAGCAGAACTGTGCTACATAGATTTACTGGAGCCTGGAGACTTTCTCTAAACAAAGAAGCTTCTGAACTTTAACGCCTTCCTGACCTCGATCCTACTGTTTCCTTCTGTACACATGTACATACTGAATAAGAGAGGATTGATTTATGGGCTGTAAGCAAAATCACATTCTTTACACAGTTACAGCTTTATTAAATATATGCTTTTTAATACAGTGGACAATCTAAATTACATGAATAACCACGATAATATCTCTACACTTCTTCCATGACTGTTTCTTCTTGGAGAATAATTAGTGGATTTTGATTAATACAAATCCGGCATGTTTTGGAGACCATTATTTATGACAGTGTGCATATTTGTGCAGATCCATATAAAACAATCTTGTTACAGTGGATTTAGATATGGTTTCGTAAAAGGACTGTTGGACCTTGGTGGAGCTATGCACTCTCTGAGGGACGTTCTCGGTCAGTTGTGGGAATGTTTCACTTATTCTTGAGTTGGAGACTTGCACAGGAAAAAACACAGACATTTCTTCTTTGGGCAGAAGAGGATTAACATGTAATTTAGATTAAAATAGATTATCCAAAAGCATAATGACCCAAATAATGCAAAATATCAAATCTAAGCCAGGCCTGTTTTAATTTAGACATAGCAAAATGAATTCTGACACAAGAATGAGGACTGACATAAACATCTTATCTGGCAGTCACTGCTACATGACCTTAGGGAACCTCGGTGGATGAGGAAACTGAATGGTGAACACCATAACCCGTAAAGATAGTCAGTGGGATGATATAAAAGATTTCTCAAAACTGTGGATTTGGATAGAAAACAAAACTGTTTGGCCTTTTGTTGAAAAGGTGGTGAGAATGTAGAAAATAACCACAAGAGGGCACAGGTGGTCCACAGTGGAGCTGTTGTTACGGTTTTAAAAATGTTTCCATATTAACCACTTCACATGTGCTGGTTTTTAGTTAACATTTCTGAAAGGAATAATCCACATTTAACTTTTATTAGGATGTGGCTTAACAATAACTTGTTCTTTTGAAAACAAACAAAAAAGCGATTTTCTCTTGAGAGTGCATCAAACAGCTTCAACACTCAGACATTTTTATCGTGTGTGTGAATGCTTAAAAACCCATATTAACATAACCTTTGTTTTACTCTACCACATATTAAATATGCATCATCCATAATTAACAGTATTCTAATAGTAATTGCTACTGCTGGTGTGCTCCTTTGACATTCCTCCTGTGAAATGTGGTTATGCCAATTGGTTGGACCCACTTAGCATTTTAATGACATCAATAGTGTTTTAATCCAAGTGTCAAGGCTATTTCCATTTTCCTCAGTGCTTATTTCTTCGACAGGAAATGTGACATTTTTATTAGTAATGGTGGGTTGTTATTTAATTAGTAAATTTACATTTGGGATTTCTAATTTACTTCTTAATGCACATGAACATGAAAAGCAGATATATGAGTTTATTTATGCATGAAATGTCATAGTGTCTGGTTTTGTTTCCTGCCTTGAAGCTCCATTGCAGCGTAGTGCTGGGAGGTGGGACGGTAATGCGGTTTGTCTCACCGATGTGATTACTGCGCTCGGTTCACAACATTAGTCTTCCTCTCCGGACTTTCTTTTGTAAATTAAAAACCAGTCCCTACCTGAGTGGTGTTTTTAATTGTGATAATGGAAATAAATGGTCGCCGTTTGTTTTCCTCCTATTTCCCCCTCTCCCGCTCCCCCCTTCCCTTTAAAGGTTTTCTTACTCTTATAGACCTGTGGTCGTACACCTGTACCTCTGCATTGATTCTTAAGTGGCTGTGACCCAGGCCTGAGCCTCCTATCCATCCCCATTACACACTCCTGTTCAGGCCCTAATTCCCCTGCTTTCAACTAACTCTCAGGTTATTTACTGGCCAGGGGTCCATGGAACAGTTGTCCTTAAAGGGCCATTATCTTGATATCTCAGGCCCTGACTTCTCCCACACACCAAATACTTACAATATTTTTAGAAATCGAAACCTCACCTTTTTCTTTGCTATTTTTTTCCACAAAGCCTTAGTGTAAGTGTTCTTAAAATATATTTATTGTCCAGACAAGTATATACGTATTTGTATTCTGCAAGCACAGACCTTCACCTTTGCCCTGTGACAGCTCCTTTGGGCTTCTGTACCTAACATGTATGGGTCCTTCTATCTGGGGACCAGTGTCAGTCTCAGCAGATGCCATGTTGTCAGCACAACATGCGTTTAATAGTGGTCAGAAATAATAGATTGGCCCTCTGTCTCACTCAGGTAAGTGCAGCCAGCTGTCCTCCTTTGTGCTATTTTAATCCCAGCACTGCATGTCTGATATATGACTCGTGTTTAGAGGTGATTTAACTTTTGTTGCTGTCCGTTGGTTTTCTGTGTTATGGCAAATATGATCCTGAAGATACAAGCTGTAGTGAGAGGACGCTTTGTCTTTGTCAGGTGTTTATGTCTAAGGACAGATTTTGTCAAATGAAACTTTGTATAGCACTTATCTAAACAAGGTTATAAAGTGTTTCACAAAAATATATAACATTAAAGTCAAAACCTTAAAAGTCAAAATGAAGGCCTCGTTCTAAGGCAGTTGAGATCTGACCCATGAGTACGAAGTATCATTGGTTGGATCATTACTTTCTGTACCTGGTTGTAGATCAGCAGCCACAGTTGCAAAGCTCTATACTTATTCTAAATGCATGCACTGAATTCCACACGGTATATGCGGGGTCAATGCTGGAATAAGAAGCAGAAAAGACTCAGGCGGCCCAGATGGGAAATAGCGAGGATTTGGACAGGAGCGCTTGGTAATGTTTTAGTATCTTTATGCATTGTCTCCACAGTGTTTTAGGACTTTGAATGTTATTCTTATTCATGAAAGACTAACATTGTTCTATGTTTGTGTTGATCCCAGTGTTGTGTTGGGAGGATTAAGTGTCAGGCCGGTGCTCTCCTCTCTCTGGATGGAGAGATCCCTAAGCATATTCAGTGAGTCGCAGAGCTGGGGGAGCCTCTGTGTGCAGATTAAACCCATAGCCTAGCTTTGTGGCTGATCATTAGATTGAGGCAGATTTGTTAAGCATAACTGCCATTAAATTGGCTGCAAAGCTCTGGTATTTACTGCACTGCTGTTTATGAATAAGGACCCCCTTAAAGACCCGCGCAGCGATGCGTTAAACCCGAGCCTCAGTAAGGAGGGATATGCATTATTCATAGTGGGAGGAATTAGATGGATAAAAAGATGTTCCTGGTGAGGGTGGCATGTGGTGCCTGTGTCTCTGTGTGTGTGTCACTGAGCGGCTCTGAGTGGCTGCGTGTGGTTGAGATGACATCTGTGACACATCTTTGTTTATATTCAGAGGTCTGATACCATTTGTGTGTGTGCGCGTGTGTGGGCGTGTGTTACGCGGAGCGGCCGGCACATGTCCTGGCTCGTCTGTGTTAGCTTCTGAACTTAGCAGTGGAGAAAATCGAAGGAGAGTTTTCTTTTTTCTATTTTTCAACAGGCTTTTCATGTCCTCTCTGATGAATGTGTTTATTGGCTACGTAATGAGAACCAGTTATGGTTGGTTAGTCAAATTATTCAACTTTATTAACCTTGGATGAAATTTGCTATGCCGACCCAAACTGGTGTAACATGCAAAGAGTATTACGCTGGGGGCCAGACGGGTTCAATAATGATTACAGCTCTAATATAATAGAAGTGAAGTGGTTAGAGAGAAAGGATGGAATACATATATGTGCTTAAAGGCTGTAGGTAAATAAAATGAAAGGGTATTGGGTTATTGTGTGTAGTCAAGTAGTTTATAGATCTCTCCAGTTTACAGTGTGCAGATGATGAGGGGATGAAAGTTACATGATGGGGGGGATTTTGATGACATGGCCGAAAATAGCCTGAACATTCAGATACAGTATATGTGTACGAGCAGGTTCTCGTGGTCTGTGTGTGTGTTTGTTTCAGGAGGAGTTGGGTGACCAGTGTGGTGCGAGGCCATGATGAGAGATTGTGTAGGGAGTTGGAGGTTGACACAGAGGGTCAGCGGAAGAGATGGGGGGGTGGGTGGGTGAGTACTAGGTGCTGCATGGATGGTGAGGCGGCAGTAGGGGGGGCAGGGAGGGGTAATAGAACCACTCCAGTGCTCTCACCTGGAACAGCTCAACCTTGGGCTGTAATTACTAACCATACATCCCACTTTTGGGGTGACATCTCCCTCCCTTCGGACTAATGGAGGGGAATTAGAGGGGATCTTAAAAGTCACAAAGTATGTGTATGGGTTGGGTTGGGGTATGGTTGAATTGCTCCTCACTTCTTGGGACAGCATCAGTAGGAACAGGTGCACTCCTCATTGAGAGTCAGACTCTCTGAAATCACTTATTTACTACTCTCTATATCCAGTAAAAGATGCTCAGTGGTAAATTGATATCTGGAGCTGAAAAGATTAGTTTATTGACTTAATCACTTGTTTCAGTTTGTTGAAAGTGACGATTTGCTTATATAATATACGAAATATGAAATGGATATTTTTGGACTGTTGCTCAAAACAAACATGAAAAAATGATGAAATAATAAGTAATCTGACAATTACTAAAACGGATATAAAGATTGAGAAAATTATTGAGTAGAGTGCATACCTCTACCATTTGCAGTAGAAATACATTGAAAGTCGCCCCTAACTCACAATGTCAAAGAAAAAATAAATCATGGATGGACCCCCTGATCTGGATCCACATCAAAAAGTTATTCTATTTTGTGCATTAGAGGTAAGATGTGGTGATGTGTGGTCTGTTCACGGTTTGTGTTATGCTTGTGTTGCGCTTTGAGCCAAATACTCAGCTCTGGTGAGAAGGGGGATTGTGGGAACTCGACATGTTTACCCACAGGTCTTGTAATGATCTGAATTGACTTCTGTTTGCCCAATTGTACTGCAGAGCTTATTTTAGTTAAATGCCTGTTTGGATGCAGATCAAGAGAGAGAAGGAGCGAGCGGCACCGTTTGCCAAATAAACACGTTTACTGACGAAGCTGGTAATGATCTCATTACACTGAGCCAATACACCTGTGTACGAGGGGGGTCCAGAGAGGGGCGGCGGGCCAGGGAGGACAAACAAAGCGTGAAATCACTAAATCACACTCATTATTGGGGGATATCAGTGGGGCCAGGATCCTAATGTACCATGAAGCGCATTCACTGCTTAATGGACATTTTACACATTTTTCTAATACATTTTACACATTTCTAAATACACGGTAAAGCACATTTCCAACAATAGCCGAGCCATTTACTGTATTTTGTTACGTTGCGAAGCTCACCAGATCAACTCTAACTCTGTGTGATCCTTGTCTCACACCTTTTTTAACAAATGATTCACCAAAATAAGAGTCTTCCTCCCACTTCTCCATCTTTATTATGTTATTTTCCAACGAGACAAAAGAGCTCTGACGACCATCAGCACAACAGTCAGGCCTCCTGTGTGTTGTTCAACAGCTTATGGCGGTTGTTGCTCTACCAGAGCAATAAAAACCTCCCTCTGACCCCTCGTCATGTTCCGCCAACAGTGTACAATGCAGTAACAGGCTCTCTTTGTTGTACACCTGACCAGGAACTAATTTCAGTGCGGCCCTCTCTGCCGGCAACACGGGTGAGAGGGCGGGGAGTCTCTGTTACAGCAATACCACTCTCGTTATTTCACAATTAATGTCAAGCCCTTGTTATTTTTCATCGGAAATACATGGCTGCGGTGCTGCTGCTGCTGTTGTTGCTGCCATATTCTAATTTGTTCTCCATTATGGAAAACACTGGTGTTGATTAATTTCACTTTCATGGTTTGTACACACAACAAGTGAGAGTGAGGTGTTGTTGTTTACCACCACCCAGCAGTCCTCAGCCATTTCTAAACGCTGAAGAAAATACTTTAAAATAGGCATGTTTGGAATTATAAATCTTTTTTTAATAGTATGGAAATAGATTTCAGAGGTAGATATTTTTTATTATTGCTTTTTTTTTTATTATGTAGAGAAGACTTTCGTTCCTTAAAGCCTTCTGCTCCACCTGCAGATTCAAAGCGCGTATTTACTCTGGCAGTTTCTCGTTTTTTTGTGTCATGTTGTTTTTATTTTCATTTCCATTTCCTCTGAGTGAAATAATCTCTGCTCACAGCCACAGTCCCCTCCATTACACCTAATAAGGTGTCATATAATTTAATTCCATGCTTCACTTGTCAGAAAGGGCTTCCAATCCTACTCCAATTTTGAGTTTTAATAGATATTAGTCCTTAGCACTCTCCTCACAATTAGGCCTCCCAGTTTTGCTCTTAATGAAAATCAGATTAAGACATATAATCTAATTACAGTTCATATTAATCCACCCTCTGATACACTCTGCCTCTCAGACCCTCTGAGCCGCAGATCGGTTATTGTGGCCGGCGGTTTGTCGGCTGGGTCGGGCCACTCACACTCTGAATGTCTCTGTATGACTGTGGTATGTATTTACTGTGGAGCTGAGAAATGTGATGCTGTTGAACTTTTCCACGACACTTTGAAGGATAGTAAATGTCAAAGGAAATAAAAATACGGTGAAGGGAAAAAAAGTTAATCTCATAAATTAATTCAACCTACGGGTTGAAATGACCCATTTAGACTTGTAATTTAGAAATGAACTTCTCTCCCTCTATCTTCAGTTTTTGTCAGTTTTATCGTGACTACATGATTTGGATAGAGCCATGAAGTCGTCTTGGACTGATAAATTCTGGGCGTATCTGCGGACCTCGTTTCATGGGAGAAATGTCCTTATCGGAGGCCCTTTGATGTTCCGAAATATCACACCGAGGTTCAGTCTGAATGTCATGTCTGTTCGATTGTTCCTTTGACACCCCTCTATTATGAGCCATGTTTTCATAATTACTGCCATCACTGCATAATTAACAACATAATTAACAACCGACCTCCCTTCCTGTAGCCCCAGTGTGAGCAGAGATACCTTCTCCAGAGCCGGCGGTGAAATGCTGAACTTTATCTAAGACGAGAGGAAAGAAGTCTTGAACCACAATAATTCCATCAGTTTCATCACTTCAGAGAGAAATTATTAACTCCATCTCCTCGACCACTGGGTTACTCAATGAAAGAAATTATATGGAAAATTGATAGGGATTTTGACACCCAACCCCCCACCATCAGCTTCACCACCCCATTACATTCAACCTCTGAGAATCAAAGTTATCTGCAAAAAAAACTCATCTTTAGAAGCATTGCTCGCTTATGCTCTGTCTTTTTTTTTATGTCTTTGTGTCTCTCTGTCTCCCTCCACATGTCGCAGGCTTTGAGACGGCCAGGTCTTTTGCTCTGCACGGTGCCCATGTGATCCTGGCGTGTCGCAACCTGTCCAGGGCCATCAAGGCCTGCAGCCAGATACAGCAGGAGTGGGTAAGTGACAGAGAAACATCAGGAAATCAGGAAAAATGTTGGAATAATACGCATAATGAATTGTGTTAGCTGAAAACTATTATATGTAAAAAAAAAAACAACAAAAAAAAAACAACAACTGGCATGTCACATTTTGGATGTTTTAAAAATAACACATCCTGTGTGTCCAAAGAATTAGTAATCCACAAATTTCTATGACAGCTTACCTTTTGATCCAATTTTAACAAGTTTAGGTTCCCAAAACCTCCAGCACCCTTCTGTGGAAAGGTGAAGGAACTTCTGTGTAAGTGTCTTTGAGTAAAGAAGGGGGGAGAGAGAGCGAGAGTTTAAAAGAGAACGAGGGAGAAAAAAGTGCAAGAGGGCATCTGATAATTACCTGAGATTATTGCTCTAATATCACTGCGCTTGTGACGCGTCCCCAGATTTACGAGTGTGGGAAAATAAACAAATGAAATGTGGGTGCTGGAGCAGAAAGAATAAGCCATTAGCACTGGGTTGATTACAGAGAGCAGGACTTGAAGAAGGAGAAGGAGAGTGAGTGCTCAGAGCAGATATGGAGAGAGAGAGAGGCTGAGGGGGAGGAAAAGAGGGAAGGAGGGAGGGAGAGAGAGAGAGACAAACGCCTTTGAGCGAGAGTAGATCTGCAGTGTTTCAACTCACCCAAGTCTCTAATTGAAGTACGCCCCTGGGGCTGTCAGTGCTGCTCCACAGTGTGAAATCCAGTGTACAGATCTATTAATGTAGCTGCTTTGTCTAAACGAGTGAGGAAAAGCTCGGACCCCAGCACCAGATTTCGCTGTCAAATTGATTTTCAGGCTTGGCACCTGCCACTCTGTTATTAAATGTTTATTAATTAACAAATGGAAGCTTTTCAGAATAGTTTCCGAAGAGTAAATGATTCGTGACCTCTGGAGTGTAAATGATAATCTCTCATATTTGTGGGATACAGTGGCACCGGCCGTGCAGATAGTCAGCACATTTAATAGAGGCTTAGTTAATAGAGTTCTGTGTAGTTCAAATAGAGCACAAGTAGGAAATTAACATTGCTTAAGCTCACTCCATATTTCCTTCTCAAGGAATCCCCCTGTTATAGGCTAATGAATAAAAGTCACAATATCAGAATAAATCTTTGCTGCAAATTCTTCCCTCTGGCGACATTATTAATAGATTCTGGAGAAGAATAGAGAGGAGGATTAATCTTTAAGATGATGGATGGGCTCTGCTCGCCTTCCCATGCTCCTACGTTAAGGTCATTTTGATAAGAGGGTATATTTTGGGGTCCTCTGTACAAAAGGTCATCATATCTACTTCCAGGTCCCTCTCAGAGTTCCGCTCCGGCTGCCAGGAGTGGAACTGCTGTCCCGATTGCACAGGACCCCTGACCTCTAACTACCTGCTTACTATTACTCTGAACTCTCTATTTCTCGAACTCTCCCTCTCAGTCCGTGGCTGTGTGGGCTACTGCTGCTGTTCAGAGGAGAGAGTGATGGCTCATCTGCAGTGCGGGGCGGCGCGGTTCAGCGTAGCGCCATGTACTGACAGTGGGTATAATAAGGGGGTCACAGATGGATAATGGGCAGGTCAGAACAACCACTGGCCGTTAGGAAGAGCAAGGTCAGAGGGTTTATCCTTCCCAGGCAATTGTATAGTGGTTTGCCAGGAATCGCTTCAATATAAACAATGAAATGCTTCACACAATGTTCCTGGAAGAACTGTTCCCTGTACTCACCCACTAGTATGAAAATATTTGTTTCTATATTTAGCACATTTTAACTGCTCATTAATACTTGCCATTATGGCACTTTAGGGTTTGTATTTCCTGTCTGTTTATCATTAATTTGTTTATTGCTCTGCACTGTTTTCATTATGGGGCTTTAAGCTGCATCTCGGCCTTAGGTCTTAACCAGACAGAATGTGATGTTTCTCTGCTTTTGTTGGAGCTGTGAGGTGAAGCCCCTCCGGCGGGCTCATTAGGGGAGTTTAAAGTGGTGGAGAAGGGATAAACATTACCTTATGATTGTGTTTTACAATAAACCTGCTGGTTGGCTTTATAGAGTTCAAAGGTGGCAGTTTTTACTGGCTGTGATGAAGCCACAGTAAAACCAGTAGGGGATTAAGCAGCAGATGGGCTCTCAGAGAGTTGGAGGGAGAGCAGAGGGAGTTGGAAAAACAGATAGAGAATGTGAAACGCTTTACTCCTTACTGATCATTTCCGAGGCTACTGTAATATTTGTATCCTTGCATTGTCCTGTGGAGTCCTTCAGGGAGCTATGCCGGGCAAATCTTAAAGCCCTGCAGTTCTTGGCCTCTGCCCTGCGCTTTAACTACACGTCATGTCCACGACCCCCTCCCTCTCCTTACCTATCTATCTCCAATTCTGCTCACAGAACAGGCAGGTTAAGTTGCTGGTTAACAACCAAAGAGCTGCCTGCGTGCCAGAGATTTATTTTTCCTGATTGCCTTTAAAATTCTGCTTATCTTTGACTCTGACGTCTCCCTCAGAGAACTGTAATGGACTCCCATGAGATATAGCCCGTTGCTTGGTGGTTCAAGCAAGGCCCTTGGCCCCTGAGTGGAATAGAACTTACACACACACACACACACACAGACACACACAGACACACACAGACACACAGACACGCCATGGTCTTATTTTGTGATTTTTTTTTTCTTTAAAAAAAAAAGAAAAAAAAAAAATCCAAAATGCTCATTTCCCCTACTGCCCCTCTCTACAACACATGCTAATGAGATTCTTTGTAAAGGCATTAATTAGTGAGCTAGTCACTGATTGCTGTGCTTGTTTTTGCTGTGTGTGTGTGTGTGTGTGTGTGTGTGTGTGTGTGTGTGTGGCGGGGGGGTATTAATATGGCTGTGTGCCGCTGTGGAGAGTTCTGTCAGGGTCTGCTCTGGAACCAATTAGGCTAAAGCTCAGTGTCCACTGAGGCTGCTGGGAGAAAAAAAAGCCTGCTGCTTGCAATGTCAAACAGCAGCATTAACACAGGCCAGTGAGACGGAGTGAGACAGGCGGACTGAGTGCCGATAAACAGTGGTCACTCAAACAGGCAGACAGACAGTTCCTTTGCTACAGTTGAAAATCAGACAAAGAATACACTCTATTACAGTGTTCTGCCCTGGGCAGGTTCCTGCTCTTTCAGGTGGAGTTTCGCAAATCAAAGGTAGAAGAGGCCTCCAAAGATATGTGGATATAAACTGTTGGTACAGACCCTGTGGGTATTTCAGACCCCTTTCTTTGTCATTCTTGCTCTACATTTAACCTGAATTAAACTTGTTTGGAAAAGAAAAGTGGTGTTTGTATGTGTGTTGATGTGTGCGTGTGCATGCATTTGAGTATTTGCCTGGCACAACCTCCTGTGTCAGTCTGACAGGCCCCGTGCCCCCGCTGGCCACCATGCCGTGCCACCCTCCTCCCGCTGAGGCCAACAGGAAGTGACACATGTGAAATGCTGACCTGGTGGGTTGCAGCCCCCTCCAGGGCCTCAGGATGCTACTCTTTTAGTCACTCTTCCCCTCTCTCTTCCCTTGCTCTCTGTTTTTTTTTGTTTTTTCTTTCAGATAGACGTCAAAAGATTTGCCTCCATTCAGTAACATGGCTTCCTCTCTGAATGATTCAGGGGACTGCAGCCCCTATAGTTCATAGCTTTTCGTTTATTTGTCTCTGGCAGGATTTGACCTTTGAGCTTGTTTTTCCTAATGTGGTTTCATAACTAAAACTAAATGTAATAAAATGATGTGAAGGCCACACAAGCTAGATTTTTTTTTTGTTTTGACGATAAACTGCAAAAGAGACATGTGTTTGAGTTGTCTCAATTAAAACATACCGGTCACACGTGGTGCACTGCATTTGATTAAAAAGCAAAACCAAAGTATTTTTTTTGCATGCGCGCCTGCTGACACCAAACTATTAAAGCTCAGATAAATCCAGTGGCGATTGTTGTTGGTGATGTCGCAGATTGTAGCTAAGCAGCCTTAGAGCTCCTTTTCAGATTGCCCCCAGAATACACCAACATTATACCTACTCTCCCACCTCTCCCTGCTGGCCCAATCCTTTCCTCCAATCTCAGGTCCATCCACTGAATCATTGAGGGAAATGCACTGTCCCTTATTTCCAGGATGAGGCATTGTGCAAATCGGTGTGTTTCCTCGCGTATTAGTATCAGTCGCCCCTCCTCCCCAGGGACACCTTCTCATCTCTCTTTATTTACTTATTTATTTGCTTCTCTGCTGCCTGCGTTCTGTCCGCACACTGGGAATACAAAGGTCCCACGTCCCCAACTATGCTGCTTGGCGCCCGAGAGAGCGGAAAGGATGGATGGAATGAGGGTGGAATTGTGATATGTAAATTTGATGAGGAAACCCTCTTTTCCCTCATTCCTCCAGCAAGCAACCACACAAAGCCCTGCACCTTCAATGGGATTTAGTGTGATATACCATTGAGGATTTCTTTACATTACACAGGTTACGGTTACAATGCATCTCAGGAGAATATTACAAGGGGCTTTGTGTAGCATGGGCTGTTGGTATAAAACTGTAAGAGTTGAATACTTTGAGATTTTACGGTAGTAAGCATTTCATATATGTGTGTGTGTGTGTGTGTGTGTCTCTTTGTAATACGTGTCACAAGTTCAGTACGTATGCACACGTACATGCACGTGCATGGTCACTGCACACACCCGTCCACATGGTGTGTATTTAAATGCTTGATTATGCATTTTGCATAGCTTTGGGACATGCATCACTCTTCCCAGACTGCTAATAAAGTGACCAGGGAGATGGGGGAACCTAAATGAATCCTAAAGTGCCTGGCTTGCATTCCTCACTCCCTCACTACCGCTCTGCTTAGTTATTCCAGCCCGTCATGAAAAGCTGTGCACCGCTCGTCTCTCCTCCTCCTTATGTCTGTCTGCTCCAGCCAGGTGCTCCGTCTCCTGGAGAGGTGTGGCCTGCTCCTAATTGCCTGGACCACAGTGAACTATGGGCAAACGCTCTGTGTGAAGGAGCACCGCGGAGGAATAATTTTGAATAAATCACATAGTTAGCCGGGTGGCATTTTCTGCTAAATAAGCAGTTCGGGAGCCGTCTCACATGAAGGTGCGTGCGTTAGAATGACGGGTCACTTGCCATAGGTCATGGTGGGGAGTATTTAAATGATTTAAATGATGTCAATGCCACTGAAGGGGACAGGTTGTGGAAGGATGTGTAAGGCAGCACCTCTTTGTTGTTTGAACCTGACAGACTCTCATCCTTCACTCCTTCACTCTTCCCTCTGAAGGAGGGCTCATAGCCCTGGGAAGATGGCTTCTTATGATGACAGAGGTGAGAGGTTGCTTGGATCTCTTTCACACTTTCTCCCTTTCTCTCTCTGCCAGCAGAGAATGTTTTTATTGAAGTCTGAGAAGTGCTGACCACAGAGAGACAAGTCCAGCCCCCACTGTAATGTTTTAAATCAGGAGATGAGCCAGTTGTAATAAGCTGCAGCCAAATAGACTCAGGCTTAGTTGATGTCTGCCAAACAAGCAAACATAGTGATGCTGAACGCAGAAACCATCTGGCGGCCGGCTATAACGTTTATCTGCTGGTACCTCAAGCTCTTTTAGCACAGTTTGAAAACTAGCCCAGGCTCTCATATCCCATCACAAAGTTCACAAGAGATGCAATAGGCTAATTAGATGTAATCCTGCATTTGATGTCTCCATCAGATTTAAATTGTCTGATGCTGCGCGTCCTCTTTCATAACCCACCAAGGGAATGTTATGACACGAGATGGGAACTTGAGGAGTGTGTGTGTGTGTGTGTGTGTGGACCTACACGTGCATATAATGTGTGGTGCCCTATATGTCTGATTGTGTTTCACATGATACAAGTGAGAGCATGGCCTGTTGTCAGCTAGTTTTTGCTGTGAAGGACAGAGGGATTGTCACTAATGAACGGACAAGTGCGTCACAACAAGTCAACAGCTGCCATGTCTGACCGCTCGGACGCTGCAAGTCACAAATTTCAATGTCGCTTTCATAAATTGCATTTTGGTGCAAAACTTACACTTACTGCAAAACATTTCTTCTTCTGTGCTTTGACTTTGCTTTTGCTGATATGGCTGAGCCTTGTCTCGTGTTTATAGGATATCCTCTGCAGTCAGGTCTCATGGAAATGATATCAGTGAACCGCTCCAGGCATCCAAACAATCCTGCCCCAGGCACAGCTATCATTATTTTGTGGGACATCGTGAGCATGCGTGTGTGTGTGTGTGTGTGTGAGTGAGGGAGAGAGAGTGCGTGTGCATCTAAGTTATGTATATATGTGTGTTTGTATGTGCCTTGACACAGAGGTAACACTGGTTTACAGCTTAATCAGTCTGTGTAACTGAATGCATATTTATCAGAGAGAAAATTCATGCTCAAAGAATCAGACCTCAGCCCATACATCATTATCTCACACACATACACACACACACACAGATCCACATTTCATTAGAGAGGCAGATTCAGGCAGCAGTAGATTAAAAACAACGTGTGTTTTTACAGGTCCATAAATCAAGCATGGGACGAGGGGGATTCATTTAGAGAACACCGGAGTTGTGGCATAGTTGCCCTCACGTGACTAATGCTTAACTGCGATACTTTGATACACTGCCTTTTTATTAGTTTCACCCCCCCCCCCCCCATCAATGATTATCTCTCAGCTCACATTTGACTTGCAGAGTGTGGGCTCGATGTTGTGTTCACATTTTGTTTGAAGATTTCCACGATGGGGTGGCCTGGCTAACCAGTAATTAAGCCAGCATGCACATTAACAAATAATGAGCCTACAGAACTGTAATCTTACACATCTATGGTGCATATAATTGATTTTGTGTTAACGATATAGATAAAGCACTTTTCCCCCCCCCACAATTTGGTGAAGCCAGGTCATAATCTTTATTCTTTTCATCTGTTGAGCCTTGTTGCCTGGTGGATGCAGAACTGGGCACTTAATCTGTTATTGCTATTTGGGCTGCTCATGTTTTCCGGTGCATTAATGGTGTGTGAAGCACTCCTATAAAATGTTTTGTTGATCTGTGATGTTGGGATATAAATGCAACATCACACATGCACACCCATACACACTCCCTCTTAATTTGTCATCCAGCTGTGGTCCATTTATAGAGCTGTTCTAAGGTTCTGTGTGTTCATGTGTTTGTCTGTTTAATCCCTGTTTTGTGTGTCTGTGTGTGTGTGTACGAGGGCTGGTCTCAGGCTAGAGAGCAGGTGCAATTTCCTCTGCACTAAAAACTCAACGAGTGGCACCAGGGGAGAGAGGAACATATTACAGGTTCAAACGGCTCTGCTCTCATGGACTACAGAGAGTTACAGGCTCTCCTGACCTGTGGCCAGGCTCTGTGCTTGTGTGTGTGTGTACGTGCGCATGTTGAGGGAGGCTCTGCGGTGTCGGAGCTGCCTCACTGTGTTTCTTTCATAGTGTAAAGCCTTTATTAGGGTCCGGACCTGTTTTGGGGGCCGCAGGGCAATATTTCATGTGTTCCAGTTGAGAAATGAGCATGTGAGTGTGCGTTTGTGTGTGTGTTCATCACAGTGTGTGTTTATGGTACAACTTTCAGATAACCAGCTCTCTATAGAGGCAGGTTAGAAGGTGAACAGGTTGGGTAAATATATCAAATAACTCTGTAATAAAACCTGCTGTAAACCAGTGAACACAGTTTGACCTTTAGCCTCTAACTCCCTCAGTCACAGCACTATATGTAGACCACAGGGGCTCAGCTGATTAATTCTGGATGCCATGAGGAAGAAGCATGTTGTCTCTTTATTTTTTCCACCAGCACTGTCAAAATGGAGTGGGTCGTTTCTTCTCAGTGGGCACTTGACTTTAAGGAACTGTTGTAGTAAATGGCTTTACATGTGCAGAGGTGCAACAAATAGTTAAAGGGATACTTCACCCAAATATGAAAATATAATGACTGGGATGTAGCAGTGGGGATTTAGTTTTTGGTATTGGATTTACCTTACAGTGAGCAAAATATGTAGTAAAATGTATTCAGGTAGCTCTCAGTAATCAACCCTTTTCTTTAAAATAAATTCAAAGTGGTCACTCTGTTTGACAGGTGACAAATTGATTTGTCAGAAGACAAAAGATTTTTAACTCTCGAATGCAGATGAAGTACACAGCCCCAAATATCTGGGTAATTCATGTCCTGTATCATCCACTGCCTTCTCATCGTTCACAATGGCGATCTACGTCGCACAGAGAGCTGCTACACGACTTGACAAACCTTTGTCATTCTTCCCGTCTGTGTGTGGCAGTGGACGTGAACAGAGTTAATTGGTGCCTCTGAAGGGCACTGCTGCCCGTTAACGCAGTGTCATGATAAATTAGCCCAAATAAAACCCAACACATAGCAGTGAATGATGAGCTTATGTCTGCGTGAGTGTATGTGGGTACTTGAGTGAGTCTGCCTCATTAACTTTTGGTAACCAAATCTCCGTTAGGTTTGAATGAATGACCAGGATGAGCCAAGTGGGGCAAGCCAGAGGACTGGACTGATGGGCAGAGGGGAGTTAAACTCACAAGAAAAGAAGGGAGGGAGTGAGGACAGTGAAGGCAGCAGTGTGCTGAGGTGGGGGCGGTGTGGCACGGACACTCATCCATTACATCCCACAGCGGCCCAGGGGTCGGCTTCAGCAAGACTGATTCAGAGTGATCAGGTTTGGACTCCATCTCCCATAAATCCTGGCATGTGACGCTGATGGATGTGGGCCATAAAGCCTCCCGCTCTGACATGTGGAGAGCAACATGGAGAACCATGGGAAAATGTGAGTGCTCCAGGTTAATGTCAACGAGGCCTGGGAGCGAAGAGGGGATGATGGAGGGAAGGAAAGACGGGGACGATGAGAGATCATAGGTGCAGAGAGGAGGATTGAGAAGAATGAGTGGGCTGAGAGCAGAATGTGAAACAGTCGAGACTTTGTGGGAACGCTCTAACGGAATTTACTGTGACATTGCAATAATTCAGCCGCCACCGTACTGGTTTCAACTCATGTTGCTTGGAGTGCAGCGTCCCATTGGAAAGAATGAAAGGCATGTAAATATCGCTCTAGTTTCCTCCCATCTCAGCGTGGTAATCAGCTACATGGCTTCATCACAGTGTAGAAAGAGTATTGGAGTGTTTTGTTGTGTACTTAATTCTCTGTATCTTTTCATTTATTCTGTTATTGTATGTTTATGTGGTGTTTAATGAATGACCAACAGGAACATAGCTCATTAAAAAGCCTTGTGATCTTAATAAGGCCAAATACAGGAACTGCAGACCTGGCTAGACAGGAAATGGAGACATGTACAGTATACTTCCTCATTAACAGAGCCCCATTTGGGCCATAAAGTACCATCCCTACACGCTCAAGGAAAATGCCCTGATTAGAGGGGTGGAGGGGCATCGCTGGCCTAATGAAGGCTTTCCCCACAGTCATTTATGATATTGGTATGAGTAGTATGGTGACTAGGCCTATGGGATGGGCCAAGTTACGGAGATATGGACGTGGGATAGCAGATGCAGTATATTTGTATGGATGGGAGAGATGGGCCAGGGGAGTGTATATCCACAACTCATTTGCAGGAGTCAGTTTTACTGGGTTGCAGCTAATGGAGATGAGCTTGTGTTAAGAGCCAGGGGAGACGCTAATTTTACATAAAACCAAAAGAGGTCTGTGAGGAGTGTGTGTGTGTGTGTGTGTGTGTGTGTGTGTGTGTGGTCAGACTCATTTTATTCTGCCGGCTTATCAGGTAAATTCTAGAAGCCCTCTCACCTCACAGTCTTGCCAGGATCGTATCTGACACAATGTGATGAAAATTATTATTTTTTTGTTGTTTCCAAAAGCTATTAGATCACAACTGATATGGGCAAAATAGTAGGCCAGCTTGTCGGTGTGATAATGCTCTGTCAATTTTTGGTTTGCCTGACTGGAATATTTCAACATATTTGATCTAAATAATTCTGTTTAAATGAAATAAAATGCATCAAATACAAAATATTTATAAATGTTTTAGGTTATTTAGTCTACCATGGTGATGTCGTTCAGTTGTCAGCTGATTAGCTTTCACTAATTTTTCACAATTTTTCACAAGACGAGTACAGCTCTAGTGAGAGCTCAACTGCCTGCCATCTTTTCTTCACATAAACTTTCTCCTATTCATCAGAAATGATAGAGAGTGACGTCACTTATCATTACTATGTCTGCTCTTTTTAATTTACATTTTAATGAATTGATATCTGATTGAAAAAAAAAAAAGAAGTTTGGTTTAATCTTGCAGATAGAAACCTCTGTTCAGATCAACTGAGATTGTGTTGGAGAGTCATCTGCACATTTTTGTGAACAAGACAAACTTTGATTCCTTCTCACTGAAAAGTTCATGCAAACTTCAAAATTTTCCCAAGTTTCTGCCGGCGTTCGAATGATTTTAAAGGCGCCACACTGTTTCTCCAGGGGGCGTGATTACTATACTCAGTGTTTGATTTGCCCGGCCTTATGTAGAAACAGTTAATATGTGGGACAGATTATCGGATTTACAGAGAAATTATGAGGCTTTATTTTTTTGTGCAGTGCTGTTGTTCATGCCTTCCACTCATTATTGTGATTTGTGATTTGTGAATAGCATGCCATTCATAAAATGTAGAATTTCACTCTTACTTTTTATATATCCAATTTGTGCACTAAATGCAATAAGGAAACAAAGGCATTGGTCAAGAAAACAAACATGAATATATTTATAGCTTTTTAGGTCCACCTAAAAATGCCATGAACTCCAGGAAATGCGGTACAGAACAGACATTTGTTTTTACTTTCAGGAAATTGTCCAGAGTTCAGTGCAGGACTGAAGGCAACTTCTCTTCTACCCACTTTTGTCTCCTCGTCTCTCACCCTCCTAATTTCTCCACTTCTTCTTGCCCCGCCCTTCATCACTCTCCCCACCATCGCCACAGGAGCTACCTGAGGCCCTTGTGTCCACCTCATCCATCACCCGCGTTTGATTCCTCTGCTTCGAAAGAGGAAGAGTAAAGAGTCACAACAAGCCCTCCTCTGTTCTATCTTCTTCTCTCCCCCTCCTTTCCTTCAGCGTGTGAGGGAGAGATGAATGCAGCCAGTGGAATTAATTGCAGCCCGTTACTGAAGATCAGCAAGTTTGCACTGTTGGCGTGCTGATCTGCCATATGGCTGCCCACTAGGTGAACACTTTGATTAATGTTGCCCACTCCCCAGTTTTTTTCCCCCACTAATATTTGATCCTAATAACTGAAACTCATTCAGAATCTCTCTCACTTCAGTCCGCACTCTCCTCCTCCTCCCGTTTCTCCTTTGTTTAGTCTTCTCCTCCACTCACCTGCGCTCCTGACTCCGTTTGCAGGCGAAGTTCAGTTTTTGCTCTTGCATGCTCTTTTATTGTTGTTTTTCCACAAGCTTCACTTTCAAAGGAGTTGCTTCGGTGTCTGCAGCTTAGAGTTTACAGTATCGGGAGAGATTAGAGAGAGAAGGAAAGGCCAGAGTGCGTCTGTGTTGGAGAGACGTGTGGAGCTGTGGGTACATGTCCTTCGTAGTTGATTAGGCCTCTGGTGTGTTGAGTGTTTCTCTATTAGCCTCCTCAGCCTCTTGTCTTCTACTGTGCGGTGACTACTCTCTACCCCAGAGATCTGGGACACACACACGCACACACACACACGCACACACAGGCATGCACTCCATGCACACAGTCAGATAGGAAGCTGTGCTGTGGTCCAGGCAGTAACAAGGAGGTGAACAGATGCTGGAGTCACAATATCAATAGGGCTGCATGTAGGTAATAATACCTTAGCAGGGTTCAGCCATGAGACAGCGCTAACTAGAGAGGCAACTCTCAAGTGGAGCATTCACTATCTTCCAATCACACCGTGCAGCTGTGTGTGCATGTGTATGTTTGTATTGTGCGTGTACGTTCTCCCATTACATGTTACTGAGGGCCTGTTTGTACTGCAGGGGAACGGTGGGTTGGCATCACTGCCATCATCAACTCTGAGATGAAGTGTTCTCACCTGAGGTCACAAGTTCAAATTTATTTTCTTTTTTTCCTCTCCTGCTATAATGAGGCAACAGTACAGAACACGACATGCAGACATCCATGCTGGAACATCTATTACAATCACTCGGGTGCTTTGTTTTCCCCTCTGTTTTATGGCTCGTTCCTGCTGCTCGTCTATTTTGGTCTTCCTCAGCCTTGTTAAGTGCTGCCATTCTCCTGTGTTTGGATGTGGCCCAGAGGGCCCTTAGCAAGACCAGGGGCTGGGAATGAGCTGCGAGCCCAAGCCAGGGGGTGCCCACGGTAGGCTGCCAGTCCCACTAAATCTCCCTGATTACCTGGGGTGGCTGCAGTGTGATGGGGGTGTTACCAGGGCGGTGGGCTCTCCAAAGAGGCTGATTGAGATGCAAATGGAGGCCATAACTCAGAGGTAATGCAGACCTGAGCACCCTTTGGCTCGTCCGTTCCTTCTCACCTCACTCTCTCATCGCTCCCCATTTACTCCAGCTTGGGAGGAAAGACTGTTATTGTCTCGGGATAAAGTTAGATATTTATCATGGTGCGAGATGTGAATCTCCCTCCTCCAAGACACCAGGGTGGGGGCGGAGTAGAATAAGAAAGCAGGTACATGTAAATTGATGCTGGTTTTGATGAAGGGAAACAATGATACCTGTATACTACTATGGAAGAGCAAATTCTCATGCATCTGGTCATATTAACACATGAGACACACCTGGAGATGCCCAAGGCTGCCTCGGTTTCCTATCAAGAACAGATGGACGCAATAAAGGGCCAGGGTCTCGTGCTTGCTTGTAGAAAGGTGGAGTGAACAACGAAAGAAGAGGGGGAGGAGTAATTGCTCAGTCCTTTGCTGAATTGTTCTGTGGATGCAAATTTAAATCCCTCCTATTATTTTAATAATCTGCCTTTTACTGCTTGTGCTCGGATCATTTGTTTGCAAACCAGGTTATTTGGAGAGGGAGGCTCGGGGGTAATTTCATGCTTTGGAGCATTTATATCTATAACTTAATGAGGAGAGGGCCTGTTGTTTCCTGGTAATACACTGCTAGAGGGGAGCAAACTTTTTATTCTCCGTTTAGGGTACTGTTAGAGGGCAATAATGTGAGATTACTCTGATGGAATTAAGGAGCAAACTGAGGAGAGACCTAATGCAGCTTTAGGTGATAGACCAAACTTCACACTGATGTTTCATTCCGGGTTTTTTCGGTTCATGGGGTGTGCCACAGGAGATGGGCTCTCCCATATGGCCGCCACAACAACCGCGTGCACACATACCCTCAAATTCAAGCATCCACAATCCCCAGCTGCTGTCTAATTGAGCTCAGTCTGTTTTTTACCATTATGTACATTTTCTTCCCCTGCTCAATTATCCCAACCTCTTAAAATCCTTATGCAAGAGACCAAACGCAGCCCTTTGCTTCAGTTTACAAGATTTAGATCTGTCTCCTGCTTGTTGTCACTCAGTTTGTGCCAGGGCCTAGTGGCTCAGCCCAACTCAATTTAACACAACCTTATTGCATTTAGCGGAGACAAAAGGAGCCCTCGCCGTCTTCGGAAGACAGCGCACAGTCTTGTGAGATGATCAGGACTCTTAATGTAGTTACTGTCCTTCAGCGGAGCCAAAGAGGTTGCGGGACGGAGTGATGGACGGAGAAGATGTGTGTCCACGTCTCGCCGTCCACAGCCTCTCTCCTCCTCGTCCTCTTTCCTTGCTCCTCGCTGTCATTCCTTCCCTCTTCTCCCTCGTGAAGGACTCTTCTCTAGGTAAATTGAATCAGACTACCTGAATTAAAGCGATAATTCAATTTGTTTACAAGGCGTCATTTATTCTCTGTCAGGCCAGCGCTCCGTTGACAGTTGGCGGCTTGCTGACCCCTGACCTTTGCCGAGGTCTTATGATGCATTCATTACATTGTTCGACGAGAGTTTTCTGGCCTATTATCTGGCGACAAGATGAGAATCCTATTATTCAAATCTGTGCAACACTGTAACAGAATGCAAAATCACATGACCTTAACCACTGACGGGGGGGATCATGTACACGGTGCTGGAGCAGGTGCAGCTGGGGTATGTGTCTTCCGATGAAGACGAACAAAATATTATAATACATAATAAAAATAAGAATAAAAATTACAATATTAATATATATAAATATATATTGTTTTCTACTCACACCAAGGAGTGTCTGTTTTTTTATTTGCTTCTTCTGTCTGTTTGTCTGTTGGTTAGCTGCATCGCTTAAAAGCTACTCAACAGATTACCATGAAACTTGGTAGAACGAAATGAAATGCGTTATGGGTCAGGGAAGAATCTACTGATTTTAATTTCCTTTTTTAAAACATTTCCATCCAGGTTGCTCTTCCCTATATTTGTTTGTTCTTCTATTGCTCCCTCAGTATCACCACTGTGTGCTTTCATAGCAGGGAAAACATGATTGTGTGTCTCAGAGAGCAGGGAAAAGGCACACGCTCTGGTTAAACTATTGTGACAGTGGAAAATGTTAAGCCGTTTAGAATATTGCTAAACAAAAGAGCTTTTAATCAAAGTGCATACAAGACCCTGCGGAGTGTAAAACACTCCCTCATCAAAAGGCCTATTATACACTTACTCACATCAAAGAGCTCCATGTTTCCTAATTGCCAGATTCTTTTCTTATTCAATTATTTTATGCTTATGTTTTTTTAATATAAAGCTGATACAAAACAGGCTTTTGTAACAGAATAAAAGGGGCTGAATTTGTCATCTCTGTACAGTGATGTGTGTTGAACACTTCTTCACATATGTGTAAATATGTGCGTTTCTGCAAGTTTGCGAGGAACTTCAGCAGCCCTGCAGACACGGAGAGGATTCAAGACCCGAGTGTTTCAGGAGAAATTAAACATAGTTAAATTAGCAGCTTTAGATAAAGCAATCACATTACTGCCACACTTAAAAAGAACACGTTATTTTGTTCTTCAGAGATTTACCCTTTCTTGCTGACACTCCCAAACAGAAAGTTGTATCGACAGTGTAAGGGCACGGGGACTAGGTTGGTTTCTCTGACTTTATTGTTATCTAACCACAACACAATCAGCATCTAAGTCCATGTGTGCCGTGCAGCCAGACGCTATACTCCCGGTGCAGAATTGCAAAATAAGCTGGGTGTAAATATGTAATTGCCAGTGCTTATTCTGAGATCTGAAATATTAGGGGGCAGTGTGGATTGCATTAAAATCCTGGTTGTTAGGGGTATCTGTTACACTGAAGACATGCAGGGAAATGTGCACTGTCTGCGAATCTGGCGGAGATGGAGAGGGTGAGATGAGGGGGGGAGATAGGAGAAAGGAGAGGGTGAGGAAACAGAGAGGAAGAGACAGAGAGGAAGAGGAGAGGATGTTGAAAATCTCTTGATGTCTTTCAGAGAACATAGACACATTATTTAAATCTCCATCACTTTTTAATGTAAATCTGATCAGGCTGCGAAGAGGGGCGGAAGTGGATCCTCGGCAGGAATGGACACACACACACACACACACACACACACACACACACACACACACACACACACACACACACACACACACACACACACACACACACACACACACACACAGAGATTGACAGTATGGCAGCAAGATGGTTCACAATAAAACATTATTAGGTTTGAAAGGTGGATGTTGCATCTCTCTTCATACTTTATCTCTAACGGAGCACAAATGCACTCATCGGCTGTCGTTTGCCGAGCAAAACCACTCACGCAGGCTAGTTGCAGAATATGTTGTGTGTGTGTGTGTGTGTGTGTGTGTGTGTGTTTCAGTATATGTGGGTGCATGTGTAAGTGTATGGCAGCAAGATGGTTTACAATAAAACATTATTAGGTTTGAAAGGTGGATGTTGCATCTCTCTTCATACTTTATCTCTAACGGAGCACAAATGCACTCATCGGCTGTCGTTTGCCGAGCAAAACCACTCACGCAGGCTAGTTGCAGAATATGTTGTGTGTGTGTGTGTGTGTGTGTGTGTTTCAGTATATGTGGGTGCATGTGTAAGTCTGTATGTGCGTGTTTGTGTGGAATCTGATATGTGCCTCAGGCCCCATGGCCCTGGTCTGTCTGCATCCGAAAAGCAAACTCTGCAATTATGATGACCGCCCTGTCCTTTTCATTTCCCATCTCCCTCCCTCTTTTCTGTCTTTATTTCTCTCTCTTACCCGACTGTCTCTTTTCTGAAAGGTAAAGAAAGGATTATTTACACAATAGGTTTGATTACAACTCTTTAAGTACAATCTTACTTCACAAGATACAATTTTTAACTTTTTGGCAGCAAGCACAATATTGTTAAATATTCATACAACCTTCTTCTAAAAAAAGAATAAATATTACAAATATTTAAAATAAATAATTCTCACAATTTTTGAAATCAGATTTGACTCATAGACTGAATCTTTAATTATAATTTCCTACATATTCAACTGTTGTTAGTGTTCATATCATTCTGTAAAATGTTTGCCTTGTAATGTTTTTTTTTTTTTTTTTTGGATTGACACTGCTCTAAATCATATGGCAGTGGTTGTATACAAGTACACAGTTTTTTACTGCACTGTTCTTTTGGCTATTATTTTCTGTTTGCTATTGTACACTATCTACTCCACTACACTGTGGGGAAGTATCATACTTTTTACCTCACAAAATTTATTCGATAGTTAAAGTTAATAGTTACATTGCAGATTAAGAATTTGAAAACCCATAATGACCATATAAAATATAATGCATCGCTATACAGTAAATTAAATTACTCAGCAGTACTTAAAATCACTTCACCTCAGCCAGCTATAACATTAAAATTCTGCTTACATGTTAATACATCAGATTAATAATCCTGTAATATACTACATAATTATCCAACTCTGCCGTTTGGTCTGCATAGTCAGTGATCTTTGTTTTTTTTTAAAGTACATATAACTGTTAATACTTACTGAAACATTTGCTTAAGGCCCTTTTAATAGAAGAGTTCTCTGTAATCATTTTCCCCTTTGTCCGCTTTAAGTCCTCCCTCCGTCTTTGTGGGTCTTTTTTTTTGTCAGCACGTTGAGTGTTTCTGTGGAACGTCACGGCTTCTTGTCAGGTCTCAGGGAGTGATTAACTGATGGAAGTGCTTACTAATTAATGTGTTTCATTCATTACAGTCATCAGCGCTGTGTTTACTATCGCCGTCCTGCAGTAGCCCTTGCACGTCACTGAATGGAATGTCAGCAAGTATTTAACTGAGGTCTGGCCTAAACTTTGTGTGTGTGTGTTTGTGTGTGGGTGGGTGTGGGTGTGTGTGTGTGTGGGTGGTGTGTGCGGTGCCCCTGATGTCCGTGTTAAAAGTATCAGCACGTATGTGCCTCATTCTCCATGTTTCTCATCTGGAAAATCATCCCATGTCCTTCCTTCACCTTTCCCATATCTGCCCCTGCAATTGCTTGATTTGTAACTTGATTTCAGGAAAGGGAAAACCTGTAGATTATCCAGCTTTCATTAGGGGGGAAAAACCCAGTCCGTGTCAGAGAAAGAAGAAATCAATTTAATACAGACTTAACTGGAGGAAATTGCATATTCTGCCTGTATGTGCTGAACAGGCACTTTCTCTTCCTCACCAGAGACCTGCCTCCCTATTAATTGCGGTGTGTCCATGTCAGTGGGTAAGTGGGCGTGTACGCGCGCGTGCATTTGTTTGTTTGTGTGTGCTTGTGTTTGTAATGTGCAGAGCCACTTCATTCGTGTGTGTGCCGGGTGTTTAAAGGTGCGCTGCCTGAGTGCGTGCTCAGTCTCTTTGTCTGTGTACGGAGGTCAGTTCTCAGATCTGTGGTAGGGCACTCAGCCAGATGTGTCCATTCTTTATTTGCGGCTTGCGTGTGCATTCCCGCCGCATGTGCTGTGCGCCCATATTTCTTTGTTGGTGTATGGCGCTCGCATAAGCACAAGCCCATGTGACTTAGCCAGGTGGAGAGGAGATTGGTTGGTATTTATGAACAAACGTCATAATTGTGACAGGATGATATACGACCAGCGTGTTCCACGCTGCCCCCCCTCCCCTCTCTCTTTTTCTTTTCGCTAAAAATATATATCTATGATAAAATACAGTCTTAAAAGCTGATGACCAATTTAGTGTGGCGTGTTGCGGACAAGGTCATAGAGATCTGGGTTCCTCTGTGTTCCTCCCTCCGAGGCCTGTTCTAATCTACAGAGCAAAAAGAAGGGCTCAAAGTCATTTCTCTAATTGCTTTTATAAGGTGCCCTTTTCACATGGTGTCTTCCCTGCTCATTCACTTTCACCGCCATTACGACATCTTACCAACGCACCTGCTGGTATAAATACTGCTTTAGATTGATATTATATTCACAGGGAGTGATAGAAACCCGACAGAAATATAGAAATAATACACTGCTCACTCTTAGTCCATCCTTCTCCTCACCTGAGTTGCCCAGCGAGGTCCGCAGGGTAAGTGTTTCATATCAATGGGTGGTACTTTTGATTTCTTAAGTGTTGCCCCTGCATTTGTGATCTATAAGGGGAGTTGAGGTGGTGAGGGGGCGGCGTGAGGTGAGGGAAAATAAAAAAAGGGGTTAAAGTGTGAGGGGGAAGGCAGAGAAGGATGAGGGGAGAGAGGTGGATGAGATTGAGCCTAGTGCATTAAGACAGTGTATTATTTGGCGGTTCCACTTGCTTGCGTCCATTAGGGGCGGCTGCTGTGCTATTAAAGGGGTCAGCAAAGTGTGTGTACCTGTGAGTGCACGTGTGCCACTACGCCTCCATGTGTGTGTTTAGCAGCAGAGTGCTCCAGTGTCTGATTGAACAGAATGGGGCTCCCCCTGCGCTAATACCTCTTCATTTTATTGGATTGGATGGCTCAAGTTATAATTGTATTAGAGCTCGTCCATCTCCATCCTCCATCTTTATCCCCAGCAGTGACCACATGCCATTCCCCCGACACACGTGGAAAACACCGGGGGGAGAGATGACGAGAAACCTCCGCAGAGACCGAGCACCTCAAGTGTTACTTTTATCCCCTCCCTCCTTCTTTGCTTCCTGAAAGTCGTTAAGGTCATTGTCATGTTACAGCTGTTCTCTTGGGCTGACGGGCTGGAAGTGGCGGTGGGGGGGGTGGGGGTACGGAACGTGAGAGGTGGCGGCAGGAGTGGAGGCTGAGGGATCTGATGCCTGTGTTATCATCGTGGTGACCTTGCTGCGTTCGGCCTCAAACGCGAGGCTCTTTTACGGAACTGCCGTCCACAAACCGGACACGCGGTCGTCGCAGTCTCTAGCTGTTGAGCCGTGGAGCCTGTTTATGTGTGTTTCATTCATAATTAGCCTTTTGCTTTCAGAGGGTGCCATAGGTTGTGCGTAGCTGGGGGCAGTAAGCTCTGTCACCCCAAGCCGAGCGCTGTGGTGTTGCACACTCAGCGATTACTCCAGAGTTAACCAGAGAGGCTTTGCTGCCTCTCACTTTCCCTTCGCCCTTGAAGAGACGAGGAGTTGTCAGGGTCCTCATAAAAACCCTGAACGATTGCGTCCGCGCATTCTCCCTCTCTCTTTCTATCCCTTTTTTCCTCCTCTCCTTCCAAAACCTGGCCATCTGTCTAATTGTTCACCTCCATCGCTTTAATGCTTTTTACATGCTTTTTCCCCCCTCTTTCCAGGCAATAAACTTTATTTTCTTCGCAAGACTTCAATCTGCAGGGGGAGGGTAGGCGGACAGACAGGCGGGCATGCAGGCTGCTCACCTTCTCCCTGTTGGATTTGCTCCAGTGGCCCCCCCCTTAGCCCCCCCCCCATCCTCCCTCTGGTCTCCCATTTCTCCATCTCTCCTTCCCTTTCCCCCCCTGCCTCTCTGGAGAAGGGGATATGTGTTCGTCATGCTGACACCTGTCTCATCTTCTCTGCTGGCCATACAAACATTGAGGGCTACCCTGTTGAGGAGACCCTATCCTGATCTGTTAATGATCACACTGCTATCTGCTCTGACCTTGTTTGGGATTCTCACTGTATGATTTAATTCTCCATTTCAAACAACTGAAGGCACCAAGCAAAGTTTCCTCCTCTCTCCCCTTCCTCTTAAACTTGGGTGAACACCCAGCGGCCAAATATTTGTTTCAGAGCAAATGCCTTTTTCGTTTTCCGTGCAGATCTGTGTATGTATTTTTTTGTGAAAGTGGATAGGAGTGTAAATGCATATTGTACAAGTCATTAAATTAGACAGTTGTCTCCTCTCACCTGTGATTACTGCTGTGTGCAGATCATATAAGCAGGTACCCTATAATCATATCTGTAATAGCCATAATCAGCCCTTTAATGCTTTGTAATAGCATCCATATAATGGTATAGAGTAGCATCAAGAGAATAATTCAGGCATAGATAATGGTGTGATTGCACGGTTTTACCCTTGAGTCACAACACTGAATTTGTTGTGTGTGTATTGGTGTGCGTGTGCCTGTGTACGCATGTGTAAATGCGCCCCGGGGCAGTTAAGGTGTCTGTAAAATGCCTGAAGAATCACATTTCCATCAGAAGGTGCTCTTAACCCTTTCTTGTTGTCTTTGTGCTCACTGCTCCATGGAGCGTCGCTGCTGTGGGTGTCATGTACACTTAGCTGCGTGAAGACAGACACGCAGAGGAAAGCATTCCCATATGACGCCCCCAGACTAGAGATCAGATCTTTTGGAGAGGCTGACAGGGGCGCCGCAGTGGCAGCGGCGGAGGAGGTGGCGGATTGGAGAGCGGAACGCTGAGCGCTTTTCCGGGGTGTAATGTGAGTTGACAGCGTTCCTCTGGGATGGCGGGCTTGACGAAGGGGAGAGGTAGCATCAGGAATACCTGCCGCCACTGCAGCCAGAGCCCAGCAGGGAATCCTGGGAGAAATAGCTCATTCAGTTTCCCTTCTCCAGCATGAGTGATGAGTCTAATGGACCGTTCGTCTGATCCGAACACTCTCCGCCATGATTCACACTGCACACACTTGTGCTAAGTCACACCGAGGCCCCTTGTGAGCATGTGTGTGTTGAAGGGAGATTGAACCTGGATTGTCGGTTGAGAGGACCTGTTCTTATAAAGATGTAGAGGAAGGCGAGATGAGGACACAGCAAATACAGACAGGAAGGCAGCGAGATAGTCAAAGTTGACACACAGAAGGACATCAGAGGGAAAAAAAATTGTATGTTGCTGTCACAGAGATATGCGCCTTTGTCTCTGTGCCTCTGCCCGGCTGCAGGATGGTACAGTAGCATGGAGGGAATGATGAATATTTAGCCTGTCTTCCTCGGTGTGTAAATGCAGCTATGCATTAACTTCTTAAGTCATTTATCTTTCTCCGCTCCTCTCCCATCCTCACCCTGTCGCCCAACATATGGTGGAGGAGGATGCACACGCATACACACAAACAGAGCTGGGAACACGCTGTCACAATCCGCCGAGTTCTGTTGGAGTCTTCAGACGGGACTGCGATCGCATGTCAGCACTCTTCTCACATCACTTCTACCAATCTGAGCAATAGAAGTACTCAACTCAATTTTTAAACTGAACTAAAACCTTTTGAGTTTTTATGATAAATAAAGTTCGCCACAGGTTCTATTTCCTTTTACTCTGCTGTTGCTCTAACAGCCGTACTTCTGTGTTTTCTGTCTCCACAGCACAGAGCACGCGTGGAGGCCATGATGTGTGACCTGGCTTCTCTCCGCAGCGTCCGGGAGTTTGCTGAGTCTTTCAAGGCCAAGAAACTGTGAGTATAAAACACAGTATGAATTTTGTTACCTGTGATTAAAGGCCTTCCTAATACTTTATGGTTCAGGTGGCATCACTGAGCAGACTTACATCTATCTACTATGTTCCTGATGGATTGAGCGACGTTTGTTGTATTTTCCGCCATCACAGCTGCATTTGTGTGTGTATTTGTGTCAATTTGCTTGACATTGATGAACAGACTGCCCGACTTTATGGCACTTATTTTGTGGTGGTCAGCTCTTACAGCATGTGTCTTGTGGCCGATCGCACAGTTGCTATTTTGGGGTCGCGCATTCTGTCATCCATACTGTGTGTTTGTGCGTACGTGCGTGTTTGTGTGTGTGGTGGTGTCAGGGGAGCCCCTTGGGGAGAGGCAGGGCAGTCATCGCCTGTAGCAGCCCTGGGGCAGGGTATGGCCATCCAGGACACGTGTCTTGGGTCAGAGCCAAACCTCGTGGTGGCTTCCCTCACCCTGTGTCCTACGGTTCCCTCCCATCTCTTACATGTGCCTCTCCTATCCAATGAAGTACTGTATGTCGACCTCCCTTTAACCATGATGGCCCCAAAATGACTCTCCAGGTTTTTTATTTTGTGGTTCCATTTTTGTTTCCCCTTTGTTTATCTACCTTAGTTTCTCCCTCTCTCGTGTCGTCTCAGTCTTTCTCTGTCTGTGTTGCTCTCTCTCTCTCTCTCTCTCTCTCTCTCTCTCCCTCCACCTCAGTATTTTGGCAAGGTTGTATTTCTTCATTAGCTGTGCTGTTAGGGGGGAGTGGGGGAGTCCCAGGGGACGTCAGAGTACATTAATTCTCATCAGAAGGCGAACAGAGCAGAGTGGAGGCTGGGAGCTCTGAGCTGTGAATGGCACTGGGCAGCTGTCTGAGTCTACCACCACTCTATTACTGCACGTATGTCTTCAGGCATAACACACGCAAGAGTTGCGCACACAACACACACGTATATGCGCATACATGCATGGAAACACGCAGACAATTCTGTGTACAGAAGCCCACACACACACACACACACCCCCATGCGTTCTGTAAACACAAAGACACACGCACACAATAATGCTCCCGCAGTGTGTCATTGACAGGTGAAATGTAATCAGAATTCCTTTTTCTCCCTTCTCTCGTTTCTTACTCCCTTGCTTTTAAGTGGTTTAGTCAGTGGCTTTCACGCTGCTCTGTGTTCCATTGACCCCAATTCTGCTTTAATTGCCTGTCCTTTGAAATGAAATTACCTGGATATTGATATTGTTGAATGCAGTGCAATTTCATTGGGATGTAATTGATGGAGGACAGTGCTGACAGAGTGCTCTTAATACAATTTCTACTGAACGGTCAGTAATTAACACGTGCAGTTTATTTTCCAGCTGCATTTATCATGTTCTCATTTCAAGCAAATTGTGTGGAATAGATGGGCTGCAGCGGCCGGACTGCATCAGTCTACTACTCTTCCGTTACGGCGAGGCTGGAACATTGTTCCAAACGCTTTGTGTCTTCGCACACTTTGTTTGCACATGGGCCGGGATGAGGGTTGCACACATATCTGCTGCTCCAGTTTTCCTGTTGCCGATAAAGTGCAGTGTTAATGACCAGCAGTCCGAGCCCAGCTCACACAGGCAATATCTTCTGCTGGCCCGCATTATCAAAGAGGTCAGGGGTCATACCCAGGGGGGTTATTTAAAGTAAATATATAAACTGATGTCTCCCAGTTTGGTAGTTAACATCCTCGTTTGACCAGCGCTGAGATTGCACAGTGCACACAGTGTTGTGTGAGGTCTTAATGTGGAGAGTGGGACCGGGCAATGCAGCAATAGGCCTATTAAAGACATTCATTAGACCTGTGCTTATGAGAGAGGGACTAACTGGTGGGCAGTTGAATTAACAGGCCTTTTACATTACAAGCAGACTCACCAGAGGCCCATCGGAGCTGCGTGGGGGAAATCGCTCTGCTGGCTGGAGGAAAGTTGGTTATTAGAGTTTTTCATCGCAAATATGTGAAATACTCACAGAGTGACATACTTTGTCTTCTTTAGCTTATCTTTGCTGTCAAAGGAGGCAGAGGTGTAATCATTATAAAGAAAAGTATATTTATTGACAAACATGCAGAAAAACAAAATATAAACTTCCTAAAAACCTCTGTATTTGATGAAAATACACTGCTACACATTTCTTTGTGTAGCTGTTCAGTTTTAGAAACAAGGACATTCATTTTCTTTTAGTTTATTAACACAGTGTGTTAATCAGTATAAGTATAAAACAGCATCTGTTAAAGAGGACAGTCAGTTGCTCCTTTAACAGGATTCGATGAAGAGGAGTCCACTTAATTCTTAAAATGTAAAACCAGATCTCTCTCTGATGAAATTTGACTTCACTCTCAACATCTTGATGTGCTTTGCTTGTATTTTGGGTGAAATTAAAATATGTTGCTGCTGGTGCGTGCTCTGTTGATAATGTGCTCAGGTCAGCATTCTTTAAGTTGACTTGTGAGTAGGTATGTGCTCTTTAATGAACCTTGTGTGTTTGGAGGCCTGAAGGTGATCGTACAGTACACTCCTATGTAATAGCATGGGATGGCTCATTATAGCAAGGCATAACAATTCACACATTAATTTTCCAGCATCCAGTTTTTAATTAATCCAGTAGGCAGTCTTAAACACAGGGTACACAAATTGCCTTCGGCCTCATAATTAATTCTAATGGAAGAAATTAAAAATTGGTGGGGTGTGTTTGGATTGTTCGGCTGTGTTACTGTGGTTTCGAGTCGCTGGAGCGACGCTGTCACCGACAAGGATCTCTCACTGCCCTGACCAATCAGGCAATCTCCATTCAGTGCCACGCGAGCAGGGAGTGTTACTCGTTCGCCCACACACGAAACCTGCAAGCATGGAAATATGGTGTGTCTCTGTAGCTGTGTGTGTATGTGCACGCTTTACAGGGCCCTGAATGAAGGCACTTGGTTTTTATGTCATGACTGTGTGTGTGTGTGTGTGTGTGTGTTTGTGTTTCTCCTTTTGATCTGGTCTTTTTCTTTCTCTGAGTCGATCTGTTGGTGGGTTTTGGTTACTCAGTAGTTACACAGAGCCTGTATCAACACCCATTACTTCCAGCAGCCTCGTGTGTTGAAACGGTTTGCGATTGCTTTTCAATGTGTTGTTGCTCTTGGAGCGCAGCCAGCTGTATTCAGTATCTACAGTACCTGTCGAGCCGTGGGGAGTTGCACTGAAAACCTCTGTATCATATCAGCGTTACTGATGCTCAGTCTCTATAGACCTCTAAAGTCCACCACACTCTGAAATAAGACACCCTGTGTGCTTCCTCTGCTTTGGCTTCTCACTATTACATCCTCCTTTTTTTGTGCGTTTCTTCCCCCCATCGCCTCTCCTCACCCACTCTTCCGCCGTATGTGGTATGAAAACCCTCTTTTATTTGCAGCCCAGTCTTCTCTGTTGTCACTCGAAATCCATAAACAAACATGTTTTATTTTCTGCCCCCCCTCCCACCGCAGGCCCTTGCACATCCTGGTGTGTAATGCAGGAGTGTGCACTCAACCCTGGAGCCTGACAGAGGACGGCCTGGAGTCCACCTTCCAGATCTGCCACCTAGGGCACTTCCTTCTTGTCCAGTGCCTACAGGACGTGCTACGTCGCTCGGCGCCCGCCCGAGTTGTTGTCGTGTCTTCAGAGTCTCACAGGTAAAGACAATAACATCGGCAGGTTGATGGGCAGATTCTGACTGATATCAAGTGGAACGCATAAATGCTCCATGCAAAATTACGCGACGCAAACCATTCCCCATCTGAAAAACACATATAGCTCAGTTGCCATTCACAGTTAAGTCATATTAAAGTCACACTGATGGAGTGTAAGCGGTAATATCCTGAAACTACCCGGTCCAATCGAACAACTCTTCAACTCCAGTCACGCTGCCGAAGCCGCTACATTGGCTGGTTCTCACCACAAACTGATAGATCAGGCTTAATGCGTATTGTCAAACATGACAGCCTCACTCACTGAAAACTCATTTCACTCCGCACGCTGTCACTATAAATTAAACGTATCATCAACATGATGGATGGACTTATCAGCTAAAATTTACTTTGATCAAGTATCTGCTCCTTTCTCTGTGACCCTCTGACTCAGCCCCTTTTCGCCCTCTTTCCTCTCTTTTTTTTTCGTCACTCCTTTCTCCGAGTCTGTCTTTTCGTTGAGCAACTCTCCCCCCATGGACTCTGGTTTTACCTGTCATACAGCAGACAGGCATGATGTCTTGCAGTGATCTGTGAGCCCAGGCCCTGAGCCATGTGTCTCAGAGTCAGAGAGAGTGTGTGCGTGCGACATTGATCCCGGCTCGGTTCAGTCAGACAGCCAAGCAGAGTGATTGATTGGAGCTCTGCAGAGTGACCTGAGACAAGGAGAACATACGCAGAGTTATTCTAGCAGATCAAGCAGCAACACTGTTACTGGGGCCCTCGTATGAGTTATGTTATACAGACTGCCATGCATGAGAGGACAGGAGCAGCAAAGGGGATGGTTTGACACCCAGATCCACTTGGGGTCACACAGCTATTACATGCTGGAAGAGAAGCGAGAGGAAGAGGGAGAAGGAAAAGCTTATTGAAAGAAATCATGTCAGGCAGTGAGTATTGGCAGAATTTGATCGATGCAAGACTTGCCTACACAGTAAGAACAGGGAGTTCACATGAAGTTTTTTGACGTTGTAAAAACCGTCAGGCTGCTGTTCCAACGGCCAAAATGTGCAGCATGTCTACATAATGCATGGCCAGGAATGGTCAGATATTCTCTTCACTCTTTGCCCGGCAGATCCCTCGCTCCTCTTCCATCCCCCCGACACATTGCACTCACCTTTCCCTCTCTCCTCTGCCAGCAGCGGTGGCTTTAACCCCTTCAAAGAGGGCTTAGGTAAGACCAGAGGGAGTCGGTTTCACACTGACCCAGACTAGAGGCGGTGGAAATAGACAATATCTCATATTACATCTTTCATTCTGTCCACCTCATTCCAGACCTATATTACATCTTTTGAAGTCGCTCCCATTTGTGTTTGTGTTATTTTCAGTATCCGCTGATTTGTCGTTTATTCACTTATAGCCTCCCCTCACAAGCGCGTGTGACCCCTGACCTGGCAGCTTATTGTATTCCCTAAGCTCCTTGTCCGTATTGACCAATAAGGGACAGAGGTGGGAGAGATGGACGCACGGGTAATGGCCGGACACTTTATCAGTTTCCACCATAGAGGCTTATTGTGAAATTGGCCCGATGCAGGTTGACTTTGGCTGCATCAGATCTGCTGAAAACAAGATGAGATCGCATCCTCAATGAAATTACCTCCGATAGATCTGAGCTGCAACCTCTGCCGTGCACTTTTATGTTCAAGCGAGATAATTCTTTTACCCAGAGTCTCAGTGTTTTATTTTGCAAGTGCACGTGGTTCGCCAGGCAGGTTAATTTACTGAGGGTAAAATCACTGTAAAACCTCGTTCAACTTTAACTTCGCCATAACGTGAACAACTTTGAAAAAGAGCAACAACCCACATATCAATTTCTACTTGGCGGAGCAGTTATGAAGTTGCAGCACATGAAATGAAAAGCCTGCAGATGTTGTAATTTAGCCAAGCAGGGATGTTGCGGAAGGCGACAGTAAACAAGAGGCAGCGAGCTTGTAAAATCACAACAAGGAAAGCAGGTGACATTTTGATTGGTTGTTTTCTAATGACTGGATTAATATGTAGGATGTGTTCCGCCAGTTTGGAGCCTTTCGTCTTCCCCTCTTCTCACACACACACACACACACACACCACACAGGGGTGTAGGTTTTGTGTATTGCAATGTTATTTTGTGACTGCATAATAACACAACGAGTAGTGTAATGTTTAAGGGGCCTTGTCAAACATCTGGAGTTTAACAGCTCTGTCGCAGGCAATTAAAGAACATGATGTCATGTGTTTGATTTGTATGCAGCCACCAACACACATCTGCTGGGAGAAAAGCTGCCACGCACGTGCGCACGTTATAACTAGTTTTGATATGGACTTTGTTTCAGGTTCACAGACCTCTTGGACTCGTGTGGTAAGGTGGACCTCTCGCTGCTGTCTCCCCCGAAGAAGGAGTACTGGTCCATGCTGGCATACAATCGGGCCAAGCTCTGTAACGTTCTCTTCAGCAACGAGCTCCACCGACGCCTCTCGCCTCACGGCGTCACCTCCAACGCGTTGCATCCTGGGAACATGATGTACACCTCAATCCACCAGAGCTGGTGGCTGATGACCTTTCTCTTCACGCTGGCCAGACCTTTCACCAAGTCCATGGTGAGTGATGAAAAACTTTTACGTAACTTTGACTCTGACCTGACCCAGGAACACGCCACACTGTCCATTCCTTTCATTTCACTCGAGTAGCTCTGTAGCTGATTACATTTTCCTCAATGGTAAGCAGTGAATTCACCGCGCTATATCACAATCTTCTTATTTCTGAGTCTGTGTCCCTTAGCCTGCCTTTATATTTGTCTTGGCACGCTCATGGGAGAGCGGAGAGGAAAAAGGATGGAGAGGGGTTGATCTGCTGAGTGCTGAGGGCTCAGGGACAGAGTCTGGGTTTCACAGATAGAGAGATATTCTGTGGTTTGTTTTCCTCTTCCTCCTGTCACTGTTTATTTAACTCTGAGAGCACATTCCTCCTCTCCTTTCACCAGGGCAGGCGATATTCCAGATCCTGTGTACTGTGACTATTAGGTTACTGTACATGTACTGCGCAAACTCGGGCCTCTTATCCCGTGCAGGCGTGTACTCTGGAGCACTGGAGTAATGAGCTCTCTGTCGATTATGTTTTTACCATATTGGCCATTCTCATCAGGAGAATGTATTACAGGATATTTTCTGATGCTTTATCTTAAGTGCAGTGTCATATTGGCAGGCTGAGAAAATGCCTCTGCCCTGGCCCAACAGTGTCCTTAACTTCAGAGATCATAAAGTTAAATTTTTATTTAGTTTACAACACAGTTCAAAGGTATTGTCCTCATCAGTCCAGGTTTTTTTTGGGGGGGGGTTGTGTTTTCATCTGTGCTTTCAGTGAAAAGCAGATTTCTACCCTTCAGGCTTCACATAGTCTCTTCATATATGCCATAGTTTGACTAATACATCTTTCCATTAGCTGCTCATCATCGTTTATCAATTAAGCGTTTGCACTGAACTGGTGATATGTTGAAAGGCAGCGTGGTGGAGTTGAAATGAGCCGCTATTCTGATCCATCACGTTTGACAGACACAAAGCCTCAGGCTGTCATTTGTCTCTCCTGCTTCTGACATCGGATGAGAGATGGAAGGAACCGCTCCTCTGCACCTTTCACAAAATGCCAAGCTAAAAGATTTTCCTCAGTTTGACTGTCTCTGTCCCAAAGCACCTTTTCTCTCCTCTTTAGGTTTTTTAATGTTTTTCTTTGTCATCACTTGCTGTTTTTTTTTCCAAAATCTGGTTGGTCTCCATTTCTGTTTGGATCTAAATTTCTTAAACTTATTTTCTTTAATCAAAAAAATTCAAGAGTGTACCCTGGAGTGGATGAGGCTTGTGTTTTTGTGTGTGTGTGTGTGTGTGGGTCGGAGGGAGGGGTGTTACCGTTTTGGTTGCGAGCGCACAGACGCAATTAGCAGAGCGCTTCCTCTTCCAGAATGGGGAAGAACGGCGTTTCTTCACGTGGTTAATTAAATGTAGTGTAGATGTTAGTAAATATTAAAGGACAAAGGTAGAGTTAGTAATTAAATTCTGGTCTGCTGACACAGCGATTAGCTAAAACTCTTGTCTGATAAAAGGCCACACGCAGACACGCAGCCTTACACACACACACACACACACACACACAGACAGATACACAGGCACACCCTTGAGCTGAGCATTTGCTCTTATTTAAATCTGGGGTTGATAAGGCCCCTAAAAGTGTATCCTCTTTAAAATCCCACTCCTCACTCCTTCTGCCCCCACATTAAGGGCTTAATAAAACAGTGATATTATTTCAGTTATTGGTTGCAGGGATATGAAGATGGTATCGCTTTAATTGCTTGCGTACGCTTGCGGGATCCATGGAGATTGTTCTGGGATGCAAACATAAGCAGAATGTCGGCTCCAAAAAACAATCACATGGCCCCCGTGTGTGTTCTTGCGCAAATAACCATCCTCTCATTTAAAACACAGGTTTGATTTATAGGAGCACAGGTGGAGTGATATAGACTTGCCCTCCACGAGTAGACACACACACACACACACACTGTGGCAGACAAGCACACGTGTGGATTCACAACATGGGGTCCTAAATCATTAATTTGACTGTAGTAAAGGAAATGTCATGTCAGGCCATGCCCTTGGTTCTTGGTCATCCTTTCCTGATGAATTGTGCTTCGTGTTCTGTTATTTTATCACCCCTCAACTTTTTCACACCAATTTTATCTTTTTATCTTTGGTATTTTGATCTCAAATTGCAAAACTATATTTTGATATCCTATATTTTGCATTCTTTGTGTTGTGGATTCTACTTAAGGGAAAGAAACTTCTCTATTAGTGGGGTGAACAGCCCACTCTGCTATTGATGTAGAGTGCTGATTCCATTTTTGCTGAGCTGAGAAAGGCATCTATAAAGAGCCATGACATTTTAATCAGCCAAACTATCTCTCACTAACATCATGTTCCCCTCCCCGTGCCTTGATCTGCTTATCAGAGATGGTGCGACCAGGCCTGTAACTCCTGTTTCTTTAATTCAGCGTGTTTAGAGTGGGCGTTTTCCCTGTGTCCCTCGCTGTGATTATCAGCGTCGAATGATCTGGCCTGCAGTGGTGTGCGTGTGAGTGAGCAGAGAGAGAGTGAGAAAGGCAAGTTGTTATCGTAGTTCTGCAATTTAACGCTCAGAATTTGATTGACGCCGATTTTGATTGATTCATTTGATGTACGATCGGTTTTCGGGCCTTTCAAGATCATCTTCATGTACGGGGAAAGTTATCTGAACCAAAAGTTAAGATGGACACACTTTTATGAAGCATATTATGAATTTCATTGACCGTTGCAGTTATTCGTTGGGCTGTAACCTTTGTGAAGTTGTCACTGTCTTGTCATGGCGTAACGCTGACCCTGTGACATTTTGTTGACTGACTGATGGCTCCCTCAAGATCATCGTACCCTCAGGCACTGAGCAGCTGGGCCGAGCCTATACTCATCAAATCTATACCTTAACTATAGGCACAGACAGCGTGGGCAGCGGCTCCAGCACCTCATCATCCACTGTAATGGTTAGAATGAGGGGAGGGGGGGTGTTATGGGCACAGGCCTAAGAGACTCCGCTGGTCCAATCAGACACTTCAGTCCCTCCTTCCCCAGGGGGCCAGTTTCATCAGCGCTCTTGCCTTGTCCCATGCTTCTTAGTGTTTCAGCATGATTATTTTACCCAGGATCCTGCCTCGGGCACCAGGCCACCTTTTTACATATGCACAGGCTGAACTTTTGACCAGGCACCAGCAGTCAGGGCTGTATAAGCGGAGTGGTTGCTCTGTCAGGAGTAGTGGGACTGCTAGTGCCTCCTCAGCTGAGCCTCGCCTGCTGTGACCAGGAGCTCTCTGCTACTCCTTGGCGGTTAACCCCAGAGACGGGCCCTGTGACGGAGACATTACCATATAACACACGAACAGTGGGGTGGGGCGGCCGGGGCTGCGCGCGAGCCGCTGTTTCTACAGTCTTCTTTATCAGTTCCTCTGCTGCAGACAGACGTGAGGTCAGCAGCTCTATCTGCTATCTGATGTAGCACACGGTCACGGCGGCCCCGCTGCACACCGAGGCAACCTGTGTGTACGCGCTTGTGTTGTGCGCGCTGCTCAACCATGTGGAAAGAAAGAGGAGCAGAGGTCCCAGTCGCCCTGCCAACCCCCCTTCTCCTTGGTGAGGTTAGATGAGCTGCCAGGCCCTTGTAATAGAGTCCTCTTGGATGATTAGGAGCTACACAGGGTTGGTGGTGGTGGTGGGGGTCAGATCCAGCCTGACTGGAGACACTGTGCAGGTTTCTCCTCAGCGGTGTAGATGGAATATTACATATTATACCAATTGACATGAGGTTCACATAACCTACCGTGATATACCGATTTCCTTAAGAGGCCATGTTTTAGATCGTTGTTGAAGACGTAGATAAAATGAATGTGATTTTCCTGCCAGACGTTCCCTGCTGCGCGTCTGCACTATGGGCAAGAGAGGGAGAGAGAGAGAGAGAGAGAGAGAGAGAGAGAGGGCTGGAGGGGGGGCATAGGGAGAGAAAGACGTGTTGGTGTAGGGATGGATAAAAGCATACAATCCCATTTGGCTGTATTGACATGTGTGTTCCTGCCCAATTCTGTTACAGGGATTATTGTCCACAGAGATACCATTTCATTAAACACACACACAGACGCGCACACAGACACGGGCCCAACACACAATCGCACGCACACATACACACAGATGGCCCGAGGCCTGGTTATGCGGTCCATTGCACAGGGAAACTGTGTAAATGGTTTATTGTGGATGAGTTGATGTGATGGAGAGCGTGTCCAGATCAATAAAGAACCAATCAAATGCTGACAGTCTGCTACTGTATGCAGTCAGTCATTCACCCCTCCTGCCCGTGGAGCTACACAGCATGAAGGAGGCATGAACAATATCCCTGTTGAAAGCGGAAGAAGTTGGCAAAAGTCATTTTTAAGAATCTGAAAAATTTTGCTGCTGGTTAATACTACAAAAAAAGTCACCTTGCTGTTGATGTTTCTCTTACAAAAAATGATAGCGTTTTTCTGAGATGTCATGTTTGTGATAGACTGAGTTTTGTTTGTGAAGAAACATCACTCAGAGGCCTTAAGCCACCGCCTCCATTCTCCTCAGGGGAGGCCATTAGGACGCCTCCCCAGCCGAGGTTGTCTGAGTCTGGGCTGGTGTCTGAGTTGGGGCTGGGCTAAATTACCCCAGAGCTACAGGTCAGAGCCAGCTAGACCCTCACTGTCAAGGGACTCTCTCTGAAATAGAAGGGATCAGAATGGGCCAAAGAGCCAGAAACTGACCTGGCCAGAGAACATCCTCACTCACTTACCCTCTTACTCCTTCACGTTGCCTCGATCACCCTCTGACCACTTTATTCCTGTGACCCTCGGAGAAGAGAGAGATGTAACCTATCACCCCTTTTTCAACAGTCCTACTACACACACACACACACACACACCCGACACACCTCTCCCTCCCGTCCATGTTGTGACATGGAGCTGATGGACTATTTTTCAAATTGATTTCAAAAATGTACATAAGCAGCCGATCCCCTAGCCCAGATTACCTATTGATTTTTAATATGAAAAGCTCATTATATAAGCAGGAACTGCAACACAAAAAGCTAGCCAACCTTTGCATAAATCCTTTAATTGAATTTCCAGAGCCTGTGGTTCTACATTTTTTAATTAAATCCATTTCTTTTTTAAGGGTTGCTGTGTAATTTGCATGCTGTGAAGTGGGTGCTGTCCCAGATAAAGTGCCATTGATCCTTATTAAGGCTCACCTCTGGGCTCGCTGAAAACCAACCGCAGAAATTAAATGTGCTCATGGTGCATACACTTATTGCCCGCATGATAGGATTAGAGGCAGTGGGTAAAGGAGAAAGAGAGAGAGGGAGTGAGATAGAGATGGAGGGAGAAGGAGTGATGGGGTAAGAGGTGGGGAGGGAAAAAAGGGGGGGTATTATTAATCGTTGTTCATATTAATGTAATATTTCACCTTTCCTCTTTGGAGTGAAATTGTGAAGTGGTTGTTTACACGTTCAGACCCATGCGGGTTCCTCATCAAACACACTCTGGTCTATTGGTCTGTCGGGGGTCTGCTGTGATTTCAGCTGCAGTAGTGAAATCTGTTACCTCGGTGTTCATGTGTGTTTTCCATGTCAAACCAGTTCTGCGGAAAAAAAAAAAAAAATATATATAAACATGTTCGCTCCTGAAAATACGCTCATGTGGAAATCACTCAGCTCATCTTTCACCGAGGAGGCCATGGTCTGCAATCTGTCTAAGGAGGTGGTGTTTAACTTCCTATTTAGAGATGAAATGATTACTTAATTTTCTCGTCCTTATCCTAGTATCTTGCAAAAGAGTGTGTGCATGTAGGTGTGGAGATGCTGTGTGTGTGTGTTTGTGTGTATGTGTGAGCAGGGATTTTTATCACTGCTGCGTGGTAGCTGGTAAATCAGGCCTCTCCTTCCTTGTCTTCCTGTGTGGTTATATGCAGACGGTGGAGTAAATCAATAGGGATTAACCTGTGACCCCAGCCACATACTTATAGCCCAGTCCTCACTGCTCACACATCTCTCATCAGTTTCACTTAAACACTGCACCTCACTCAATAAGGCACCACACACTAATTCATTTCAAAGATGGAGGGCCCCTTTCGCAGACCTCACACACACACACACAGACATACCTTGTTGTCAGAGATGATCAGTTTGTGATCAGCAGACTGTTAAATATTCATATGTGAAAAACTGAAAGAAGCCTTGATGTTTAAAAAAAATATGAACAGAATTGAATTGATTCATTGATATGAAAAAATTCTAACACTTTGACCTGATCATTGTAAAGAGGTGAAAGAATTGAGTTGCACTGAAGGCTTCCTTTTCTTAAAAAAACCAATCTCCACCTCAGGAACCCCATGGTGGAGGTGAATGAGAAAAATGATTTGTCGTGATTTGGGTGAACTGACCTTTAAATGCTGGAAGCTTTTTGGTTTCTCACTGAAATATTTCTTCTTCCTCCTCCTCTCCCATGAGAAATGCCACAAGTTGAAATTTTAGTCTTTTCTTTGAAGGTTTCTTAATTGTGGGGGACATGTGTCTTTAAAGGCACCAACACACTCTTGTATTCTCTCCTTTTCCCCGACTTCCTTGCGAGATATTGACACCAGCTGACTGATTGCTCTGTTGTCTCTCTATCTTTTGTGTACATGTCCATGTAAAAGTGTGTGTGTGTGGGGGGGGGGGGGATTCGTGTGAGTTTGTGTGTGTTGAGCGCTGCAGTGTCAGCAGTATGTGCTGCAAGTATTGACCCAGGCCTGTCCTCTGCTCTGACTGGCTCTTGTCCCTAACTTGTCATTTCTCTCTCTCCCTCCCTCTCTCTCCCTCTCTCCCGCCCTCATATTCTCATTGTGGATCTCTTGGTTGATTGGCTGATCAATGTTTTGCCACCTTCGATTAGTCATAAAAAGATTTCTGTTCCTTCCTGCTTTAGCCATGATTTAATTTAAATGTTAAATGTGTGTTTTGTTCTTGTAGCATTATCCTGCACCACACACTTTGCATTGAAGCACATCCGTCTGATAGGGGTTAGATATGGGAATGACCTCAGTAATGTACAAAGTAGTACCTGAGAGCTCAGCAATGCTTTTAACGCACATACAGTTTCACGTAATGCTCGTCACTGAGTGATGGCGGAAGGTCAAATAACAGAGGAGGGTGCCTTTTCTCCAGGGACGACCATAAATACTGTATGAAGGATGTCTCACCTCTCCTTACTCTGATTGTATAAACAAACGGATGATTAATTTCCTTTATTTTACCTCATTTTATTTATCAACTTATTTTCTACAGCCCTTTCTCTTTCCATCCCTCTCTCTCTCTCTCTCCGGCGAGTAGAGTCTGGCTACTCATTGAGGTGTGTGAGCGTGCTGGCCAGAAACAAAAGGCTTTGATTTCCCTCATTTCATTTCATAATCCAATCAATCAGACTAAAACAGCTTGGTTCCTTTTCTGTCCTCCCCTAACCAACCATACATACATATTTACACACACGCATGCAGAGCACCTCCTGAAGGTATGTGCAGCGAGTCATTCCAGTACTGGGGACCCCCCCTGGGGTTAGAACACTCTGTGTGTTATTGATTGCGTTGCTGTTGCATGTTGTGCTCAATCATGTGTTCCATGCATCTAGCGCTGTCCTCTCCCACCTGGCCCATTAGATTAGGCTAATGCATTCAACCATTGATTAGTCATTACACTTAGACCTGATCAGCCAATCGCCTACCTGGTTTGACTCTACTTGACCCGTGAACCCCGGCTCTCGTGTCATCTCGCCAGCTCGAACATGTTAAAAACACACATGTACCTCGCAGCTCTATACCTAATGTATAGGTGTAGGTTCACTACCCTTCTGATATTCGATACTGATAGCATTTCCATGCGTTTTTGAATCACATGCAACAGAGAGCTATAGATTCTATTGTCAAGCATAGACGCCCTGCACTCGGCATGGATTTCAAAAGTGACCCTGACTGAGCCTGTTGATCGGAGCTCATTAGAGCTTGTAGCAGAAGTCAAAGTGAGACCGTGATGTATGAGATGTTTATGTTTTCATTTCTGTTTCCGCTCACTGTTCCTCCATGACCGGCCTCTGGAAAAGCTGCCCCCTGTGGCAGGTGCACTGTACAGTCACTTACCTATTGTACTGAGAGGTGAGCATTTCTCTCTGTCCTTTCTACTTTCTGCTCCTCAACTTTACCAGGAAATAAGTTGCTATGTTTAGCTGACAGCTGCAGTTCGTAAAATATGCCCTCAGCAAAATGATGAGGTGAAAAGTTGAAGATATTTTAACTTTACTCTTTTATTATATTGTCTGACTGAAGACTCTGGAAATATTAAATGAAAAATATTTGCAGCAATTCAAGACATGTTGTTTATACAATTATGTTTTTACTTTGTCCACCCCTGTGACCACATTACCCACAATGCAACATGTCTGCTGTTTGGTCTCACCACGACCGAGGTAGCCTCAAGCTGCTTGTCTCAAGTTTAAAAGAGGTGCAGGCAAATTCTGGATAAATAACTAGAGACATCTGCAGCAATTATATTCTAATAGCTTGTGTGGAATTGATTTTGCTGACAATATTTTTGGACTTTTACTTAAATAAATATCTCAGTGTAAGATTTTTAATATATTGGAGCAGTTTTATATATATTTCAGTATTGCTTCCTGTAGATGGATAATCTGCATTCAGCGGCCCACTACTGGCTCCTTGTTCTCGTATGACCAATCTTCCAGTGTTAAGACTCTGACCTTGACAGTGACGCTTAAGAAACAATATGTCCTTCTGTCCGTCCACCCCCGTCCTCCTTATTTGCTCTTTTCCGTCTCTCCCCCTGTGCACAGTATTGAGTCTGTCTGTGAGCAATAGGTGTTTTAGGGACAGTCCCATTGATAAGTGTGTGTGTTTGTGAATGTGCAGCGCGAAGCACCGAGCTGAGTGATCAGGGTTAGATGTCCTTATTGGATATGAGCTGGCTACTCCGTGGCTCTGCATTAAATTTGTATTGAATTGGAAATTAATGATTGGATAATTTTATTGATGTTTCTTGTATTGAACATATAAACAAAATGTTCTTTTGAAGCATTGTGGCAGTGTTGCACCCTGGGGTGAGGGGGGGAGAGGGAGTGGTCCCAGTTGTGCTTAAGAAAGAATAAGTCCATGTTAAGTCCATAGTGTATTGAAAAAAAGAGAGCGACTGGATCGATGGGGACCTGGCGCTTGAGACACACTTTAATTGTATTATTTTCTTTCGGATTTCTGCCCTCCCATATCTATCTCCACGCAGCAGTGACAGATTTGATATGTACTGCCAACATTGTCATGAAGACAGATCTGAATTTATTGAACAGTTTCAAAAACAAATTTGCTTTTCTTTGATTTGTAGACGCACGCGGACCGAGGGCTTGTAGTTACAGTGAGGTGTTTGACAAAAGGGATTTTTTTTTAAATTCCTTTTTGTATTGCCTGTAAATGTTTAGGCAGTGCTTTGATGCCTTTTTTGTGTATGTTAAATCAGAGCTACTGCGCGGGAAGTCTTCCAAATCAAACACATGCAACTTTCTCAAAGTGGAGACGGACAGTTTCTTTCGCTGTGATGCGGACGGGAACAGATCAAAGAGATGAGAGATGGCGAGACTCTGAGTGGAGGAAACTTGTTTAATTAAAATGAGGCGATGAAGAGGGTATAGAGGGATGTTCTTTGATGCGTGTTCCAGATGCACCGTATATGTTAGTTATTACGCACAATTTTTGTTTAAGAGGTACCAGGAGCGGGTGGGACAGTAGGAGGTGTTGCAGACGCAGGGAAGGAGAGAGGGAAGGAGTGAACTTGATGAAGTTTCTGATTATCTCACCTCCTCTGGCACAGGGAAGAATTACTGAATGCCATTTGGGTCAGTGCTCTTTATGGAACTACATTTATGAAATACATCTCTCCCCCTCTTTCTCTCTCGTTCTTTCCCTCTCTCCCTCTCTGTATCTCTCACTTCCTCCTTCTCTCTCCTCTAATTGGAGATGCAATAAAGGTGTGTGGGGTCAGTGGTTCCTCAAGGTGAGGCCGCACGTGCGCCTCACTTTCACGTCCTCACACAGACACTTGTGCAAACCAACAGGGTAGTTCCTGCCGCTCAAATCTCCCATTTTGTGCCGTGCTCACCTGGCCTAAAATCGTTGTCTGCCACTCATCTCCCTCCACACTGCTTTTTCATCAACTTTCTGTCTGTGCTATATGGCTCTATCCGTGTAGCTCCATGCTTTCTGCCCTGCTCTCCACTCTCAACCCCTGCTCCCACGTCCTTGTGCCAGCCTGTTAAGCCAGAGGGCACGCTGTGGGTGAATCAGAGTCCAAGCTCTGCCAACACGCCCAGCGGGAGAGGCCCTGCCGAGGGTGCCAAGGCCTCAGGAGAAAAAGAGAGAGAGGGAGGGAAAAAAGGAGGCAGTGGGGAAATAATTTGGATTGTGAATGAAAGAAAAATGAAGAATGAAACTCAAAACAACAAGAAGACTGAGAGTTTTGATGAGTGGCTTGGAGGAGGGAATTGAGTTGGTCCAAGAAATAAAAGAGGATGATCATTTCTGACATTTCCTCCCTTGACTCCTGTTTTTTTTTTTTTTTTATGAATCACCGGTGAAGCCACAAGTTCACAATGAGGTATAGGCTCTTTGTTCGAGGATGGCAGCAAAAACCAGTGCCATTTTAGGCCAGTAGGGGTCATTGTAGTTCAACTGACTGAGCAGTAAAGGCCAGACTGACGATCAGCGAGTGTTGGAGCTGCGGGACAGAAAGCTGCGGCTCATTTGCTCTTGAGTCACAGCTCTGTTATCACTCAGCTTTTTTTTCATACTGTTAAACTTCTTGATAAAAGAAGGATGCATTTAATTGCTGGTGACCTCTGCATGAGCCACCGCATCATTCCCACTGTCTCCATGCACAGGGCAAGAGTCACTGAAGTAAGCACTGTGTTGTTAACACGCGGCTTAATGGCTCTTTAATTTAAACCCCTTCCTTGTAAAGTGTCTAAAGTTCGGAGATAAACGAGAGGTTTCCACTTGTAAATGAACAACACTCCAGCCTCTGGTTGAGCACTCGGGCTGCTAATTTAATGTCCAGGATGAAGAGGCCTTTGCTAAGTCTTTGCCTGCAGGTATTGTTTGAGACACCATTGTTGAGGAGATAATTGCGGAGTCTGTTCTCTTTAGACGTCTTCCTCTTTCATCTGAGCACGGGAGGGACGAACTCTATTTTCTCCCCGCATGTCTACGCATGGATTATTGTCACGCATTCTTTAAATGTGTTAGGATGTAAGGAGCCCTTTTTCCAGTGAACACTCAAAGACAAACTCGCTGTTATGTATAAATTCTATATGTGTTGAATCTCAGCTCTTTGCCCATTTAAAAGCTGAACTCTGCTGCCTTAATTTGTTTATATAAATTAAGCATGCCACCGCTGCCATTGACCTCCAGTAGATGAATATTAGATGAAGCAGCAGCCAATATGTGAATAACTGAGTTCAGGACAGCAACGATTTTAATGGCAGCGAGCAGCCATTAACAGTATATCTGAAAATAGACAGAGGATTTTCCATAGATCATTAATGACGGGAAATCTATCCCTCTTTCCCTTCCTCCATCCTTCAATATATATCTCTTTTCTCCTTTTATTCTATGTATTTCACCCTGTGCCTTTTGCTTTTTTTATTTGTGCACAGCTCAGTGTCGTCTCACTTCTGGTTCCTGCACGTCTCTTAGATACAGACACAGGCCTTCCAGGGCGTCCTATTAAAATGCACCAGATATTTGAATAGAGCCCACTAATGTCTGTTTAGTATATAATCCACGTCCCCTCCTCCCATATTCCTTGTTATTCTAGTTTAGTGCTGTAATCAAGCAGGGCTTGCCAATAAAGTTTATTGTACGGAGCTAAGTGTCAATATCACACACACACCCAGGGCAGAGAGGTCCCTTTAATTAGAATAGGAGAGAGGGAGCTGAGTGTCGCTGTGTACCTGTGTGTGTGTGTGTGTGTGTGTGTGTGTGTTTGTGCATGCGTTTATATGTATGTTTAGATTTAAGCGTCAGTGACTGTAACTGCTGCTCAGTTTTAGCTGCAGCCATGTCCTTTGTGTACATGACAGCATGTGACCGAGTGTGTGTGTGTGTATAAATAAAAAGGCGATGCAGTCAAAAAAATAAAAAATAAAACGTGACACCAGCATCAAAAATGTTCACTGCTTTTATGAACAAATCAATTCCAGCTTTACATGACCATCGAGCCTGGGTGTTTTGAATCTGTTGACACTGAACCAACAATAATCCCTGCTATATGAAGTATTGATTAGACCCCCTCCATGGCTGTGTGGCTTTAATAAAGGTACAATTGTAAAGGCCTTTATGGTGATGGTGTAACTTGAAAACTTTCCCGGCCTTTGTGCACCAGCTGCAGGTGAAAGCAGGAGCGCCCCGTTTAAAAAACAGAAGAGCCACATTCAAGGTATTTATCAACCTTTTCTTTAGTCTCTGGAATGTTTCAAAGATAAATGTTGACATGTTCGGCCAGGTTTTTTAATTCAGGAGTAGAAGGCAGTTTTCATTTTTCTCTCTGGTGCTATCTCTCTCTCTCTCTCTCTCTCTCTCTCTCGCTCTCTCTCTCTCGCTCTCTCTCTCTCGCTCTCTCTCTCCACTCTTATCTATTTTCCTATTAGGCCACTTACAAACAGCCTGGTTAATATGTAGAATCAAATTACTGATATGAATTCTTTGATAAAAGACTATTTGAGCAAGGGCAAAATTGAAAACACCTCCCACTCCTAAACACAGAGTCCCGCGGTGGTGAGGGGCGGGCTCGCAGCCTCAATCAAATAGTAAAACACAAAACCATTTCCCATTACAATGAAAAGAGATTAAAGACAGATTAAACGTAGTGTAGGGGAGCTGGGGCCTCTGCCAACCACTGAGCGTTGTGTATGGGGAGAAGAGAGGAGAAGATGAGCAGTTGATGAGACAGGAGAAGGGGAGGGGGAGAGAGAGAGAGGAAAGAAGGGAGGAGAGGGGTAAATGCACGGTGTGGTGAGGGAGAGCAGATGGAGGAGTAATTTGCGTGGGATGTGGTAGATGGGGGAAACATGGCTGTGTGTCAGTGCTGAGCGATGCCTCCCGTTCTGAAAGAAATCAATTTAGGGCGGGACGGGGACGCTGTGCATACAATAATTGAATATTACTGCTTACTATCTCCTTCACATGCAACTACTCTGTTCTGCACCGTGGACTGTGCAGAGGAGTGAATCGGGCGGCGGAGCAGGAGATAGGGGTTAGGGCAAAAATATTGGAGAGGTTCAAGTACTGTGCAGATAATAAGTTGATGCTTCAAATAATCACTTCAAGTTAGTACATGACTGAGAAGAGCGCGCGTGTGTGTGTGTGTGTGTGCATGTGTGTCTGTCAGACTCTCTTTTCTCTCTCTGTGTGTCTCTCTCTCCATCCATCCATCTGTCTGTCTTGTCTGTCCGTGTGGATCTGGACCCTGACCTATCAGATCTGTCAGTTGTGTCTGGGCCACATCGCATGATCAATAATCACAACTGTTAATCAATTAGCTTTTAAATAAGCATCGACCCTGCTTACAAGGTTAGCCTTGTTTATTGGTTTACATTAGGCTAAGTAACATGATCAACTGGTCATAAGCGCAGATATGTCTTCAGAGGATCAGAAACAATGATTTGCATGCTCATTTTCTCTTTCTTGTGGCCAACAGTGACCTGTCTGGTTTGGAGTCTTTTTTCATGGAATGTAATTTCCTGGTTTGCATAATTTGCTTGTCCACATTATGGTCAGTGTCTGCTAAATTACACAGTTTGATGTATTGATCTGGCTAAAAGCCCTGCAGAACATCTGTTTGGCATCAAATGCATTAGCAGAGGATTCACTTGTTTTTTTCTTTTTTGCCTTTTGGACTTCGTCTATGAAAACTCACCATTAAAATAAACAAAAACTGTAACTCAGCAGAGTGCTTACCACCGGCAGGGCCCAACTTTCACTTTACTTTTAATCAAGCTGCACCAAATTTATCTTAGATATCGGTCCCCTTAATGCGCTGGATTCTGTTCATCAGGGTAAATTAATTATACCCTGGGAAATTGTTAATATGTAGAAAATTTCTGTATCTCTCAATATTGAAAGTTATTCGCTTAGCGATCCTTCCATCATGTTTGATTGAAATCAGTTCAGTTGTTTTTGTGTGTTCTTGCTTACAAACCAACAAACAAACATCAGACAAAAACAGATCCTCATTGATGGAGGTAAATAGGGGAGATCACCCATCAGCACCAGGGATTAAACAGCTGTAAACTTTTCTATTACTCCAGCTCACAATTAGTCTCAAATTGATTCAATCAAAGTTAGCTCAATCTTTAATTTGTGTCTTCTTTCCACTCGGTCCCTCTGTGTAAACACTCATTAATTCTTTGAAAAGATATCAGACTGCTCAGATATACAATCATTAAATCATCTCTGAACATAATAATCATCCATATATCACAAAGGATGATCAGGATGCATTTAATTAGGATAATTACTCATTAATCCATCCAAGGATCGTTTTTTGTGGATGGTGCCTGGCGGTTTGCGTGTGTGTGCGTGCGTGCGTGTATCTGTTTCATCCATGTTTGTGTGTACATATACATGCATTCTGGCCTCAGCTATATTCGTCACTGTCTGATTTACTGTGGTGAGGTTGCCATAGCAGGCTGGGATCCACTGCATTTGTCTCAATTTCCTAATGGTAACAGCTCCTCCACCATTGGCCATTTCTCATTTTAATGACTGGAGATATTACTCTGTGTGTGTGTTGGTAACCATGTATGTGTTCTCTTTGCTTCGGTGGCCTAGAGAGATGGAGCTGACCAACCTGAGCAGTTCAGTGCGAAGACAAAACGATGTCAGGGAGATTTCTTTGCTGTAACAGATGCTCTGGCTGATGGTAGTAGCTGCTGGCTGCTGAAGTGACTTTTTCTTTTTTTTTACCCTGCTTGATTCACACAGTGGATCCCACCCCCTCTTCATGCACATACAAGCACACACAGTCGAATACAGAGATGTTCCTACAAGATCTGACAATTACAAGAGGGGCTTTTAATCAATCTGAAATGCGGCTCTCATGGGCGAGTGATGGCAGGGGAGGAGGGAAAGGGCTGATTACTCCCTCTCAATCTTTATCTCTCTTTTTCTATTGCTCCTTTTCTCCCCTCCTACCACTGTCTCTCCCTCACCTTTGCGTTTTTGCATGATCCATTACCGGTGATTCCGGTCTCAGACTATTTAAACAACGGCGTTCCTCACTTCCCTCTCTGTCTTCTGCTGCTTTCTCCCTCCCTCCTCACGCTTTGTGTTTGACTATTAGCTGACATGCACACAGGGAGCATCGCTCAACTCCCCAATTTCTCCTCCTCTTGCCTCTCTCCCACCCCTCTGCTCTCCTCCTCCTTCTCACTTCTTTCTCCTGCTCCATGTATAACTATTAGCAGACATGCTCTCAGGGAGTCTGATGAATATTTTAGCAGCCGCAGGGAGGGGCTCCGATCCTCCAGTCAGTGTTTCCCCTTGCACAACTTTGCACTGCGCTCAAGGTTTCTGCACTTGAACAGCCGGTGACATTAGACCGCTGTGTTTGGTTTGTCCAGGCTGGAATAGATGAGGGGCAGTGATGAGCTGGACAACAAACAGGGGTTGATTGATCTGAAGCATTACAGTGGAATGCACCGTGGACATGGCAGAGGCACTGACTGGGCCCACTTTCACTATAAAAGACTGACATTTCTACTTCTAGCTTTTGTACTTTTTTGTTTGTTTTGTAGTATTTTGAAGGAAAGTAGTCAGCTTTCTGTTTGAGGTGATGCGGTGTAGGAATATGCCCCCCCCAGACAACCCATCTTGTTTACTTATGTCAAAAATAAACCCTATATATACAGCCTTCTGCCTTCTTTTACTACATTTTAGTATATTGTAGAATACTCAATTTGTTTTAATGTAAATATTATCGTGGACTTTGTAGATCTTTATTTTACATGACTGAAAAGATCATTAAAATCTCAATGAGCAGTTCATTTCATAGAAAAACTAAAAGTAGAACAAATCATATTTAAGTTTCAAAATCAAACATCAGTGGGTGATGACTTGAATGAAACTAAAATTTGAACACACATTTTCATATTAAGTTGATGATGAGTTTATTTGTCATGCTTGATCTCAGCTGGCCAGACAAGTGACAAAAATCCTCACTTGTCCCTTGTTTAGGACCAAGACTGTTGCAGAGTTCAGTGTTTGAAACGCACTTTTATATTTAATCGAACCAAGTCCTCACAGTCCTACAGTCTCTCCTAGTGCCTGCGTTTTTCTTGTGCTTGTCTCTCTCACTGCTTCACTTCCCTTTCTTCCTTTCACACCTTCGCGTCTTGTCTCTCTGTGTGGTACAGTACACACAGTGTGCGTGTTTGAGTGCTTGTACAGTGTGTGTGTGTGTGTGTGTGTGTGTGTGCGCGCACATGCACGCTAATCTTTAGATGAGGGGCTGGTGGTTAAATCATGATGCATAGTCCAGGGCTGCTCTGGCCACTGTCATTAATCAGTACAGGGGCGGGGGACGTATCTGCTTTTTATCCATCTCTTAAATCAGTCACTGCAGCTATCGGCAGCCCTCCCTCCTCTCCCCCCTCCTCCTCCTCTCCATCTCCTCCTGGCCTCCACCAGCCCCCCCCCACCCCCCCCACGGGCCGCTGATTGAAGTGGCATTGTTTGGGAGACAAGCGGCGCTCAATCAATAGGCAGTCTCACTAAATTACCGTTTGCATGAAAAATGAAGGGCCGCCCAACCTGACTCCATTCAGCTGGGGATGTGCTGCGCTCCGTGTGTGTGCAGATTGGTGCGAGAGATAAAAAAAAAAACCTGTGCATGGGACAAACCGTAGGGAAGAGTTCAGTGTGTCTGTGTTTGTCAGGGGACAGAGAAGACAAAGTGGGCAGATAATAGAGGCAAGATGTGTGTCCCTCTCTGCTGTAGTCTAACATCTTTGGGAGACCACCTACAGCTGCATAGGGATGCTGAGCAAAGGCCAGCACAGGGGTTTCTGGTAATATTGATCATGGCTTGTTAAGGTCTTCTGCTGTGGGCTGACACTGGGACCCTCACCTTTACCCTTCACCCTTCAACTTTACCTTTCACCCTCACCCCTGACTGACCTGCTCTGTCTGGCCTGTTCATTTATTCCCAACCTCTCCACCCCTTGGCTGCGAGGAATCTGACAACAGATCTGTCTGATCTTTAATGCGTGGGTGTAAATGTACTTAGAGATCCGATGGTGAAAGAAGAGGACTTTCCTGGGTGCGTTGTTTATGTTGGTGTGAAGGTTTCGATGGCTGCGGAGGGCTGGAGTGAGGCCTCAGCCTCTCTGCCTGTTTGTGCTCCGCCCTGACCCCTGGCTATTAATCATCTGTAGATCTGTGTTTACCCTCAGTTCAGCTCTCCAGCACACAGGCACCTAGAGGGGCAATTAGAGAAGAACTGCCGCTGCAGCGCAGAGGATTGCCCTCTTCTTCTAGCTCACACACACGCACACACACACGCGCACACACACAAATTGAGGCTCTGAGAAGCTCTGAGAACCAGCTCTAATGTTTTTATTTACTTTAAAAGCATCCTGCTGTTAATACAAGTGGCATATCACTGTGCTGCCATTATATTTGTATGGGAGAGAGTTTGCGCATCTCTTTGTTAAAGTGTGTGTGTGCGTGCGCGCACGTGCGTGTATGTCTCCCACCCCCACAGGGCATACCAAACATGCATTAGTATAAGTTGCGCAGGCTGAGTCTCATCCAGCATACATATGGTAATGGATGATGTGTGTGGAACATGTCAGCCACCTCATCATGTAAAAGCCTTCGTGTACAGGAGGGAGCATAGAGGGCTGGCAGGTAGGCATTAGGCAATATAATGGCCTCTATTTTTACACTGTGGAACACAGTTGAAGAGGCGACGCTCATGAAGCTTTCAAAAAAGCAGACACACAGGTGGGGGTGGGTGTTATAAGTGGGTAAGTGAGAGAATGAAACTGCTTTTCAAATCGCCTGACTGTTTGGACCCGTTTGTCTGTGCCACTGCGTCTGAGTACAGTGCACATGTGGGTTTTATTTGTACGTGCACATATTTGTATCTGTGATCCATTTGTTTTTTTTTTGTTTTTTTTTGTTTTTTGGAAAAATAACGAAGTCGATAATGAGCAGCCCAGCGGTGATGTGTAATCCATGCTGTTTTTATTGCTCAGATTGATCAGAGAAGTGGAGAGAGAGAGAGAGAGAGGCTGTTTAATGAACTGCTCTGATCTCTCAACATCTTGATTGTGCTGCTTCTAACTGAAACACTGTCTGGTCTGCTTCAGAGCAAAATCAGACGCCGCGATCTCGAACACATGAAGTATTAATAGAAATGATGGGCGAGATTCAAAGTGTCTGGAGGCCTCATCCTGTGGACATACCAATGCAGTCTGCGAGGTTGCTGCTTTCTTTTTTCACACTGTAAAAGTGACCTGCAGTGACTGAGCCGTCACAGATGAAGGTCGGTGAGTGCATTCGGTCCACAAAACCCTTCACCTGTTTGTTTATAGTTGAGCAAAGCTAGACTAGGTTGTCATGAAGTCGCTGTTGTTGGGAACAACAACAAAGAGCGCTGGTTGCCCTCTTATTGAAGATGTATTAAAAGTAAACGGTACAAACCACATCACTTCAGCAAAGTGTGAGGCCAATAAGAACAGTTCTTGAAACATGGGAACCGAACGCAGATGAACAGTTTACTGGAATTGAAAGCTGATTGAACTTCCTCTTGAACTTTTGTCATTATTCTCAGTGTCTACATCCAAACTCACACAACCTCACACACCTTCTCCCCCGTCTAAAGTTGGAGAGTGTGTCGGGGTCTTGTGCTGAGTGGATGTAGTCCTACCCTGGGACCAGGGAGGTAGTTAATCTCTGTGTGTATGACGTGTGAGCTCAGGGTATTGTACTGTATGTTTCCCTCTCACTCAGCTGTACTTAATGTAGCCCATAAAGGCTACACAACTATAAGCTACGCCTGGCACTCAGGCCACCATTCCGCACTACACTAGCCCGCTGAGCAGGATAAATGACTCCTATAAACCTGTCACACACATACAGACACACATACTGGAGTGTGCACAGACTATAGAAAGTCATCTCCCTGGCTGTGGAGGATCTGCTGGGGTTCTCAGAGCTCTTGTGTGAAGTTTGTTTCGCTCGGTGCAGTGTGCGGCAATAACCGCAGCGCTGCTCGTAAAAATCTGAGGTGAAGACGTATGGATGGAAAAGGCTTCTTGTTATCTGGCATCCTCGCACTCAGAGGATTTTAATGCAGCCGTAGTATTGATGCGATGGTTCCATTATGCATTTGTGCATCAGTGTTGCAATCCCTCTCTATTCCTTCACCAGAGGCTGAAGACAGATCCAACATCCCTCATGTCCCGGACCTCCCTTTGCATCTCACCCAAGAAGACTGATCTGCATTAAGAGGAGATAAAGTAGCCCCTCCACGTGATGGCCAGTCACTGTGTTCCTTAATGAATGCCATTTAAAATACATAAAGCTGTTATTCCGCATAATACCTCGTGAATATATGTGTGTGTGTGAGAGGTGGTTACGTGTCTGTGGGAGTTGTGTGGCCAGCGATGGATGACCCGGGGGAGGTTTTCAGGTCTGCGTGCAGTTTGTCTGTTATCACACACCTCTATTGTGAGCCTTTGAGATTGAGAGGATTTTATGTTTCTTTTTTTTTTTTTTTACAAAAACACCCACTAACCGTCCCGTCTGAGTGCATTGTAGTGGGGGAGTGGGAGAGCCATCAGTCTATTTGTGGATGCACTGTGGTGTTTATCAGTCACAGACTCACTGTGGCACAGGCAGCATCATCTGGCCCCTCATGTTGCTTTTAATGATTTTCCTGTTTAAGATGTCAGCGTCATGTCGCTCTTGTTATTTGTACCGTCGTACTAGCAACTGTGGTGCACACAGGTTCAGTGGCGCCCAACTTGATTTTGATAAAAATGTAAATGTGATGTAAATCCTAATATTTATTCTTTCACTTAAAAAGGAGGAAATGAAATAGGCTAAACGCATTATCTCTGTATTTTTATGTCTTGCCTATTTTGGCACCAGCCGTGGTTTTCATAAATGAACCACATAGATAATAGTCGTCGGCAAGAAATCCATTTTCATTCTTAATATTTATTCAAGCAGTTCTCTCCCATGTTTATACAATCCAGAGTATTAAAAGATTGATTCAATTTTATGTTTTGGAATAAAATGCAAACAAAAACAGATGCTTGTGTCCCCCCCCCCTCTCCCTCCGAGCTGAGAAGGTATTGTGGTTTATGTAAACCGTAGAGCTCTGAGCTCTATTCTGGGCCTGGAGCTTCCCAGAAAGACAGAAAGAGACGACAGAGATGGCGAAGGTAGACTGCTGCGCTATACAGCGGGAAAAATGTGTGGGTGAGAGCACAAGGCTTAAAGAGGCTTGGTACTGTCTGAGGGTTGGTACAGCTGCTATATAATATGACCTGATTTTAGTTACTATAATGGGTTTCTGTACCAACCTACAACCCAACCTACAGGATACACTTTAAATTCCCACCTCAGAAATATTGTAATTCATTTAATGTAGAAAAACCTGCACCTGAGTTGGGCCTCAAATTTAAATAATAAAAGACTTTTGTTCAGTCACATGTGCAAAGACACACTAATGTGTTTTCCACACATTTTGAGCATATAGCCTATAATATAATATGATTACAGTTTTCGTAATGGAGAAATAATCTCTTATGTTTTTAAATGGATTAAACATGTTGTATTCATTCCTTGCTGGATTGCTATAATACAGTAAATACCAATTACGTCTGCTGTCTCTCACTCATTAAAGCCATAAAACAAAAAATACCCAAATGGGGCGTAAGTCCATGTATTTGTGGGGAAAGTGGATATAGATATATCATATGAAATATATTGTAATTATGTCCAGTGAACGGTTAAAAACAATTGCAGGTCACAGAGGCTACTGGGGGAGGGGGCGTGGTTAGTGGCCTACTCTTATCCTAGTGCACTGCTGTTCGTGAATATAGACATTCATCTCTGTCTGAATGTGGAAAAGGCTTTTTTTTGTTCAGAAACTTTTGCCAGTTTCTTTTGCATCATTTTAATTGATGTAATAAATTTAGAGTTTATTTTGTTCTTTAGCCAGCTTTCATAAAAGTACACCTGCGTTTTTGCTTTAGTTTCCCTGAGAACCATATCGCTATAGGAGCATGTGATGTATTGCTTTATCCAGTGCTACAAGACAGGCTCATTATACCACGCTAATTAAAGGTGTATTCTCCATGTCCTGAATGGCCGCATATACACTCATGTTGGGAACGGACAACAGGGCGTGCTTATTGAATGTGCAGGGGGAGGGTGGCTACAGAGGGTGGGCTGGGTTGATTTGACATGGGCACAGACGTGCAGGGGAAGTGGCACCCAGACAAGGAGGTAGTCAGAGAATCCTTCATGTAATTTAAATGCAATTATGTATTCCCCCACCCCGCTCCTCTGTGGCTCACGGGGCTGGGGTGAATAACATGGGCGTGTGTTCATTTTGTCCTGCCCAGGGAACCAGTGTTTCTGTCTGGGCCGCTCTGGCTCCTGCCTCTGCTCCAGTCACCCGCTCCTCTTATTATGAGACATTATTCCACCGGAGGAGCAGAAAGGAAAAGAGGAGGGGAACTTTAATAGCACACCTGAATAGAGGGTGTCATATAATCAATGCATACAGGCCTGCATTACAGGCTGTCACTGAGACTCCATCACACGGCAGCAGAGAGGAGGAGGGAGAATGGGATATAAACTCGTGTGAAAGGAGGGATGGGTATCAGCGGCCTGAAATTAAATGGCTTGCTCGAAAGGAGATGAGGCCAGAAATGAGGCTCCCATTTGAGCTGGAGTTGGACGTACGTGTTTTGCACAATATTTGCCTCTGTGCCCCCTGATCTTCTCTTTTTGTCTCACCCTCTTTCTCCCTGTGTCACCTATCACTTGTTTGCCACGCGCTCTCTCAGTGAGAATGCTCCTATGATGGTTTTCCCTAATCATGCGTGTGATCAAAGAAGCTGCTTTACATCGACTGCGCTCATCTAGTTAGAACTTCCTCAAACAGAACTTCTCCTAAGAAGTTTTCTGTGTTTTTATGCCTGTGTGTGTATTCAACTGCTGTCATCAGCAGACTGTAATCCCTCTGAGCCTTCCCAGTGTGTGTGTGTGTGTGTGCGCGCGCACACATCTCTGCGTCAGTCCATTTTTTCCTGGTTTGGAAATTGTCTGCTGCATGTTTGTGTCTGTATATATGTGTGAGTGTGTGTGTGTGTGTGTGTGTGTGAGATGTTCAGCGGAATGCCCTTTGATACAGAGAGAGTTTTAGAAATGCAATTTCCTCCCTTTCAGTATATGCGTGTATTCATGTTGGGTTTATTAGAATATGAAAGTATTGCGCCGCAGTGCCCGGGTTAGCCTATCCCTCCGTCCGCTCTCGCTCCCTCGCTCTCCCCTTTCGCTCGTTCTTTGGCCTCTGCGGTCTCTCTGGCTGGTTCATGCATTAGAGATGAGGGGCTGGAGAGAAGAGGGAGACCATCGCCAGGGGAGACCAACAGCTTACACCAGGAAACTTGCCATTATAAACAGGATCAGCACGCCTCGCACATCAGACACTTTCAAGTTTGTGTGCGAACGTGTGTTAGAAATAGATGAGTATGTGTTTTTAAGTTTTTATGCGCTCTCTTTTTAAATATTTTCTTACTTTTTCTCCCGAACTATCATCGTCCCGCAGCAGATTTAAGATCATGGGATGATGTGATGAAGAGGTGGAGGCTGAATACTTGTTGATGACCAGTCATCATCTCCAAACCCCACTTTCAAGTTCAATGTATGTATGAGGAGGGATTGTGTTTCCAACAAGTGAGACTTCTTTCTTCTGGCTCTCTTCCCTCTGCCTGTCTCTCTCCTCATTCACTCACTTTCTGTAACTTTTGTGTGCGCTCCCTGTTCATTGAGCGGTTTAATAATGCCAGGCGTAGACTTGAGTCTCTGTTCGTTCAGTTTCCAGACAGAGGGGCTGCTTGTTCAGTCTTCCTCCCTTGGAGAGCAGAAGGGGGTGGGGGGGTGGGGGAGAAGGCACAAACAGTCACCCTGGGGACTGGGCTCTCTGTTGTCCCGTCAGGCTGTTCTGGGGCACAGCTCAGATCTGTAAGAGCCAAAACCACTTATTCCCTTGTCCTCGCAAGTGGAAGGACTCTCCAGTTTATGATGTTTATCATCACTGACTGTCCAGACATTTCCTTTTTTCACTACTCTACAAATAAATTAGTAGGAGTATCTCAGATCTGATCAATGGGATGTAAAAATCCACACATCCTACAGATGATCAATAATTGAAATATAAAGCACGTTTCATCTCTGGTCCCTTGATGACTGTAGATAAATCCATCTCCAGATACACTGGCTGCCAGCACAGTTTCATTATGCTCCATTAAAACGGGAATACATGACACAGTTTAAGTGTCCGCATAGATCGACGTGTTCGTTCATATTTGCTGCTTGCAGTCGCTGCAGTCATAACTTTTTGGCTCCACACAGACGGATATGGGCTGATGGCCATCACCATCATAACCTGATGACTGAGGGTCATATTTTATGTCATCTGCTGCCTTTGTTACAGGAATTTTCTCAAACGTTTTCTAAAATTAGTTGATTATTCCATAAAGGTTTTACTTGCTGCTTTTTCTGCCTCACATTAATATAGATATGCTATTAATATTTGGAAAAAAAGAAAACACATTCAGCGAATTGTCTTTATTTTTTTCTATTATTATTATTATTTTTTTACCTCAGCATGGGGTGGTCCCTCCTCAGCCCCCCCACTCAACTGGCCAGGGGCTAATGTTCACAAGGCCCCCATCCAGACAGGGGCACTCCTCTAGCCTCTGACCCCAGCCTCCCCCTCCCTCACCTGGGTCAGCCCGCAGAGGACAGGGCCTGGGAGAAGATTAATGTAACTCGCTGCCGGAGCAGGTGTGTAGGAGCGTGCATGTGCACGTGTGTGTGCATTAGAGCGAGGGATAGAGAAAATGCACACAGGCCAGTGTGTGTGCGTGAGAGATAGAGACCGAAGGAGTGTATATTGGAAAGGAGCAAAAGTTTTTTTTGGCAACACGTTTAAAATTAATTCAATAATAAGACAAAGCAAATTCAAATACAATTTCTGAGTTCTCGTTCTAAACAGTTTTACTCTGTGGTGTGATTCATTCATTAGTTATTGATGTCTGTAATTTGTCTATTCTTCAGGTTACAGGTATAACCCTCATGTAGTGGGTGAATATGCAGCCTCACGTGCCACAAACCCGTCTTTTCTCATTCTCACTCGTTCTTGTTCTCGCTCTGTCTCTCGCTCTCTGTCTGTCTGCCTGTCTCTCTCTCTCTCTCTCTCTCTCTCTCTCTCTCTCTCTCTCTCTCTCTCTCTCTCCCCTCCTGTTTGCAAAGAGTGCTGTTTCAGCAAGGTCTTCTGTTCATTCTCAAGGTGTCCTCCGCACTGGCTCTTTTCTGAAGGCCCTTTTAATGGATTGGCCTGATATACCTTCCAAATGGAGCACTTTGAGCGTTAATTCGCTTTCTGATAAAGATCCCCCCCCTTTTTACCTTCCCTTTCTATAAGTCTTCTCCCCGATATGAAGTACACAAGGAAGGGCAGATGAGCACAAAATCCTCCCTCTGTGTCAGACTGGGTGGGAAAATGGACTGGGGTGAAAAAGAATCAATTGGATCCCCATTCATGTGTTAGTGGGGTGGAATGAGAAGAGTGTATTGTGGAGAATGGCTGGAGGTTGTCTCTCTACCCCCCTGCTGCCTCCACAGACTGGCCCAGTGTCTGGGGGGGAAATTGGAGCCTTTCTGTCGGCTTTGTGGCGACAGCAAGGGTTATCGCCAGGATCTGGCCATTGGCAGGTATAGCTGTCAAAGCTGTCAGTACCTCTGAACTCAGGAGCATGTCTGCACACATACAGTACACACACACACACACACACACACACACACACACACACACACAGGCAGGAGCATGCTTAAACCTAGCCAACTCACACGCAACAGACACGGACAAACAAACGAAAACATGCACACACAGACATGCAAACAGCATCTAAATTATGGAAGTATGCTATATAAGATAAGCGGAACATTTTTGGACAACCTATTACCGCTCCAAAGCTCATTCAGCCCGTTAACTCCCTCCGTGCTGGAGTCCCGTGCTGCATTTTGGCTGTTCCCGCAGGAGCACAATGGAGGTGTTTGACCTGTTTGCCCACTCAAGTGTGACATTATTGTACCGTATTTGCAGTCGGACGTGAAAACTTCTTTTTTGCGGCAACTAAAAATTAAACATCATGTCTCTACACAAGTGCTTACATGGTCAGATTCTTATGAATAACTTCCCACCCGCCTTCATTACCCGTCTCTGCAGGAAAGTACTCTATGTCTACTGGCCCTCTGATGCAATGTGGTGAGCTAGAAGCCTCTGACTCTTCAAACAGTTTCTCTTGCGCTCGATTATTTATTTATTTTTTCTGTCATTGACTGAGCGGGAGCGGCGCTCTGAGCAGTTTGTGTTTCTTTGTTCATCGCTGGAACTAGAGGGTCGGAGTAAAGCCCCTTTTCTTCTCGTCTTGGCTTGTAGTTTATTTGTTTGATCAGTGTGCTTTATTGTGTTTTCAGCCTGTGTGTGTGTGTTTGTGTGTGTGTGTGTGTGTTTTGGGGGTGGGGGGGGGTAGGACAGAGCTGCTCTAGAGTGAAAGAGAGAGAGTAAACTCATGTTTACAGTGTTGTCCCAGTGGATGAGGGCTCCCTGCGGTTCAGCCCAATTATGAGCGGAGAAAGTAAAGCAGCCCACAACATATGCACATCTTGGCTCTGGAGAGGAAGAGAAAGAGAGAGAGTGAAGGAAGAGGGCAAAAAGTGCAGAGCACAGGACCTGGTGAGCTCTCACATGGACCATTTGGCAAACACTAATTAATTTCAGTGCACACATACACACACACAGGCATTCATAATCGCACGCACCGAGATGCATTGTCACGGTTTTCAGTCCACTCACTTCATTTAAATAATTTCTTTTCCATTTGTTTCATTATTAAGTGTGCTTTGACTTCTTCATTATCATATTTGTTTTCTGTCAGACACACCACCATTAGTCTCATTTGTGAAGGAGTTTATTCTGTCTTCTCTCCTCTCCTCCACCCCCCCCCACATGGCCCGGTCCTCCCCTCGTTGGCTTTCAGCGAGACACTGAAAGACCGAGACAGAGAGCTAATCCAACAGCATGTTTGATGCATTTTTAAACAGCTCTGTACTTTTTCAAGTTTCCAGCCAACGGAAGATCTCATCTGCTATAATTTAATCAGCGGGTGGAATCACACTGCATATTTAAGCAACATTAAATATCTCCCGCTCTCCCTCTTCGGCCACTTAACTGAGAACAGAAAAAAAGATTTTATTTTATTTCCTGAGTATCCCCCCACATTTACACTCTTTCATCTGGCACTTAAAAGAGGCAGTGATTTGTCAAGTAATTACCATCTTTTTTTTTTTTTTTTTTTTTAAAGAGAGAATGTTCAAGTGCTGTTAGGAGAATTGTGGTTGTTCTGGTGCACAATGTGGAAAGCTATAGAAGGACTTTAAACGCACCATGTGTGCACAGAGGTCAGGAAGCTGCTTCTACACAATCTGCTCAAAGTAAAACAAAGTTAAATCTAGTGTTATTTACCCTCCATTAAATGAACAACGTGTCAAACTGCATCGCTGTAGTTATCTGATTGTAAAATGTGAGTCTATCTCTGAGCGGGTTTTCATGTTTGTGTGTGCATTGGTGTGTGTCGCACGCGGCTTTGTAGGGGAGGCTTTCCTGTTTTGCCCATCGCAGCTTTTTTTCTAACATAAATATAAAAAATTAATATTTATCAGCGGTCCAGGGCTGTGTGCTGTGGGATAGGGAGAGTGGAGAGCAGGCTTTCTGTGTAGATGAGGGCTGGACCAGGGGAATTGATTTTTGACCAAATGTGTTTTGGATTTAATTCAGCTGCTGCATTTTTCTCCGCGGCTCTATTTGCATAGAAATCATTTGAGGTGAGTGAATTTTAGAGGACGGCCAAGTTGCAGGGAGCAACAGCCCCTCTTTGTATGTTTGTGTGTCTGTGTACAGCACCTGTCTCAAGTTTGTTCAGAGAAGATTGCGTGCTGTGTTTTTTCATTGTGGGTTTTAACCTGTGTTATTACATGTGCTGCCCATGTGAAGGCAGCACTCCACAAAGTCGTGTGCTTTGACTCTAAGTGCACACACACACACACACACACACACACACATCAGATCCTCTCTGTTCCCTTTTACACTCTGAAGGGGAGCACTCTGATGACAGTCAATAGCCCAGACAGCAAACCTCTGTCAATATTTAGACAGTACTATTGTGTTGTAAAATGAACCAATACACAACGGATGAGGCTCCTCACTGGATTAATGATGCCTGACTGACTGGCTGCTGCAGACACAAGTGGAGATGAAGATGTTATTTACCCCTTCCTCACTCCCTCTCTCTCTTGCTTCCCTTTTGTCTCTCTCTCTCCTTCTTCCTCACCCCCTTCCTTCATTCGGAGGCTGCTCTTGTGTTATTTCGCGGTGATCGATGAGTCTATGTTCAGTTAAAGAGGAATCTGATTCCAATAAAATAACGCCGGGCTTTGTTCACTTTGCATTTGTGCTTCTCTCGACACAGTCTCAGCTTCATAAGAGTGCTGTTCACGCAGTGCTGCCCTGTAGAGATTTGGACCTGGGCTGGTTTGGATCAGAGACAACGTGATGCTAATATCGATCGTAAAGATTCTTTAGCTGAAATCATAAGGAATGCAGGTAATGACTCAAACCCTGAAATAACAATTTCGATTTTCTCCTCCCACGCCAAGCCGCTGTCAACTTCAAAGTTGCTCTTTGGTTTGTGTCTCCCTCCTGCTCATGATGACGCAATGCCGGCCCTTGTTTGACTTCTTCCAAATGGGCATTAGAATCACCACGCGGCCATTGACTATAATGGAATGTGACGATTAGCGCTCTCGTAGCTAGGCTAATGGGCCTGACTCCTCTATTGGGGCCTGTGGAAGGTGCATTGTGGGACAGCCCTAAATGATAGCGAGTGGGGAGGGGATGGGTGTGAAGATGAGGCTAAGCATCTTCCTTGTCCTTTCATCGCCTCCTGTCTTTTTCCTCATTTCTCATGGCCGAGCGTGGATTGTTAGAGAACTAAAAAACCCTCTGTCTCTAAATGTCAACTCCGTCTGCTGGCCGGTGCGACTGTGCTCTAACTGATGCACAGGAGAGGCAGGAAGGAGTTAAATAAAACCCAAAGGGGCACTTGTAAGCACAGTACTTGACAAATGTCCTGGTCTGATAGAAACAGTGTGGTCGGACACAGGAACATCAGAGTCGGGGAAAGGTTAAAGGGACCAGGAGCCAGACTGTGTGAAATGTCATGTTTTGGAGGAAGCTTAAACCCTGCTCTTTCAGGTCTGTTGTGCTGGTGGATGGACGCTATTCCTCCTCTGGTCTCTTTATTTCCACTCACACAATTTCCCACCTGTCTATTTCAAACACTAGTGGAACTGAGAACAGCTGCGAAGGAGCCGCTTTCTGCGTGTCTCCTAATCTTCGGAGAGTCGTGCAGTTCTTTGATTGCCACTTGGCTTCGGTGCCTCTTGACAAGGGTGGTTAGGCCCCCTGCCCCGCCACTATCTCCCAGCTCCATACACCAGCTTCACTGGAACAGATTAAATGAACACAATGATTCTTTAATCAGATAACCCACGCTCCGAATAGATTAACCTTCCTAACGCAGGTCCTGTACCCTCTCTCCTCGTCTCCAATCCTTCTCGCTGCTCAACCTGAAAGAGAGAGAATGGAAGTCCACAAACTTTAATCTTCATTACCTGCTTTGATTTCTCTGCTAAAGGAAGAAATGCATAATTTACATCCTTTGAAGTAGCTCCACTATTACTGACAACATGTTACCTTTAATCTTAAGAGCCCCGGAACATTAAATATTTAGTCATTTACCGAACAAAGGAGGACCGAGGCGATGCCTTCCTACCTCTTTGACTTTCACTGTCATGTGCACTCAATGTCCCCAGTAAGAAGCAATTAATTTTGGGGGGGAGAAACAGCTTTTACTGAAGTTCAGGTAACTTTAAGTTGTTTTCACACTTTTACCTTGTTATTTAATCCTGTTGAAAGAAGAGAGCTTTAAAGTAAAGTGCAACCGTTAGCAGAACTGGGTGCGGGTGACCGGAAGGCTAACAAGTTAGTGCCAGTATGTCTCTCTTCCCCCCCCGTCTGATTTGTCACTTTTAGACTCAGCCCGTTCAGCCTCGTCTTTCCTTTCAGCGACGGTGGATCAAGTGGTAAAACCTCTGATCCACCGTGATAATTTATTTTTTCCTTTTATGGTCCTAGGAAGCTACACTATGCTGATGCAGAGGGGCTGTATTTGAGAATGCAAAGGTCCAAGTCACTGGCTCTGGACATTGTCAGGAACTTGTAAAAAGTATGGGCAATAAGATTCTGGCACCTGTGTCAATGAGCTGTAAACAGAAACACATCATTTCCCCAGCTGTTGCTGTGAACAAATCTGACCGGGACAATCTCCTGCTGCTTCATGTGTGGAAGGGAATTTGGGTGTGCATATTTTTCAGGAGTTCAGTTTTGTACCTTCACCAGATTATTGCCAGAGGTTAAACATCCAGTTATTAAAGAAAACATGGAAAGCAGTAACTTATCAACTAATGATGTCTAATGAATGGTGGATCCTTTGATGGCCCTCCTCATCTTTCATCTGCAATAGCGGCTGCACCAGCAGTTTGTTTTCCAATTCCTTGTTGGGCTCTCTGAAGGAAAATTAGACAATTATCCAGACTCATAATGTTGTTCCACCCTCCAATCCCCCTCCTCTCCCCCTCCCCCCTCCATCATCTCCTCCCCCTCTCCGCCTTTTATGATTAATTACTCTGTGAACATCATATGGTGGTTGAACAGAAACATAAGTGTTGGACTACGTGATTGTGTGTCTCTGTTAATGAGTGTTGATACACGCTAACAGTGGTTTTTCAATCCTGTCCTCTCTGTCGTCTTTCGCCCTCCCTCATCTAAAGACAAAACATGTGTACTCTCAAGTATATATGTTCACAAGTACCCATGAGCGTGCATGCGTACACACACACACGCACACACAGGGCTGGGGTATAGATTACCATAGTAATAGCTGTTGAGTAGCTGAGGGCTGGTGACTGATGGTCTCATGCAGCACCTCTGTCTGCCACTTGGTCAGTGAAATTAATATCCACTCCAGTCTAAGCCGGACTGGGAGTCTGAAGTCGCTGGTAGGAATTGTGAGCTGTTGCCCAAGGCTAAGATCTACCTAACCTCCCCTCTGCGCTGCCGCAGCCACCGGCCATACCGCTGCGACCAGAGTCATTAAGACATAGGCCCACCCCTCTCCCTCACTGTCTCTCCTTCTTTGCTTCTTCCCTCTCACGCCCCTTCAAACATCTCCATGAGGGCCTGCAGGAATAGAAATGCTCTATTGATCAGAATAAACAGTGGAATAATCTTTAGTAATCAGCCCGGGCTCCTGCTTTATTAACAATTGATGTGGTTGGAGTGGAGATCAAGAGACGCTAGGCTAGATGGACTGCTGTGCATGGTTATGTGTGTTGTGCGAATGCGATAAAGTGTTTGTGTGTGCGCACGTTTGTCTTTTGTTTTTTCATTCACATGGTTCATCTCCATCCATAGGGTCCTGTCTCTTTGCCCCATACATTATTAAACATTTGCTCTCCTGGAGTCTGCCGTGCACTCCGTGCCTTTTGAAATACAGAATGCACACTAGTCCTCATATGGAAACCTATAGTCTGAAGAATGTATGTGCACTTACTCAGACATCAATTCTGATAAGCAACCTTCAAGCAGCAAAAAGTGCAGAAATACCACTGGACACTTGTAGTGGAGTGTCTTTCTGAGTATCTAAAAGCCTCGGCTGCCTGTTGTGGCCTTTCTCTCTTCTTAGTGTTGTACTTAAATTTGACATATCACAGATTTATTTTTCAGTGTCAAGCTTTTTTTTGTCCCTTTTTTGCTCATAGAACATCACAGTGTGTCTCATTGTTGTGTGTGGGCCTGTGTGCAACCACCCCTGGGCTAGGCATTTTTCTCCTTTCAATACGACATTGATTTCCTGTATGACTTCATCAGACTAATACCCGCTTTGCCCCCTTGTACACTTGGACTCTCTCCCTCTCTAGCACAGACACACACACACACAGATGCCCATGCCAGCATTTCCTTCCAGCAATCAGTCAAGGCAGCTTGTCTCTGGATCAATGGCCTCTATAAGCAGATTTCGACACTGGAAATGGAAAATGGACCATTCAGAAAAGCTAAACATATAACATGATGAGAAGTTAGGCCGTCATTCCAGAGAGAAGACGGCGTGAAGAAGAACTTGACACATTTGGATTTCTGTTTGCATTATGTTTTCTCCCGAGACATTATTTGTGTTGCCCTGTCCCTGCGTGATATCAAAAGAAGCCCACATAATCTCTGTAGATATTTCACCGTAAAGACCTTTAACAAGACAGATTCCCCCTAAAATAACATATGACAACACTGAGCTATAAAGCATTGACGGGGGCTGGAGAGAAAAAAAATGAACTCGCCATAAACGTTTGTTGTGAGTCTGCCGAGAAAATACCACAGGGAACTGGTGGTCACCAGATCACAGCTTTTTGGGCTTTTAAAAAATAAAAAAGCCGAGCAGTGTGTTTATAACCCTCACAAACACATACCCACATGGCACACACACAGGCAGCCAGTAATACTTTGTACTTTGATAGCAGAGCCCATACGCTCTGTGATAATACACTCAGTGATCCCTATCAGCAGTACATGAAGTGTCAGACAGAAAAGAAAAGGGGCGAGATTGGACAGAGAGAGAGAGAAGCTAGTTATCCTATGCGAACATGCAGATTAGAGCCCTGCTGGGTTCACTACATGTAATTGAAGTGCTGCTCTTATCTGTGGATTCAATGGAGAATATAACTTGGCTAACATTGCATGAGGTTATGAATAGAGCGAATATTGTGAAAAAATGTGTCTCAAATGCACAACCAGGTCTGTGCACGGGTGCAAGGGTGTGTGGAGTACAGTACACATGTGTGGGTTTGAGTGTGCACAGTGGACGCAGTGCATGTTGCACTACATGACAGTGATATAAGGATGAATGTAAGCTGGGAGACCAAGCAGTGTCAAGTGTCAGGAGCTATGACGGAGCGGGGTGCCTGGTATTTTTGGCTCCCGTGTGCCCAGAGTGACAGGAAACAGTGTCCTGGTGTTATCACAGTGTTTCTTTCAAGCCTTCACATTATGGTAGCAGGTATGGGGGGAACGCTTGTAGGATCAGACACAACAGCCCCTTCAGGAATAACCCTCATTTCAGCGCCTCTCTGATCCCTGTTTGTACACACCTCTTAGATGTGTTTTCTCCCACAGTCACAGACACTTTTTCTCACCTCTTTATGTCTGCCTTTCTCTTTCACTCAGACTGCCTCTCTGTCAGCAGTCACACACAGTGCACTCTCTCCTAAGTAAAAAGAGGACAGATCTGAAAAGAGATAATTGTAGACACCTGCCTTTGACGAAGAGCAAACATAGAAGGTAGTTGCTTGGAATTCCCTGGAGGTCTGAACAAATGAGTAAAGAAGGAAGTACTTACATTCAGTTGAGCAAAATGAGATACATTCTAGCATATATATTTGAAGTACTCAGGTAAAAGTACTCGTTAAACAAAGACAAAAATACCAAATCACCACTAGTAAAATATTATAACGACTAGCAGTTGTAATGTACAAAATATGAGGTCAGGACTCTCAGGATGGCGCTGTCCATGGTGCTGACTGGTAAACTCTTTCAGTTTTTCTTTTTAGATAAAACAGACCCACTGTGTTTTTCCAGATATCCTAATGATCTAGTCAGGGACTATTTGGGACTATTTGACCTGGCGGTGCAGTGTGAGCAGAGTGTGCGTCGGCCCTTTATGATGCTGCCTGTGTTTCTGGCTATAAGTTCAGGTTGTAAAAGTTTATCCCCTTTATGTACTTTAACAGCCTTTAATATCAGCTCGTAAACTAGCACCAAACAGGCCACTGAGGCCCCCTCTCCCTCAGATAGATGACACACTGATGAACGCTCTGCCAATTAACAGCTTCACATCTCCAACACTTGACTGCCTCGCTGGGGACGAGCAGGAAGGAGGGGGGATAGTGAGTGTGGGTTCGAAAACATGTGAACACTTGAGTTTGAGGTAATGGCAACACATGCCGAGGAAAAAAGCACAAGGATTTTTTTTCCTCTGAGGTAAAACAACCCTCCCTCTCTCTCTGAGCGTGCGTGTGTGTGTGTGGGAATTCATGTGTACAAGACGAGACGGTGTGTATGTGTGTGTCCCAGCGGAGTGTGTAATCTCTGCTGTCTCTGTCTCCTGCCTGGCTGTGACGCAGAGGGAGGATGTGATGGAAATCTCCCTCTATTTAAATCCACCGCCGGCACATCAAAGCCTGCTGCTGCTGCTGGAATAACAGAAATAATTAGACACAAACTCCTCATTTACATAAAATGTTAATTAATCTCTCCTCTCTTAGCCCAGTCAGGCTGAGATGGCCCCGTGTGCTGTGTATCTGTCTGTGTGATCTGACTGTGAGGAGACTGAAGCACTTTTCTTTTTGGTCACTTATGAATGAGGAGCTTAAACCGAGCCGCCTCCCCCCCCTTCATCTCCTCTGTACCCGCCTACATGAATGACCACTAATAGGCCTCCTCCTGTTTGTCCATGTCCAGTGTGTGTGTTCGTATTCCCTCGTCTTGTCTGAACAAGTTCATCTGACGGAGCTGAGCTCTCCTCAGCGATAACACAAACTCTCACACAGTTTAATTCCAACTAGCACTGGAATTAATTCTACAGATTGTGGGTTGTATATTTGTGTTGTAAGCGGCCATGTGAAAAACTGATTTACTAATGTCAGAGTTAAATTACACTTACAATTACACTTAATTTGATTTGCTTAATTCTGTTTGATTTGGTTTGATTGAATAATTATTTATCATGTTTAGATTTTGTCCTTGTGAAATATTATCTAAGAGGCTGATTTATTATTGAAATGTGTCTAAATATTGCTCACTCAAGTATAAATACATATCACCAACATATTAACTTATATGAAATTGTTTCATATTGAAAATTATTCTTGAGTATGTTTGGCGGCCGAAATCAAAATCTTTCATTTTTTCTAGAAAGACATATCCATATTTCATCAGTCCATGTCCTCCTTTCATCTCCGTCTGCTGAACCTGAGACAACACACTGACTGGAGAGCACAGACTCATCAAGTTGAGCCTGATTATAACCAGCACTTAAATGTGCCTGTGCGCACGCCCTAACACCAGGGTTTTATTAGTACAAGCATTTACATCAGCCTCTACAGCAGCTTTATGAGATCTAAGATCTCTTACATCATTTAAGAGATGTGCTCTTGCACAAGTCTTCACTCACCAGGTCAGTGTTAATCAGTGCTTCTCACTTGGTGTAGGAAAAGGGATGTCAGGGAAGATCGTGTAAATGTATCTGATGAGAAAGAAAAGAGACAATAATAAAAAAAATACATATATATTTATATCAAATATCGCAGACTCTGCATGGTAGATCTGGTCTGATCTTGTATTATTGTGTGAGATCAGGTAATAATAATATTAACTGCCTCTCTTGATTGCTGACACCATCCTGACACCATCCACTGTTGTCTCTGATGTATTTTTTCTGGGGCGGATTGTTTCCATCCCGCTGCTGTTTGCTTTTTGTTTCGTCTTAACTGTCCTCGGCTGAGAGCGTTTTTTGTTGGACTGGTAAACTCAGATACTGAGCTCATCCCACACAAGCTGAAACAAAACTGAAATTGTTTGTCATGACTTTATTTTACTTTAAGATCTGTGTGATCTGTTCTGTCTGTTCTTCCATTCAGTTGCCAATACAATCATTTTGCTGTGTGAAACAGCTCTCTCTGCCTCCTAAAGCTGTGAGTCTCTAAGCAGTTCAGTATGACTCTCCAGCAGCTCTATCGACTGGCTCTCTGCTCCTCCGGTCCAGTCTCGGCTGTTCCTTTCATTTACACACCCAGCGCACAGCGGCCTTGCTCGGGGGAGAGCCGCTGAAACAAGACTTCATCAATTCCAGATGAAACACCAACATTTCCTCCCATTACACCAAAGCACTGCTCCCTCCCGCTCCCCGCGATCTCTCACTGCTCCACTCTCGGTGTGTGTAATGAGGAATGGGACTGAGTGTGTGTGTGTGTGTGTGTGTGTGTGTGAGTGTGCGTGTGCACGCAAGTGAGAGTGTGTGCGTTTATGTGATTGTGTGTAATGAGGAATGGGAGTGTGTGAGTCTGTGGCGGAGGCAGGGAGAGTTGGGGCAGTGCTGAGGGGATTGGTCCGGGGAGCAGGTGTGTTTGTTTGATGTCTTCCTGCAAATAGAGAGAGAGACACACGCACAGAGTGGGAGAGAGAGGAGGGAGGGAGGGAGATTTCTGCAAAGCCCCCGCCTCTCTCCCTCCCTATACAGACAGAAAAGTAATTTTCACTCTGTCCCTCTCAAGGCATTTAAGGTTTCTTACTCAATGTCAAATTCAGATTTTATAAATGAGCATCACCATTAAATTCAGTATTAACAAAGCATGTTGAAGATAGTTTCCAGAAAGTTAAGCTCCATAAAGAACAGAGACTCGCTTATATCAAATGAGTGTGAGTACAGTCTCAGTCTCAATTTCCTCTTAAGGTGAGTCACAGTTGCTCCGGATATTTTCTGGAACTTTTCCAAGTGAGCCCATATGAGAATAGAGCAGGTAATTGTCCAAAACATTCACAGCAAGTAAGTGTAGTGACAAGGTTCCTAACACTCGAAAGCAAAACTGAGGGGAAGAAAAATAATACAATTATTTAAGATGCATGATACATAGACATTTCTGGAGTTCATGTCTGAAAGAATGTTTGAATGAACTGAAATAATCTAAAACCATAGTGTGTAGATTTGAATTTGAAGTTTATTTTGGTAAAATCATTTTTGTATTTTGTCTTTACACATCGTCAGCCATTGTCAGTCACCAGGACTGACTGAGTCTGTACTTAGTGTTTGAACAGCACTCTCTTTCACCCCCCTGCTCCCTTCTAAATGTGTAATAATCATAGCTGCTGCACTGACAATGCCTTTGACATGTTTTCTTATTCTTCTGATCTGGAGCCGGTCAACCCTGTCACAAGTGCAGCACAGAGAGGGGGGGAGGGAGCTTCATTTCAAATCAACACACTCACCTCTCTCCCTGTGCTTCATGCCACCTCACTGACGCGCTGTATGACTGACTGCTTAAGAACCAGCTGCAATTCACTGGAGCAGAAAAAAAAAATCAGTCTTAATCGTGTCAGAGTGTCGTTGAAGAGGTAAGAAACAAGCCAGGCTCGGCCAAAATAAGCAGAGGATGTGATGGAGGAGGGAAGAGGTTGATAGAGAGGGAGAAACGGGCAGCTGGGGGAGGGGGGAGGGGGAACTGGGCTTCTTGTTTGTTTAATATCTTTATCTTAATCTCTGCCCTCGGGACACAAAGGCGAATTCATCCAGAAAACTGGATTATCTCACTTAGATGAGTCAAACACACACTGCATACTGTGTGTGTGTGTGTGTGTGTGTGTGTGTGTGTGTGAGAGGATAAGTCGTTATTTTATTGGTGTGTTGATCATCTTTTCTTTAAGTTGCCACACACTTGAGGTTATTAACTACAAATAAATAGGTGGAAACATAGATGCAGAGTATAATAAGTGTTAAACCTTTAACGTCATGCCTGCTTTTAAAGGGATGTTGCAAAGTTGTGATTATTGTTCAGCACTATGTGTGTCCTCTGTGAAAGCCTGAAATTTGAAATCTGCTCAGCTGGGAAGCAACAAACTCCAACAACTGCTTGTTGTGTAGCCTGAGACACTGGTTGATCTGGAAGCAGACCCCCTGTAACAGGATGCGTTCAAACCACTGCCCTGCTACTGATCGATTCAATACAGCATCATACGAACAGAAAAGATGAAGTCTCATTAAAGTTATATAATTCATTGTTATACAGAGAATTTAGCAAAATCAGTCTAAATGTCAAGTGTGTCAAACGCAGCCTCACATTGTGGCTTTAGATGTTCACATTGAGTTCTATAGAGTTCAAAACAACAACTGCACTGGGTCAGATATCCCTTGTGATGGTCACCAGCAAATCTTCTCATTTACCCTAATTTTTTTCTTTTTTCCACTTATCATTGATTATGATTCCAACCTCTGAAATTCCTGGAAGAGTGAGTGTGCTTCAGAAATGAAAGCGTCACCGGGGGAGGCTGAGAGGTTCTTTCATGTACTTACCCTTCCTTTAGTTATTAGGTTTCATGTCCAAACTAACAGAATACAAACCACGGCGGCTCCCGTAGGATTACACTGAGCCTGACATTACATTCATTAGATGTGTGCTTTACATAGATATGTGTGTGTGTGTGTGTGTCCCTGTGTGTGTTTAAGCACTAAATCATTCATATTTCCCCTTGCTTTCACTTTAATTGGCCCTCTTTCCACATTTGCCAGGATGCCACCCCCCTGCCCTCATTCTTCCTCTCCGCTGCTTCCCATTCTCCCCCACCCACCCACCCGGCTCTGCTCTCGACTTGACCCTAATTGATTGTAATGAGCACAAGCTTTTATAAGCTCCTCCCAGTATCCCATCTTCTTACTGTTTCGTTTATTGTGTGTATGTACGTGTGCGCGGCATTATGAGAGGCATGAATTCCTTCTGTGTCCATACGAGTATTGAGAAGCCGCAGGAGTCTGTATTGGTGAGGACATACCCACTCGCCTGTGAAAGCACTGAGTGCAGTTGGATTAATAGCGTGCCACTTTTGGGAAACCACTCAAATATGTGAAATGAAAGACTGATGCCCCACTCTCCTCTGCGAGTCCTCTCAGCCCTGGTTGGAATTCTGTGGTGGGAGATGGGCTCGAAAGTTCGAGAAATTGTTAAATATAGTTGCCCCCATTATTCAACATGGAGAAAGTGTTGGAGGAGCGGGTTTACAGGCACCGACTGTAGTCATTTTGGCTTGTTGTTAATATTGCGTGGGTTGGTGGAGAAGTAGTTGGATCTGACTGGGTGAATCAGAACCGCATGTGCCAGTCCCTGTCTTGAAGAGCATGTTTTCTCTGACTCTGTCAGGATGTGAAGCTGTCAGGCAAAGTGATGTACCTGTCAGACAGACTTCTTTTCAGTGAGGGTTTATACTGACAGGTCTAGCGTTGTACTCTCGTGGCCTCTCACTCCTCCTTACCTCCTGAGTTCAACCTGTTGTCTTGTGCATTCCTTGTTCTTAACGCGCCTGTTTGGAGTTTGCTTCTCCTGTGGTTATTCTGGTTTCAGCTTTCTTTCTGGAACTCTAAAACTGACCTGCAGCAGTTGAGCTGCAGTAAAGACCGACTGCAGCAGCACAGTAAGCTCTTCATTTAAAGTTAGGTCACTTACAGCGCACTGAACCACTATTTATTACGTCAGTATTGAACATATCACGTGCCCAGATTGAGCGAACTTTGACACTGCATTTTGGCGTGCCCTTAAGAATACACACATCATGTATGAATCTGATGATATAAATGGTTCTGCAGATATCCCAGCCTCAAGCAGAGATTTCTGTAACAGAAAAGATCGATCCACATCCACCTCACCATGTGTCTTCATTTCCTTCACATACCATGTGTCCAGCTCCTCAGTGTTGCACCTGTTCTCACAGTGTTGCTGCTAATGAATGACCCCTACATGATGTCACCATGCTAATTCATAACAACTGCCATTTTTCTCTGCTTGGAAATGCCAATATGATTAAACGCCATGTCAGGACCAACTATCAATCTACACCTCCATAATCAGCACTAAAGGGATTGAGCAATAAATAGCCCACACCAACACACACATTCAGCACACATGCTCGACACACGTAAGGACACACACGCAGACACGTTGGCGCGCTGCAGCGTTCGGCTTGAGGAGTTATGGCGGTGTTTTATCAGTGTAACGTTTGAGCTTTAACATCCAGGAGATGACAAAGTGCAGGGTCGTTTACTCCAGAAGGCCCCAGCGCTCTGTTAACGCCGCGCCATTTACATGCATGACAATGTGCCCACATCCACTCTGCTGCGCGATCAATAGTTTCACATGGCTTCCCAGTATGGCGGGCTCATGACACAAGGTGCAAGTCCAGCAGCTTACAGCATGAAATGATAATCTCCAACTCCATCTGCAGCAGAAGGTTCCTCCTCCCTTTAAAGGGAACGGACAGACACCATGCACATAAATGGTTAGCTTGACTGATGTGAGGGTGGCATTTACATTAAAGTCCAGTGATCATCAGGGTTTCAAATGACAGGTCGATACGGCTGAGAGCTTTCAGCCTCAGTCACAGCCCAACATTGATCCATTGACTTATGGATTAATGGGAACACTGATGATAGCCCGCAGAGAACGTGGTAATGACAAACACTACAGACACACACTTGATTGCACACAGTCTCTCTCTCTCTCTCACACACAGTCCCAGGCAGGGTTAAGGGTGACCTCTAAGCTTTAAAGGTGAGTCCATCCGGTCAGAAAGGACGGCAGTGGTGAGACAACGTGGTGTGAGACAGTCTCACATCGACCTGTCACATGTCTGATCCTCGCCTCTCCTGGGGAGGTTAATTACAAGTTCAGGGAAAAGTAGGAATCTAAATGTCTCCTGACATATTGGAGTAAAACCATAGTTTCCGGTCTGTGTAGTTCTTGTGTCTGCATCGTTGAGAGCAGGCTACACTGATACACCAGCGTACCATCACTACATTTTGAATGACTCGCTCGCTAACTTCTGATAAATGGCTTCAGTAGCGTACGTCCCTCTGGCTGAAGACATTGGTCCTACACTCCAGTAATGAACCCACCGGTTTGTTTATTACAGTCAGAGCCACAGAAGCAAACCAACCTTACTTTAAGATTGCAGTTTAAAACGCAACACTGTCAAGTTTTATTCACATTTAATCTGTTGTACTGTTGTACAACAACCACTGATTTTTGCTGAAGGTTGTCTTTCTATCTAGTGAGTGCTGTTGATGAAGGCATCACTATGAGGCTACTATGAGTTTGAAGAGGATGGGTTGTGAGAAACAAATACTGAGAACCAGAAAAAAAACAACAAACCAACAAAGAAAATACCCATTTTGCCATCCAGTTCTCTGTAGACAACCTTAGTTAAAGTTGATGACATGTTGATGTCGAGGTTCTGCACTTACTCAGCACCTCTGCATGTGTGTATAAATATACAGTGTACAGCTCGCCCTGCGGAGAGGCGGGCGAGATCGATAAATCTGAACGTGCTGCGTGCATTTGCAACATCCGCTTTAACAAACACACACACACACACTGAGTTACACACTCGCACACAGACACACACAGTCACTCACCGAGCCTTCCCCCTGTCTTCACCTGTCTGTGGAGGTAAACACATGCATTTAAATCAGGTGTGTGGTGCCGTGGTAACAAAGACAAATGATGTTGTATGTAATATTTTTCTATTAACATAAAGTAATATAAAGTGAAGGGCAGCGGTGTATGGAGGGAGTTAGGGGCTAATGTCCCGTATCAGATGTGGACAATGTCAAGGCTGCATACTGAGCAGTCTGTGTCCTTCTCTCCTGCTGTGTATGTGTGTGTGTGTGTGTGTGTCTTGCTCTTTCAGGGGCTAGGAGGTAGTGACACACTGAGCTGCCAACGCTCATATTATTCCCACTGCCTTATTAACCCCTCTGCCCTCACCTCTCTCCCCTCTTCAATGAGTTGAATGTGCATCTAAACTAACCCGAGCTCCTCTTCACCCACCTCTTGTTTTCCTGTCACAGGCATCGACACAGCTGATATCTGTTCACAAACATGTCTCGCTCCTGTTCATAAGTGTGACTGCAGTGTACAGACAGAGAGAAGTGTTAGAAATAAAATACGCTTATTTTCAGCATTGGTTATTGGCAAAAGGCATCTATTTCAGAGAATGTACACATTTTGTAAGTCAAACTTCAAATCAGCAACCTTTGATTGCCGATCTTTCAAATGAACAATCAACACTTTTTTTTTTGGTCAAAGATGGTGGGTAGGGTAATATCCATTATCTACACAGTGATGATCTAGTAGATAAAAGATCATCTTTCAACCTGTGATTAGCAAATACATTGACACACAGGTAAAATGATGAATGACCTTTACAGTTCTTGATTCTTTGTTGATTCATTAACACACAAGCTGCATTCAGACAGGCACTGAAGTCCAAATTAAAATGATATATACCAAACACTGCTCTGCACAGTGATGTCACAATATCCTCCTGTTCTCATTCATATCCTTTAAAGGAAATGCGTTGAAGCATCCTTGTGTGTGTGAGTGTGTGATGAAGGCTACGTGATGTGATAAGCCACATTTAGACTGACAGAATGACAGTGATCTCAAATTCAGCTCCAGATATGATGATCCCACCTCTACTTCCTACCTTCTGTGTGCGTAAGTGTGTGTGTGTGCGTGTGTTTGTTTGTTCCCTCCAATATTATCCTCCTTATGCTGGTTGATAGACAGGCATAGAGAGCTGGTCTGGTTGAGCCTGGTGGGTGTATGGATTGGATCCACTGTAATCTACTGTAAGACACTGCTATCTCTGAGAGGCTCACAGAACGCCAACTCAGCCCTTATTCACACACACACATTCAAGTTCACGTTCACATTCTACTAACACAGGGGGGATTTCAGGGGAAGTGAGTGAATAGTTTCAGGTCACCATGCTCGATTCCAGTAGCAGGATGCTGCGTCAGCGGGAACGGAGGGGAGGATGTGATCAGAGGAGCCTTCAGTGTCCTCAGCTCCACTGTCTGTGCCACACAGATTTAAAAACACATCAGCAGAGGAACACATCAAAACCCTTGGCTCAAAACAAAATGTCATGTCCAGATGTATTTGTGTGTATATTGTTGTTGAAATCACCTCATCCACCAGCGGAGACATCGTCACAGACAGCAGCGCACACAGCAGGGCCAGGGTAAATATCTGATTTCCACTGAACAGTCAGAACACTGCTCTGAGTGGGATGCCATGTCAGAAATAGAGCAGTTTGTTTAAGGGCTTTCCTTGCCTTTGTTGAGCAGTGGTGTCTGGATCAAACATGAATATTCATTCATCAGACTGAGGAGATGTTAGCACAGGGAAGGAAAAATGTCTAGAGGGCTCATTCTTTATCGTTCTCTCTCTGTATCGCAGCCTCGCTGGCTCCTCTCCTCACATCTAATACTTCAAGGACGGCAGTTAATTTAAGATCTATTATAAATGATTAATTCAATATTTATGAATATTTTAAACTTCCTATTAAATTACTTTGTATCTGTTTAGCATTACATCTTTCCGGATTTTTTTTATGTATATTCTCTCAAAGAGACAAAACTGTTGCTGTTACTACATTCTTTCATCCTCTGAGATGTTTCCTCCTTTGATGTGGTTCACAATTTAAACAATGTTATTTCTACCACCATCCTGTGTGTGTGTGTGTGTGTGTGTGTGTGTTTGCTCCACTGACTGTTGGTGTTAAGAGATAAGAGTGGAGGAAAGTCTCGTTTCTTCCTTTTTCAGGACCATTACCTTTCATTCCAATCTCAGAGGAGTGCCCAGGGGAGGAGGAGGAGAACAGGAGGATGGGAGGTGGGGGAGTTGTAGGAGCGTGTGTGTGTGTATGACTTGTCCTGCATGATGCATATTAGAGGAGTGGAGGAGTAATACAGGTGACTGGTACTACAAGTGTAGTGGCCGTAGTTTTTATTAGTTTTTATTTAGTTTTTATGAGGACATTAATGACTCTGGTATTTTTCATGTGTTTTCTGTTGGTTGGTTAGGGGGGAATTTATGTTTGCATCCCAGGACAGAAGTATTTCTGCTGCGCTTTGGATTTAATTTGATTGACCATATTTTATTAATTCTACTGTACATCCAGTCACTTAGCCTCCTCTGGTACTTTTGTGGCTTCAGATAAGATGATCTATTTTTATTACAGCTTGAAGAATTGAATTCCACAGTGTTGGTACCGGATACATGGAATAAAGCACAGTACATTTCTTAGAAGGTGACGAGGCACAGAGCAATGACAGTAGAAACTGAGAAATATATAAAACATCCCACTCATCTTAAAGATATCAAATTACAGCTGGAAGGAAAAATATGGTTCATGTTCAAAGGCCCTTGGATCTATCTGAAATCCTTCCTTTCTCCACCCTTCTCCTAAGCTGATCTGGGATGTAAGGCTGTGTTCATGTATGTGTTATCAATATGCCCTTGTGCTGTAAGTATCTTAATCAATAGCCATATGATTATCCATGTAGGGAAGGTATAAATGATTTAAAACAGGGCGAGGTTGACGGATGTTTGCTTTTCACATTGAAGTTACTGTCGATAATTAATGCATGTGATTAATCTGTCAGCAACTTCACATGTGGCGAAAGATGAGAGGGCCTCAACGCTGGTTGCCTCTCTCTCGCTCTGTGTGTGTGTGTGTGTGTGTGTGTGTGTGTGTGTGTGTGGCCTTGACCCCCTGGATTCCCCATAAGAGAAGGAGGCTCTGGGACTCTTTTGCTGGTGGCAACATGTCAACATATGATTTGAGGTTTTACACATAAGTCATTCATCAATACTCAGAAGAACACATGCTGCACCTACTAAGATGATGTCACAGTCAATGAACTAAAGATAAATTGCCAATATATCAGTGAAAAAGACGTCTGGATAGAGTTTACTGTTTTATTTACTTTACTGACAAATACGTTGATGACAAATTCTTCCTCCTAAATCATTGTAAGGGCAGTTTTTTCATTTAATGCTTTACCAAGAGCTCCACATCTATTATTTTATCTGTTATAAATAATAGCCACAGAGTCAAGACTTTCTTCTTCCTTCTCAACTTACCAAAGTCAAAGAGTAGAACTGGAGAAAGGTTTAGCCAGTCAAGGATCCCATGCCCCCCATGTTTCTATATCCTCCTTTCACATGTTCTCCTATTCGGTGTGCACAGGGAGGAGAAGCCTATCTTGCCTGCTATCATTTCCTGAATGACCTCTGCTTTCAGCCTATGATGGATTATATTGCGCTCATAGACATTAATTTTCCTGAACCAGGCAAAAAAAAGCTTTACTCACAGGAAGAGCATGTTGTTACAAGGGTAATTCCATAAAACAACAACTAAGATACAACAGAGAGTCAGCGGTAACAACAGCAAGTCTGGGAGACTTTACCCACCTCCCTCCCTTCTCTCCATCTCTCTCGCTCTCTCACTTTAAATCTTTCACTCTGAGGTATAATCAAGTGTATTTGCTATCTGTAGTTAGTATCCGGTATTTACATGTGTTCTCTGTGAGTATGTGTGTGTGGTTGTACAAGTAAGTTGCAGCTGCTGTCTCGGTGGTGCTGTCTTCTCATTAAGGCAGGTAATGAGCTCAGTCACATCCACCTCCGCAGGTCACCTCACAAGAGAGAGGAAAGAAAGACGGAGGGAGGAGCAGAAACAGCCGAGGAGGTGTAACAGAAGAGGCACCCCGTCTGTGCACGAGGGAGAGAGGGGATGTCTTAATCATGTCACCTGCCTGCCGTTCCACTCGGCTGCAGCACCTTTGGGCTTCTCCCTGTTTACGCTGGTGTACCTTCCTCTCCTGCGTGTGCGCTCTGGAAAGACTGGGATAGGATGATGAGGGGGGTGTGGGGGAGAGGGAGAAGAGTTGCGGTGCATAAGGATAGGGGAGAAAGTGTTCTGGAGGTGGAGGAGGGACAGAGACAGAATTAGGTTATTGGAAGGGAAGGGAGACACGGGTTAAAAACAAGCAGGAGACTGGAGGGAGAGGGAAGTGTTAAGGAAGAGGGTGAAGGAGTGCAGGAGTGGGGAATAGAGGGAGTGTGTCTTCCCAGGAGTGAGCAGGCTGTCTTGTCGAGTAGTTCATCATTGTGTCCCCGGTGACTGTGTCTGTGGCCTGGCCCCGCTGTAGCTATAATAAGACATAAATAAGGAACAAGACTGCCTTATCTACACTGTGGCCCCCATCTCTTTCTCTCCATTTCCCTCTCGTGCTCGTGCTGCAGCAGATGCAGAGTTGTGCTGTTAAGAAGTGTTTTCCCGCCATGTTCGCCACTATCTGATGACCCGCGGTCACCATGAACCCAGAGCTCACGCAGCGGAGGCTGCCTGTCCTGACTTCATTACTACAAACAGCATGTCCATCACTCTTTGCAACACTTCTAAACAGCACAGTAATGCTCACACACCAGTGTTCACACACAGGGCTCACTCTCCACTCCAAATTCATTTCCTCACAATACTTAAATTAAAGTTTTTTTTATTAGCTCCACTAAAGAGGTCATGGTTTGTATCAGCAAATCACATGAATATAGCTGATTTAAAGATTTTCACTTAACTCCAGGAGAGAACCCAAATCCTGATTGGGCAGATCTGGACAAATTGTTTTCACTTTCTTCAGCATGGTGAGATTTGGTGACATTTTCCCAGTCTTCCCAGAGAGTAATGCAGAGTTCTTGATCAAATCGAATCAGGCCTATTAAGAGGGCTGACATCTATGAGTGTGTGGAACTTGGTGCAGTTTCACTGAATTTAAGCAGGCTTTAAGTAGGCTTTCTTTGGCATTTATTTATTCCAACATATAACATCTCTATTTTTTTCCTAAGCCAATATTTTTCTCTCCCTCTGTGTGTGTGTGTGTGTTGATAAAGGTGCTACATCAAGCTGAGTTATTAATGTGTGTGTTTATGACTTGGATGTGCGGCTTCATTGGGGAGTTGGATCTCACTTTTGCTTAAACAACTTAACGTTGCTTGACTCTGTGTCAACCATGTGTGCATCTGTGTGTGTGTTTGTGAGGCAGAGCAGGGAGAGTGTCTGAGTCAGAGCCAAAAAGAGAGAGAGCCCAAGAGAATGGGGGTTTTGCAGGGGCTTTGGTTGTTCCTGCATCATTACCCCGACTGCAGACAAAGCCTACTTATGTCCCTCTCTCCCCTCCCCATCCATACACTCACTCACTCGTATACACACACACACTTGCTGTACTGTATGTGTCAACAGAGGCTGAGGGAGTCCTGCACAGGGGAAAAAAGAGGAAATACGAGAGAGGAGGCGAAGGAGGGGATGCAGAGAAAGGAGAATAGATTTATGAAATGAAGCATTCCAAACAGCACTATCTGCCTGCTGTGAGAAACGCCTTTCATAAATCACCACATAGCAGCAGAAAATAGAGCATTTGGTTGGGTTCTTGTCTGTACGTGTGTGTGTGTGTGTGTGTGCCAGAGAGAGAGAAGAACGGAGTGGAAGAATCCTTTATTCTTGTCACTGGTCCCAGTGAAAACTATAGTAGCGGGTAGTCTGCAGGTGATGTATATATATGTCCGTGCACTTGTGTCTGTGCACACACATGGATGTCAATGTCAACGTGAGTGTGTACGGCCGGTGTGTGCGGTTGTTTGTTAGATACTGCCCTCCCACAGGGTATCTTTACAGAGAGCATGATATAAAAAGAGACAGATAGGGTTAGAGAACGAAAACCGAAAAAGAAAAGGGGAGAGGGAGAGCTGAGTACAGCTCAGGGGGATCTGTGTCTGGGTCAGAGACAGAGGAGTTGGAGGCAGAGAGAGAGAGAAGGAGCAGAAAAGGAGAAAGAGAAAAAGGTCGACGCGCTGAGAGAACAGTTTTTCCTCAGGTGAGTTGTTCTCTAAGTGAGCACTGATCTGCCCCGATCCTGTCACTGGGAAGAACGCCGGGTCGACTGCACTGAGAATACAAACAGCACCTTACTCAACATACACACACGGACACACTCACTCGTGAGCGCACACTCATCTTTCAGAGCTATTCAGATTCAACAGTGGAGCCAGTGAACTATTCACCTAGCTGTTGAACACCCTGAGAGCTTATTAAGTGTCTTTGCCAACCACAGAAAGGCCAGGGATGTAATTTGCCAGTCACACACTAGTTTCACCGTTTGGCTCTTTAACACATCTAGTGCCCATTTAGCATCCTTAAGTCCTCAGAATGAGACAATTAGCACTCACAGACAAGGCCAGTGTAGTCAATGGACGAGGAATGGCAATGTGGGGACAGACGGCGGAGGGAGACATTAGAACTGGGGAATAAAGAGAGAAAAAATGAAGGACAGACAGACAGATAGTCGAAGAATGGTCTCTTTAGATTCTCCAAGAAGCCAGAGGAGATCCAGGAGGAGAAGGAGACTTTTATGAGTGTGACAGCGAAAGGCAATCGGATGAGAGTGATAGGAAATAAGAGAAAGCTGGTGCATGTGTTCAGTAGCTGATTAATTTCATGAACCTCTTTTACTGATTGCTAGAGGGTGAAGAGAGGGAGAAAGTGATTTTAAGGAGCAGGGAAAAGGTTGTGGGGGGTTGCTTTTGTTGTTTTACCTGCAGCAATTAACTCAGTAAAACAATCTAATATTTTGAATGAGCTAGTAATTCATTTGATGTGTAATTAATACAGGTTCAAGCCCCCCCCGGAGATTCTTCTGCCAGCCCCTAACTGGCCAAATGATGTAAGAATATAGCAGGAGATTAGGGTTAGTGTGTTGATGACAATAATACAAGATGTATGCAAATAAAAAACAAATCATGGCCGTGCTGTAAACATAAAAGACACTGATCATAATGTCACAAGATAAAGCGACGCAGGCGTTTCAAATCTAATTTTAAAACTGATTTTCAGAGTCTAACTAACTCCATGTGGCTCCATCCGGTCCTGTAACCGGTCTACAGGGCTTTGGACAGAGAGCAGTAATGTAGCATGCAGCTGAATTAAAGGGGTGGGTATTTAATTGCGGCCCACAGATGGCCTCATACATCTCTGGATCATTTAAAGGGGCGGTGGGCTGAGTAATGTCTATGACACGGCACTGTGTTTTATAAGAGAGCCCCTATTACGCAGACCGCTCTATAAAGAGACAAGTCAGCGGGGGAGAGGTGTGGTTAAAGGCCCGGTTTGTAATTGTGGTTTGACACCCTCCATTTAAACTCTGTCACCTGAACTCTGGCTTTGTTTACATAGGGATTTATTAAAGAGATTAAAGTAATTTTTTTTCCACCCCGGAGTCGACCTCAGCAAGAATGGAGCTGTGTAATTTAGTGTAAAACTGTACCAAAATTTAATATGAAACTATCTCAGTAAATCCACAAAGAATTGCTGTTGTCTGACTGAGACAAAGACGGAAGACGCTTCTTCAATATAAGTCTTGAAATAAAGAAAAAACAAATCATAGAAATAGCAAAAAAAAAAAAAAAAACACAAGGGATGAGTGGAGAACCTATGAGTGGGCGGCAAGAACACCAGAGGAGGAGTTTGAGTAATAACAATTAGATGAATACAAAGAGAAGGTGGAGGAAAAGATGAGGCCAGGGGTGGAGGGATATGAAGATGGTTAAGGGGAAATGAAGTGAAGGATATGTAGAAGAGTGTGTTTGGTGTGGGGTCCCAGCTGTTATCTCCCTGGGGGTTGAAACAGCTGTCACACAGTGTAATAACACACATGCACACACTTGCTTTGTTCTCTTTTCCTGCATCCCCCCCCAGTTTTCCTGTTTTTTTATTTCCTGATTTTCTTTTTCTTTTAACCCTGTCTTGGGTTCAACCTCCTCCGTGTGTGTTAGTTTATTTTCTGTCATTTCCTTTTTATGCACCCCTCCCTTTTCAGAAAGATAGGGAGCAGGAATGATGCTAGGGACGGGTGAAGGAAAGAGAAAGGAGCCATGGGAAGCAGGAGGACAGGCCTTTCATGTGTCTGCATCCTCTGGTCTGCATAGTCCAGATTACATTCCCTCATTCCTTGGCGAAAGAGCTTTTCCAATTTCTCCCAACTGGGGGAAGACAGGTTGAGAAGAAGCAGCTGGTTAACTGCATTAACTCATTTTGGTCTCCTCAAAAAACGTCTGGTAGACTAATCCCTCTCTGTTGACATGGCAGAACGAAGGCGTGTGGTGCTGGTTGATAGGGAGGTCCTCCTGCCACTCCAGAAGACACATGCCCTCCCATATTCCTGTCATCACACACCCCTCTTCTCTTTCTTTGGCGTTAAGCGGCTCCAACTCACAAAATTTAAACAGACAAATTGTAAAATTGTCCTTTCACTTCAGCGTTGCCTCTTTTAGCTTAATTGTAACGTAGTCAGAAGAGGAGAGGAATTGGATTGAGGTTTATGGAGAGGAGAAGGAGAAGGGGGCTCCCGGCTAGACACACAGACAGAGGGAGGAGCGAGTGCAAAGGACAAGGTGGATGGTATGGGGGCAGCTTTGATAAAGACAGGTAGAGGTTGGATAGGCACGTTCATGCATCGCCATGTAAGACCTGGGTGTTGGGGGATGGAGAGCATTGTTGTAAGGTTGGATACAGGGGAGATCTAGAGGGATAGAGGGGGATCAGCAGTGGAAAAGGAGGAGGGGGTAAGAGAAGAGTGATTATGGTGGGTCTGGGCTGCCAGGCCTGATAAATGACTAATCAGGAGAACAGGGCCTTAGGTCCCTCGCAGGACCACTACTACTACAGGCTTATCACATGCATGGGCTGCAGACACTCGCCTCTCTCAAACACCCCGCACACATGCAGTCTCACACTCTTGGACACAAAAGAAGAGAGTGGAAGAGAAAAGGGAGGGATGGGGTGAATCCATAGCTGCCTGCTCCTGGAGCAGCGCTCTGCTTGGAGAGCAGTTATGGATCCACCTCTGCCTCCTCCTCACGCCTGTCTCACCCCTCTGACTCCTTGCTCCAGGTCTAATAGTCTGCCAGGGCTGGGACAAAGAGCAGGTCACATGACAGACACCCTGGGGTTCTATACACATTTCAATTGTTTACCCTGGTTTACAGCCACGTCTCACATGATATTTAATAATCACTAGGTGGACTCAGCCTTTTGTATTTTTATTTGTTGTGCTTTTTGTTTAAATTAGTATTTATCTTGTTTGCCTGCTGCAGAAGACAATACAGGACACATTTGGGAAAGAATACAGTTAGTCTGGTTAGCTCAATCCAATCTGGCTGCATTCCAAGCTAATGATCAGGAAGGGATGAGAGAGGCAAGAGAGAGAGAGAGTTATTGAGAGGAGGGAGGTGGTGGAAGGGGTGGTGACGTCTTTGTGTGCCACGCTCCATTGACCTGGCCTCCATACCTCAGCAGCCATGCGATCCTGGTGTGATGCCGCTAATAGAGGCGCAGGCGGGTCGAGAGCAAGTTCAAGGGTGAGACAATCCAGGCTTCTGTGTCGGTGGCACTGTGCAGATGGCAAGAGGTAGAGAGGGAAGATGAAGAAGGGGGATAAGAATAGTAGAGGAGAGGGAAGTGTTGAGAGAATAGAAGAGTAGCAGCAGAAATGGAGAAGGTGGATGCGACTGTGGTCTCTGTGGGATTGGTTGCAAGGACGGCCAAGTTGGTTGCTCTGTCCCCTTGTACCTTTATGTACCCCCCTGTCCCTTTATGTCCAGCATCGTCCCTGGATGCAAAGTCACTCGTGTAGCCAGATCACCTCTGTATGGTATATACCTCAATGAGCAAACTGTTTTTACTCCTGTGGCTGCATGTGCGATTGTGCGTGCGTAGTTGTACTGAAACATTAGCCTACACCAGCAGGGTTTGTCTGCCTCCCTTTGGCGTTCAAGGACATATTCTGTACATTAGTTCTTATACCTATTCATTTACTGTAGCCTGAGTCTCTCCTGTCTGTTTTCAAGGTGTCTCATTTGCTTTTGCATTTATTCATCTTCATTGTTTTTTTAAATTGTTTAATCTATTTTAATGATGCTGGGCACTGCCCATGGAAAAGGTGTGTTGAGGAACATACCATTATTCTATTTAATCTGGGTGTTTATAGTCTGCTGTTAATACAGGACCCGTGCCCCTGCGCTGTGCTCAACAGTAGATAAAGATGAAATCCCACCAGTCTAATTCAAATTTCACACCCAATATGTATCCATGCCGTTCCTGGGGCAATAGTCATAACATGGGAAGTGTTGCTTAAGCCTTTCCTGCTCTTTGGCTGTCACTCCTGGCTAACTCCAAGCTGTGTTGAAGCCTTGTGATGCCTACTTCCCTCTGACTCTCTGTCTCCACCAATCGCAACCAGCAGCCCCATGATGCCCTGTGATGTGGTTCCTGCAGATGCCGGTGTCCATGGCGATAAGGCCTCACAGATGAACCATCTGATTGAATTAGCAGTCCCTTTGAACAAGCTCTGACTGGCTGTTTGCCGGCGGGATGCAAATGAGCTCCTTAAGAGGAAGCCACAGCCTTGACCCTTATTGGGCCTGGCAGTACGGACGGTGGCTCGTAGGGAGGAAGGAGGGGTAGAGTGTAACCTCTGAAAGCTCAATTGTAGGAAGTTAAGAGGTAAAAGTGTATCACTGGCAGACAAACCTCCTGTTCTCCCCCCCTGTCTTCCTCTCTTTCTCTCTCAGTCTGGATAACTGTCTTTATGGTGCCACTGTCCTCCCTGGCTGGTCGACCTGCTGGCTGGTTGGCTCTGGTCATTTGTGTCTGTGTGTCAGAAGCCGCTGCGTTAAACCGTCTCTGACAGCCACTTAACCTCTGGGCCTGGCAGCATCCGCTGTTAAGATTCTTGACCCACCAGACTGGGGCTTGCATTGTTAACACCAGTGTTGTAGCCAAGACTTGATCACTTGAGACTAAGATAAAACTCAGGCCCAAAACAGGGAAGATGAGACAGTCATTTTGAATCAGTAAAAAAAAACCTGAGCTCATGCAAATAAGAGGACTGTGTTTGATATTCTTACAGCCGTCATATATTTCAATAAGAACACTGCATCGGTGCAACTATGATGCCAATGCAGGGCAGAACCTGGCTCAACTTTATCAATAAGCAATTCAATGTCATTGGGCAAGAAGCTGCTTTGGCCAATCAAATATACCCCATGTTGATTCATCACTCAAATCCTCGCATTATATGGCGATGACTCACTGGTTCCTGAACCACCACGGTACTACCAGCCTGATGATGTGGAGTGGTGTTTCAACTATCCCTCGATCAATAAGCTGGTCCATTCAATGATGGACGCACTCCCAGCCTCAGTGGTCATCAAGAGGGACCCAAATTATGAGACTTGCAAGTCTTTAGAAAAGTCAGAGCCAGCTATTGGCTTGTGTTATTTATGGACACATTTCATTGCCTGAGTCGGAGACAGAGACGAGACCAAGACGAAATGCATTCAAGGCCAAAAGGAAGACAGCGTCAGAGCCTTGGGTCTAATAATGGGTCTGAAAACTACTACTCTTGTGTGCAACATATCAACTCTGCTTTAGTGTCCCTTCGGTATAGTACTGTGTGTATTAAATGTTTGAGAGTTACTGTACAGTAGGGGCTTGGAGGAATCTTTTACTATTTTATGTGAACACATACACACTCACTCATGTGCACTCACACATGCGATATGACCTCATGCTGCCAACAGAGGAAGAAAGTCAGTTAGGGGCCGTAAGTCATGCTAGATAAATCCTGCTTTTGTTCCAGAGAGACAAGGTTGTTTTGGGTGTGGAGGGATGGAGGACTGAATGGATGGAGTGGTGCCGGTACAGTTTTAAGAGCAGGTCCCACTGTTAAAGGCTTTGTAGGCAGCGTGGCCCTTCTCTCACCCCCCTCCTCTCCCCTGGGGGGTTTTATCTGCCCATTTCCTCCCCTCATGCCGGGCCCTCGGGACGCCTTAATGGCGCCATGTTCCCTGTCAGTTAGATATTTAAATGGAAACCGACCATGAAAGTATGGCTGCTCAGGGCTGGCTCACTGTGCCACGTCCTTGCTCTTAGCAGCAGAGTCAAATGCAGAGGCCCGGACCCCATCCTCAAGCCCCAGACAAGCCTGGGGAGGGGGAGTCAGCCTCAATCTGCAAGTTTAATATCCCCCATCAGGTTTTAAACCTGTTTACTTTGCAGATTTGATCAAGGATACTGATGCAAATGGAGGCAAAAGCTCCTCGCTCTGGAAACCTTCTGTCCAGTGGTTCATTGATTCATGCTAAATGGGTTCAAGCATCATTCTTAATCACTCACTTGACTCAATTGATATTGTCCTAAACACAAAAGAATATCGGTTTCTCTTCACTAACCTGCATCTGTAACAGCGCATTGTTGCACTTGAGGTCTGTGTCTGTGGCCTTCGTTGCATCACCGTTGTCTTTCTCCACTGTTATAATAATCACTGTGACATTTGACAGCTGCAGGTGGTCTCACCAACCCTCAGCAGACACCATAATTTAACCCAGTAATAAATCTCTGTGCCCAGTTGGCCATTTTAGCTGTTTGGCACAGGGCACTGTAAATTCACCCTAATTAGATCCTCCCTCTTCTCCTCCCACTCTCCCCCCCCATTTTTCCTCTCAACTCTGACTCCCTCCCTCCCCCCTGTCTCCTCCCCTGCTCATTGGTACATATGCTCATACACCTGGCCTGCATCGTTACCTGTTTACAAATGACCAGGCTGGTTCTGCTGGCTTCAGCATCCACTCTGCCACATGGTACTGAATCTCTCTCGCTCTCTCGCTCTCTAACCTCCCCTGTGTCATAATTAGACCTCAGAGCTCATGTTTGCTTAATATCATAATCCAGTACACCTGCATTTCGCTCTCTGCTTAGGTGTAGCACACACCCCACCTACGCCCCCACCCCTGACCTCATGCAGATACAATTTTAGAATTGATGTTACCAGAAGCGAGTATATGTATTTTGTTTCCACATTTCATCCCCACCAACGCAGCAGCCCTGAAAGGCCAGACAGCAACACTCCTCCTTTTCAGACTTCCTCTAAAAGGTATGAGTGCTGAGCATGTATATGTATGTGTGTGTGTGTGTCAGGGGTGTCAGTGTCAGGGCTAATGGTCTCTAGCAGGGGCGCGAGCCTGAAGATTTATGCCACAAATTAGTCAAATGTGATCAAACAGCAACCCAGTTAATCATGCAGGACCCACGTTTGTCCCTGCTTTATCTACAGGCATAATTATAGACACCCATTCCTGTGACAGGCCAACAGCAGGCCCCTGTGGAGTGATATTGGGGGGCTGCCACATAGTGTTGTCACGGTGATAAATGTCTTTGGGGTGCGGGAAGTGTTTTAAACATGTATATACTTAACACCCCCTTGTGAATGCTGTGAGTGAAGGCATGGCCCCGGCAGAACTGGTCTAACTGATAGATAAGGACCAGCCTCCTACATAAATAACAAGTCCCTGTTAGAAAGCGTGTGTGAGGTAGTTCCACTTTTACTTCATCACAGTTATGTGTAGAAGAGGAGAACAGGGAAAGGATGGAGGGATTATTGTTCCACCTTTGTGTTTGGCACTGGAGTTTGATCCAAATCAAAGTCTGTGTAAAAAGGACAACTGGTCAACACTGTTGTCTTACAGGTCATACCTCAAAATGTTTCAATGCCAGCATGTTACGTAAAGCCACATCCACATGCAGTGCGGCATTATCCCATCTTGTGTGGTTCAGTGTGATCAAGCAGAGGCGGCATAACGAGGCGTCTTCTGAGCAGTAATTTAGATCTCTGTGTAAAAGTGGCTTTAGTGTGAATGAGTCGGGTCCCTCTTCCCTCCCCAGCCCCAGTTGGAAACACTTGAGCCATTAAGAACAAGCAGTGCAATAAATCCAATTCATCACATGACTCCCAATTCATTATGTGTTAAGTGTTGACTGGTTAAAGTGAGTTCTATCACCCCCCCCCCACCCCACCCCTCTCCCTTCTCCTCCTCTGCAGCCCTACACAACTTGCAATGTGGGAATGAGACTCATCTGGCAGTATTCTGTTATTCCAGACCATTACCATGTGCCAAGCTGGGAAAGAGATCCAGTGATGTGTGCTGCAGTTTGTGATTGGAGTGGATCCTCTCTCTCTCCCCCTCTGACAGCCATTTTAAACACTCGTTTATGCAGCGCTTTTAATATCAATAAGGGAAGCAGGCAGGCAGGCGGACAGGCAGCAGTTTCTCATACACACACTCACAGACACACGCAGACTCACACACTGAGTGACACACACGGCCTGGCTGGAAATCAGCAGCCTCCATCTCCCTGGTATGACAGGGTGTGGTAATTATGTCGCTGCGAGAGTGTGTGCTGTTTGCTGGGTGAAAAATGATAATGGGGTGATTTTTAAGTGCCATATCTCCTGCACGGGTAATGAAAAGTACTTTTAATCCAGTTCGGAGGAACGGAGGGGTGGAGGAGAGGAGTGGCTGGGGAGAAGAAGCAGAGGGGACTGTTGTGATGGGAGGAGAGGAGGAGGAGTGGAGGAATAAGAGGCTGCTCTCAGGGTGGAGGGATGCTGATAGAGGGAGCCGAGGAAGAGGGAGATGGGGAAGTTCTATATGGAGATGAGGGGAGAGGACGAAACGAGGAGCGAGGAGAGGTTTCAAGGCAATGCAGTGGCTGAATTGTGTGTATGTATGTGTTTTAGTTTGTGTGTGTGTGAGAGAGAGAGAGAGAGAGACGGGGGGCTTGTGTTGTTGTGCCAGGGGAATGCTAAGCCTTGGCATGAAGCTTGAGCTCAGCAATTAGAATAATTAAGAGGGACTGACAAGCTTTTAGACTCTCTTTCCCTTCCCCTCTCTCACTCCTCCCATTTCTCTCTCACTCATCCCTGTGCCAGCTGTAAATGTGGGGTATGTCAGACAACATTATGTCAGTTGTGTCAGGTTAACACACATGTGCATTTGTTAGATGTCTGCGAGTGTCAGGTGCGTGAGTGCCAGTGAAAAGGGAAATCCTGCAACTTAGTCAACCCCCCCCCATGTTCCACTGAATTTGTGCACATGATAAAACTTGTATTAACACAGCCTGTCAATGATACATTAATACTGTGGAAATCTGTAGAGGCTTCTCTGTGAAACACTGTGCACTAATATTACCCTGGAGTCAGGCCTGCCTAAAGGGCTTATCACAACCACGTCACAAGTAAAGACTCAATGAATCAGTGTGTTGTTATGCACACACAAGGGTCCATGTGTGTGTGTATGTGTGTGTATGTGTGTGAGAGAGAGTTCACTAATGACTTCACACCCCATTAGCGCCTTTGCTTGATATGTCACACTTCATTATGTACTTAGATCAGTGGTGCATGAACTTGGAGAAGAGTGTGTGCATGTATGAAACATGTTTGCACTGGGGAGTGTGTGGCTACACCAACTTTCTCTTCTTTATTGTGGGCCAGTGGGTATCACTGCTCTCTGTTGGGACCTACCTTTTGTACTCATTTACTTTTTGATTATATACAATGGAAATTGCAGATCCAGTCTAAAACAATTAACCTCATTACGGTGCACATGCTTTTATTCAAATAAAAGTAAAACATTACTCTGTGCTTAAATATAATATATGCATATATATACAATGTGTGTGTGTGTATATATATATAATTACAGGGCCTCACAATAGACAGTGACCTCACATAACACTCATTTTGTTTCATCTACAACACATTTTAGAATAATTCCATTGTTTCAGTGTCCTGGGCTTATCTCTGTGGGATATGTATGCAGGACACCTGCAAACAAAAAATAAACGTCCTTGTCTAAGCAGATATATTTCTATCTGTTTAAATCTGCTTAACATTTTATAATAGGGGCCTGATATATGGAGAGTTTATTTGTCTTCATAATTTACAAGATCTCTTGTGTGTGATTCATAGATCAATTACTCAAAGAGCCGCCACTATCCAAACATCTATTCCACTGTTTAAGCATGCCTTTGTATATAAATCCATCATAAAATCCTCAGTGTAAACTATTTGTCTGCGTGTTTGGATGCATGTATCAGTGTTTATTTGCACGTGCGTGCGTGCTTGTATGTCCATGCAGCATATGTGATATGTTTTAATTCATGGTAAACAGACAGCGGTGCGGCGGGGCAGCTTCGTTTTTATCAGAGTGTGTTTATCTTAATTCCCCTCAGTCTCTTTTAGTCCTACCATCCATTATCTGTCTGAGGAGGCAGCGTGCTCCTCTGGGCCCCACACACAAACATACACAGTTACCTTGGCACTTAAAATATGATGCTATGACTGTAGGACAGTATGTATATGTTGCTCACGGCGTGTGACTAACTGCCTGGGTCTTTGTCAGTTTTGTATGCATTGTTGCCTTGGTGCATGAAGATGATGTTTTCATAGCAGTCCACTGTGACCTTGGCAGTGTAAACGGGTTGGTAATGTAATCATGGGCGGAGGAGAGGAGCTGCTCTGACAAGGAACCATAAACAGGCTAATAGATGCACACCATGCTAACATGACACATCTCACACATCGCGGCATATGTCATGGCACAGACACGCGGTACGTGGAGGTCAAGTGTGATAAAATGGCCATTTCTTCCCATCAATCCATACTCAACTAGCCATTATGACAAAGTGAATACGGCTTGATGTCAACTCATTGCAAATGTGGTAAAAACCCATGGATTCAGGACTTAGCACACATTCTTTTAGCAGCAAATCAACTCTCACTTTTCTTGGGTGTGAGCATTTTTTTTCCATTCTTCCTCTTGAGCTCAGTCAGACTGGATGAGAAGCATCTGCAAACCTTCCCTCTCTCCATCTCTAGATAGATGTTCTGTTGGGGTTTAATTCGGGATTCATGCTGGGACACTAAACAACAGCCAGAGACAAGCTGTGTCCTTAATGTCATTGTCTCAAGTTGTAGGTTGTCTGGCTACATTCATCCTTCCCTAAATTCTGACCTCCATGCATCCTCATGTGTGTTAACCTGGCAACGAGTGAAAGGTGACTGCTATATTCTCTTTATCTCCACGTAGCCATTTGCCATAAAGGCCTGATAGTCTGCCTTTCCTTCCAGCCCTTCTCCCCTCTCTGCAGACCTCTGTTAAAGTGACCCTAGGGCTCTTGGTCATCTCCCACACTGAGGCCCATCTTTCCAGGTTCTTAATTTTGCCAGATGGTCGACTTTACAATTCTGGTAGTTTTAAACCTCTTTCACACTATTAAAGCCACTGTGAGTTGGGTTCCTGGTTTGGCTGGGGTCCTTCCGTGTGGAGTTTGCATGCATGACTTGGAATTGGCCCCGTGATCCATGGGTGTACCTGGGATTGGCTCCATCTCCCCCACAACCCTAAGGGGTAAGGGGGGGAAATGGCAGTTTTATTGTTTTTAAATTAAATCTGCAACACAATGAAATGTGCATGAAGTGAAGGGGCCTGATTACTGTAGGAAAAACACAAAAGGGAGAGGGCATCAACAAATAAATATGAGAGAGTCACACACTGTATGTATGCTAACACTACATTACCCCCTGTGTGGAGAATGACAGGCTCCTACAGGGGTACGACCTTCTCCTCATGCTGTTTGTCTTTAGGGTCACGTCCTGCCCTCTAACTTCTGATCCCTGACCTCTGACCTTAGTCCGTCAGCCACCAGACACCAGCCCTGAGCTGACAGCTCCCAAAGCCCACTGACCCCGAAAAGCAGTGAGGGAGAGAGAGAGAGAGAGAGAGAGAGAGAGAGAGAGAGAGACGGAGCTGTGACCGTGGACCTCTCTCGGAGGGGGAGCGGCGTTCCGCCGGCCAGAGTGATAGTTTACCTGCTCGAAGAAAACACTGATCTCATTAATGAAATATGAAAAACAAAGTGAGAGGAAATGAAAAAAGAGAGAGATGTGAGGATTGAGGAGAGGGAGGAGGTGCGGAATGGGAGGGGTGAACAAACATGGGTGAACCTGGCTGGTGGAGGTCACAGTCTGCCTGAGGAGACAGGTGCCTTAAGATTAGCCTCCACATTAATGGACTTTACTCACACACTCACACACACACATGCATACACGGAGCAGGCCGGTGCTGGAGAACTCCTATACCACAGGGACGTGGGACTAGTGAGAACACAGCTTGGACTCTCATATCCTATTTATACATCCTTTGCTGTACATTACAATCCTATTTAGCTCGCCCTGCTTCCTGCACAATCCTATTTATGGACTCACCCCCACGCCACCACCTCTGCACACCACCCCCCCCTTTCACTTTCGAATCCCATTTGTGTGCCCTCTCCTCCCGTATGCAGGTGCCATCTATCCAGAAGGCTGCCTACTGGGCGTGTAAGCTGCGATCCAGATGAGTGTGTGTGTGTGCGCGTTCATCAGTGATGTGTGTGTTAATGTAGCGGTGAAATTGGAGTGTTCTCACCCAGGAATAAGAGAAACACTGTTCTTGGACTCGTGCATTTGCAAAATCTGTCAGTTGACTCTGGGGCTAACTTCGAGGCTCTTTTGTTGTCGAAAGACAAAACGAAGCTTGAAAGAGGAAAATGTCAAACTGTGTCTTTCTCTTCATGATGAAACAAACCCAAAGAGTTAAGGTGTGACTGGAGTCGCTTTGCCCTCCACTGCAACCTCTGCTATCTGATGCAATACAGTGCACATCCCTGTCTCTGCATTCATAAACTATCCATATCATAGATGAGTGTCTGTGTCTTCTGTCCCGTCCTATCTCCACCTGTCCCCGTGACAGGCTTCTTATCCCCCATTAGTGTATTTAAACAGGACAAAGTGCCTGTCCACATCACGGACCTGTCTCTGCCCGGCTCCCCCACCTGTCACTCAGCCGGTGATATGAAAGCGTCTTCATTCTGTTTGAAGGTGGGAGATGAAAAGAGAACAGCAGTCAGGGACCTGGCTGGACTGACAGACTGGATTAGAGCATCTGATCCTAGAAAACGAGGGAACGAGGGAGTAGGGAGAAGGGCGAGGATGTTCCTGCCTAACTGGATTAGAGGAGGAGGTGAAGGAAAGGTATATGTAGAGCAAGGGTCTGTGCCTGTCTTTATTAGGGGGAGGAAGGTGCAGCAAAGTGGGCGTGGAGACCCTCGTGCCTCTCATGCTAGAGAGACAGGTGCTGGCCGGCTCTCAGGTTAGACTTTGGATGGAGCTGAAGGACTCGCGTGTCTCTCAGTCGCCGGTAATGATGAGCCAGCAACAAAAACCTTAACACCATCTTCTCCTAATGAAACTGAGAACCGCCAGAGCACAAGGTTAAACAGCTCACCGCTCACACTGCCCACCCCACCCCCACCCCTCACTTTGTGTACACTGCTCGACTAGTTCAAGTTATAGCGACGCTCAGCGCAAACTGTATAGCAAGGATTTCTAACAAGTGATATATGACGTTTCCAGTTTGGCAGACATTTTTATCCAAAGCCACCACTGGAGTGAAATAGTGTGAGTGAGCTGAATTTATTAATCATTCAATTAACTAAATGTTCCGTCTTGGTATGGTTCAGATGAATGGACTGTCAGTCTTTAATGCAATCTAATTCTCAGCACACCTCAAGAGAGATGCTGAGAACTTAACTGCTCTGCAACTCTTTAATTTCTCCCACTCTCTCGCTGCCTTTCGCCTCCATTACTCATTCCCTGCTACACCTTTGTCACATTCATTTCTTGGCTTTATTATTTCCATGCATGTTGCAGTTTAAATCCAGATCGCGACAGTTAAATGTGTGTCCTCCTCCTCCTCCTCCTCCTCTGTGTCTCTGTCTCACCGTGCCTCCTCGGATAGAGTCTTCCTCTGCGTCTTTGGGCCCGGCCGGTAAAGACAGTCAGGGCAGTCGATTGTATCAGACGATCAGGCCAGTTCAACCATAAATTACCTGCAGCTAACAAAGCATGCTGCTGTAACTATTACCCAGCCAGTCAAAGTCACCCCGGCCCACACGGCTGCACGGGCGCCACGCTCACACGCTGAAAGATATCACAGTGCAGGGGTGGTGGGGCCGTGGTCATCTGCACACTCAGACACTGGCTTCAAACGCAGGTGGTGCATTAGAGCCAATTCTATCAAATAGTCACACAAAAAACATTGAAAATATTAGGTGAATGTCTTAAGGTTATTAGACCTGTGTGAAATAGTTTTTACTTTGACGTTTCAATTTTCAAACCTAGATTTTATTCAGTGTAGTAACCAATTATTTTTGCCCATTCATACTCAACTTGTCCCGTAGCTTCACTTCACTTCTTGAGCAGATAATATATGAAGAAAGAGAAGAATACTGCTTGTTGGTTAACTGTTTTTTCTCTTCACTGTTTATACTGGACTCTTGTTTAAGGATCACGATCATTGCGTTTTGCTGCATAACGTGAAAGACACTTTGACACACAACCTCACATTCAACCATCAACATTCAAATGTGCCTTTTTTGCGCCGGTGCCCGCTGTGTGTTTACCTGTTTTTATTGTGCAGAGACGGTGCAGTGCCTCTCCCTCTCCAGCTGTATGTGCAGCTCTGTGTTATTGGCTAATTGAGAGCGTGTTTTGTGGTGCAGTTCTGCCCTGGAGGTTAGTGTTAGCACACACACACTGTAGCAGGACAAATGAGAATACACCCCGCCATCTGCCCAAGAGAGACACTCCCTTGCCCTCTCCTTGTCCCTCTGCCCTTGTCCTCCCCTCTGCTTTTACTCTTTTTCGGCTCATTTTTATTCCTTCCCTCATCACCCACCTCTCTTTTCACCCTTGCACACCTCCCCCCTTCCTCTTCCTGTGTTTTCCCTCCAATCTTCTCAGTTTGATCCTCCTCTTGCTCTCTGTTTTTACCATCATTTCAGCCACTCTTGTTTCCTCCGTCCTGTTTTCTGTTGCCCGCCTCTCTCCATCCTAAATAAGTCCGCGTGAGGTGTGTTCGTGTTGCGGTGTCGGGGTTCAGGCTGTCGTGTTGAGGCGTTACTGTTCTCCGACCGCAGACTTTCGAAACGTTCCACTGGCGTGATCCATAGGGGCTGACACCGAAGGTGACCCCTGGCCGGTAACCTTGGAGACCAACTTTATTAAAATGAATTTGAGTAGAGGGGCCGTCCTGACAGCAGCATAATTACATCGCAGAGCATCAGCACTAATTTATGCAGCCCGCATTCAACCGGTCAGGAGTTCCGAGATGGGGTCAGTGTAGACACACACACACACACACACATACACACATGCACATACACAAAATGGAACACACAATCATGTTGACTCAAAAACACACTAACACAACTTGGTCAGAATACCAATACATGTAGTTTCTTCTTCTTCTATTCATCTAATGTTTTCACAGTTTTGAGCCTCAGTGTGTGTTTGAATGGGAGTAGATATATATCTGTGTGTCTGGCTCTGTGGTGTAGGAACAGACATAGACAATTCTTGTCAGTGTCACTGTTGGGAAAATGTTTTTAAAAACGTCAAATGCAGACCACAAATTTAAAAAAAAAATCTAATACTGCATGTTAAAGAACTTAAACAGACTCTCAGTCATTTCTCATGATTTCTACTCCCACTTGACATTAGCTGAATAACTTCCTGGTCAAATTTTACATCTCATCATATCATTTGCAAAGTTTTCTATTTTCTTTTTCCTTTTCTTCTGAGCATCGTCTGATGGATCTTCATCCATCATCGCTCTTATCCATTTAAAAGTCAATACAGAGCTGATGACAGAAAGATGAGCCGCAGCTCTGCACTTGACCAAAAGTGACAAGAGTGACAAAGTATTTTATGGTGGTCCAGTTGTTGATTACAGTTTTTCATTCATTCAGACCACTCACTCTTTATTCTCCATCACTTTTATTCAGATAATGATTTGTAAGGTCCTCTGTTATTTGTTATCCATCAACGCTCCATGATGAAAAAACAATTTAGTTCATGTGTCGCTGGTTTGCAACTAGACATCAGGTCCTTGAGCGCGAATAAGTTTTCACCTCTTCATCCTCATCATGGCTGCGAAGGCACCAAGAGATGGAATAGAAATGGAACGGGAAAAGAGCGAAGAAGAAAAAGGGGTCAGAGGAAGAGAAGCAGAGAAGAGTAAAGCGGGGTGAAGCAAGTGGTGGAGGGGTGGACATGGATATAAGTCACAGCTCCAGTCACTCAGTTGTAGCCGTTGTGACCAAGGGCACGCTAATCTATCCCATTAGCAGATCTCTCCAAGTCTCTCATAATGTTACCGCTAGCTGCTCTCCTGTGACGTCTTCCGCGTTTCTGTGTGTGTGTGTGTGAGAGAGGGAGAAAGGGAGGGAGAAAGGGAGCGAGAGGATGAGTTTATGTGAGTGTGTGTAAGAGACATTGTGAATGAGACGGAATGCTTTGGCCCTTGTGTGTGTGTGTGTGTGTGTGTGTGTGTGTGTGTGTGTGTGTGAGCGTGTGCGTGCGTGAGCGTAATGACAGTTCAGCTAGTTGCTCTCCTGTGAAAATGACACGTTCCTGCCAAATTAATATCATTACTATCAGAGTTTAATGGGCCAGTGCTGCCTTCTTATTTAAAACAGAACATCCCTCTCTCGACCTCCACCACAAGGGAAGAAGGGAGGCGAGGGGGGAGGAGAGTGGGTGAGAGTGAATGGCTAAATGAGCAGGATAGACAATGTGAATCAAGATTTTTTTTTAATCATACCATGGCCACAAAGAGGAAACTGATAAATATGTTGAGTAGAGTTTTAAAGCAAACAAACAAAATGCTGACATTGAATAAATGGAAAATTCATTGTGAAGAAAAGAGCTGGGAAGAAATAACAATTTCAGTTTTATATTTAATGTGAGCTTTTTAAATATAAAATCAAAATTTCCTTTGTCGCTTGGTGCGACTTGAGAATGCATCCCCGCGTCTTTGTTTAACAATGAGGCGACCTTCTTGGTTCTGATGTTCAATTTTGGGATTTGGGATTCTTTGTATTTGTTAAACTCGATACCTCTGCTTAGCATAACAAAAAGCCACACACTGTCTGCTTTGTGTCGGGTGCTCAGGAGCTCCTGCCTTTTCTGTGGTGGAGAATTTTGGAGGCTCCTCAGACGTGTTTGGTTCTTGGTATGTTCTTTCTTAGCTTTTGTTTTTACAGAACACCTTTCCGGTCATTCGGGGTTTTTTATTTTATTTTATTTTATTCTGGGGTAGCTTACAGTAGGTGTGTGTACAGTATGAGCAGTCTGTTATGGTGTCATTCTTCACTTGGAGTCAGCACTGTGATAATGAGTTCATTTGGAAATACACTCTGCAGGTTGTCTGTGCATGTGGGCGCGTGCATCATTGTGTTTGCACATTCTGTAGCCATGCATGTAGCTAGTGCTCACTACAGTGTGTGTGTGTGTGTGTGTGTGTGAGAGAGAGAGAGTTTTGGTACGTGCATGTGCCTGAATGTGTCTGAGAGATTCTGAGTGTGTGTGAATATGTCAGATTGCCGCAGGAGACCAATTAGCTGGTGCATCACTGAGGAGGTGAGCATGCACACACCTGTGTGTGGCCCTATTACACCAGCTCATCACACAGGCACATACCAACACACAGACAGCATTGCTCTTCTTATAATAGAAACATAGTGACACTAACAGTACATTGACCATATGGAATAATGACTCCACCGTGCCAAACTGTCAGACGTGAGTTGCCAGCCTGTGTTATTTCAACCCGCTGTTACCAACTTAACCAACTTTTGTGAATTATGCCGCTATCTTGCTGCCGCTGAATGGTTGTCGTTAGCGATATGTATTTTACATTTGAGGATTTCTTCGCACAAAACGGCACGACTTTCACACACGGGAGACGGGATCAGAGTGGTTCAGTCCAAACTTTGAGGTGTTGTGCGTCGACGAAGTCAGGTGAGAGTGAAAAAGCCGATCACAGCCAATAAAGCAGCCAGGACTCTTCATGTATAATTCAGATCTTTTATGGTGGGCTATGCACCCATATGGGCATGCTAAAGGAAGACTAAGGCCATTTCCAGCCAGAGAAAAACCCTTTTAAAAGCTTATCCCTGTGCCAGAGTCCTGCTCCTTTTACTGCTCCTCTTTAATGAATAGGTGTCCAATAAGGCCTTTTATTGTCTTAGCATATGTTGCTTTTATTAGGGGAAAATAATTAGGTTGTGCGGATCACTTCGAAAGTCCTCTCGCAAGATAAAAATGAGATAGTTTCACAGTCGCTGCGCAAGTCCTTCTGACTCCCCGTCGTTTTCCCCTTGGATGCCTTGTGTCCTAGCTCCCTCATCTCCTTCCTCTCCTACTCCTTCGCCTTGTCCCTCCTCTCATCGTTATGCCTCCCCTCCTCCTCTCCCTCTTGTCCTTTGCATTCCCTCCACCTCGTTCCTCACTTCCTCTTCTATTGTTCCCTTGAACATGTGGGCATTAAATGTATGCAGGGATGTCGCATTGGACTGCGCATTTACACACACACAGAACAGATGAACAATCACAGTGTGACAGGAGGCCGTTGATGACTGACACTTGGTTGATCTTATCTGGTGCAGAAGGGGTAAAAGGGAGGGCCGCAGGGAAAGAGAGAAATAGTGCAGGCGGGGGGGGTGCAGTGCTTTGTGTTGTGCTGTTGTCACTCTTTCATACTTTACTCCTCTGCTCCTTTCTCTCTCTGCCTTCTCATCTTCTGTTCCTTCACTTATATGCGGTGGAAAGAAAAAAAAAATGTCAACAGAGCTCATCTGTGAGCTTAGACTCGAGGGATAGAGATCCATTTACTCCCCTACTATGACCATTTACCCATGAGACCTCGGCTACAGCAGCACTGTATGCCCAGTCCTGTAAGTTATGAGGCCAGGAAGGGGTGGAGGGGGTGTGTGGGACTGCCGAGGTTTGATGGAAAAGCAGGGGCAGAGGAAGGAGCAGGGGGCAGAACAGACAGACGGACAGAGAGAGATTGAGCAGATGATGGAGGGAGGAAGGAGGCCAGTCCTTCCATCCTGTCCTTAATGCCCCTCAGGGGAGCCCGCTGCCTGTAGGTGAGTATTACCCATCAGCCAGAGGGCTAATGGAGGGTATGAAATAGAGTTTAGTATGTACAGATGACCAGGAATAAACTAATCACAGGGGAGAGCTGGTCATTCTGTGCAGATGTAAATAAGGAGTCTTCCTTGAACAGAGGCTTTGCCTTGTACTCCAGGCTGCTGAATGACTGGAGGTTATCATCTGTTCTCCTCAAGTTATGGTTTTATAAACTATCAAAACCGGCTAGAACTGATCAAATGAACAACACAGTGATGTGCATTCGGCGAGAGTGACCTTTGGCCCGCGTCGGTCAGGGTGACGGAGGTCAGAGGGCTGAGTGTCAGGGTGCGTTCTGAAGTGTGCGCTGAGGTGTTTGAGCTGCTAATCTCCACTGCTCTGGGTTGAGTGGTCAAGCTGAATGGAAGGGCCGCTTGTTTATCTGCGAGGACCGCATTACCCAGGATTCCCTCTCCAGCTGGGCCAGGCACGCTTAGCTGAGCTGTCGGCTTGAGGAGGTTACTACGGCTGAGGCCAAAGATTGCTCTGCACACACACACACACACACACACACACACGGTTGTGTCTTCATGAATTCAGAAGCCATTTCATTGACTTGCATTGATTTCCTGGAGACCCACTCAAACCAAGCACACAAGCACAGGAGGACAAAGAGGAAGCTCGCGATTTCAATGGTTATTTATTAAATGTAAAATATCTTTAGCACAGATTAAAAATCAGACACCTCCATCTATTTTAAACATCACAGGTTGAGAAAAAAAACATTCCCAAAACAGAATCACGATCCCTTTGGGGTCCTGCGTTTAGGATAGCTAGTCCACGAGGCTGGGCAGAGGGCTGAGGCAAAAACCGCACTCCTCCTGGTCCTCGGCTCACACGCCAGGAAACACTGTCTAAATGCTGCAGCTGTTTTACACTAGATGGTAGAAAAATGGTTTTTGATTCACCAAGCACTGATGCCTTTCAGGGATTTTAGCAGTTACAGATCTGATTACATAAAAAAGGCTTCAGTTCACGTGGTTGTTTCCTTAAAACCGGACAATTGCTAAAGCAGGGCACAGGGCATCTACCGTTCCTCGTGTGCGGCTGTGATCTGTGGTTTATTTAAATAGCAAATGGCTTCGTGGCTCCGTGTTGCCAACATTTAGCACTGCGCTGAACTGGAGTGCCGTCACAGAGGTCAGCCGGTGAGCAGCCCCCCGCCCTCTCTCTCTCTCTCTCTCTTTCGTCTGCTCTGCCTCAACCCTCGCTGCTGTACAAATGCCAACTGACGACAACTGACACAGATGGTGAGCAGAAACACAGAAGGACAGGCAAAGGAAGAGAACCACCCACAGGAGTAAGAAAGGAAGGAAGACTCTACACACACTGTCCAGGAGAGGATATTGCAATATTATCAACTCAATTATTTTTAAACTTTTTTTTTGTCATAATCTTTTCTTCTTTTTTTTTTCCACTTTTTTAAAATTATTCAATTTTTTTCATGCCATATGAGAATTTGGGGATTATAAAAGTACCTGAAAGAATTGCTAGGTTTTCAGCATGCATAGCTGTTTGTATTTACAGGTCCGTATATACAGGGATGGGCCAAAAACAGACTGCTCTACAGTACTGGGTTTATTTACATCCAAGTCAGAGGGAGAGGTCAGTGTGGTAACTACAGATGTGGGGGTGGGGGTGGGGTCACATGCATAGGATCAGAAAAATGCTTCTACGGCTGAGTACAACTTGGATGAGGAAGACGCGGAACAGAACGCGGCAAAGTAACGATACGGTTAATTCAACATCATCACATCCACCTTTTTGCTTTTGAATACGAGCTTCCAACTACTGATTATTGCGTAACACTTCACAAGGACACGTCTATTGCAAGTCCATGAGGTCCTCAGGTTATGAGTCAATACTGAGATTGGAAGACTTGGACCTGATCCCAGAGCAGTTCCAGAGCCGTGGTGGTGGAGCGTGGGCTCTCTGCTGCTTATCTACAGTCAGCTTATTGCAAATTTATTTCCTCAGTATTTGGGTGTGTGTTTATGACCCGTGAAAGCATATGAACACGAAAGTGAGTAAAATTTTTACTTTACTCATTTTATTCTGACCTGCTCCTTTGGTTCAATATATTGCTGCTTGTTTTTTTTTAGCATAGAGGATCATTAGACGGATCTGGTGTTGATCTGATGCACCTCATCTGTGCCATCCTCTCCCCTCCCCCCATTAGGGGGTTTGTAGCTGTGTTGTCTTGAAGGAATGTCCAAGTCTGAAATCATGCAGGACAAGTCCTGGTCAAACCCTCTCCTACTTTGAGCGATGAAATATCTGAGGTGGGTACGTGTGAGCGGCTTTCTGACCAAGCCCTTTGCACAGCAGTAGGCGAGGAACCACACGCTCACAGTGATGAAGTAAATACACTCTACTGTTTACTACAACTAAGAAAACTCTTTGCAGCCTTCAACATGGACACCTTCTGGATATTGTTGTTTCTCAGATGAGCCAAGTCACATTCGACAGCTCCGGTTAATCGAGAACTCTTAAACACCGCGGATGCTGTTGTTTTTTTCTGAGGAAACATTACAGAACACAAGGTCGTGATTCACATTTAGTTGCAGAAGATAGAAAGACACACAGCTAAATCCATCAGTTTGTAAACAGCTAAATTTACAGGCATAATCTACAGTTTCACACGGGACGGAAACGTCTTGTCTCACCGGAGACAGATGTGACGCACACTGTGATATTACCCATAAAATAATAGAAAATACTTGTGTTAGCATGTGTACATATGTAATTGTTTGTAGTTGTGTAATGTAGGTGCATCAAGGTTGATGGGCATCTTCTGTTGCCCCCCCCCCGCCTCAAACAGGCCCTGCCTCCTATCTGCAAACACACAATGATAGATGGCTGTGGTGGGTGGTTGAGCATGTTAATGTCTAATCTCATCAGCCTTATCTTCTGCAGAGGTCGCAGGGTCAAGTGGTGAGGGGGGATGAGCTAAACACCAATAAGATAGCCCATTGCTGGACACACCGCACCAACGGGCCACGTTTGCATTGCGTGTACTCACCACGAACTGTACTGCAGAGCAGTAGAAGTACACACTTACAGTTTTTCAAGTCACTTAAATGAAGTCCCAAAGCTTTCATTTTAAATTCAGCCACATAAATCTGGATTTTTTTTTTTATTGGTATTTCCACTGTAGAGCTGGACCCGAGTTCAGTTCTAAAAGTCAGCCAAGTTCAAGGGGGCGCCGGCGAATCAGACGCGGCAGCGCTGAAATCTTCAGTGGGAGATTGAAAGGCTTTTCTGACGAACTAAATCAGATGCCCTAAGCGGGGGGAGATGAGTTAAACTGAGCGAGTGTGAACCTGCAACTCGGAGACACTGCTTGGCATTTGTCTGTCTTTGATATGGCGGCATGTGATGTGGATGAAGTTATCGCCCCACTGGCAGGTGAGACAGACAGCGGCGCACAGAGAGATGCTGCCGTTTCATCTGCTGTTTACCCGCTCTCTCATCACACTGCACTTCAAACACGCTCAATCTGCTGCAGCGACGTTACACACCACGGCTCCTCCTGCTGGAAGTTTACTCTGAGCTTAAAGGGGCTTCTGTGTGTGTGTGTTGAGAAAACTGTTTCTTGGAATCTAATTTGTGTGTTTTTTGAATTCTTTTGCATTTTGTGCATATTTCTGAACGCTCTGGACCTCAGTGGCTCTGTGTGCTCGTGTGTTGCTCTCACAGCTGCTTTAGGAAGCTGTTCAAACAGTTGGCATGTTACATGGCTCCATTATGCGTGTGTGTGTGTGTGTGTACGTCGGTGTCTTGCCCGTGTTTGACGCCCGTATATATGGCTTGTCTCAGAGTGAGCCAGTGCTCTGTGCGAAACATTAGTCCGCAGTCATCACATCAGTGCTCCCTCTCACTCTCCCTGCCACCCCCCCCCCCTCCCTCTCATTGGGAGATAAAGAGGCGAACCATTTCATGTGGCCGTATAGAAGTCATCTCCAGCCTTGGAGTTTGCAGGGAAGCTGTCACAGCAGCTTTTAGCCGGAGCTGCAACATGAAAGATCCCTCTTTGAGCAGTTGGGTTATGTGTGTAATTCTCTCAGACGTGTTTATTCTGCTGCCGCTTCAGCTTTCATTTTGAAATGTCACAGAAATCTCTCTCCCCTCCAAGAATATCCCCGCTAATTACTGACTGACGGGGCAGGGTGTAAACTTAGCAGGTTGCGCTCAAATACTGTTTCACTTTGAGGGCGTCGCTGCTTTAGACGACATGAAGCAGAGACATGTTCCGGGTTGAAGCTCGGCCGATCGTCAGATTTAAACTCACCCTTAGAGAGAGAGGACTGAGAAACAGCTGGGGGAAAGACTTGTATTGTGTGTGTGTGTGTGTTTTATGTAAAATAACAGCTTATCTATAACCAATCAACTTCTGATTCAAACACAGAGGTACAGAATGGACCGGTGCTCCTGGCTGAACTCATATGCACATCATGTGAAAATATACATATTCATGACATTAAAACCTGCGCTCTTACAGTTTACACGCTAGAGGTCGTTTCCACTGTCTTCCCATCCACACAGGAGCGGGTGTCATTTCCTCGTCCATGCTCTCACCTTTTCTACTGTGAGTCTTTACATCTGTAGCATTCACATGGTCCCATACAGCCAGAGGTCCTGTACACACTGCGTAGAGAAATAAATAAATAAATATATGTATATAAATATATGTACAGTAAGGGGTTATGCTGTTCCCATGGTAATATGACCCAGTCATCATGGGCTTCAGGGGGAGGGGAGAGACGGCATGATTTTATCTTTTTGTGGACACTCTGTCCCGTTGTCTGTTTGCATGTGTTTGCAGAGGACATGCGGATTCAGTCTTTGTTGTTCGTCCTCTCTTTCTCCGGACCGGTGACATGTCCTCATTTGTGTGTGTCAGTGGTTGAGTTCTCCGAAACCCGTCTCCTCCTGCAGGCCGACGCCACCCGGACACCCGCTGATCTTGCATGTCTTCTCTGTTCCTCTGTCCGCAGCAACAAGGGGCGGCCACCACGGTGTACTGCGCCGTGGCCCCGGAGCTGGAGGGGCTGGGAGGCATGTACTTCAACAACTGCTTCCGCTGCCTGCCGTCCGCGCAGGCCCAGGACCAGAGCAGCGCCGCCAGCCTGTGGGAGCTGAGCGAACGCTTGGTGGCGGAGACGTCCGCGGGCGTGCAGGCCCTCTGACGGACATGACTTTGAGGAGGTGGAGGTGGAGGGGGAGGGGACTAGGGACTAGGAGTCAAAAAGTTGTAAAAAATCATGGAGACGTCCAGTTCCATATAAACTGAGGAAAAGATAACTACACTCTAACTGCACTATACAAGAGCTGCCAACCACAGAAGTCCAACACGTGACGACAGGGACTAAAACACACTACATATACAGTACAGGGAGGGGGGGGGGTCATATACACTCTATTGAATAAAAATCAGTTGTATTCAGCTCTGTTGTAGTACTTTACAGTGGGTGGGGAGGTGGGGAGGGGTCTTACAGTTGTATTCTTTCTCTCTTTTATAAACTAAAATGCATCTGATTCCACCCGGTGAATATCTGTCTGTCCCGTTGTTTTCTGTTTGTTGTCTAGCGTCTATGGCGATGGTGATCATGTTTCCCGTGACAATTGTTGAATCGTTGTGCTAAATCTTTTTGGGGCACAAAGGAAATAAGGAGTAATGGACATGTGACACTTATGGATATATAAACACACTAGAAGTAGGATCATTATGGCTATATACATTATTCTGCAATAGTTTCATTTCTTATCAATGTCCCTATTCCTTTACTGTACAATATTTACATCCTGATTTCGGGGCATGTGCTAAAAGGGGGTGGACATCATTTTTTTTTTTTTCTGTTCAGGCTCAGCCTAAGTACTGATAATTTATACTCTGGTAAATCTTAATCACAATTTGGAGGTATTTATGGGATGATCTGTGTCCATTTGAATACAGATGGTGGAGGATCTTATTTCCAGAGTCTGTCATCTTTAATTTCTGTGTTTCCTCCCTCGTTGTTTGACCAGAAAAATAAGGGATTTCAGTCTCTTGTTTTTTTTTTTTGTTTTTTTTTGTTGTCTTCATTGTTGTTTTAATGTTGAACTCTGGCTTTGGGTTTGTTTCTCTGTTTGGACGCTTTTGAGACCTTGTGCTTTGTGGCAGTCGGGATGCCGTAGGTTGCTCTTGAAACATCAGCGTTCCAGTGTCATATCTGTAAAACAGCAAAACAGGAAATATCATGAGATCAGAGTCAGTGAAATGTTTGTGAAATCATTTTAACCCCAGGAAGTGAAATGTCGAATCGTGTGCGCTCGATTAGAGGGAGCACTCTGTGATGACACAAAATAAAACTAGATCATTTTTCACTCATGTGCTTTATGTCACGAGCCCTGAGGGGCGGTCATCATCTACCTGACCTGTGCCACAGAGTTTCGTGGTTAAGAGGTAGTTAGTGTTTGTCTGTTTCACACAGTCTCTCCAGGTCCTGTTTTCTCTGGTCTCCCCCGGTCACGCTGACATGCTGCTCAGAAATATGCAGTGCCTTTACACAGCTGCGTCCTGCCACTATCACTGCCGTACCCACACTACAGGTGTCTTATCACTGTCCTTTCACAGTGCAGGACATGCCTGGGACACAGATACATGTACAGTCGGTGAGAGCGGCCAGATCCCACATGTACACAGTAAGAAAGAAAGATTAGAAAAAACTGCCTCTAACGTGTCACGGTGAGAATGAGCCTGGTCTCCGGTCTCTCCTGTTTCTCTTTCTGTGGTTAACGGACTTGAGGACTTCTCTCTCATTCACCGATTCAACACACATTTTCATGACTTTAGCAGCAGCTCGGGGTTCAGTGTCTTCCCAAGGACATGTCAACATTTAGGCGCCAAGGATCAAACTGGCAACGCTGCAATTAGTGGACAACCTGCTCTGTGGACCTCATGCCTGAGTTTCTAAAGCACATACTGTTTTACATTGTGGAGTCAAACTGGGAATGGAGTCAGAACCAGGCGCATTTTAGAAAGAACGACAGTGCGATAAAGAATTGTAAAGAACCTGTCTGTGACCTCGCTGCAGATCAGGACCCTGTGATGGTGGCTGAAGTCAGAATAGTAATTTCAACCCCGTGCACTTAGCTTACCCAGAATTCATGAGGTGAATTCTAAGAAGCAAAGCCGAGCTTACGGGCTTGTCAATGACGGCTCTATAAACGAGGCGCTATAGAAAACAACGTTTGAGGAAGCCCTCGACTGAACTCAGGACACAAAGGAAATTCTTCAGGAGAACAAACAAGCAGACGTCTGTGTGGCTGGATTCTGCAGTGGCCGATCCATGGGGCTGCGTGTGTGTGTGTGCCTGAGTGAAGAGGGAGGGTCCTGCCTGGCTTTTCGAACAAAGTCCTATCGATCAGGCCGTATCGGAATCATCTGATAGCTAATCAATGAGCTACACTTCCTCTCAGCGAGCAGGGAGGAGAGCGAAGCACGGCTCTCACAAGAGGAGGACCTTGATCCTTTGACCCCGCAGTGTATTCCTCAAACACACACACACACACACACACTTTCTCTCCATGTCTTTATTTCTCTCCTATAATAACAGAACAAGACAGTGTGATAACTGAAAGCTGGTGCAAACCAAATAACCAAGACACATTAGAGTGTTATTTTAATTAGTTGGATTTATCGTTGACTTTCTCCCTTCACTGACTTTATTTCAATTTGGGCAGTAATTGTTTACGACTGACCATTTCATTTTCCATTATTGTTTTTATTTCTTCTTGTGATTAATTTCACCTCTCAAAGAATAATTATGAGAGGATTGATTTGATTATGCCTTTGTTCTGCTCCTATTGGCTCCATTGACTGAGGGAATGCCATGTTGCCATTTCGAGCGGATATATTTAATGATCACAATCAATGTTAAAGCTCTCTCTAGACTCAACTAACTCAATAAATATCTGCCAGGAGGAAATTTACCATCTAACTACAGCGGGCAATAAAGTCTGGCTTCCTGTTCTCCTCCCTCCCTCCCTCCCTCCCCCTGCTCTCTCTCTCCATCTCCCTCTTGAAGATGACATTGTGATTAAAACTGTTGATCAATTTTCATTAAGTACTAGTGTCGAGTCGATGAAAATATGATTTCCTTTCAATATCTGCACATGTGCTTTGCTTGCAGACTTTCTTCTGAGATTATGTATTTTTACAATTGCACAGGCAAAAGAAAATGTAGCTAATCATTCCCCCAGTGGCTTATATACATTTAAATGTGAAAATGCCCTTTTTTCTTTTTTTTAAATTAAATTCTTGAATTTGATGTTTTGCAGATTTTAAAGATTTCATCCACTTCTTCGGCCTCTGTGTGTTCAGAGGCAGGAGGAGCAGAGGCTGCGCGTGGCGGACGCACGTCTCCGTGAGATGTGACGAAACCTGTTTAAACGCGCGGCCTGTTCCGTTTGGCACGTTATTAAAACGCCACGCTGCTCAGAAGCACGCTACAAACGGTCCCTGAGAGTTCAGTGCAGCAGGAGGCGTCGCGTTTTTAAACCGTTTCTCTTTGCGAGTGATGAAAGTCGCGTAACGGGACGACGGTGTTTGCATGAATGTTGGCACGTGCACCAAAGTCTTCAGTCCTCCGCGTGCTCTTTTACATAAAAATCTCAGAAGCGGCGCTGATAACATTTGGATCCAAATAGCTGTTTTCCAGCGAACCTGCTCGCTATCAAATGCACTTATTTCCCCCCGCAGATCTGCTCCAGCAATCTATAACATTCTCTGTTTTTTATTGAAGCCTCGACACGACACCTTTGAGGAAATCCTTCCAGCTCCGAGTCCCCAGCGTGTCCTCACCGCTAGACAGCATGACCTTGTAAACCCTGAGTTATTTTACTCACCCATTGTGTGAAGATAGAAAGAAAAGAGAGAGGGGGGGCAAGGGGGCTAGAGAAGAAGGGGGGAAAGAGCTCCTGCCTGTCACAGCTTTCAAACACAAAGAAAAATGAGCACTTGGGCTGAAGTACAATTATTAGCCCCTGTCCACAGATTCATCACACTATAGAGAGGGAGGGCGAGAGGGGAGAGATAGAGGGAGGAGCGCAGCCAGAGGAGGAGTGGAGGAAGGTAGGAAAAAGAGCTGTATGGGTGTGAGAGGAGCCGTAGAGAAGATGGAGAGACAATGAGGAGAAAACACTGGGAACAGAATAGAAAAGATTACAGTGAGAGGGGGAAACGGGCACGAGGAGAACCCGGGGGTGGGGGGACTGCAGAGTCAAGAGAAACGACCGGGACGCAGGTTTTAGGGGAATAAAAGAGGGATGAAAAGAGAAAGAGGGAGGCCGAGGTAAAGGAAGGTAAAATGAAATAAGAGGATTTGTCAGGCCAGTGGTTGGTGGCAGTAATAAAGCCCGCTAATCTGAGGGAGAACGCTTGGCTGCTCACACACCGACTCTCCTGACGCCCCACTTTACCACCGGGCCAAGCCAAGGTCACACACACACACACACACACGCACACACACGCATGTCCTCAATCCATCCCATCTATGTTTTGAGAAATAAGTGCGTGTTTTGTGTGCACTTTAAACCTGAGGTCTGAGGTCACTGCTCACTTTACTGCTCTACTCACACACACACACACACACACACACACTTTCCCCCTCTCCCCGTGTCTCTCGCTGTCTCGTTAGGCGGCGTCTTCACCAAACAACCCCCTCAGCCATGTTGATTTTGAAATCTCATTTTTCTCTGTTTCTTAACTGGCTCCGCCGCGTGAATCAATACCTATCAAAAGCATTACATAAATACATCTGTCACGGGCAGATAGTGGAGTGGGGATGTAATGTGTCTGGTTAAGGCCACCATAGGGTGAAAGGAGATATGGCGCGTGCGCGCGCGTGAGCGTGTGTGTGTATTAGAGGACAGCAAGTGTCACTTTGTGTGACCAGGTGTGTCGGGCGGAGTGAAAGGTTGTTATTGAGCCGTGGTAAATGACGCATAACCTGGTGCACCGCTTACTTAGCCCCAGACCCCGGCTCTCTCTGTCTCTCTTTATGTCAGTTGCTGCATGTTTGTGTGTGTGTGTGCGTGTCAGTGTGTTGTCAATGGAATGTTGTTATGAGTCTAAACGAAGGGGTGCACCTGAGAGGAGGGATTCACACTGTTCATGCCGTATTTTGAAAAAAATGTTTTTTCTAAGTTCTTACATTTAGGATCACTGCTTCTGATCTGTACACCAAATTTTTAAAAAACATATTCAGGTTTTTGTTAGAATTAGGTTTAATTCTTGGATCCAAAAACTGAGACTTTGATCTTGGCCGACCAAACACTGATCAGTCTTTCCTTGAGTGGATTCATCTCTTGTTTTCCTCGGTCACAAACTGAGCATTTCTCCCCTTTTTTTGGCCCAGTTTCTCGTCTCCTCTTCGCTCCCCTTCATCATCTTGTTGTCATTGACATTTTCAAATATCACTTTGCTGACAGCGGACTGCAGCTGTGATTGACTGCCTGCTGCACATTTACATGTCACACTGAAACAGCACAATAACCTGCACGCAGATAATCACCTCATTGAGAAACGCTCCGGCCTCTCTCCACTCACAATTACTATTGTGTGTTTGATCATATAACCACCATCCAACAATGCTCTTAATGGGCTTATTGGCAGCCGACCAGGACGTGCTTGTAAATAAGTCTGACGCCGCTTGATTCTAATAAATTAGGCCCATATATGCAAACACGGTAAAATCATAACAATATCTAAATGTGTGGGCAGAGGTGGGGCGCCGACGGCTGGAGATTTATGCTGCTCCCAACTGGCTGGCATCATCACTCACTCAGCTATCTTCAACTTTTTTTTATTTGTTTAATTTCCAAATGTGATTGCTCCAACCACTCCGGCCCCTGCTGATAAATGCAAAGGATCGTGGGTAGAGTAGGGCAAGATTAATACGCATCATTTTTCAACTGGACCAATCCAACAAGTAGAAGGAGGGAATGTGTTAAAAGCTCGGCGGAGGAATGGAAGCCAGGCCTGTTGGGACGTGATGTCAGGGAACATTTACACCAGGACATTTTCTCTCTGGCTTTCCCCCTAATTGGGACTGTTAAGGCGGAAAAGCCTTTTAACCAAATAAAAGGCAAAACTAAAAGACAATAAACAGAAGCGTGAGCTGGATCGCTGTCATTTATTTACCTGCGTAATGTGAGTTCCCACTGTTTTACTATCGGTTCTGTGAGCTACAGCTCCCCTGTGGATACTTATACACACACACGTCGTGTTGTTTTTAGTCTTATATTGAATATATTCATGTTTACTCTGATTCAGACTCTGATGCAGAGGTGTAAACGGTTCAGAAAAGGCAACAATTCAACGATGTTACAGTAAAATGTAAAAATTTACACCTGAGGTAAACGCTAGGAAGCAATAAGTGAGGTTAAACAGCGATAATTTTAATTAGCAATAATAAAAGATAAGTGCAGGGTAGAAGCCTAATTAACCTCAGACTGAAGCTGCCAACAACAACAACAGCAAAGTTTCTGTGACACGTCACTGAAAAAACCTGGTTTGTAAAACACTGAAAATGTAGAGTAACGTGTGTGTGTGTGTGTGTGTGGCGTTATAAATGGAAGGCAGAGGAGTCACCTCTCAGAAACACACTCACATAACTACGAGATTAATTACAAGTACCGTGAATCACTGAGCAATTAATTAACTCATCCTTAGTAATGAGTGTGTGTGTGTGTGTGTGAGCCGTGCACACTCTGTGTCACACAGACAGCCTCTCCATCTCTCCACCTCTCGCCCTGTCCCCTCTCTAATTGCTTCCCTCTCTATTAAAATGCAGTCTGCTGTGACATCACTCAGCCCTCTGTTAGAGCAGGCCAGGGCACCGGGCGAGCCACACACACACACACACACACACACACACAGTTTATTTTATACTGTGGATTTTAGGGAGACTTTGCCTGTTTGAGCATGAGGCAGGAGTCAGAGTGAGCAGAGTCTCACAGAGTCAACAGAGAGTTCAGGTGAGGTAACAATGATCAATGACCATCAGAGTAAAGTCTCCCTGGTTCTGTGTTTGAGTCACTGACACACAAATATATTCAGCTGGGACTGATCCATGATCTGATGTGTGTTTGTAGAGGGTCTGGATAATTACTGTTTTAGCATCATCAAATTATTTTTTCGCAGTGAAACAAACTGATTTCCCCCTTTGTCCTCTTTAACCAATATCAGAAAAAAAACACATATGTAATAAAGTCACAATGTTGATTTTCTATTTCTATAGATTCTGTACGTGCACAGTGACGTTAAATGTTTTGGGTCAAGAACAAAAAGCCTCAGTGAGTTATTATTAAATCCAGAAGACATCTCAAATCTGCTGCTTTGTCGTCAGCATGTGTGGTGACGATAACGCCCCTTCCCCTCTCTCTCTCTACCATTCTCTCTTTCAGAGCTAATCTGATTGGTGCATAAATCATGCTGACATCAGCATGGGTGGAAGTTGGCCTACTCCTACACACACGTGGAGCAGCACAGTGCTCCACGGTGATCATGAGGACAGTGGATAACAGATCTCTCTTTTATCATTCCCTGACTTTCCCTGACATTTAAAAAGCCATTAACACCACTGAGATTCACCCTCGTGTACATTTCACATGGAAAACCCCCCTCCACACACACACACACACACACACACACACACACTCGTGCACGCTTCCTTGCCACTCACAGGGTCCGTGCACTCTCGTGTGTGCAGGAACGATCGCAGTGATAACACAAAGGCCAAATGACAGCGATGGAGCAGTGAATTCTACCATAATAACCTTTTCACGCCTCCTTTTCTGTGAGATTAAATCCAGCATGACGTTCACGGTGACAAGGCGCAGCTGGCGAGACGCCTATCGATCCCGTGATGAAATCACTGAGATTTGGGGGCATTGATATCCTTGATCAGAAGGCGCACCCCCCCCAGTGGAATGACAAATGTGCTAAGTGGCTGTTGTTGTGGTGTGACTGCCTTTGTTAATGGTAATTATCTGCCAATTCAGCCATACATACATGGGTCTACTGTAAACACTAACAGCGTAATAGTATTTACTGCTGAGCACTGTATTAATTTATGGCCCATTATTGTAAAGCCCATCGTTACAATGTGAGCGAGCATTTATCGTAATCAGACGACTGATAGAGAATGGGAACTAATGTATGTAATGTACTCACGTAGTGCGCCTGACAAAACGGTGCGGCGGCTAATGCAGCTAATGACGTACGGCCTGACTCTCTGTAGTTAGCATTTATTAGCAGCGAGCGGGAGCCTGAGAGAAAGTGCGAAGCGGCAATCGACTAATTAGACTCCGTTGTATCTGCGTAGGAAACAAGAAGGGGGAACGCTCAGCGGGGAGACAATGGCCGCCCCAGCACTTAATCCGCAGGATGTTAATGTGAAAGTGAAACCAAATGTGCAGCATGAGTCATGACGAGCGGTGATATACAGCAGGGCGCCATATTGAGCTCAGCCATTCAAATGCATGTTATTGTAATTCTGCAGATGGCGGAGGCACTTCTGGTGATTATTGATCGGACCTTTTTTAACTTCTCTCAAAACGGCTCTAAATCTCGCGGCCCCAGGGGCATGCTGGGACGTTTCGCAGACGGGGGACGTGTTTGCGTTCGGAAAGTCATGAGAGGGAGGGAAAGTCAGACGAGGCTTTAGGACGAGGTCGAAGTAAAGTAGCTCCCATCGTCAGAGGAATTACAGGAGAAAAGAGGTCAAATCTGATGTCAGTGAGAGAGGGAAAATATTTAAGAAAGAAAGAAACGCAGGATCTTGAAACCTAGACTTCATTGACTCGATCACATCAAAACAGGTTCTGGCTCCGTCTCCATGTACTGTACCCGAACTTTAATTTGAGGGCGAGTTAGCCAGGCCACGTGTTGGGTGACAACAGTTGGATTCTGGGTAAATACTTCACGGAGTGAAAGGAGGGAGGAAGAGGAGGAGGAGGAGGAGGAGAGGATCATAACAAAGAAAGTCTCTATCATCTGTGGAGGTCTGCTCGGCTGCAGATACGGCGCTGACAGTTTGCCTCGCTCTCAGCCGCACTTTTAATGCTGCGGGCCGAACAGCCTGCGCCTCCAGATAGTAGGTGTACTTACTCACATCTGTTTTCGTCATGCGTGAGATGGTTTGGCATTAACGCACATCTCTGTTATTAGAGTTTCCACTCAGGCTGATATGCGGCCGCGTTTATCTGCAGCTCATGAGCATAATGAGCTCAAGGAGAGCAGGCGGCGGCGCGGTGTTTATCATTCCCCCTCCACTCGAGCCCCGGCTTTTGTCTATCATCCCGCTCGCTGCATCACTTTGCATTCAAGTGTGGTGTCGCACTGTAGTGTCTGGTCTCCGCTGTGCGTTTGCAGCAGAGGAGTGCGATGCACTGGGTCTCACCCCGTGTCCATCACTCTGCCTGCGGTAAGTCAGGCAGTCGGCCAGACGCCCTCCCACCAGAGAGAGAGAGAGAGATGAATGGCGGAAAGAGATGCACAACGAGAGGCCGAACTATTACTCGAAGCATCGGTGCTGTGTCAAAAGTGGATCTGAAGACTATTTCTTGAAAGGGCGGGGGTGGGGGGGGCACGTGATCATGAAAGGCTACGAGAGGAACAGGTGAGAGACGGAGAGAGATTTAGTGACTTATGTGTGGGAGACAGAGACAGACAGGATGAGTTACAGACGCAGAGGGGGAGAGAGAGCTTTCACACATGATGATTTAGGGCTAAAGGACACTGAGAAGAGGTGCTGGACCTAAAGAGCAAAGCCAAAAACAAAGCCACTGCAACGACATCACAACTGTGTGAACACTGGGGCCTATGCACCTCTCTCTCTCTCTCTCTCTCTCTCTTATCTTATCGGACGATTTATGAAGACGAGCGTCAGGCGCGCTGCACTACTTGAAAGGGACACTTTCAAAATGAGAGCAGCGAGTGCATGTTCATCTTGTTTATCAGGATGTGATGATAACATGCACGTACAGTGCAGAGAAGGAAACGCACAATGGAGAGAAAACGTTTTTTGCGTTTAATTTAAAGTTTCAACTTGCTTAGCAGAACAGAATGATCCAGCTCAGGATGCAAGAAGAAACCGTTTGGCTAAAGGTCACAGTGAGAACATTTAGCAGACATGAAGGGACCATGTCTGCCTGCGACATGTTTTGAGCCGTCAGAGCCAAGAGGAGAGTAATAGCTGCAGGTAGTTGTATGGCAGTCAGCTCCATATTTGGGCAGAGGGAGGCGGTCACTCTTCCATCTGACCTTCTGGCTCATTTGCATGAGCCCCCCCCCCCCCCCGCCCCCCCCCGCCCCCCCACATAACAGAAATGGACAGGACAGTATAAAGACGGGGAGACATCATAGCAGACATGAGACAAACTGGAAGAAAACAGTAAAGACAAATATGGCATCTGTACATGTATACACACTGTGTGCTCATTCTTTGTTTGGTGGACGTGTTACCACACACACACACACACACACACGTTTTAATTGTTACATTTGCCAGCAGGCATTCAAGCATTATAGTATTATAGAAGTCGTTTCTCTTAATCAGACACTGCGCTGCTTTAAATCTCTCTGTGTCGGAACAAGACAAGTAAATCTCTCTGTCTGCTGCCACTTAAGGGCAGTCGCTCTCTTGTTCCCTTCTGCGTCTCCCACTAAGAACTTTTAATAAGCTCTTGGACCCCTCAGGCTGTAAGAGGTGTGTGTGTGTGAGAGAGAGAGTGTTTCCTCACACTACAGACAGAGAGCAGCAGTACAAATAATCACACAGCAAAACACAACACAATTTTGGACCATATTTTCAAACTGTGCCAACTTCAAACAAACACACACACACACAAATATAAACACACACCTTCTGTGTGTTCACCGTGTGTTAATCTGAGCGGTAATCTGCAGAGTGGGCAGAACATCATCTGACAAGCAACATGTGGAGGTATGAGGGATTACGCAATCAACTCCCCTCCCACAGCACATCACAGGGCTGACGTTACAATGGGAACACACACACACACACACACACACACACACACACGCTTATTGCTGATGCCACTGAACTAGTTATGTGTTGTTATATTTTATTTGATTTATTTTTATATACTGTCGTTCCCACTCAGCCTAAAAACTATTGTGCTACCTGACAGATGAATGTGAAATGGAGAACCGAGAAATAAAATCATCAAAAGCCTTTTATTAATTTCAGAACACCCACGGCCCGGTTCCCATGACGACTTCAAAGGAAGTTGTCGAGACAGAGACAGGAGGGTGTGAGATGCCGTTAGATTCTGGTCACTGAACGAGTGGAGGAACGTGAAGTGGCGGCTGTGACCGACCGCACACACACACACACGTTTGTTGCAGGATAAGTGTAGCGATGATAAACCGCACCAGCTCTGAAATATCTGAAGATGACAGCCGAGCTGCTTGTTCTCGATTTGATGAATCAAAAAGTAATTTGTTGAGGTTTCTTTTCCTCCTCCTGCTGCTGAGCGGGACACCAGAGAACTCATGTGTCTGCGACTGATTCCTCATCTTTGAAACATGACCGTGCCAGAGGTGGGCACAGAAATCAATCCAGGAAAACGTGACAAATCGTCCCCCGTTATTCTTTGTTGTCCCACATCACAATGAGAGGAGGAACTTTGCTCGTTTACACCAGCTCTCCCTCTGGGAAGCTGACAGAGGCAAAGTTATCCAAGTCTGCCGAGTTTCACAGAGTTTACATTTTATTCGTGCACATATCGAGTCCAAAGCAAACTTAGACATAAAATGCTCATTTTGATTCGCACTGTGTCTTTGTTATGGATTTAATTCGATGATCAATTTTGACAATTGAACTGTTTAAAACGACGATAAAAATTAAATCAATTAAAAATTAAAAGAGGGGAAGCATGACGGAGACGGTTTGGGAACAGTCGATGTAAATAAAGATGCTCTGAGTTGTATTGATCCAGGCGTGCAGTGGCACATGTGCAGTACATGCACGGTTTTAAATATTTCTTCTTTAATGCATAGCGTCTGTTTATGATACAGTCTGATGTTATGGAGTGATGTCTGTGTTTGTATTTGCTCCTCTGCTTCTGTCGGGAGACGTCTGAAGCTGTGATTTTTATCCTCACAGCGTTCCAGTAAATACTCCGACAAAACGCGGCGCATTGCGAGGAGCTTCAGGCCAGGGCAATCAATCAGGGGGAAAACAACACAGAGATCAGACTGTTTCTGCTCCATAAAACAGCCTTCAGAGCAACAGCAACCTTTCACAGTCTGGGACGTAGAATTAATACTCTGGCTTTTCTCTCCCGGTATTTTTCCACCGTCCTCCCTCTCAATCACTCCATCAAAAACTGTCACAGGTGCCGCGACCGCAGCCGTTAACGGTGTTTGCGGCGCGGCAGCTTCTTTACTGTGTCGTTTGCTGTCGGTAAAACCGGTTGAGCGAATCTCCCAGGAAACCCCGGTGTTGGGCGAAAAGGCAACGAATGTGTAACAGCTCCAGACCTGGAGCTCGAATCCTGAACCTGTGTAATGCAATGAAAGTCAGCAGAGTGTTTTCTTTACTTACAGGCTATAGGATCAGGGATAATGTTGTATAAATATTTGATGGTTTCCTTGCAGAGTCTTGTGTGGCTGAGAGAGTGCAGCATTAGGCCTGATGATCAAGGGGAACTTCAAGACGTGCTTTCAAACACACAGAAACAGCACAGCATGCACGCAATCAGGTATGGCCACACACACACACACACACACACCCTCTGTCTGCACTGCATCGGGTTTCACTTTCTGCGTGTGCTTGGTTTACAGATGTTGATCATATCTTGCTGAGCTTGCAGTGAAAAGACAGATTCTTTACATCTTTGCGACCGCTGCCACACTCACACAGCAGCCTCAACTGTCTGCTCGCGTCCCAGGGCCTCTGCAAAAGTTTTGCTAACGCACGACAGCACGAGAAAAGCACTTTGGTTCGCGCTCTGATTTTGTTTAAATCCGTTGTTCCAGACGTCTCCAACGTCCCTCTAGAATAAAGACCGACACAGTGTAAAACCGCTGCACGGCTATGGCTGCGTACTCTACACCCCTAAAAGAAAGTGTCCACATTTTTCTCCATCTAGTGAGTGTGAAATGTCAGCCGCCGTATAATCTTACAGCGATCGACGCTGCCAAGAGCAGAGACAAAGAGTTTTTCCTCTCCTTCAGAGGTATATGCAGATGGCAGCTGATTTATGGCATTAACCTTTACTATTCTAACTCCTGTCTATACCACACACACACGGCCTACCAAACATATCGATCTGCTTTTAGAAAGGCAGTCTCTGTGCAAGTTGTTTTGCAATTAATTATGCAGTATCGCGTTTTATTTTGAAAGCCGAGTGTGTAATAACTTTCCTCGACCGTCTCAGACTATGTTAACCTGCCATTTTACACAGAGTCATTTGATGCATGTGTCACCCCCGTGTGTTGCCTTTGCTGCAGGCTGCTTGTCAGCGGCAACATTTTTGGAGACAAACGGGCTCCTCGTGTTTTTAGTGTCGCTGCTCTTTCTGTTTTCCCACTGAATTGTCAGTTTTTGCAAGTGGAGGAAAGAAAACACAGCCGAGGGAAGATGGGGAGATGAGAGAGGAGGCAAAGTATAAATACAAATTGGCGCGGGGGGACCAGAGTGAGATATCAAAAGGCGAGATGGTGAGGGCTGAATGAAATCGAGCATCAGATGTGTCGTGGTCTCTAAGGTCAGGGTCTATATCACTCTCCGCTTCTGAAACAACAAGCGCCACAACAAGCACCAGGGAGCCAACCAATCTGGGCTACTGCATTGTTCCCTATCTGCTGGAGAAAACAGCTCGCTCCCTTGTCTTCCTTTCTCTCTCCACACACACACTCACACACATATAAACAATCACTTCTCACTGTTCATATCTGAGAGAGAGAGAGAGAGAGAGCGAGAGAGAGAGAGAGAGAGAGAGAGAGAGAGCGAGAGAATAGAGCGTGTTCCTTATTGTCCCCTTAGTGGTGATGTGGGGGTGTGTGTTAGGGCTTGATTGTTACTGGTTTACATAAGGGTATTAAACTCTAGCATAGTCCTATCTATCTGAGCCAGGCAGATATATTTGTGTTGTGGCTCCTTTATGCATTTGTTATTTCCAAAGAGGATTGGGATGCACCAGTGGAAGAGAGGATAGATAGCCTGCTGATATTACCCTCTTCCTCTCTCCCTCGCTTCCTGCTTTTTCCTCTAAAAAAACAAACTCTTGTGTGTTTCTGAGTGTGTGTGCGTGCACGCATTGCTGCCAGAAACAAAAGCGGGTAATTAATTAAAGAGAAGTGCACTTCAGTGCCATTGTCCTGTTCAACAACTCTAACAGCGCTCAGCAGAACAGCATTCAGTGATATTAGAGTAATAATAGCTGTTGTTTTAATCTGAGCTGGGAGTGTCTTGGCCAAACATTATTCAGCTAAACCAACGTGGAGCGCAGACAAAAGTTTACTGTCTATCTGCAATTCAAGCAGGAGCCCGTTGGAAAGGAACTGAACCTCGTGCAGAACATTTGCACACAGAACTGTGCTGTGCCAGTACAGTTCTCATAGTACTTTATTACATTTAAGAGGAAATCATTTTCACTCCATCTACAGCCTCGTTTGGTCTTTTTTTTTTTTTTTTAAAAATCAGGGGCCATAAAGGGGCCACAGTTTACACAGAGGGGCTGGTTTTATAGTCAACATCAGACCACTATTCCTCATCCAGTAAATTTCACATTTAAGTTAAACCTTGTTTAGCTCTATTAGCTCTATTTCTTTATTGTTACAGCTCTATCACTGTGAACAAAGTCATTTAAAATATGAAAAAAAAAAAACCTTCCCTCCTTATTTTCAAGGAAAATGAAGGTTTTTGTTCCCCTACTCACTTATTTGTCTTCAGCTGGTTAACATCTGTTGCTAAATTGTAGTGTGTTCAAAAGCATTTGTTAAATCTATGTACAGCTTATTATAAAGCATAAGAAACTAAATTATGTCTTTCCAGGGCTCATTAGTTTTGTTTCTTAATTAACCTAAAAAATTCAATTCAGACATTTCTAACCTTTCATTTCATCCACCACTAATAAACATGAATATATTTCAAATAGCAAATGTGAAAAAAAATAATTTTTGAATCTGCATCTCCCATCTTGCGCGTCCCTGAGAGAGCTGTTGTTAGATTTGAGAATTCCGCCCAATCTGCATGTGTCTGTGTGCCGGAGGATCAGGCAGAGGAGGTTAAATCAAAGTGGAGTCAATAACTTCATCCCTCCCTCATGGCCGGCTCTGCCGTGCTGCTGGGAGTGCTCGCTGCACGGCTCGTGAAAGAGGAGGACAGGATGTGGTTCAACACTCTCACAGACACTAGAGGAGGGACGAGTCGTGCTGCTAATACAGAGGATGATCTAAGACCCAAACACACACACACACACACACATAGACCTCCTCACTGTGTCTGCAAATGATAATCAACTATATTCTCTTTTCTCCCAACCTGAGAGCCCGAGTCCAGTCATGGCCACAGCCTCCGCTAAATCAATATCATCATCCATAATCTTTATTGTGGGATGAAACACAGCATATATCAGCACAAAGCCTTTTACACATCCCTCTCCTTAGCAGCCTCCGACTGCACGCAGCACTCTCCTGGGCCGGCAACACTTTCCTTTCAGTACAGAGGGGCTGTCTCCCTGCGCCTCTGCAGCAGGCAGACACGCATCAAATCAAATATTTGTTTGGTGGTTTTGATCACACTCTGTTTGAAAGGTGAGCGGGGGGAGTGCTGCCGGTGTCTGTTAGTGAGCAAATTAATTGTCCTGCAGTGGAGTGGGATGATGTTTAAGTTGTTAAATCTCTGCGTGTTTACGCAGGACAGGGACGTCTGTGTGTGTGTGTGTGTGTGTGTGTGTGTGAGTCCGGCTCTGCTCTGCTCTCTCTTTTGAGTGTGAGTGTGAGTAATGAGGTTTGGAGAAGAAAGCTTAGCCAAATCCTCTCATCAGTCTTCACTCCTTCAATATCCAATCAGCAGGCTAATTCAATACCCAATCACTGAGCTAATAGCATCCAGTCCGAGAGGAGGACCAATGAGAACCTGCCTCATGGACCCAGGGGACGAACTAGCTGGACTAAAAGTTATCGCAAAAAGAAAACAGGAAATCTTTTCTCTCTGAAGTAAATGTCCTCACAGCAGAGGAAACGTTTTCATCAAACTGCTTCTGTCCCCTCGAGGAGGTCGAGAATCAGCAGCTACAATAAAAAAACACATCAATTTTCATCAATTCTCCTGCATCTGTAAGTTTAGGGCTCATTTTGCTTTTGTTTCCCACGGTGCACCGCGCTCATCACTGTGACTTTTAACATGCAAACGGCTCCACGCCTCCTCTCTCAACTGGCGTGTAAGTGCACGAGGCTGCGGGAGCGTCCCAGCCGCCTTAGTGTCACAAATCCCCCCTTCCTGACATGCACTGAATAAACTGTCACGGGCGTTATATAGTGTCGCCATAAAGCCCACCATCAAACAGTTACTACCTCCACAGCTTCAGTCCACTGCACCAACAACACAAACAAATCACGCTGCGGCATGTCCTGGTGATTCCAGGTGAGTCCGTGTTTGTGTGCGTGTGATATACTGTAAAGTGGGCTGCATACATGACTGTGTTCTCTGATATGATCATACGCCATATAACCTTCCACATCCTGCGCGGCTGCAATCCATATTGACCTCCCTCTCTCAGCCTCCTTCGCTAAAAGCTCTCGGGCGTGTTTCATGGCACGTTCGTGCTTGCACCCAGGTTCCCGGGCCTCTGTTGTTGCACAGTTTTGTGCCCGGGCCATTAAAGGAGGACATCAGCATGCATCACATTCAAGGCCGATTTAATGAAAGGTGTCTGGGAGACGTAAAGCAGGGAAATGTGAATATTTTGCTGTTTGTGGTGTTTGGATCGCCACAGAGCAAACACCTTGAGCACTACTTGAACACGCAACATGTAACTTTATATTCTCGAAAAGAGAAGAAAAAACAAAAACAGTAATTTCCCGACGTTGTGCCGCAGCATGGAGTCGTGGGTCACATGGCTCTCCTGTGAGCGCTTCAGCAGCGTGAAGTGCAGAAGGTGCAGAAATTGTCAGTGAATAATCGCAACCTATTAGAAGTGACCTCTCCTTCGAGGACGGGCAAAGGCGACCACAACGAAACGTCCCGTTACCCCGAATAAAATAGGTGATTTCTATTGATCACTGTCAGAGAGTAAGTCAACAAACACGTACGCTCTCGCTGTTTCAAGTCAATTGATGAAGAACTGTTACAAATACCTTTGAGGTCAGACTCGTTTCTACAGAGTTAAATCGTGCTGACTGTTTTTCACTGGTATTGTTTGGGCTCTAGAGGTGCATCCTGGGAAACAAGCGATTTCCTGAAGCCAAGGTGTGTGAACTCTCTGTGCATCATCAGTGAATAGTTTAAAGGCGCGAGCGTCCCTCACTAATGATGCACTGCACGGCAGCGTGAGAGGCAGGAGGAAATGCCCCTTTAATCTTCTCCCTGGCTCCATCATCTTTTATCGGTGGACTCAGTGAATCTCGGCTCCATAGGAATGACAATTGATTTGCAGGTTATTTCCTGCTTCCTGTGAGCTAATTGAAATAAACTGGGACGGCAGGCTCGGGCTCTGCGGCATCTATCGATGCTGCGGTCTTACAGTAGCGAGAGCTCGGCGCCTGCGGCTCAGCCTCAACACAACATTTGTTTCATTGGTTGGCTCATCACCATGCCAGCGTTTTATGTGTGTTCATACCACCTGGTGTATAAGCATTCGCTTTAATGACGGGAGATAAGTAAGCAGAAGCAGAACCCTGTGCATGTGCACGTGTTCGGGCCCATATACATGGAACTTTATTTATAGAGCAGTTTTACTAGAGTGTGTTACTCCCCTGTGGACTAATATCAGACATGGAGCATTAGGGTTATATAAGGTTTTAAACACACACACACACACACACACACACACACACACACACACACACACACACACACACACACACACACACACACACACACACACACACGCGCGTGCACAATCACCTTTTCTCATCAATTTCATTATGGTAAGCATACATACATGGATACAGCATCCAGCAGTGCACATCTGTCTGGACGTATGTACGGAGGGAGGGCGGGAAGGAGACAACTCGTTGCTCATGTATGGACGGCAGCACAAGAATAAGTGTTGACATCTGCGCATGCATGCATGTGTTCAGCTCAGGAGCCGCATTTTATTTACTTATAATGTCCCAGCTGTCGCAAGCAGCAGGATTTTACACAGATTAAACATGCGAGTGTATGAAATCAGTGTCTTCGCTTTGAGATAAACCACTGGAGGAATTTAATCTGAGCAAGACGCTCACTCACACCATCCTGGCTGCACTAAGATGATTTTTTTTTTTTTTTTTTTTTACAAATGACGAACATGCATGAAAATTCCCTAAATACATTTTTGTTATTATTTGCCATTTAGGAAACTCATTTACCTTTCAGTGTTCAACCGGCAAACGCTCTTCTTCTCCTCTAACTGTTTCTCTCTCTCTCAGAGAGAAGATTTAAACCTGTGTGTTCCAGCAGTCGAATGGAAGTCTCGTTAGGCTGCGAGATAACACTGAATCATCATTACATCTCTCTGCATATTACCTGTGCTGCTACAATTAGCTATGAATCTCATTTGAATCTCATTTAAATTCCTCTTATGAATCTCAATTAAACACAGAGATTCCAACAAACAATGGCTGTGGAGATGTGCACACACACACACTCACAGAAACAGAAATAGACACTGCACCTGCTGTTATCATTGCTGTTGTTTTAAATGTGTTGAGTTTAATTAATTTGTTTTGATACTCCAGACAAATCCTTTGCAAATCCTCACGTGGTAATTAACAATTATCGTACATTTAATAAGCACACTGAGATAATGAAACAATTAGAGAGAAACAAGCTGTTTAAAGGCTGGAGCAGGGCTTTGAACTCCTGTTTGTGATTTAATTGTCTTTCAGTGGCGTCCAACTTCAATGAGCTACCAGATCATAATAAATGTCCTCACAGCTTAAAAAGCAAACACCCTTCAAAGCAGAATTACACACCAATAAATTATTACTTGTGGAAAATATGCGCTTCCAATGGCTGCAAACACAAACACACACATTCCCTTTCTCTCTGGTGTTATCACAGGAGCCAATTAGCAGGCCCCTGCTTTCTGCTCAGGCTTGTGTCTGGGGACCTGTAGGGAGCCCGCGAGGCTGCGAGGGGCCCCGGGGTAGCAGGAGAATTATCACTCTTTTCATCTCTCCGTCTCTCATGCATCCTCGCATCCACGTATCCACTATCTGCTCGGAGCGAGCGTGCTTCCCTTTCCTTCTCTCCCCTTCCCTCTTTCATTTCTTTCAGCGACACAGGCCTCCGGCCAGCAAAGGTCGATCCTGAACATTATCGCATGCAAATGCTCAAAGCTAATTTACCTCAGGTACGGTGGCCGAAGCGGACGACGTTCGATAAACATATGCATAACCTCCTCTCACAGTCGATAGAGTTTACAGATGACCTCTGATCCCCCTGAACTCCACCCACAGGACAGCTCACTGTGTGTGTGTGTGTGGGGGGGGGGGTCCACTTTTAGGTATGTCATCACAATAAATGCTGATCAGAATCTATGTTTATTTTTTATTTTGCAAACTGCAACATGACTGATGGAGTGATGTTGGAGCACGTGCTGGACTTAGCAGTGTGTGTGTGTGTGTGTGTGTGTGGTTGCTAGAGTTTCATCCCTTTCCCACTCCTTCCCACCCCCTCATCCCTCTTTCTTTCCTCTCATCCCTCTGTGCCCCCTGCTGAGCGCCTGGTAGGTGGCTCACACGCACGCATCCAGAAAACACACAGTGAGCCCTCGGCAGGCTGTGGATTGCTCCCCCTCTCGCTCCTCTCCACCACAGGGAGGAGAAAAAAGTAGGGGATGACGGGAGAGAGCGGAGAAAAGACGAAAGGTCAAGTCTCCTGTCAAGCCTCTGTCTCCCTGTCTGATGTGTCTCTTTCTGGCTGAAGAACCAACTGAAACGTTGCTGAATGAGTCTGGAAGAATTAAAACTCTGGGCCGAAAGGAAAGGAAACTTAACAAGAACGTAATAATAACCAAATATCGTGACGTGGAAATGTCTGCCTGAGTTGAATCCGTTGCCTTTGTTTATTGCGAGCGTGACGTTGGCAGGAATGGAGACAGCAGAGTGGAGGCAGTAGATAAGATAAGTGCTCTTTATTTCTGACAGAGTCATTTAGCCGTGGACCAGGAGAAGAGAGCGGGAGAGGACGGGGAGGAGAGAGTTATAGTTATGGAGCTGTCGGAGGTTTGGGAGTGCTGAATGAAATGAGGTCCGGAGGAGCGCAGGCAAACAAAGGTGGAGCGGGAGCGAGAGGGAGGCGTCTGCGTGACCTTGCAGTCGGAGAAACAGACGGATGAGGAAGGAGAACCCGTTTCCTGTAAATCATGAGCGGTGCTGTCTTTTCCTTTCTCACTGTAACTCAGTGAAACACGTCAGACTACGGCCACGTGCCATATCTCCGAATCGCTGTCTGCTTCAGCCTTAATTCCCCTCAATGACTGAGGATGTACCTGAGTTTTAGTACCAAACTAAATCGCACTCTCACGGCCTCTCTCACACACCCTCGTGACGGGTTATGGAAGGTGTTTCTTTGTCATATATTTGCTTGTATTGAGGCATCAAACTGTCAGACACCTCCTGTCACGTCGGCAGCTTTCTTCTCTCCCCTTCTGTTCCTCGTACGAAGAAAAGTATTTATTTTCACTTATCAAAGCCCTTTACCCCTGAGAGAGGGAGAAATTGCAGTGTTTGCAATACGCTGTGTGTGTGTGTGTGTGTGTGTGTGTGTGTGTGTGTATCAGGGGGATGTGGAGCAATGCTGGGGGTTATTATGAAGAGACTGAGATGCGACAGGAGATTCCTCTGATTGGGAATAAAACAGTATCTTATCTATTTAAATATACCCCACTGCAAATTCATCTCCATAAACACACACACAGACACGCACCAAAATTAAAGGAATATATTGAACGGCCTAATAATGTAAAGACATCCACTGAAGCGCACACAAGAAAAAAGTGCTTGTAAACAAATACCGGAGCAAATTCACAAAGGGATTTGTAGTAATTAAATAGCAATGATCGCCCTATTTTAGCTCTCACTTTGAAGATAAAAAATATAGCGTTGGAGCAGGGACGTGAGGAAAAGCCTCCCTAATAGAACACCTAAGTATTCAAACCAGAGCCGTCACTGTATGAATCAGACAAAATCAACAAATGAAAGGGTTTATGCAAAAAAAATGTTAAAATAAAAATGATTCAAAGCTGCAAAAAATAGAACTATGATTATTGAACTGGCAGAATCTTCCTGCTGAGCTGCGCTGAGATAAACCAGTTAGCTGTGGCCGTCTCATCCTCTGACACTGACCTGCTGACCTTTGACCTCTGCATGAGCGGAGGAGCAGAACCTGTACTTGACCTGCGACCTTGTGGCATCCTTAATAACCAGCTGCCTCCCTGCAGGAATGCACAGCTACGCAAATGTCAATAAGACGAGAGACATGCAAAAGATGGATTTGGTGGAACTGTGTGTGTGTGTGTGTGTGTGTGTGTGTGTGTGTGTGTGTGTGTGTGTGTGAGAGAGAGAGAGACTGTAAACTATGAGCGGAGAAACAGTGATGTATGCTGGGTCTGCAGTCTGACACTGCAGATGTTCACCCCAGGTGGTCTGACGTTAATAGTATGCCACTTTTTTACAGGCCCTTTAATTCACTCCCGATAAAGCAACATAAAATACGCGGCATGGAACTTGGTGTGTGGGTGTTAAAAATAGAATGTTTAAATTAGCTTTTTGTAATTGAAATTGCACTAAAAACAATTTAAATTCTTCTTTAAGATCTGGTCTTGTTTTAGCACTGTTGTGTATTTGTAATGGATCCTCCTGTGTGATGGAACCTTTTCAGGAATCGGTCTGAGCAGAAGAAAAGGCCTCTTTCGAGATTCAAACAGAATAAATAGAAAGAAACTTCTAGTTTGACGAGACTTTGAGGTCATTACTGCTCATGAAGCCACTTGATCTGAACTAACCTGAACAAAGATAACGTTTGATTTATTTGTTGACTGATTGTTAAGTGAAAGACAGAGATAGAGGGTGTGGAGCCTTCTCTGTCCTCATTTTGTCTCAGGAGGACGTGCACTCTCCCCTCATTACAAGTGAACAGAGAAAAACAGGATGATGCATTGACTTCCACAGGGATTCATTTAAAAAGAATGCACTGAACAAGATCTGTCTCTATGTCTTATTCAACGTTACTAGGTTATTTCTTCTTGTGCAGACAATATAATATATGAATTAATAAACATAAACAAAACCCAAGAAAAACAATTTATTTTAATGTAAAAAAAAGTTCAAATAAAAAAAGTTCAAATCAATAGTTTTCTCTTCTTCAAATATTGATTTCAAAATCCTGTTACAGAGTTTACAGAGCTGCTCTTGCTGGTGAGCCAGTGGGTGGCAGAGATCAGAGAGACTGAAGGGTTTCACACTGTCTGTGTGCTACACTGGAAAAATGAAAGTCTTTTGCAGTACTTCGCGTTCCACACAAGTAAAAAATACACAGGCTGTGTTGTCTTTGTATTCTCCTGTTAATATCCACAGAATCTATTTCTCTTGACGGGAAAGTGAATAGAATCTCGTCGATGGCATTTATAATTATTGTAATGCTAAAATACACCGACAACAGGATCACACACACACACACACACAGACACAAACAGAGCATTCATCTGTGATTAAAAAAATAAAAACACCCCGGATGGTCCGTGATGTTTTGTTGTTTTATTGGTTTGTCAGCAGGAAACCTGACTCACTCTGGTTTGTAAAGACACCTTCAGTCAGTCTTTAGTGAATGAGAGTCCAGACAGCTGGAAACCAAACCACAGCTTGTCTCCTCTCCTCCTCTCTCCTTGTCGTCTTCCAGCCCATTAGAAGCAGTTCTTTTTTTCCTTTTTTGTCATGAATCTTTAAACAGCCTTTTCAAGTGGAGTGGCCCAGCTGAGTCTCTGCAGAGCACTGACCTGTGCTGCTAAAACAAATATTCTGATGTTGTCGCTGCGCAGGTTAGAGCTTGTTCACTTCTCAGGACTCTCCCAGCTCTGGGCTGTGTCTTAGATTCTACGCAATCACATCAAAATGCAAGCGGGAAAAAGCCTGAATTTGAATTTAGTTTTAGAGCAGTATTTCTATCTACACTCTATGAAATATAAAGGCTTGCTACCACAGCATCCTTTTGCTAACTGGAATAGCTGGAACACCATGTGTTTGCTCTCCTGTTTAGACCGAAATGGTCAGGGACCAGCGAGAGGAGGAGAGCTGGAGAGCTCTGCATCTTTCTCCGTCTTGACACAAATGTGTGTTTGCTTGTCCAGGCATGCACACGCACCTCGCAACAGTAAATAAAGCAGTGCAGTCGGGTCACAATCACAGTAAACCACACAAACGGCGACCATCTGTCTCTTTGTCTCTGCCTGTATGAGTCAATGAGCCTCACTGGCAACAGTTCATACTACACTGCCCCGACACAATAACGTTCAACATCCAGCTTCAAAACCACGAAAGAAAATCTGTGAAGGGGAAGTGGTGATGCATTACTCCTCTCCCTCCCTCTTATCACTCTCTCGTTTCCTGTTTGCCAGGCGGCGTCCCTCCCTCTCTTCCTGTAAATGAGTGATTTATCAGCCTTAATTGCTGGCAGTGGCTCGTGTGGTCATGTGACCACAACTTGACAGCGTGTGATAAATACACCCTGAAAATTAAACCCTGCACTGCAAACAGAAACGCCCGCTCCTCGCCTGGTATCTGCATTGCGTGATGATAGTGACCACAACTGAACTGGTCCAATACGAGAGGTGCTTTAAAATAAATAAATAAATAAATAAATCTCAGCTTGGGATGCGCTTCAAAAGCAAAACGTTGTTGTGATAAATGACATTTATCAAAGTGAGGCAAAGGGCAAACTGAAAAAATGTACAATCAATAATGATAGAGCAAGTAAATCTTTTGTTATGAGGTGTTTCACAGCAGTAGCCCATAAAAACTGAATGTGCACGCACACACACACACACACACACACACACACACACACACACACACACACACACACTGGTGCAGTCGAATCTATCACCCTGGCTCACATGTGTTTCCTCCTCTCAGTGTTCAGCGGCGGGATGCTGACTGAAGGGCCTGCACCGCTCAGTTCATGCATCTTATTGTTACATGGAGCCAGTTCTCAACCACTGACCTTTTTATTCACCACGCTATACATTGTTAAAATAATGTATGAGGTGTCTCAGCCACAGCCACTCCATTGTATTGTGTTATACACAACAGTGTGTGTGCGCGTGTGCACGTGGCATTCATGTATTTGCACAAAAAATGGTGAATGTGCAGGAGAAACCATATGTTTAAAAGAAAAAGAACAAACAGCATCATGTTTGTGTTTCGTGTAATTTTGCATGTTTCATCTAATAAAAGTAGATTCACATCATCCGTCCTGCAGTATAAGCCGACGTCCTTGTGCTTCTTAGAGACAGACGAGACGGTAACACACATCTATGATTGTGTTTTTGCTGCTTTTAAATGACAGATGCTTTTCTTAATGTAAAGTCATCTGGTGTTTGCGGATGGCTTTACCCCAAAAAACAAGGGTGGGATTAAATGAAACAACGTCGTACAACAAATAAAATGAGCGGACGTCAAGATGAAAATGAAAAGCAAAATATGACAAATGCTGATTTTTGGAGATGCCACTTTAATCTTATGTCCCATAGTATTTATTTTCCCTCGGCAGCATGTCTATTAAAAAAAGTAATATCAAACTTGTCCAGCCGATAAGGTTTAGAGTCAGAAGAAGCCTTTATGAAAACATGAAGATGAAGAATCCTCTCTCAAGCTGTCGCTGCAAGAAAAGAGGCAGCTGCAAATTCGGCCCACACAGATAGAAATGCAAAACTAAGAGGACTAAACTTGTATTGTGTATTTAAGTGCTTTATTCTCTTGCTGCGTCATTCTCTGCAAAAAAGAAATAATGAACTTTTACCATCTATATTTAAACTGCAATCCACTGATGAACTACTTAGACTCACCCCTGATCTCTGTCTTATTTTCTTCTCAGAGCTCAAAACAAACACAATTTACAAAAGGGGTTGTGCACCGTGGCACCACATTAATCTCCTCTGACGAAGCAGACGTCAGGACGGCCGAGGAGTCAGAGACAGACAGAGGAGGGACAGACACAGATAGAGACGCATGGAGCCAGTCTCAGCGTGGTCCTGTCAGACTGATGTCTACCTGCAAACTGTTCAGTGTTTGACCTCTGCTGCTCCCGTACTAATAAGACGACTGTGTGTGTGTGTGTGTGTGTGTGTGTGTGTGTTGGTGCATCCTTTGCCCCACTTGTGTTTATTGTGTATTTTTGGCAGGTTTGCATATTGCATATATGAATGCCTGCGTATAAACAGGTAAGACAGCAGAGTGACTCCAGCACCTTCCCTTTCCTCCTCCTTATTTATTTGTCTGTATTAGTTAGCTCTTTCTCAGCACTTAAAATTAATGTCATCCAGCAGAAAATAGAGGCTGAAAGCTAAAAATCAGCACTTTTCCTGCAGCCCGGTTATTTATCAAGCTAACAAGGAGAAGATGCATCCCGTTTCAGCCGCGGCCCAGGAAATATGTGCCATTAAAGCCCAAAGCTTGTGTTGGAGAGCCGGGGAATAAAAGTGCGGGTGTCATGGAGAGGGGATGGACAGCATCGCCAGCAATATGGATGCAGAGACACCCGCAGACACATTTATATAAGGGATAATAGATATACTCACACACACACACACACACACACACACACACATTGGGTGCATGGTGCAGCCAGTGCATACTGTGTGTGTGCTGCATGTGTGTGTATGAAGTGCTGATTTGCTGATAGCTATAAAAGACGATCCTTCAGGGGATACAGGAGACGTAGTTTGGAGCTTTGAATAAATCATGTGTTGCTTAGCACGAATTTTCTCTTTAGGAGCAGGGTGTTGAAACACATCCCGAGGACTGGTAGCATTGTGCCCGTGTTAACATCTCTATAGCATCAGGAGCTAACGCCGGAGTGTTGGAATTCAATTAGACACTGGGTGCAATGCTAAGCAGCTAGCAGTGGGCGATCACCGCGGGGAAGAGCGAGGGGAGAGGATGGTGACGCGAGGGGAGAGAAGAAGGAAAGTGTGTGTGTGTGTGTGTGTGTGAGGAGAAGGAGGCTGCGGGCGAGAGGAAGGCCCCGGGCAGCTGGCTGCGGTGATTCAGGGGAATACATTATATCACACTAACCGGCTGATCACAAGTTCCTCTCTCAATCATGCTGTGAACACAACCTGAGGAAAACAGTGCCTCTGAGGCTCACACACACACACACACTGGTAACAGCCTCACGACTAATTATGTTTTAATAAAACAATACAATCCAGGCTTAAACAACTGAAACATCAGAGAGAAAATTGTATATTATCAGAAGAGACGCGGGGAGATGTTTGGAGGTTTGGCTCAAGGCTCTGCCTGAATATCGTCTTCTCAGTAGTTTAGAAGAAAGTGAGAACACTTAACACATTTTTTAAAAACAACCCAGATCTAAACACGGTTTTTCTTTGTTCACTTTGTGTGTCTTTACAAGTGCAGTGACATTTTTTTTTTCTACTCCTGTTTTCATTTCTCAGAGCCTCGTCTGGTAATGAACGTTCGCCCTGTTCACTCTCTTCTGGAGTTTGTGGATGGAGACATGCGTGTCACGATCAAGAGGGTATCGGAGCCATGAGTGTAAATATATCCCAGGCAGTGAAGGGAAGTGAAGTGTGTTAAACTGGGGAAGGAACACAGAAAGACCCCAACACAGCCGCAGGGAAATAAACAGTGCTTACATTAAATATGGCCGATGTATTGAAAATAATAACCTAGCATCTGGTGTCTTATTATGAAATTTTACTTCACGAGAAATACAAATCTTTTTGAATTGTGTTTAATTCTCAAATCTTTGTCAACCACTGAGATGAGAATTAATTATGTTTGATATCATTTAAATGTGATAAATCATTTTCTAATAGGTTCATGCTAACAGCCTATATGAAACTTAAAGAGATGATTTCCTGTTTCACTCTGTCACGCTCGCACGTGCACGCGCACGTGTGTCTGCAAAAACCTGACCAGCCTGCTGTCAGCCACAGACGCCTCGTGTCCCCGCGCCCCCTCTCCTCGTGTGGCGGACTCCCCCCGTCACCGCGAGGGGAGAGATGAGTTGGAGGGGGAGGAATGACGAGGGGATATCGGAGGGGAAAGCAGGAAAAATGTGGGAGGGGGGGGGGGCTCTGAAGCTTCCTCTAATGTGCCCCTCCACTCCCCTGCCTGTGACCTCAGAGCTCCTGACAGCCAGAAAGTGCTGAAGCATGCAGGTGTCCTAATGCTGCAGCCACACACGGGCGAGCGCAGGAACTCTGCTCTCACACACACACACTCTGTCATTCTTAACTCCTTCCCTGCCTCCCTCCCCACCGTGTCAATACCATCACATCTCGTATGCATCAGACTGTTTATAATTAGTAAAGGAAAAAAGGAAAAAAAGGATGCGGATGAAGAGCATATCAGATGCAAAACAGGCGTGAGCCTCACAATGCTGAGCACAGGAGGAAAGTCGAGTGTATACTGTCTGCTGCACAGTAAAATTAGCCGATGCTGATGCTGTACTTTCTTCTGTCCAGCACAGTGTAAAACCTGAGGTGTCCAGAGAGTGTCCTGTCCTGTCCTGTCCTGTGTGTGTGTGTGTGTGTGTGTAGGGGGGGGTTAGAGATAGAGAGTTGTATTACAGTGGTGACGAGTCGCCTGGCTGCGAGGCTGATACCTCAGCAGCACCCAGCATTGACCAGGCCTTTAAATAAAGCCTTCGATCCTCCAGCAGCAGAGAAGGTCACCGCCTGCCTCTGGTTACCCTGCCTGTCTGTCTGCATCCACGGCCAGGAGCCCTCCCGCCCTCTCGCCATCCCTTCCGCCCTTCCCTTGTCTCCTCACAGCCTCCTCGCCCCGGTGTTCATGTCTGCATTCAAATCCAGGTGCCAATCCCCCAGCACCCCCGCCCCCTACTCCTTTTTCTATCCTTGCAACCACGAAAGTAAAAAGACATAGCCCTCGCTTTCCTTCGCATGCTCGATCATCCTCGGCCCCCCTCCGCAATCCCCACATCTGTCCATCTGCGTGTCAGGCAGAAATTTAAAAAATAGCATACAGTGTTGGTCTCCGCAGAGAGAGTCGAGAGGGTGAAGTAAGTCAAAGGGGTTCGGGACAAGGGTCAAAGGTTTTGGACCTCATCCCATGAGCTCAGTGCATGTCACCCTCCTGTCTGTCAGGCAGCACTGTCAGAGCCCAGAAACAGAGAAGTGCACAACACTGCACACGATAAGTGGATGTCAGGGAGTTGAATATGAAGTGAGGAAAAATGACATCTGTTAAGGTTTCTATCGATCTCAGGATCTCATCGGGCTTCTGTTTGTTTGGCCACGTAAAGAAGGATTGTTTTAAATGTAAGTGGTTTTAAATGCGCAGCAGAAAACAGAGAACAGAAATACAATATTTTATATTCCAATACATTAAAAACTATAAACTTAAACATAATCAAAATTTGTAAAAATTAGAATGAACATTTCTCTATTTTATATATATATTTTAAGTTGATTGAACCTTTTTTTACATGCATGCAAACCTTCCGTTTGTATTTTGTTTGCCTGATTAAAGAGGAGACGATTGATGCCGGCTCCTCCACTGAATAATTATTCGATTTTGATAACTGATGTTGTAAAAATGGTATAAAAGACGGTATAAATGAACCTGGTGTGTGTGAATTAGGTGTTTGTATATTACGACCTGTGTGTCTCGATGAACTTGCAGGAGATACGTTATTAAAATCTCCTGCTGGTTTCACATTCACTCCTCACATGGAGCTGGTGTGGCTGAGTGTGTTGAGTAAAGGAGCGTTAGAGGAGGTGCCGCTTACCTCAGACTAGAGGGTGAGGGCGCAGAGATCACAGCTGATGATCACAGATGGAGGAATTTTCTCGACGTCCTATAAAGACAGGAAACAGAAATTAACATTAAAACACATCGGCTGCTACAACAGAGAGACACAAACTACTTTAAACAGTGAGTCGTGACACAGCTGTGTCTCACACAAAACTGAGATGCGGTGAAAAACGGTGACAAAGCTGAAATTACAGTTTAATGTTCGAGCAGCATTAATCCCAATTATAGAAAAATAGTTTTCCAGTATATATCCAATATTTCAAAAACAATATCTTGTAATTTACAATGTGTTATGGAGCAATTCAGAATGGCATAATTTAGCTGAACGCTTGACAATATTTTGTATATTACAAGAACAGCAGCAGGAAAAGAAACAAGAATAAGACAAATCAGTCGAATTGTTTTCGATCAATCACTAATAAATTACATTTCCTGCACTTCAGATTTTAAAACTCTTATACGTATACACTTGATTCACATGATGCTTGCTGGCTCACACACACATTCACAGTCATAGTTATGGTCTGATGAAAAAACAGAGTTCTCTATTAATAGAAACTACAAGTGTCACTTCAAATCAAATTATCTGTTGAATTGAATTAAGGCATTAAGCTGAAATGATGGACTCCAGACCGTGGCGAGTCAGTTTAAAAGGATCATATCTGTGTGTTCACATTATTTGAGCACAGGTATGTCTGGGAGCCGCGAGCATTCCCACACATCTATGTGAACGCAGCATATGTGAGCATTAAGCTGTATGAACACACGTCAAGGACGACCGCGGAGGAAGGAAACCTGCTTTCAAAACCAAGCGACCAATCATCCGGGAAAAACTTTTCACTGGGAGAAATGAGGCGAAGGAGCGACAAAGTATATTAATGCCCCACAATCCATCTTTAAGCAACAATGAGAACCATTCATTTCCCCGTAATCCGATTCACACTGGGGCCAAATGGACTCTGACCCATTCAGCTGCAGCGGAGCCCCCAGTGACAGACCTACAGCAGAGAGAGGCCGCCGTCACCTGGAACACGTCCCGAAACATCAACACGGACACAAACCCAGCACTACTGAGAATTCTAACCTCCAGCTGTGACATGGCTGCACACATGCAGACACACACCTATAGGCGAACACAAACATGGAGCTTGATAAACACACCCGGCCACAGTCAAACACAGACACATACTCACACATGGCATCACAACGCACACATTCTTGTCTGCACGTGTCTTTTTTGTGTGCACTGCTGCTAAGTCAAATAAGCACACACACACACACACACACTGGGCTTGATAGAGGGGAAGTGAGGTCCACGTGCAGAGGGCTGCGACATGGCAGCAGTGTGTGGGGTCAAGGCCTTTCCCAGGTACAAATGAAAGCGAGAGGAGAGACTTTGGAAGAGCTGAACAACACTATGGGTCACCTTGCCTGGCAAAGAGATCAATGTCTGTTTGACTGAGAGGGAGAGAGAGAGCGGGAGAGAGGGAGGGAGGAGGGTAAATCACCTCTTGCTTCATTGAGATGCAGGTAAAACACACAGGGGTCGGGCTCGGCTCCACACTGCATAAAACAACTTGTGCACTTGCAGACTTACACACGCACATGTGGACAAACTGCACATGCACACATACCACATACTCCTACACACACACACACACACACACACACAGTGGGATAATGCACTCAGTTTCCAAACACGCCACTCCACTGCCTCTGTGCCCTGCAACTCAACTCACCGTCGAAAACATCAACACAGCCTCAGAATATTGTGATCACTTCTAATTAAATCATGATCAGCTTTCATCTGTTGCCCTTTAGTTATGCATTCTGCGGAGAGACACACGCACAAGCAAATGCAAATCGCACATTTGAATCCCAACGTACACAAAACACGAGACGCACTAAATGTGCTCATTCTTTTTTCACAGCTGAGGATTTGCATTGATCTCATTTCAACACAGGACTCTAGGACTGGATCCAGACTCTCGCGTCACACACCCCTCACTCTCCCCGTGAGTCTATTTACTGGGAGGAAGAATCACCATGTAAAGCCAATGAGAGACACGGAGGTGGTGGAACCAGCCTTCGTTACAGCTGCTGCATTCTCACCACAAGCACAGCAGCGACAGGAGGGGACAAGTTAAATTATTGAGGTTTCAAATAAATGACACATAACTCAGGACAGTGGGAGACACACACACAGAGAGAGAGAGAGAGAGAGAGGGAAGCTTTGCAGGTCTGGATGATGGACGGACCACAGAGGAACATGAATGCAGCTGATTTAAATCACTTTAAATGTAAATGTTTATCGTGTGGAGTGATGCAGATGCGCACTGAGTGAAGGAGATGGAAATTGTTTCCTCCTCTGAATGTGAATATGTTTTCACCGCTTTGAGGGGGTCTTGTCGTAAGTACGGGAACACACACACGCGCGCGGGGAAATAAGATGAACATACACAAAAGAGAAGTGAGTCCTGCTGTTACAAACTACATCATGGAATTTTAACTTTTAATTTAACACCTTCAGGTAAAAGCTGTCCAGTTCTAACAAATATAAATTCATAAAGGGTGAGTTTAGAAACATTTTTACAGCCTGTCGTTTTTTTGCACCTGTGGCCTTTGCCCTCAACTTTTTCTGCGCTACATGAGATTTTTTTTTTTTTTTTTTTTTTTTTTTCTTTGCCCTCAACTTTTTCTGCGCTACATGAGATTTTTTTTTTTTTTTTTTTTTTTTTTACCTTCCATTTATTTCACTTCATTTAAATTGACATGTAGAAGCATGTCAATGACATGACTCCATCCTGTAGATTGAATCCACTCAGCTGCAGCAGACACACACACACACACACACCCTTCATCACAATGTCAAGTAACAGACGCTGGCTGCGACTTATCGAGCACCCGCACAAACAGACTCTAAACTGTGTGCACGTCCTTTGTCATATTAATTCTGAGGCATTAAAGCGAAGTACATGATGATGATTCAGATGTCAATACTGATAAATCTCAGAGTGATTTCCCATACTTGACCTAAAAGAGAGAGTCCAATATCGTGACAGCAGACAACTGCATTATCTTTAATAACCTAATCATTGGACAGACTGTAAATGATTCCAGTGCAGAAGTCAATATGCCGAGAATAGAATCACAGCTCACACTGGTGAGATTAATAATGTGGCCTGTGTGTATGTGTGTGTAATACATGTACTTCAGTCTTTACAAATGAAGGAGAGGAAGCAACAGACAGTGAAGCTGGTCGAGTGCTGAGAAACGAGGAGGAAGTGCTGAAATGTTTCCCCTGCCTTCTGTCCTCCTTCAACACAGGAAGTGAATCAGTGCAACTGAATCCTCCTGCCCGCTGGTGAGTCTGCGAGTCACAGCACACGCAAACAAGAACGCAGCATCCCACACGATTTCCACGGCCCGGCAAACGAGCAGCAATTTTCCACTGTATCAGTCCGACGCTTTGAACTGAGCTCAGAAGACACCGTGAAGACCTCTGAGCCTCTCCAGAGAGCTCCTGTCTGTCACACTGCACTGCTGATGTCCAGGTGACACCGTCCCGAGCCAAATCCTGAGGCTCCTGACTACATTTCAACCGATCTGCCTCACACAGGTGCCAGGGGAAGACGTATAGCATCTCCAGTCCTAGGTTATAACACAAATGTAATTAAACAGCACACTATATTGACCTAATCAGATAGGAGGGCCATAAATTAGTGGACACATGCTCACTAAAAGGCCCTCTCCCCTCCGCTAGGATGCATCTCTGATCGTTTATCATCTGAAAGGAGCAGGAAGGCAGCCAGCATCTCTCTCTCTCTCTCTCTCTCCCTCTCTCTCCTGCTCTATCTCTGTCTCTCACTCACTTTTAATCACAGAGGAGATCATTCCGTCAGGCATGAGAGCATTATGCTCGCCCGTCTTGTGTCCCTCACTCTGGGTGAACGGGGGGCCAGCGGGGGCCAGGTGACTTCTGCTCACGTGGCAGAGCACAGAGCTGACCTGCACACGCTTTGTCTCCAGCTCCACATGCAAACACGCACATTTTAAAATAATCCACAGCTTCACACACATTCACAAAAACTCTGAATGTCTTCGTGGGCCCACACAGAGCGAATCCAGACTCAGACTCACTCAGACTGTCAAAGGTCGAGCACAGGAACACAAAACACACACCCCCCCCCCCCCCCCCCCCCCCCCCCCCCCCCCCACCCCAGCACAGGAACACAAAACACCCCCCCCCCCCCCCCCCCACCCCACACACACACACATGGAAACCACACAGGTTTCCAGCAGCATGCGTTGTGGTGACAGTGACCTTGCATAACACACAGGACCCTGCATAGCCTTTATCTGTCTCTGTCCTCAGGGTGAGTCCCCCACCAGAGTCAGTCCAGACGGGTCTGTGCACACCCAAATTACCCTGACTCCTTGTGAGACTTTTATTCTTTCAGCATCCTGACGTCACACGTGGACCAACACAAAGTCTCACGTGCCAGGACGACACGAGAAAACTGTTCGGTCTTAAAAACAATAAACATAATTTAGAGTAAAGAGAAACGAGGCCGTAAAACAAGACAATTGTAGCGTTTACCTGCATTAAATGTATCATCGGATACAGCTAAAATTAATATGTTTACAGTTGCACTGTTAGACATTCTGAGGAGTCATTTTCTATTTTTAACATTTAAATCTTCGTCTGTGCTCGATTTAAAAATGAAACTTTCCACCCGCAGCGCACATTCAACAAGTACACATCCGCCGAGGAAAAAGTGCAAGTTTACTCTCAAATCAATCATTAACATTTTTAGGACACACGAAGCACAGTTATCAGGCCCCGAGGACGAACTTTAATTATGTTAAAATACAGTCAGCGTTTTCTTTCGCTTTTCCTGCTGCACGTTTTTTAAAGGAGAAATTTCAGAGCTTTTGTCTTTAATTGCGCAACAAGTTGAGGCCGTCATTTTTATTTCTCTGAAGGGAGAAGTCACAATAAAAAGGAGAAAAAAAATATATGAAATAATTTAGAGTTTAGTTTTAATGAATAAAGCAGGAAAGAACGTGTGAGATTAAAAAAATGACTTGAAGCGAACATATATTGGCGATGAACATGATCGTGCAGTTGCTTTAATTTAAATCCAAACCAGATGTTCACGAGCAGATGTGTATATTATCTCAACATCTGGTTTGGATATTATCTTCTGTTTCCAGTTAAGACACGTGTGACAAACAACATGCAAAAGAAAATGGAAAGAATAAATAATAAACATGTTCAGGAGAATGTCGTCGTTTTCCATCCATGAAGGTTCATTGATGAATGGTTTATTTATTAAATTCCATTTGGATGAAAAGGTGAACACGACAGCTGCCTGTTAACTGGACTGTCCAGACAATGCATTTGAACCCAGAGCATCACAGAAGGTGTTTGTGGCTGCACGATGATTTCTCTTTAATTATTCTCCAACATGTTCTTTCAGTTTCCACACAGTTGATTCACCGAATAAAGACCCACAGGGCTTCTGGCTTCACTGAATTTCGTTCCTTTGAATGAAAGGAAAACACGAGCTGCAGGCAGAGGAGATCAAATGTTGCAACAGGGTTTTTAGCGCAGACAAAGTTTCCTGTATTTGTTGTTCATTTTATTCCTGCGCATGCTTCAAAACCTGAATCTTTTCCTGCGCCAACATTTTTTTTTATCTCCAGTCCCACTTGTTCATGTATTTAATAATGTCAGAGAAAATGAAATTTCTGCTAAACACCTCGATGCTGCTCACCCTCCATGAATCAGTGTTGAGTACAGAGTTGTTTTATTCCACAATAAAGAAGTCTGTAAAACGGTCGCCCTGAACTTTTTTCTCCTTTTTTATAAAATTGACGGATGAATGAACTTGTCTGTTTCCCACAAATGATTCCCTCAGACGTTGATGAAGCTGAACAATGCAGTCATGGTATATCACACAGTCATTACACACAAATTCACAAAAAGAGGAAACAGAAGGAAAAGAAGGTAAAAACACAGTCCGCACATGACCAGCATGCATGGCTTCACATCACAGTCCGTTCCACATCCATCTGCAAACTTTGGATGTTTTCTTTCTTTCTTTTTTATTGAGACACATGGATGATATGAAAATGAGATCATTCATATCCAAATAGTCTGAAGACAAAATAAATTCACAGTAAAGAATAAAGCTGCAGGTGCCTGAGGGTTGTTGCATGTGAGGATGGACGAGGCGCAAGAGGAGGCTGTGTGAGCCATTTACTCAACCGAAGTCCTTCAGAATATTTAGAAAACCTTCATTCGTTTTTATTTCAGAGTCTTTTTTTCTGTTAGAGCCCGTGTGTGCCTCCTTTAAAATGCGACCACCTCGACGCAGAAACACGTGTGAAATACAGGAAAAGTGAAACAACTTTATGAACTAACGCAGGTCTAACAAATAAAAACCCCGCAGCCTGGATGAAAGCTGCGCGCAAATTTAAAGTTGTGTTTTCTTTCTCTTTCTCGTGTTTCTCTGGGAGGCCGGTTATTAAAACTTTTTCAGCGCCGAGACTCACATGAAAAACTCCGGGGACGACGGGTTGTTGTCGCTGCTGGATCCTCCGTTTTCTCTGAAGCCGGTGCTGATGAGCTTCTCGTATTTCTCCTTGTAGGCGTCCCTCTCCCTGGCCAGCCGGGAGATCTCCTGCTTGAGGTGGTCCACCTGCTGGATGAGCTGCGTCTTCTCCCCCTCCAAGACGTGCCGCTGCTGGACCCGCTTGTACCGGCAGGACTGGGCATAGCCCCTGTTCTTTAATGTCCGCCTCTTCTGCTTCAGACGGATCACCTCTTCCTTGCTGACCCCCCGGAGCTGCCGGTTCAATTCCCGCACCGACATGGTCACCAGCTGCTCGTCCGAGAACCGCTCCTCCATGCGCATGTGCTGGTGGTTTCCCCCCGCGCCGCCGCCGGACTGAGACCCGGAGGACGGGTGGTGAGCCCCTGTGTGGTGGTGGTGGTGGTGGTGGTGATGGAGGTGTGGAGCCCCGTTCTGAGCTGCGGCTGCGGCGATGACCGCGGACACCACGGCGGCCGCTGATCCCATCTCCTCCCCGGCCATGGCGCCTCCTGCCCCGGCTGCGCCGCCGAACTGCTGCCCCCTGGCATAGCCATCGAAGGTCTGGAGCTGGTGACTGCTGCTGATCAGCGCCTCTACGGCGTCCTCCGGGCTAAAGCCCAGAGCCTCGGGGTTCAACTGCTGTTGGTACCCGGTCATCCAGTAGAAATCCTCCAAGTGCGCCTTCTGTTCGCTCCCTGATCCCGGACTGGGCGCCGAGAAGCTTGGAGAGGGGGGAACCGAGCTGCAAGGCGTGCTCATCGGGGTGGAAGACAGGGATCCCCCGGCGACCAGGCGGCTGCACTGGCTGATGCTGCGATCGGGCTCCACCGGCTCCTTTTTCACTTCAAACTTCATCAGATCGAAGTCATTAACATATTCCATGGCCAGGGGACTGGTGGGCAGGTCGGAGTTGCTCATTGCCAGTTCTGATGCCATCCTCTTGCTGTTGACAGTCCTCCAAAGGGGGTGAGGAGCACCTGTCAAAGTGGGCTGCTGAGACACGCACTGAGCCAGCTTGATTTCTTTATTTATTTTCTTCAGAACCGGAGGAAAAGTGGGTTTTCTCGCACTAATTGCGCAGCGCAGCTTTCGGGGTTTGCGCGTCGAGAAGTTTTTTTTTTCTTCAGTCTGTGCCGCACAGACGCATTGGAGCAGCGCCGTTTCCTCCCTCTCTCCCAGCGTGCGGGTGTCTGAGCGCCGCTCTCTCTGTTTCTACCATTTAACACTTCATGGCTCCTTTTAGGATTAGTGCGCCAATTTGAGGAGGTTCACCAATGTGTCCCGGGCAAACAGTTGCCTTGTGGAGGAAGGGGGGGGGGATCTCCACCCGAGGATTGATAGATTTTTTTTCTCGGCGATCAGTCAGCCGACGAGTTAAAAAGCATTGCTTAGTTTTATAGGCGCCCTGACGTCACGACTGAAATATGAAATTGACCGAGACTCAGCCAATGGGAAGCGCAGCCCGCACGCGTTATTAGCATAATAGTTTGGAAAGCAAAGTTTTCTGGACTGTCCGAGCTCGTGGGCAGAGCGACACGAGGCTTTACGTTTCACCCCTTCCTCCTGTTTTTACACGGAAAACAAAGAGAGAGGAGAAAAAGCAAAGCACTTGAGATTGTGAGGATTACGCACAGACACACGGTGAATATGTCCCTTCATGGAACAGCACGCCGTCGCTATTTGAACATATATGTTATATTTTACATTAAAATAAAAAAAATATTTTAATTCCATTTTAAAGTCTGATTTGTCAACGATATTCTATTGTTCCAGTGTTGTGCGCTTATTCTGGTCGCTGCTCTCATATGGATGCTGATACATCCAGAATCTGAACAACTATGTTTCATCTCTTATATCAATATATTTCTAATAAAACCTGATGCCATCATCTCTCTAACACACCGGGCTCCAACATCAGCTATTCTCTAGAACAAAAATCTGACTCTAATGCAAGAAAAGGGCCAAAATAAATGTTGATGAATTAAACTGCGTGATAAATGAAAGCTCCATGTTAACGGAAAAGATTAGTGCAGAATAAAGGTTGAGAGGACGGTGAAGGTGCTGGAGAGGAGCGAGCAGGGTCCGCTTCAGTGACTGAGTTAGGAAACCCAATGTCGCCACCTTTCGGTGTAAACGGCTACTTCACGTGGCTCCGCGAGGGTTTATACAGTCAATGACTGATTACCTGGATGCTTCGGTTTTATTCTTTAAAAATCATTTTGCCTGGTAAGTAAGATCTCATCTTCTCTCATGGTCACAGCAGATTTAAGATTATTAATCATGGAAAACATTTTTACTACACTGCTGACCATTACAGACACATTCCAATCTTTATATCATACATCACAATGTAAAGGAACAAACATAATCTGGGGAAATGAATACAATAAAATCAGTTCATTAACTATTTTCAAGTATTAAGACACCATCCGTGTCACTTTAGAGTCCACAGTCCCATGTAGTGATCTCTCTTATTCCTCAAGAGTGGTGGCACATAAGAACAAACAATAAGGAGGGTCTATACACAGAGGAGCGGAGAGTAAATAAGAGCACTCTCCCCGGAACATGTCACACGGGAAAGCTTCAGAAAACTACAAAGCCGCCAGCAGATAATCCAACTCCCCGGTGTCCCAACACAAGTAAATATTCTCTTGGTCCCTGCGACTGTTCACAGGGACTTAACGTTAAACAGGGAGGATAAACATCGTGTTTTATTCATCAGAACACACAACAGAGGCCCCTCTGATGCTCCTGGATAAATATTAAACAGATGAGGTGTCCCATCAGATGCTGCTATATGTCGCTGTAGTGTAAATTCAGAAAGGAGATTGAAACTTGAAAGTAGCGGCAATATCTTTTACCTCCTTTAGTGGCACCGCTTTTATACAGAGGGCCTTTAATCCACAACCAAGAGATGATGTCTCCTTGGTGATATCACTAAATAAATGTAAGACTGAATAAAACTCTTAAAACATTCTTCGGTAAACTGGAAAAAAAATAAAACTGAAGGATTTTTGCTGCCATTTGTTGCTTTGATTTTAATGAGGTAACAATATTAAAATAATGATGCAGAGACCTGCAGTTCACGTTTAGTAAGCGTGTGTCTGTGCAGATCCACGTGTCATACAGCAGTGGAGCTCCAGCTTTGCCAGATCTCTTAAACCAGGATTTATCAGCCTCGGAGCGTGAAGGGTTAACAAGCAGAGTCCAGAGCCAATGCATCAGCTGTGTTACTGGGGGCTAATAGTCTTGTATGCGCCTCATTCTGTCTCCCTTTGGAGTTTCGCGTAGGCAGCACGCAGCCCTGAAGTTTACTACAGGCTTTATTATATTTGGGATGAATTTTTTTTTTTCTTCTGGACTATACCGGGGTTGCACTACGACGGAGAGTAAAGTTGTTGATGCTCATCAGTGTCACATGATGAAATGCATTCAAACAGAAATCAGGATGTGAAAGTTCTTTCTCTAACTCTGTTTCCTTAAGTAAGATTAATATCATTTAAAAGTCATAAAAAGTAAAAACCGTGGTCAGACGCTTTGAGGGTTAAAACCCTTGTGACCAGTTGACTCTTGTGTAACCCGGCTGGTGTCCGGGACGAACAGTGTGTGAATGAACCCACTTTGTGTTAATACTGCGGGCCCTTACACGCAGAGCAGTAAGTGTTAATGAGACACTGTCTGACCTTTTTAGAGTTCACCCCAGGAGAACACCGATGCATCCTGGGTAAAGGATAACCGGTGCTCCCGGACCTCCCTGTGATTTAGTGGCACAGTGACTTTACTAATTGTTACATCTATTAAAAACACCCTCATTAAAGTATGACTTATGTGGCACGTTGCAACAGACCTCACTTTTATTGTCAGCACGCTAACCTTTCCTTCGCCTCTGGGGTTCCCTGAAGTTACACATGCACTCACAGAGGACGTGCACGTTGTTTGCTCTGTTACCACCTTTACTGAGGAAATGTTTTGCTTACAAGTATCTGTTCCTTTGAGCAGGGAATACTTGTGAGCTCTCACTTATAAACAATATCTACATGTAATAAAATAAAAAGAATATTATCACAATGATCTGGCAAAGTAAGAAAAAAGAGGACTGAGACTGTTGAGAGGATAAAAGCCTTTGCAAGATATTCATTTTGCCACCCAAGTCCCGTTAGTCCAAATCTTCAGATGCCAAAAATAGCCAAAGACATTATCATATTTTACAGTATAACTAAAACAAATGACAGAAACGAAAGAATTTCTGCATTACCAAGACGATGTCTTCTAATCATTCATTACGTTTCCAGTGGGAGGTAGGCTTCATAGTCCTTCTCAATCCCGGCAACGCCATATATTAAACTGTGGTGGCACTTCAAATGGGGGGGCAACCAGATGAGTGGGCTCAGTGGGCTCGTCTGAGACACATTTAATTAGCAGGACAGAAAATGAAATGTTTCGTGAGGTCTTAACTAACTGTTGTATCTTTTGTAATAAAATGAGGAGCTGCGAGAAGCCATTACAAGGAGGATCATGAAGAACGGTTAGCACGCTCCCCTCTGCCAGTGTTTTATAGGGGGAATAAAAGGATGCATATTAAGATAATAAGCTTCCACATCGCAGAAACAAAGTGCCATATTTGCAAAGTGTTCGACAGAAAAGGCCTAGTCATCCCTCTGTCTCTCTCTCTCTCTCATAAACACGCCCTTGCTGTTCTGCCTCCCCTGTTCTGTATTAATCAGACTGTTATATCCCTTTTCCATTCATTTCCCTGCTCAGGAAGCAGGTAGCAGCTCTCAGTGTTGAACCATCTGTTTATGTGTGGATGCAACAAGCTGAAAGAACATCTCCATGGTTAATGGAGGAGAAAAGGGCCTTCAACAAGTGTGTCTGAGTGCGCACAGAAAACAAGCTAAGGTAATATCTTCAGAGACAAAACATGGGACAACCTGTTTACTTTGATGTTTCCGACCGGTTTTATCCTCCTCTGTATTTACAGAAAAATTCCAGGCACCAAACGTGTAAATGGAAATATTATGCAGAGTAAAACCCCAGCAAACATAAAAACAGGTCTGATTGAAATGATTCCACACACCTCTCTCTGGCTCAGTGCCTGTGAGAAAGATGCTTCAACCTGGTAATTGGCCACAATGAGCCGACTTGCATGTGTCAGAGTCTCCTCTTCACATCTGGTTATTGTCTCTCACAGCAGGTGGACATCGCAGGCGTCGTCTGAGCAGTCTCATCTGCTCTCAGTGTCGGTGCAACAAAGGATGTGCTTATATTTTACTGGTTTCATGTTCATGCCAAACCAGTCGTGGTTACGGCCATGATTCTGTCCAGACTGATGAAAACTTGGAGGAAAATTAATTTTTTTAAAAAGGTATTTTTAGCCTGTGAATTCAGAAGCTTGTGACTCTGACCTTTGACCTCGAATCAGATCCTCAGTCAGTCAAATTAACGTTGGTGCCAACATTTGAACAGGGACAAAGAACCTGAAAACAGGATGTCACTGCTGCGTAGAGACAGAAAAGAAACAGAGAAACATGCAGGTGTATTTGTTACTAACATGATGAATGGAATGAAAAGGAAACAGGACGAGGAGACGAGGGTCGTTCACGTGTCGGTGGAGTCTGTGAATTAATGATTTTCAAGGGCTGCGTGAACATGAAACTGGACGTTGCAGGGAAATACAGACGGTCATTCCAGATGAAATATTCCAGGTTCATGAATGCAAACATGTTTACATAAACAAACATCCACAGTTTTAATGTGTGAATCATGAGTGGTCCACACTCATCTCCTCACACACATTATTGGCCTCATTAGCTATCCCCACTGTGCATCTCCCAGCGAGTCCACTCAGACAATACAAGGTGCTCTGTGTGTCCGTGTTTCTGCAGAGCTAATGGTTTCTAACTAAGGGAGTGGATGAGCTCTGCTTTTCAGGACTAATGACTCTGATTTTCTATTTTTAGGTTGCTAATATGAACATGGTGTTTGCATGTGTGACTCCCGGCGCACACAGTGGCACGATGATTCATGCTGCTCGTGGAGCTTGAGAGTTGTTATTGATGTGGCCGGTATAGGTGCGGGGCGATGCGCTCTCTGCAACAGTGTACTGTTATTAATGCCCACAGTGTCCACTCTGTGCTGTTATTAATGTGACTCATACACAGAGAGTTTCCTCATTAGTCAGAGTCGAACCTGCAGCGTCACACAGAGAGGAGGCGCAAGGAGCCCTCTTCCTCCTCCATAACCTCCTCCTCATCATCATCAGCCAATACCTAATGGACCTAATGTGTACAGAAACCTTTCACATGTTGGCGATGTGGGCCTCTACAGGTCAGGCAATAACTACTTAAACAGATTTTGATAATTGATTAATTAAATATAAAAATTGAGATGGTGATGGTCATTTCCTTTATTTTCTATCATATACTTTTCACCTATGGACAATAATTGAAAATGAAAACAGATGCTATAGGTGTAGTCCTTTAAATGAAATCACTAAGTTAGTAAAAACCTATAAAATATACTTTTTTTGCATTTGAATTTTTTACACACTTATACGTGATTCCAGAATAAATCATGTATAAATACACAATATAAATACATTTTGTAGAATTGTAGAACAACTTTACAGGTTCCATGCTTTGTATCGGAACACACACACACACACAAACAGGAGTCCTTTGTGTCCTACCAGACAACAGTGAGGTGGAAGCACATTAAAGATACAACAGTCCACATGACTACACCGGCGCCTCCTCTGAAGTCTGTCCACACATTGTCCCTCTGGTTGCAGCCAACAGACAGATGAGAATGCAAGCACCCTTGTGTGTAGGGAGAATGTAAATATTAATTTTAACCTCCCTGTGATGATTCGTTCATCTGTTTCTCAGAAATTGTGGAATCATTTGCCTATAGCTCTCAGTAAGAGGAGTGTTTGAGAGAGCAGAGGAACTAAAGTCTCATCTCTCTGCATTATTCTGCACTCGCTCAGAGAGGAAGATGCAGAGACAATACAGCCCAGAGGACACCACTGCCTCATACAACAATCCTTTATATCTCCACTATATTGATGCTGGGAGACAAATGTCCCTCGACTGGGATACCCACTTCTCTGGGGCAAAGTGAGGGAGGAGAATAGAGGGGAAAGAGGTTGATCATTACTCGACCGGGGGACGGGCAAAGCTGTGATGATGAACAGGCTTCATGTAATTGGTGGACTTTTGATTATGGCAATATTGAGTGTGGAAATGAGATGTTTATCAGATGTGGTTTTGAAGGAGAGACGGGAGGAGCGAGGGAGCAGGGGGAGGGCCGGGACAGGTGTTAATCTGGCTGCTAAATGGAGGATTTGACATGTTGAGTCTGTCTGGAGAACCCGAGGGGACCCCGTCTCCTCTTCAGCTCCTCTTCACCTCCTCTCTGCACACTCTGATCATAAATACTCACAATTAAAACCCAGCGGTGATGAGTGGAAAAAGCAGGAGCATTTGGAGAGAGCGACGTGAGTGATGTGTGTGATTTCTAAATCACAGATCCTGAGTGTGACATTTTCATTTTGGGGGTAAAAGGAGGTTATGACAGCGAGGAGCAGCGAGATGAAGAAGAGAGGAAAATATCTTTGAGCTTTTCCTAAAAATGCACAAACAGACTTAGTAAGAGTTAGTCATGGTTCTTTGCGCACTCACAGTAGATTTGGATGCTTACACAGGAGCAGAGACACCCTTCCTGTTGCTTATCCGCTTCCTGAGCCTCAATTTGTATTGAAATCCCTCACAGGCAATTATCCATATGCGAATGGTGTACTTACTCTCAGCTTATATAAGTTTCTTTCTGGGTAAGCCGCACCATTTTCATTTTAAAACTCTGATTACAATTTCAGAGTTTATTCCTATGAGAAAATGGCAAAAATGGGCGCTCACAGTTAACACAGAGCATAAAATCCGACTGGCCCTCTCGCTGGCTTTATAATTTGAAAGATTGAATACTCTTTCCCTGACGTGAGGCTGAAAATCCCTTTGCAGGAGGAGAGACGTGGGCTGCAGCTGGCATCTATGTGGTCAGGAAGACATTTTGTTGAGCAAAAAGCTGGCAGGCAAGAGGAAACCCCCCCGCGTCCACCTCTCAGGCTGTCAGGAGTGTCATATATCTGGGGGATATCTGAGGGCGAGGAAGATTGCAGCCCAATTACGGGCTGATAACTAATCAATAGGCCGCTTATTCCTACAGCAGGAAGTAAAGGAATGGGCCCCTGGGACGAGTAGTTCAGATTACTCTCCCCTCAACATGGGACAGCCACTAATGATGAGACAGAAAAAGAGAGGAGAGGGGCAGACAGTGGGGGGGGCGTTAAATAAAGAAAAAAAAGCTGCTGTCTGGCAAAAGACTCACATAAAAGAAGAGAGGAAAAGATGGAGAAAACGAAGAATTAATGGGACAAATGAAGACCTATTCATTAGGCAGTTTGTGACTGTTTGCCACTGATGCATCCACAAACTCTATTAAATTTAAATAGTGCAATGAGTCCTGAATGAGTTTGCTGAGACTGTAAAGTGACCTGCAGGACCTCAGTCACAGCGAATAAAGACCAGCTGCATGAAGAGCCTGAACTGAACCAGTTGCCGTTGTCAGGAAACAGCCAGTTGTTGTTGCTGCTACCATTAAAACTATCCCCTGTAACAATGAGACCCAGCCACCGCTGTGACTGGTTACCTGGTTTTTCAGTGGTTTTGATTATTGAACTTCTGCTCAGGTTGGGACAAGCCATGCTGGAACATGACATTCTGAAACAGCCCCCAACTCAGTTCACTCAGATTCTGCACTAAACCAAGTAGGTGGGTCCAAGACAAAGCAACATTTTTGCTCCGTTCTGCAATGAACAGAACATTTTTTTGTCTTGGATGAAACAAACATTTTCCGTCGGCCTCTGCAGAGACTCAAGGATCATTGCAGCTACCGTAGCAGTCATGCTAGCTGCGGACTTGGTCCTGATCCCTGCCTGCAAACCTTGATGCTTGAAGGGTCCTCTTTCCATGGAGCACAGGAACTATTCATTCTCATTTCTTCTGACAGGCCATTCGTTTTTTCCCTCCTCTGTCAGTGTCGGCCTCATGAAGAAATATGGCAGCCGCCTCTGCCCCTGTCCCCCACATCCTGTGCCCTTAGCTGACAACTTGCCCAGACCCCTAGCCAGGACCACTTACATCCGTGGGCTCCTCATAGAAGGCCCCTGTCTCTATGAAAGAGTAACGGGCACTGGTCTTGAGCTACCGTCTTTCTTTTTCAGTCGAGTCCAATCGGCGGAGTGGTGTTGTTGGCTGTCAGACATGAGGCATCAGTGAAAGACAAAAGCCTAAACCATCACCATTAACACTGATCAGGTTTCTTCCAATCTGCCTGTTTATCCTACTTTCTCCCCAGATCAGAACAAAGCTACTTTGCAGCTTCTTAAGCCAACATGTTTCTCCCACACAAAACAGTCCTCAGTGACTTTAGTGATTAAACGGAAAGAGGAGTTTTGGATGGAATGAGACGGCGCGATGGAGACGGAGAGACTGAATGGGGGGAGAGACACTCCTCCACACGACTTCATCTCCAAATCAGCTGCATTTGGCATCGGCACACTGGCCGGATCCAAAGTTTTCCACTCTAAAGAACAATGCCACGCTCCCTCCAAATCGATTGGTAATACGTCTCATCCCATTGATGCCATCTCTAATCCATTCTGGGCTCCTTTGCAAGACAGAGATGGAGAGGCAGAGGGAGAGGTATGGCAAGGCAACCGGAGAGAGAGAGAGAGAGAGAGAGAGAGAGAGAGAGAAAGCGTAAATACCAGCTGAGCGGCCATGTATTCTGAGGAATTTGTGTTTTTTCCTTCTCTCTCCCTCTTTTGCGTTGGGGCTGTGTCGTTAAGCTCTTTAGTCCGCGTGGCTAATGAAATAGGGTTGGCAGGATTACACAGGGCTAAAGCACTGTGCCTGGTGAGCCTTGGAGAAACTACTGTAGCTCTGCCAAGTGAAAGAGAAGCAAGGATGGGAGGAGGCTCGTGGAGAAGAGCAGGGCCAGGAAAGGGTTTTTGGGGGGGAAGGGGGACGGTGGGTTAATGGTACAAAAGGGAAAACTCATCAGCAAATCAGGACTAATATCACAGTTGTCTTCACGTCTCACTCTGGATTGGTCTTTAAACGTTTGTCACAATGATCCAGATGTAGCAGGACCTCTAAGTCCACCGAACCCTACGCTCCTTCGAGCTGTTAATTTCAAAGGTGGTCAACCGCTGGCGGGGAGAGAAAATAGAGTGGGGTGGAAGATAGCTCACACTTGGCTTCTAACAGCCATAAAAGCAGCAGAAGGTTTTTTAACTAGTCGTAAAATCAGTGGCAGGAACAGGAGGATATTAATTAGATTAGCGCATTCATGGTCCTGTGATCCCTGTTTCTGCTTCCATGATCATCTCTGAGGGATGGAATTGGATCAGTTCATTATATGACGTGCTGTATATTGTGAATCATACGAACGCGCTGCCTCGCACTGATACTGACAAAAACATCTGAAACATATAAAAAAGAGTTTGGTTTGAAATATGTCTGTGAACCTTCCACAAAGTTTTAATGAACATCAATAACATTTGTTCTGCAATTTAAAAAACAACAACACTGCTTCTGTATACAGATTAGAATCTGCTTTGTAAATCTATAAAGGGACATTCTGCCAATTTTATAAATTCAAGTTCTCTTTAATCATCTGCAGAATCACTCAGAGTTCTCTGTGCCACTGGAGGAAGCTTTCCAACGTCTGAGAAGATGATGTCATCATGTCATCACATCGACCAGACAAGACGTTTAGGCTAAAAAAAAGCTAAGATACCATGGCCTATGCTTTATTTTTACATTTTTTTGACTTCCCAAACTTTATGGGACTTTATGAACTGGTAATCCCTGTGGTGCTGCTTTAAAGGTTCATTCACTTGAACCCGATCTCTTTCTCTGCCCTTCCCTCCTCTCTTGTCTCTCTCCCTCCTCTTGTCACATTGCAGGAATAAATCTGTTTCCAAACATAATGGAGCCCTCCGGGGGGGAGGGGCCTTGGTTTAGTATAGCTCTCTCCGATTGGCTGCTCAGCTTGATGTCGTATATGATGATAAATCTGGCCCAGGTGTCACCTCCCAGGCAGCAGGTGAGGATTGATGGGATACCGGAGGACTATCCATCATCCTGGGCAGGTGGCATGCTATCGGAATTTGGGAAATCTGTTCCCAATCAGGGTCCCGCGGTGCTCGGCGGGGTTTGTGACGCTGTTTGGGAGGCGTTACTGGAAATCAATGGCAAGCACTCAAGGTCAATGTACTGTTAGAAAACTCCTTAAGCTCTGACGGATAGATCCCTCTACTCCTTCTCTGCCTCGCTCTCACTTTCTCCATGAGTGAATGCGAGGAGACACTGACATCTTCTATCCTCCGCCGCCTCGGCCCCCTCTGTTAAGGGAAAGGTGGTTTTCAGGTGGATGTCATAGTGGCTGTCTGGAGTAATTTGCGACGTAGCTCTTCTCTAGGTGGAGCCAGCGAGTGCCAATCTGGGGCCGAGGCAGGGACTGGGGTTGGGGCCGGGGAGTATCGGAGATCTAATAAAAGCCCAGGGCGCCTGCCTGGCTCCTTATTCTTATAGATTACCTGTAAGTCACCTTGTCCCTGCTACTGTAAGGGTTGGGAGTTAAGCTGCATAAAGGCAGACATTCACCCTCACCTCCTCGGCTGGTTGAAAGTCAATTCCAACTGCAGAGCCGAGGACGGAGAAACTTTGTTACCTGCTGCAAGACTGACAGTCAGCAGTCACACTGAGGGTTCAAACGTGCACTTTACTTTCTAAATGTTCTGAAAATTACAAAGAGATTTTCTGGTCATGAAGAGGATTCAAAGTACTTTATTAACAAAATATTCCTGACAACTAAAGTTGAATGAATTCCCTATAGGTGTGGATTTACCAGGTGAACCCTGTCTCTCCCTGCAGTAGCTGGGTATCTGTCTCCTTAGGATGACCTCATTATGTGACTGGAGGTCAGCGCCAGACAAAGGTCACAGACCTGACCAACTTTGATCCTGTTCTTCGAAGCTCAACACTGGTATCTGCTCCTCTCCTTTTATCAACATTCGGCGCTACAGAACATTTCCTATGTTTCCTGTGTCTGAGTCCATCTTACCTTTACCTGTACTTGTCTTTTCATTGCATATTTGCCACCCTGCCCCTCTATCCCAAGGTGACCCTCCCTCCCAATCCCCACTATCGGTCAGGCCTGGGCCCCTATTAATCCTACTTCATTTGTCCTGCCTCTCCTGTTCACTTTGGGAGGAATTTATGACAGTACCTTAAATGCTAATGGAGTCTAATCTGTGGAGAGCTTCGCTCTTTTCTAAAGACTCCTATCACTCTTTGTGCCACGTGCATACAATGAGTCCACGCACGCAGGGCCAGAGCCAGACTGGTATTAAGAGAAAGTTCCCTGGCTGAATAGACAGCACATGTCCATTCAAATGTATTTCCACCCAGGAAATCATGTCCTCTTTGTGGAATGGAGAAAAATAATTCCTTTTTTTTGTTAAAATACTTTAGTATACGTTCCAAAGAGGAATCCCCTATCAAAGTTCAATGTCTCCGTGTAAGAGTCACTGCAGTGAAGGGGAGAGATTAATTTAGGCCCGGGGTTCTTCACTGTGACTGAGACAGCATCCGTCCTGCCGTCTGTTGGCCTCCCTCTGTCCTTCTATCTGTGTGACTATTAACACGGAAACGCCACGAGAATGTTTAGCCCCAGTCAAGGATGAAACCGTCAAAAATAAGTGCTTCCTCTCAGGAATGTGTGTTTATGAAGGAGAGGATAAAACTGGACAATTTTCTGCCTCACTAGTTTATTTAATGCAGGGGTAAAATAATGCACATTTTAAATGGATGTAATTACTAGTTATCACTGGCAGTTACTCCAAGTCACTTTGTGTAGAAATAGTGTGAAGAGACCAGTGGCTCCTCTTCAACACTGAGCACTATACAGCAGACTCACAATGGCCCTGTGGGGAAACCATCGTGGCTCCTGACCGCAGCACACGGATCCTCTCCATCTGACCAGAGGGGGAGACTCACTCAGTCAGAGGAATAATACAGACAGACTGACAGAGAGGATGGTGTGCTGGAGACACACACACACACACAGCAATATTTTATTTTAACCATAAGCGGCTGATAATTATTCTTACACTTTAAAAGAGGCTAAATAAAATATTATTTTAAATTAAACAGATTCTTATTTCTGCCAGACAGACATTACTCGAAATAGATTTGTTATTTTATGATAAATACTGGTATGAAATGTGGCTTGCATTGAATGTGGCATTCTAAACAATTTTCTATATTTAGACATTTAGGAGGGATTCCACAGACAAATCGACCTTAATAATCAACTCAGTATAATTACAGCCACAATATCAATGGAGGAACATCATATTGGAATTCACTGAGGCGTGTTTGGGGGATTGTGTATGTGCAGGTGTAATTGTGTGTGTGTGTGTGTGTGAGTGTGTGCACTCCCATGCACATGTTAATTCTGTTCTGGTCACTGGAGTAAGCTAAGCTAGAGAAGGCAAAGCTGTGATTGCGTTGAGCTCTGCGCTGCGACGGACAGACTTAATACCAGCCCCACTGGGCTGAGATCAGCTATTAAGATAAACCAGACCAACTTAGCTTAATTCCTGGCCGAACAACGCTCAGACCTGGCCTGTATTTGCATTCATGGAAATTTCATTAAAAGACTAATTTTGGTAAAGATTTAGGTTCTCCTGTTATTCCCGAAAGCAGAACATAGTCATTTGCATGAATGCATTATGTATGAGAAGCGCTGTGACATAAAGCAGTTTAGGAAAAGACACACCTCTTATTTCAAGCCCTTTTTATTTCTCTGAGAGATGAAGGAGTGGGTACATGATCCAGGATCATGTGTGGGCCACATCTATCATGCACCCTGTCAGCGGGGGCTCTCCTTCTGGTCGTGACCCTCTTTCAAACTGTCTGTGCGTGGTACAATTGTTGGTTCATTTATCTGAATATAAAGTGCGGCGGGTCACTGAGTGATCCAGCTGTTCAGTGAAGCAACCGGAATAACGAGGGCTGCTGAGACTTCAGCGAGGCTTCAATAATCAAAGTGTAATAAAGCTGGTCATCCTACGGTTAAAACGTCGCCTGACAGTGAGCTATTGTTCCCTGGAACTGTGGCTACCCATAAGGCAGTTCTATTCTCATAATCACCACACATAATGGATGATATGGGTCAACGTGGAGGTGGGGTATTTTTCATGCTCACTTTTAGCCAGCGAGCCTATTCTTTTATAGAACCTCCTCATGAGCGAGTAAGAACATCGCTGAATCTCACACAGCACCTCTCCCTGTTTTAACCTTGGTTTGACTCGTTTACCTCAAAACGTCACCGCGAGGTCACGCTCCGGCCTCTGTGGAGGAAAAAGAAACGCAGAAACACGTTTACCAGGACTGTGTTTTTCCCCCTCGGCTCTGCGATGCAGTGCAGTAACACGATTCTACAAATTGAATTAACAGCAAGAAATAGGAGACGTACCTTTATGCTGTAAAAACACAGGGACATCACCTGTTTCACCAAGCTGCTACAAAAACAACATTTCTGCTGAGCATGAATGATTAAAAAAAAAAACACACATTGTTAAAGTTTCATGTATGTTTTCATATCAAGCCATGCATTTATAATTTCTGTATCGACTCTAAAACACAATAAACCATATGGCGTTTTTATTTGTTTTCTAGTGCAGGTTTACAGCGACGAATAAAAGTGAATGCATAGGAGTTTTATGGCGAAGGAAATTACTCAAGACTTTTCACTGCACCCCGATGTCTGAGGACGGTAAATGTGACAATCAACAGCTGAGAAGCGCAGCCTCCGATCGCGCCATGCAGCTCCCTGCAGCATCTCCTCATTTCTATCATGAGTAATGCTTTTTATAAATGCTGGTCACTGGTTGCAAACAAAACTGTAATTACTTTTTAACGTTTTACACGGACGCAGGCAGAAACGTGTAAATGCGTTCATCAGAAGCTGTGTCTTCTGCTCTCGTGCTGTTACGTCGACACACACACACACACACACACACAGAACAACTGAAGCCTCACGCGCTGTTGCCTCCCTCTCCCTAAATCCACACTGTAACCCTGTCAGGGGCTTTAGTGAACGTGTTTACAGTGCTGCACGGCCAGTGATCATGAAGTAGCCTCTTTTCCCCCAAGCTCCATCTCAACCACCTTAAACTTTAATAGTGGACAGTTAAATATTAATAACTGATATCAGTGGGGGCTGCTTTACTGTTTTTGGCAGCAGTACAACATTAGCCCGCCTGAGCTGCATCACTACAGTGCTGGTCCTGCTCCAAAGACACACACACACACACACACACACACACTGACCAAAAGTGCATTCAATGCACACACACACACATACACACTACAGGCATTCATATAGATTGAAGTACACAAAAAGACAGTTTATAAATACACTCACTGCAACAATTACGAAACTAAATTGACATAAGAGAAAGTGCTAAAATGACTCAAAGTTAAATGGCACTGAAGTATGCAAGGCAGGCTAAATAGTATAAGCCAGGAGAGTGAAAACTAGGGCAGACAGTATAGACTTGCACACCCTGCAAAGCTCTTATACATTGCAGGAAAAAGTGTGATTCTGTTATTTTTTCCATTGCCTGAAATAAAATATAACCAGGGTGTGGGTTTCGTTCCAGGGGATTCCTGTTCCTGCAGGTGCGAGAAAACATCTTATCTTCACATAGGATCATGATATGATTAATTTAAGGGCACCGGTGATGAAATTTTAAGATTAAGGACAAAAATGTACTCTGCGAGTACATACATGTGCGTGTTTAAACATAATCAGCATTTGTGCGCGGAGAGGTTTGAAAACGTTGCTTGAATTACAACCTGTGAAACCTAAAAATTGCCACTCTGCTTAAGGCTTGTCCTCATTCCACAATTCTTGATGTGTGTGACTTGTGTCCCTAAAACAGCTTTCAGGCACTCTGTCACTAAGCATTTTCACCTCTAAGGCTCAGGTACGCTGGCTCGTCAACTGACACGTCTCCGTGGATCTGCCCGTCTTCACCTGAACATGCAGGGTCTCCATAGGTCAGCAGACATCACACACACACACACACACACACACACACACACACACACTGTCTGGAGGCTCTGCGGGTCAGCGTACCTCCACCAGCGTGACTATCGGCCAAGCACTGCAAAAAAACACAAGCTTCTGTGCCTCCGGGCTACACGAAAACAGGCCAGTCTTCAATCACAATTACTTTAATTAGGAGGGAAAGTAAAGCTCAGCACTTGCACGGGCAACAGACAGAGCTGGAGACAGTCGACAGAGGTTTAAATCAAAATTTCAGCGATATGCTCGAACTTGTGGAGCACAACTCCATCAGCGAAAACAAAGTAGTTAACAAAACCTCGGCTCGAGGAGTAGATTCTCTCACTTCACATGTTAAACATGGCCAATTGTGTCACTACGACTTTTATTTTGAAAATTCAAAGAATTTTGGATCAAATTATTCTGGAGGGATAATTTCACAGATTTCAAAGTAAAACATAAATAAATATTTCTCGGTTAATCACGTATTCCCACTGAGCATTTGCCTATTTATGTTTTATCTAAGGAAACGACTCCTCCAGCCGGCACAGAAGAGCGAGCGTCAGCGTTTTTTGGCCCGAGTCTCTGTGTTCTTGTTTTCTCTGTTTCTCTCCGTCTCTTTCAACCTCTCGCCTTATGTTGTACTTTGCATTTCCCAGATGAATCGAGCGGGTTAAGGAGTGAGGTGAGCATATATGCAGTAATCCTGTATTTGCTTGACGAACATATTTGTTTACTCCAGGGTGCTCACTCTTAGAGGTAATTACATCCCCCTATCTCCACCTCTAATTACAGGTTTTGTAGAACAATCAAGGTCTTCAAAGTCAAGAGCACCCAAACACCTTTTCTTTTCAATTTCCTTCCAGCCCTATTTTTTCTTAAATATCTCAGAGACACGCTAAAGAACAAGCTTCTAATTTTACAAATTAAACCGTACGGTATACGTCAATACCCCTGGTCCCACGTGTCCTCCTCTCCAGCCTCCCATGTGCTGTGTACGTCTCATATAACTGTTCATCCGGTAAAACTTTGTTGACTAGCAGCTGCTGTGATGCAGCTCAGGCTTGCGGCTTGTAAGCCTGTTCTCATCCAGAGGTCATTGTGGAGGAGAGCTCAACGGGCCGCCACTGGCCCCTACTGCGCCGCTAAGACGAGAGCAGGAGCGCTGCTAATCTGAGAATTGGGGGGGGGGGGGATTAGGCTGCAACGAGAGCAGGAGCGCTGCTAATCTGAGAATTGGGGGGGGGGGGGATTAGGCTGCACTGTTATTGTCTGTTTGATGAGGGATTAAATTTGGTTAATCCAGACCTTCATATGGGATTCCTCATTTAAGATAGCGGCGTGGTTCCATCACACAGCTTAGGCGAGTCTCTCTCTCCCACTCTCTCTCTGTCTCTCACCCCTCTCTCTCAATATTTATTTTTGCTCCCTCTCCCCTTTGCCCACGTGACGTTCTCTGGCCACATCTTCACACCTCATTTACCTGCGATTGTGATCAACTTCTGATAACATCTGGAAAATAATTAGCTCAATGATGAAATGTATTTCAGTTGAATAGATTACACACACACTGTTTTGTGGTGATGCTGTGGTGTTTAGAATATTCTACAGATTCATTTTGAAGACAGGTGTACGGATGTACGTCTTGGGAAAAATCATTAATGAGGCCCCTACATTGATCCGACATCCTTCAGCCAACAGGTAATTTATTTACAATTATTCTGATTTATTTAGACAAGGTCAGAGGGTGCGGTCGGTTTAAGTAAGCCACATCACATCTGCCTAAAAGAGGCAAAATTTAAAAAATAAAAAACAACCTCATTAATTGCTTCCATGTCGTGTTTTCCTTTTACAGGCTCCGTTTGGTTTGTCGCGCAGATGACGAAGCGTAAATCACCAGATATTGCTGCTTGCTTTTTTTTTCTGTATTCCATCAGTTTGAGAAAAATATCCCGATGATAAAGATGCAGATTCAGCTTCAAGGCAAGGTAGACTCTTTACATAATTTCTAAGAGATGAAATATTGACATTGTTTCTCCTCTTCATAACTCCGATTGATGCGTGTGAATAAATTATTTCCCCCAACTTCAAATATTCATGATTGGAATGTGATTTTCTGGATATTTGTGCAGGTCTAGCTGCTCTCAGGAGATCACATAAAAGGACAATAACAATACTCTGAGTGCCATTTTGCTGCATCATCACTGTCCCTGCTGATGTATTCAGTTTTATTGTACTTTTCATTCAGTCAATACAAAAAGAAAGTGGTTTTTAGATGGCGCGTCACTTGCCAATACGGAGGCACGGCCATAAAAATATATGATCTAATTGATTCGTAGCGAAAATAAATTCCAGGGGTTTTATGCATCAGAGGAGGCCCTGCACAGAAAACAGATGTAGATATATTTCATAATCTCCCAAAATATGCTTACTGGTGACAGGCAAATAAAGCCACATATGTACATTTAAACAGTTAATAAAACAAAACCTGTTTAACAATCACAGTGTGTGGGAGGGCAGGAGAGGGAGACGGGTGAAAGTCTGTATATCATCCATTTTTATCTGCACGGCAGCTTGTAAAATCCCAAGCATTGTCTTTGCCACACGTGCACGCGCTGACACCCCCCTCCCCCACCCCCCTCCACCCTCGTTCACTCAGCTCCGACACCATTTAGAACAGTTGGCATCATTAATGGGAGGGATTGCCTCTAAATTGGCAACAATGAAAAGACAAATTATGAGTGGCAGAGTGCTGGAGAGCGGGAGGGAGGGAGGGAGGGAGGGAGGAAGACGGGGAGAATTAGAGTATTTGAATAATTTAGCCCCCTGTGGCTGCCATGACAGGAGTGTTATTCTGAGGGAAGGCCCCGCTGCTGCAGAAATGAGAGCTTGTAATGAGACGTAAGCGTGCATGTGTGAGGAATGTGTGCGTGGGCGCTTGCTCTTCCTCCACCGGCTCAGCGCGTTTGATTTGGCAAGTATTTTCACACATGGCAATCAGGCCGGTTACAGAGAGAGGGCTGGTGTGACATGAGCCCTGCGTGTTGTTCTCTTTGTCAGAAACAGAGAGGCAGTTTGGCATGTCAGCATCAAGCTTTTTGTTTTGTAAGCTCTCCACACACTTTCCCTAAGCCGTTGCTCTATTTACCCCTGAAACCATGCACAGGGCAGACCAGAGCTTCTAACTTGAGAGCAACTTTTCTAAAATAACAACGAGGAGGAATAAAAAAAGAGAAGATACTCCACAAGCTGTTACCCCCCCAAAAAATGTGGTGCAATCCATGAAACACTTCGACTGGACCAGTCAAACAGTCTCTGTCTTCTATATATGTGTGTGTGTGTGTGAATGTGGGCCCGGTGACAGCTCCGTCCCTCACCTGTCCCCCACAGCGCTATCTGGGGACCCCCTCCCTGGCCTTCTCTGTGGGGAAGAGGGGAGACACCCCAGACACCTCCCCACACTCCACTGCACTCCTGCCTTTGAACACTTCCCTCCACTTCAATGGCAACTTGTCTGAAAAAGCTCCTGCTCCCCGTTCCTCACACAGCCACTTAGAAGAAAGAATTTCTCTCCTCTCTCGCCCGCTCTCCCTCTCCCTGCCTCCCCTCTCTTCCTCTGCTGGCACTTGTAATTATCTTATGCCTGGGAGACAGGTTTTAAGCAGAGGTGTCAGGCCAGGTGCTTCCTGACAGCTGGGGATGATTAGGAGAATTCTGGAGTTCTGTCACTGGTCTCCATGGTGCTCCCCACGGCGACCGGGATGCCTTGTTGTCACAGCAACAATAGCAACTCTTAATTTGTTGACGGGGAGAAATTCATCAAGGCGTAGGTGGCTGTGCAACCCTAAACAACAGGCCCTCTGGGGGGTAAGAGAGGCTCGCCGAGGGACCGGGGGACCGGGCTACTGATGGAGGGACAAAACTTCTGCCGCTCTTCCTCACTTCGCTCATCACACATGATTTACACTGCTACTCCTCACTTTTTATTCATCGCCTCCCCCGCCCCCCTCTCCAGCAAGCTGTCCCACTGCTTTTGGCAAAACTATAAAACTATCCAACCCACAAATTGACCTGCACCCATCTTTTCTCACACACACACACACACACACAAACAGGCATATTCAGACTGAGCGACTTAACTTTCATAGTTCATTAGAGCCCAGCTCACTGTCCTTGGCACTCCTCCGGAGTGTGTGTGTAATGCATGCTAACAGCCAAGTGGGCAACTTGTTACCTGTGTTATAACACGTGACACTGGGACTACAGAGGTCAGACAAGATAAGTAAGATAAGTCTGTACATAACAACATGTTGTCTCATTACATTCTGGTCTTATTCTAGTGATTTTCATTCAACCACTTTGCACGCAAATGTAAAGATAAAAACTTGTCATCGAGAACCACACAAGTATATAATGTCAAAAATCGTTCGTATCTGTGCGAATCTGGGTGCCCACACAAATAACTGCAGGTGAAGGAAGGAGAGCTCCTTTGCAAAACTTTTGCCTGCAGCTCTGTGGAATAGCTGCAGGGGAGAGGAGAGATAAAATGACCACGACTGCCCAGAAAACATGAGACATCAGGGAGAGATGTGTAAACTTAAAGGGGACTCAAGGAGCACCTCAGACTTTTCTTATTTACTGTGTCATGTAATTGTTTGTGATAACACAACACTGAACGTTTCTGAGGCCAGGGAACATGGTGATATTTCTATGCTTAAATCATTACAGTGTGTGAACAAAGAGTTGGATCAAAAGGTCAAAAGTAATTCACTGGGAAATTGGCATAAAAATAGAAACATGCCTGAGACGTGTGGATGCCAGAGAACCTCGATTAAGTTTCACACAATTGGCTGCGTCCTCTAGTTATTTGTCAAACAAACCATTTTAAATGCTGCAGTACACATTGACACACACACACACACACACATATGCTTAGAGAGAGAATGATAGAGAGAGAGAGAGAGTGGCTGTCAAATTACATCTCAGTGATCAGTGAGAGAGATTTCCAGTGGAAACTCTCCCCAGCGTGATGAACTCAGCGGGATGAAGGCACACAAAACACACACACACGTTTTGTGGAGGCCCAGGGTGGCGGAGTGAGAGGGTCTAATTTAGGGAGCATAATGAGTGAGTTTGGGCCTCCCTGCTGGTTCCACCGTGGCTGCTCTCGCTCACCTCTCATCACGTCGCCCCTCACTGGCAGAGACAAGGTGCTCAACATGCAAAGGAGCCTCTTAGTGTTGCTGCTATTGATTTGCCATCATGAAAGGCCTGAAATTAATATTGATTCAAAAACATCCACATGATGAATGCATCGTATGCTCGGTACGTTTGATATATTCTAAAGGCTAAGAGAGTGAGTGGGATGAGACGGACAGGGAGGAAACCATCACAGACGGCGCCCTGAGCGTCTCCTCGCCGTTCTACATGTGGGGGCATTTTAAAGAAGGGATGGTACACTTTGAGAAGTAAAGAAAAAAAAAACAAGTTGAGGGGGAAAGTTAAGTAAAACGCTGATATCAGCAGAAGAGGCCTCGTTTTGAGCATTGTTCGTACGCTTTCTTGCAAATACAGAAAAGAGGAATACTAGAGGGGAATAGGAGCTAATTAAAACTCAGATCAAAGCCTCCCTCTGAGTGTTTTTCCTCGACACATCCGGGAAAACTCAAAACACTGCTTTTATTTTTCTGCCACCTCAGATATTTCATTTTGGGTATAAAAAAGACAAATACACTGAACTTTCTTTGAGTACATATTGTTAACTAATTATCCCATTCAGTTTCCCAACACATGACCTGCTAAGAAAACAGAGGGTGTCAGTCGTGGTTTGCTCGTCGTGCTAATCAACGCTCATTTATGACCCCCCCCCATACATGCCTGCAACCCTCTTTTTTTAAACAATCAAGATCAGCCTGGGTCCTGATTTAATTTCTCTTCATAAACGATCTTGTCTTAATCCAGCACCAAGCAATTAAGAATGGAGTCTTAGCCTCCATTAACATTTCAATTAATTTTTATTGCAATGTGTGTGTGTGTGTGTGTGTGTGTCGGGGTACTGATAGATCCCCTGTAGCTCTGCGAGGATTACACCCCTAATCTACACTGTCACTCTGAATGAGCCCATAGACACACACTGCACTGAGGGGTGTGGGAGCTGTCAGGTCCTGTCACTGCAGATGGCATAGCTCCATGCACACACACGTGCACACAGGCACACACACACACACCCTCACATGTGCTTGTACTGACAGAGTTTATTTTAATATAGTTTACACACTGTACATATGGCTCCTACATGGTTTCCTGTCGTCGGAGAGTTCCTGCCTCATCCATCGGTGTCTATTGTCCCAGATTGTGGTTCTCACGTGTCTTTCTAACAGTGCTAAGTAAGAATTACGGGTATGAGTACGTGTGTTGTACAATTATCTAGTGACCGGAAAGCTGTATACAATTAAAATGGAGAGCTCAGAGTGTTATAAAGAAACCGAGCAGATAGAATGAGCAAACATGGAGTGACTGAAGAGAAGGAAGCTCCCGCTACACATCAGAACATGTCCACACTGTGATTACTTGACGTGAGGAACAGTCTCAGCGGGTCAAAACAAAGGGCAGCGTGGGGCAGCAGTGGTTTGAGCTGTTGCCTTGCAGCCAGGATTTCCTCCAGATCAGGCAGTTTCGTCCCACAATCCAAACACACGCAGGTCAACTGGTGACTCTGAATTGCCCGTGGGCGTGGATGTGAGCGTGGATGATTAACAGATTAGGATTGTCTCGGGCCGCAGCTGATCGATGGATAAAATGTTTGAGAGACGACCTCAGGATGTGATGTGCGCTCACGTTTGACCAGAAAGCATTTCAGCCACATTCACACAGCAGTGAATTATTTAATTTTGTCCAATTAACTTCTGCTGCAGCCTCTTCTGTCTCCTGTGAGGAACACATATGTCTTATCTATGATCTGTGATTAAAATGTTCCACTACAAACGTTCTCTCTCTTGCAGAATAAGATCCATCAACGTGCTCGTGGAGGTCACGTTCGCCGTGCGACACGCTCTGGTCCAATGAGAAGCGACATTATTACCTGGTTCAGAGAGGATTGTAAGGAATTGAGCTGTGCTGTAATGTGACACTGTATTGAGTTAGACCCAAACAGGTCACACTGGCCCTTCCCAACTCATCAGCATCACCAGGCCTTAAAAACAGCCCGCTCACCCCGATCAATGACCCAAATCTACATACATTTGCATGCTAACCTAATGGATCTTTAGCTTGAT